>BPTQ01000005.1:306482986-306804104 GCA_019973895.1 Chrysanthemum seticuspe
GAACAACAAAACAATCTCACTCTTCGTCTTTCACAATCTCTCTCTTCGTCTTACTCCATAACTTTCTTCTACTACTCCAAATACCACACCCACCCTTTTCTGTTTATATGGGAGGTGAATTGTTCGAAATTGCGGGCAATCAGGTTGGTCAATCCCACTCCCTGGTTGCGACTCATTGCAAAGCGTCAATTCCTGGTTGCCACGTTAAAAAAACCAGTTTCTTGCTTTGAACTACCGGTTGCATATGGTGTTCCTGCTTGTCACATTAAATGAGAACTAAAATAACATATAATTGATACACTAATTATTTTATTCCTCATTTAATGTACCAAGCAGGAACACCAAATGCAACTGGCTGTTCAAAGCAGGAAACTGGTTTTTTGCAAATGGCAGGCAGGAATTTACGTTTTGCAACACATGGCAACCAGGGATTTATAGATACAAGTGGCAAATGTAAAAGGACGAAAATACCCTTACATGATAAGACTTAACGGTCGTTAACAAGAGCCGTTAGAAGGAGGGACCAACGGTACACAACGTTTTGCATTTAAGGACGGACGGTAAACGTTTTTTGGTCAAAGGACGAAACTTGTCGGTCAACGTAAACCACAAGGACGAACCATGTAATTTACTCCTTATTTTATTAATCACATAGTTAATATACAATAAAATCAAGAGTAAATTACACTGTTCGTCCTTGTGGTATACGTTGGCCATCAAGTTTCGTTCTTTGACCAAAAAAATTGCACCGTTGGTCCTTAACTGCGAAACGTTACTCAGCGTTGGTCCCTCACCCTAACTGGTTGGACTAACGGGCGTTAAAGCTTGTTAAGTGGAGGGTATATTTGTCTTTTCCCACCCACACCATAAACCTCATCATCTTCTTTCAATACCTCATTCTGCTTCTCTCTCTAACACTTTCTGCTTCTCACTCTAACAAAACAACAAGATCAACAACACACTTTCATCACTATCATCTTATTTCATTCTTTACATCTTCATATCAAAATATCACAACAAAAAATAAATATCACTCAAAAACTGACATATTAAAACACTTCTCTTTCATCTCTCATCTCTCTCTACCAACAATAACTCAGAATCATTATGCCTTCAAAATTAAACCATTCATAACATTCATTGAAATTTAAACTACAAAATCCAAATCAATAATCAAAATTTAACAATACCCAACATCTTCACCAACATCTCAATCGTTATGACAAACAAAATTTGCCGATTCAATAACAAAATAAATAACCAACATCTTAACTAGGATCATATCAATAATGGACAAGAAAGATTCAAATGTAACGTTATAAGTGGAGGGATCGATCAGAGAAGAAAACCAACAAAACTCAACACAAATCTACCAAGTTCGAATCCACGTTAACCACCAAACACCCTTTTGATTTTTGGATACAAGTGTGGTGTCATCCTTGTGGATCGGTGGTATTAAAAGAAAACAAAATAGAAGCTTTGACTCTTTCTTCACTTAGATCGATCGTGGTGCTATCCCTATTGAAGAAAGGTTGTTATCTTGCGCCACCACCAAAGTGGTCTCGTGATTCCTCGCGGAAAGAAATGGACTCAGACGAAAGTGATAGATCAATCATCCTCTCTTTTACTTGTTTGACCTCGTGGCTGGAGTGAAAATGATAGATGAAGGTGTAGAATGATTATCACCAAAGAGGGAAGGCGTTAGTTTTGAGGTGAGAAGGGAGAGAGGAGCGTATACGGGGAAGGAGGAAAAAGTGCTAGTGTGGTTGTTAGGAAGGGAGGGAGGGAGGCGCAGAAAAAGGTGAGGCCTCCATGCTCTATCTTTATCAATCCCTTTTTTTGTTTTTGACTTTGAATGATATGCAGGAAAAATGGTGATGCGTTGGGAATGTGTAGAAGAGGTAGGAAAATGATGTATCAACTTTCTTGATTGACTTGAGGTTGAAAGTGATTGCTAGGTTTATCAAAGTGATTGAAAGTGATTGCTCAGTAGGTTTATTAATTGAGGGTGTGGTGTGGGTGGGAAAAGACAAATATACCCTTCACTTAACAAGCTTTAACGGCCGTTAGTCCAACCAGTTAGGGTGAGGGACCAACGCTGAGTAACGTTTCGCAGTTAAGGACCAACGGTGTAATTTTTTTGGTCAAAGGACGAAACTTGATGGTCAACGTATACCACAAGGACGAACGGTGTAGTTTACTCTAAAATCAATTATCCTAACATGTTTCGGAGTCATTTTATTAATCACATGGTTAACTTACTTTTCATCAATTCACGATTGTTAATATGCATTGGCGTTATCCCAATGACAAAGCATGCGACGCTACCATGGCTATCATGGTTCCGTCTCTTGTTGTACAACTAATGCCCATCAAATAACATAGTATACTAAGTTATTGTAATGTTATAGGAGCATATTAGGTAACAATCGTTGGGTGCATCTCGGTTATAAAATTTAGTGCATCATAATTATAAATAATTTTTATAACTGTGATGCACCGAAATAAAAAGGTGCATCACATTTAAAAAATTTTGGCGGGAAATTTTTGGCCATAAAAAAAATAAAAAATTTGGCTCCTAGAAAAAAAAAAATTGGCGGGAGATTTTTTTATTTAGGGCGGGAGGGGGTGGGGGGTAGGGTGCGAATTTACAAAACGCCCTTGAAGAATGAAAGAAAATACAATTAGGTCCCTGTAGTTTGTTGTGAAAAAAGGGAGGGGAAGAAGGGGTGATCTAATGGTTGAGATTACTTTTCTCATTTTTCTCTTGAGATCAACTTTTTAAATATATATATTTCCCCACATATATATTTGGTGTAGCTAAGTTGGCTACACACTTGGTGTAGCTAAGATTTCTTCATATATATATATATATATATATATTAATATACTAACATATACGAATACATTATAACGTCTTAAGAAATTTTGATGATCTGCCATTATATAAGAAATCATTTGGCGAGGAACTTATGGTTCCGTGCCTCCCAACTTATGGAAATGTGCCATCCCTGATAAAATATTGTGGCGGGTCGTTTTTTTTTCGTTCTGGGCCGTTTTCCTTGCGGGTTTAGATCCATAAGAATAGTCGGTGCACCTTTTTAATATTGTAACGATATATCATTATGCAAACAACACGTGTATTCAAAGAAACACAATACAAAATACGCGTACCCTTATCCAGATCCGGAACCTATCATCATCATTCTTATTATATAAAAAAAAAAAAAAAAAAAAAAAAAAGAAAGAAACCCACACACTCTTTAACTTCATCCTTAAATCATTATCCGACCAAATCATTATTCGACGATTATAATTTCAGTATGAAGGTATGATTTCAGTATGAAGGTTGCGGGTTTCGAGGTATGTCTTTTATGGTAATTTCTGCTTTTGGTACACGAGGAGTGGTTGTTCTCGGTTAAAAAAAACCCTTAAGAATGCGTCTCTTCACATTATAGCACCCCATAAACTGTATAAAGTGCACAACTCAATGTATAAAGGCTCATTTAATTAATGTTGTATGTTTTGACATAATCAAGTTTTATGTTTTCAGCGTTTGTAATTAGTGCTTCGATTGAAGTTTTTATTTGTTTGCAGTCGCGTTTACTAGAATTGAAGATCTTCTTTGAGATGAGAGCATAAAGTATCAAGGTTACTGTTCTTCTTATCAAATGTTTACGAACTTCATATTGAAAATCAATTGGATGTGGCTATAAGAATTAGCCATAAGTTGTTTTAGGATAAAGGATTAGGTATGTTTATGTTGGTGTTGTTTTACTTTTGGTAGATTCCAGCGTCTTTATGCTCCTTTAGGCTTGGATTCATTTGGTAATAAGGGTTAGTTGTGAACTTGTGATGATGGTTTTCGTTAAGGTTATTGTTTGAGGATTAATTATAAGCTGTTTCAGGATTAGCGATTAGCTGCATTCAGGTATTTGGTTGTCGTTATTGTTTGAGGATTATGTCAACCCCAAAACCTTTTTTCGTTTTTTGGTTTACTTGCATTTTGGAGGATTATTGTTTCAGGATTAAAGATAGGTTGTACTGATGCTTTTCGGTTATGTTTCTTTATAACACCCAAGACATTTTTTGTGAAAAAATACGTGTGTGGAATATTTGGATTTCTTATGGATAAGGAAAATATGTAACTTTAGAATTACTGGAGTCGCTAAGTAAGAATCAATGGGTACGACGGTGAAGAAAGTTGAATGCATATTAACGACGTCATATGTTTGATAGGCTTTGTTTGTAGGTCATCTTTTAGTTTCTGGAAGATTATGATCTGTAAAAGCCGAAACATTTTAGCATTTTTATCCTACATTAGGTAAAAAAAGAGGCACTTCAAAGACATCATACATAATCCCTTATGTTTCTTCCTGTGAGATGCTTTAGGCAATAATGATAGTATTTCTTTTCTATGTTTGGTGGATCTTCATGGGTGAAAGTCACCCGTATGCAGCCGTGGTTTAGTAAACTGAATCAAACAACAAAAATAAACTGAAATTACGTTGTGTAAGAGTTCTTCATAGTATGTGGTTTGTAAAAGTTTGTAACTTTTTCCGTCTTTGGTTTGCAGGTTAATGTTATATTACTGGAACATGAACCTTTCACAAGGATTCATGACGTGAAGGTTCGGTTGTCTGACTTTTAGCATACCTTGTATGGGTTTGATTAAACCTGAGTTGTAGGGATTTTGACGAGGCAGCTAGCTAAACCTTTTGCCACTCGCCTATGTATCCTATGTTGTAATTTTTTTGGGCAAAATCTCAAGCATTTTGGGCACTTCTGACTCACATATGGCCAGTCAAACAAGACATGGTGCAAAGAGAATTAGAACGAAGCCGACATCAGTTCCAGGAACAACTGGTACACCCACGCATGCAATAGCGGATCCACGTACGGGTCAGCCGCACACACTTACCTCATCTCATTTACTTACAGCATTTTCTTCTCTGTATTTGCGTGTACCGGTATATATAATTTACTTTACCCCTCTATTTCGTCATTCTTTATACTTATATATATTTCAATACTCTCTGTATTGTAAGTTATATGTTGTTCATGTCACCGACATAAGTTTCTTGGGGCTGGAACAAGGGTTTGTGTGCAAGACTTTGTTTAGGTTTGTTGGTGTGAGCATACAAGAAAAAACTAACCTTTAGCATTCATTCTTCTCATTTTTGTTATTGCTGATCCTAAACCTATTGAAGTAGTGGCATTTCAGATATATTACATGACCAATAAGATTGCTTCATCACAGATAGAATGTTGGGGTTACTGGGTGGACAAATAGGTTTTTTGGATGAAGCAAATATATAGTTGTTTGTAGTTAGAAATATATGCTACCTTTATTTACAACATGGATATGCAGGCGAGGTGGCGACTGCGGAATGACTTTTGCATTGCCTTTCTAGAGATGGCAGTGAGGAGAGTCCAACAGAGACGGCCATGTCTTGAGGTATGCAGCATATTCTAAATGTGAACCAAGTTTTCATTTATTTGGATTTCTCATGTGTACTGGCTCTACTGTTGCAAGAGCACTAAAGTCAGTGCTTCAAGGAATTTTGTTATCGTCAGAAGGGTATATTCTCTTTCCCTCCTCCCACTGTATAACCAGTTTTTTTTATCTTCGTTGGTGGCATCATGTTAACTTATATTTTTGCTGCTGAGAATATAATTAACCGTAACTGTGTTCTATTATAATTATAGGGAAAAACTGAATTCCATGAACCTTTTGCTGTACATGGCTCCGGTAGCTGTTGTGATACTACTTCCAGCAACAATGATCATTGAAGCCAATGTGGTTGGCATTACCATAGCTCTTGCTCGAAAAGATGTCAACATCGTTTGGTATCTGCTCTTCAATTCTGCTATGGCATATTGTGTAAACTTGACGAATTTCTTGGTTACCAACCACACAAGCGCATTGACACTCCAGGTATGTCTGATTAATTACCAACAGCCGCGCCCGACAAAAAACAACACGTTTCAAATTTATGTTATCGTATTAGACCTTTTATATAAATTGATTTCAAACATTGGTTGCTGTCTGTTTTATATATGCAGTTGTGATCCTGCAAGATTCCACTGCCTTACCTTCGGCTCTCCAAATCTTCGCCAGCTGGCGAGTCGCCCGGCTACGCAATTTAACAAGGACATTACTTAACCGGTTGTGTCCGGCTCATTTAGCTATGGTTAGCCCTTTATTAGACCAGACTGCCATACGGTTTGAAACCATCAAGGCAAAATTACATGTGACTGACCATTGTTATTTCTGCAGGTGAGAATTTCTTTAAAAGTGCTAGCTACACGATTGAAGTTGTGACGATGGGATATAGTTGGGCTGTTTGTGATAGTGGGCGTGGCGTCGGTGTGTGATGTGGTTAACGAAGGTATTGGAAGAACTTGCGGGATTGAAAAGGAGTTTAGGTGGTTATAAAAATCCTTTTATTTTTTTGTCACGTAACATAATTTTAAGTGGAGAAGATTTTCTAAGAGTCATATAAGGCGGTGTGCGAAAAAGTGTTAGTGTTGTTGTTACTTTGAGAGATGATGTTAACCTAATGATATTTGATTTGGTAAGTATATTTTAAGTGGTCAAATATGCTGTGGCACACACACCTAAATCTCGGAGACCAATTATGGCCACTCCTATAAACGCATTAGATTAACATCATCTCTCAGAGAAAATAAAAATGCATACTTCATACGAACAACCAAACGTAAATCAAAATATCATTTTCTCATTTCTATATGTGCTCTTCATTATCTCCTCTACGGTACTCTCTTTACTTTTAACCTAGATGTTACTATGTAGATCGATTTTTATTGTGCATTTTTTACTTGCTATTACATATTTTTACATTGCAAAATATACATGATCTGCTAATATACGCCCAATTAATGTTTGTAAGACAATGACTTTTAGTTAACGAGCCACAATTGTTACAACTTAAGTTAAGTTATGTGTGCTACGATGATGAACTATGCACTAAACTTTTTCGCTTTTGTTTACAGAATGCTATTAAGAACATGGATGACAAGAAACAGATCAACGGTGAATCACCCGCAGTTGTCTTCAAAATTCACTTGCATTGTGAACGGTGTGCCAGAAACGTTGTAAGTTCAATTCTGCACTTCGAAGGTACAATTATTTTACTAATATCAGTTTACTGTATAACACAATTCTTAGTCCATGTAACTACATGCATAAATTTTGTTAACAACTATGTGATATATTGCAGGTGTGGAAAGTGTGAATGTGGATATGGCTGGCAACAAAATAATGGTAATGGGTAAAGTTGACCCTGCTCGAGTTAAGGAGGGAATCGAAAACAAGGCGAGAAAGAAAGTTGAGATACTATCTGCACCACGAAAGAAGGTAGTGCTTAATGACATATTAATTAAATGCCAATTAAGTACACATGGTAAAAAAGGTTAGTTAATAATTTATTTTTGTTTGACTGTGACTGTAGGTTCAATTTATCACTGTTGTGTTGAAGATTCCACTTCATTGCGAAGGATACATACTTAAAATTAAAGGAATCTTGTCTAAATTCAAAGGTGAGTTTATTAGTACTTTGAGTGTATGGTAGTAAGTTTATATTCTGTGATGTCCATAGCTAAAATAGAATGTTATTTACTAATGTTGGTTAATTTTTTGTTGCTTGATAATAGGGTAGAATCTGTAATACCAGATGCTAGCAAGGATTTGGTCATGGTGAAAGGGACAATGAACGTTAATGAACTTGTACCATATTTGAAACAAAAATTCAAAGGAGAAGTTGATGTAGTCCTTCCAAAAAAAGATGAGAAAAGTGACGAAAAGAAAGATGATAAGGAGGTCAAGTCCGAAGCAGTCGACAACAAAGTATTATATTTTATACATACTGTCGTTGACAAATTTATTTTCGGTGGCTTAATAGGAGCCATCCACCAACAAAAGATAAAATAGACTAAGTTGTTCTAACGAACGAAATTGATAATCTTATGTTCGGCTAGATTTGGTATATAATGAGTTCGGGATGGTGGAGAAACCGAAGATTGTTTTTAATAGTGTTTTGGCCGTTGAAGAAGGAAAGGCGGCTGTTATTGATGACGGAGGGAAACCAGTTTTGGCCAAGTTTATTAAAGTTGGTGTTAGATTATATTCAGGTAGTAAAATTTTAATAAAGGTATGTATCTATCTTCGAGTATGTATTTTATAATTAACTAGGACTCATAATAAAGTATATGTAGCAGGAAATTGGATGTTACATCCTTATTCTGTTTGCTTAACTATTCTGCACAGAAAGGTGCATTTTGTTGCTGTTTTTTTCTGCACAAAAGGGTCAGTTTTGTTGCTGTTTTTCAGAGGAAAGCTATGACTAAATCAAGCCAGTTGTGTAACGCTAATGTGATATAACGTCGTGTATTGTGTGTTCGTTTTCTATAAAGATCAAAAGAAACCACATTGAACAATGTACTAAACAGAAGCACCCAAAAAGATGAAAAGTGCCCCTGCCGCAACGCGGCAGGTCCAATGCTTGTTGGTATGCATTTGGAAAGTAAGTCTTACACCTTTACACCGGCAAAAGATATTCCAAAAAGTATATTTTTGTTTCACGCATAAACTAGCAGGGTATCCGCGTGATGCGACAGAAGGTACCTTGTGACTGAATTTTCTAGTAATGTGATGTTACGTGGCCATACTTTTTTTAACAATTAATTTAGAAATAATAATAACGGAGATCTTGTTTAGTTTCCTTTTCGATTTCGAGTCTAGGTAGATCTTTGTCATTACTGTGAGTTGGGGAGTGACCAGTGGGTAGCCTAACAAACAAACAAAAAAAAAATCTTATAAAGTTAAAAATGTTTTTTCAATAATGTGACGGTTCATTTTTTTGTTTTTTAGTCGAGTGATTTATCGGTCGAGGGGATGAACCCTTCGTTAATTTTGGAGCCGACCGACTCAGTTCGACCCTCATGCTGCAATGGCGGCGACTCAGTCGACGCAATGACGACCGAATCGGTCGACTGACCACTGCGGGCAGCCTAATGGTTTTATTTTTAAGTGCTTGGCTTACTAGCTTGATTAGATTATACATTGTGGTTAAATTGTTGTATATTTTGGTGAATGAGTAAATTAAATAGTATATTAATTTTATATGTTGAATAGTGTTTTTTTAGTTTTATTTGTGCTTAAAATAGTTGTAACTTATGCTTTTTTACTTGTATTTGTTTAAAAGTTTTATATTAGGAAATCTTAAAAAATTAATAGGAAGGAAGATAGAAGATGCATTATAAGTACTATAGATAATGAAGGAAAATGAATAAGTCTTCTTATGCATACCCCTCGCCCGTCTTTTATCCCCACATGGCCAAAATTTTACCCCTCTTATTTGTTTAAGTTAATGTAGCCTTAATGCCATCAATTTTAGGAAATTGCAACTTTTGTCCGACTTTTTATAGATATTCTACAAATATATGAATCTTTGAAGAACATACTGTATATGTATAAATTTGTTTAAGATAATGTTACGTTGTTTAGGTTCCCCGATTATGTTGATTTCTTAATGTAGTTACCGCTATTAAATTTGCATGTCTCTAAATGTTTTACAGTACATTCATGGCTATACTTTGACCGGAGACATGCGAAAAGTCCACAACCATTCGTATCCATCTTTCCGCAAAAGAAGATGCCCTCGCCACACATACGAAAGACCTAACACTACGATGCAAATTAGGCTACACCCCATACGTCAATATCATGACATATTTGTAGATTGTAAAAAAAATATGTTGTACCATTCATATCAAGAGAAAATACTAGACTACGAAAACAAGTTTTATAGGTGGTTATCAATGAGAGCCTTTATGCCCTTACGACTCTAAATAACTAAATGAATTGAAAAACTCAAAATCATAATAAGAGAGACTCATAAAAAAGAGCGCAGCCATTCACAATTGAAAATAAATTAGGGTTTTTATAACTTGTATCATGGTGACACAAGTTTAAAGTATCCAATAAACACATTAATTTCTTAAAAAAACTTGATTTCCATATAAAACAATGGTAAATTTGGTAAACATTTTAATTAAAGAAACTATTAATATTAACTAACATGTAAATATGGCAATTTCACTTTGTTTTATAGCTTTAAACTTGTGCCACCATGGCACAAGTTAGAAAATCTCAATAAATTATTACCCAAGACAAAAAGTGACTTTATCATGTACGAGTAGTGAAGAACTATAAGAAAACATATGAAAACTTTGTTCCTTCATATTTTTACCTTTTTATGTTATATTGTGTTGTGTAACCCATAGCGCGTTTTTTTAAGACTGTAGGTGGTTTTATTTTGGGCAAATAACCTATTTACGCATCATACTTGTCACAAATGTCAGTTCGACGTAGCGAACAAAAAAAATAGCTCTTCGAAAATCTTGTCTTCAATTGAGTAATAAAGATAAAATACAAAATTGTAATGACTATTTTACCCTTGAATTTATAAAAATTATATTCTTTGTCCCAAGTATATAAATAACCCCATTAATCCTTTTAAACTCATTCTTCTAGACATTTAACTCATTCTTCAATTACTCTCTCCCTCACCTTAGCCGCCGGACGGACAAACCACCCGCCGTCGCTTCACCACCGCCCACCACCCCTCACCACCTACACCAAAACAATCTTCTCCACTCCCTCTACCCGATCCACCAGCACACGCGCCCAACACACCCCTGTATCCCATTCGAACCACCCCACGTGCCACATCTACACCACCACGACACCACCATCTTTTGACACCGCGAAGGAGAAAATAACCTGTTGGTAGAGCTACTCTTGGTCGTATTTTTGCTCGTGTTGCGTTTTCCAGCTTTTAGTAAGTTAGATTATCATTCATTACAGTTAGCTTATTTACCAGCTTTTGGATAGCATTTTAGGCCCTCAAAAAGTCCCATTTTTGCTCCTGTTGCGCTGGTCTGCAGTCCCAAGCACTTTCTTGACAGCTTATTTTTAAGCTGTCAGGACACCCTATTTGCCCCATTTTTGTGTTTTTTGGAATCTTTGTAGTGTAATCTAGATTAGTGTTGGCTTATTGAGTAGTTTAGAGCTTATTAGAGGCCTTAATTTTAAGCCAATATTCCTCCCTAGTCTGCTGTTTGCAACAGCAGGCCTCAGTGGTTTAGTAGTGATTTTAGGCTTTTCAATTCAGCCATTTAGGACATCTTCCAGCTTATTAGGTATAAGGTCAGGGTAGGAATACATAAGGTAGCTTGTTCGACCCATTAGTTAACTTATTGGTAGCTTAGTTGAACTTGTTGTAGCTTGTTTTTCCTTTTTCAACCACTGTCCCAAACAGCCTTTCATTTTTTTTCCTTTTCTAATCTGCTGTTAACAAGCTTTTGGCAACTTGTTTTAAGATGTTCTAAGCTTGAGAGTTTGATAAAGAAGCTTAGGTTGTTCTTATTTTCAGTTGTCAAAAAGAGAAAAAGTAAAAAAAAAAAAAAAGTTTTCCATAGTTGAGTACTTGTGTGGTCTTCTTATTTATCCTTTTTACAAGTGTTTATGAGTATTCTAAGCTTTGATTTATTGTGATCATGTTTGGTTTAGGTACTGCATGTATTCATTTGTTGAGCATCATTCTGGAAAAGGTCGTGAAGAGGAGCTTCAAATATGTAACAAGACCATTGGTCTTGTTAGCCACAAAAGTGATAGCAATTATTTGCAGCCTACCGTTTGGCACTAATGCAGTGACACCCATATCTCATACAGAACAGATTCTTTCGTGTTTAGAGGGAATAGATAAACTTGAAAAGATGGTGGAAGAACTTAAAACAAAGCCTGCTCGACTTCCTGAAGAGAAAGAACACATGTTGGAACGCTCCATGGAAAGGATTAAGTCTGTAGAACTTGATCTTGATAAAACCAAGAAAGTAAGCTGCTTTTTACATCATTATAAACTAAGATTAGCAAATTGGGTGGGTTGGGTTATGGGTCATCTTTTACGGGCCGGGTTGACTTAAAAATATATTAGGATGTTTATGCATTACAAGTATGCTCTGACTGTCAAAAAAAAAAAAAAAAAAAGTATGCTCTGAGTGACTTTTGACCCGTGTGACATGGTCAACCCCGTTTCCTTTTAAAGCTGTTTCATATATTAGTCTTTCCCGATAAGAGATAAATGAGTTAGAATTGTCTTATGAACTTTTTTCGATGATTGCTATTACTATTTCTTAAATTGACTTTAACTAAAACACAGGTACTGCATGCCACTATGGTTAGGCAACTTGAGATCTCAGAATTGATGGACAAACTGCAGCAAGTAAAGGATGATGGACTTCAAAAGTCAGACTTTTACAGTAGTACTTATTATATTTCGCAGTTTGTATTGTTAGAAGTAGTTTATGAAAGAAATATGTTCAGTTGATGAAATGTACTAAATATGTTCAGTTGATGAAATGTACTAAACAAAGAAATATGTTCAGTTGAAGAAATATGTTTTCATTTGATGTAACTAGTTTTATGTTTTTGATTTGTTTTTTTTGTTATGGAATCCGTTATGTAAAGGATGATGGACGCAATTTTTTTCAAACGACGGGGACTATTTATGTAATTTAGCCTAGGGACGATGGATGCAATTTTCGCAAACCCACAGGGACCATTTATGTAATTTGGAAGGGTAAAATGGTCATAATACTCAATTGAAGACAATATTTTCAAGTTTAATGTTCATAAGAGCTATTTTTTTTGTTCGCTACGTCGAACTGACATTTGTGACAAGTATGATGCGTTAATAGGTTATTTGCCATTTTATTTTTCTTTCGTTAGCTAAACCATCTTTTTTCAAAAGAGGATTGTAGTAGTTTTGTTTTTATACACTATAAAACGACGTTCTCATATTGAAAAATTATGTCTAGTGGCATACGATCACAAAGTTCATTAGCACATGCATAAAGGACTAAAATTTGTTTTTCAATTCGAATTGGTGTATATTGTGACTCTTTTGGTACTTTTGTAAACCTTGCATCTCTATTGTGTGTAATGGCTAAGTTGCAACATCCAGGTCTAACCCAAATTGAGCATCGGTTTGTGCATCTTTCAAAAAAAAAAAAAAAAAAAAAAAAAAGACTAAGGAGCAGCATGTGATGTTTTCTCCACACATAGAAAGCAATTACATCGCTCATACATATTGAGCCAATCGTGATCTTTGATCCAACTCGTCTCATACATATTGAGTCTCGGAAATAAATTTTGATGTGGATCTTATTAAAGTACTTTATGTGTTTCTAAGTTTGTTGCTATTTCGTCTAACTGCATTCACTAGGCTCGCTATCTTGCCTACTTAGCGTATGTCCATAATTTTAGGGTGTGTTTGTTTCATTAAGATGTTTTAGGTCTGAATCTGACTATCGCATCTTACTGGTAAGAGTTGGCTAGAAAGTCTAAATCTGAACGAAATAATATTGTTTGTTTTTGTATAAGTGTCCGAATGATTTTAAGTGCTCGTTTTTGCAATTTGTTTATTAAACCAACGCAATGCGATAATAAGTAACTTATGTAAATATGAAAAAAGACTTTTTATCATAAGTATAACATAGTTAATAAACAATCAAATATATTATATAAAATTTACAAAACGAGTAAGAGGCAGTAAGACAAGTCTCTCAACTGTTACTGAGTAAGATATTATATGTCTAACTGGGTCTTACTAAAAAGAAAAAAACAAACAAGCAAAACGTCTGCCCCCTCTTACTGGTAAGAGTAAGAGGGCTAATAAGACTTTTTTGTCACAAGGCTCACTAACAAGCCTACTTAAAATACTCTAAAATACGTATATTCATCACCGATTCACTATGATTGTTAGTAACCACTCTTTTCTATTGATATTTTTATGCACTGCAATTTTGTTTGTTTTGGTTGTGGTTGTAACTAAAGAGATGTGAGATATAGATTGTATAAATCAATGTGTGCAGTTACTTGCATTAGACCCGTTTGAAATATTTGCTCTCTTTTAATACATTTATATTGCACACGTTTTTGACACAATCACTTCAATTCTTTTAAGGTTGCGTTGATTACTCATAAATGCAAATAATCTTAATATTACGCAACTACTTTCCTCATCTATGGTAAGGATCTAGTGAAAAGAAAACTTAAAATAAAAATAATGAGAAATGATTATAACCGCATATTTGAGATGCATCGATTTGAATTAGATGCATCTCTATTCATTTAGATGCATGACAATTAGTTTCGAAAGTAGTTTTGAATTGAAAACAATGCAAAGTAGTACTAGCAAAAAATTTGACCCACAGAGGACGAAAAATACATAGGAATCGTATAACTTGATGAATGCATCTAATATGTGTATATGCATCTAATTTTTAGATAGAAAATATATTATGATGCATCTAAAAGATTAGGAATGCATTTAATTCAAAATGATGCATCTCTAATGTGTAGTTATTGTGGAATTGTATAAGATTAAAAAAACTTCCATTGCAGGATTCGAACCCTGGTGACACGAGAGAAAACCAAACATCCTAACCACTGGGAGAGTATAAATTTTTGTTATTACAAAGCCAAATTAAATACTTCAATACATATACACATGATGTCAATACTCCTCTAATCATTTTCAGTAATCATAAAGGCAAATTCAACATCAATCAAAATAATTGAACTGGTCAAAAGTAATTTGTAATGGAAACTACCAATATAAAGACAAATTATATTGCAGTTACAAAAGTTATTAACGCAAATTTAATTTTCGGTTATGTCATGTAGTATGAGAATATAAAAGATTAGCATAAGTAATTGATTCATTTGGGAATCATGAAAATAAAAACGTTAGTTCGGATGAGCTCAAACCCGGTAGAAACAAAGTTACGATTTTTATATATCGATTACTTTTTATCACTATGGAGCTGAGTGGCGTTATTTTTGTCTTTTCGACATCAACTACAACTACCAGTTGACACGTTGTCACTATTACCGCTAACCACCATTGATCACTATGGTTTTCTCGCTCTTCTAAACCGCTGCATTGCGCCGGCATGCTGCTAGTACTCTATGATGGTTAGGGCCCCCCAACTCAACTCAAGTTAGCTGCCACCATCGTACCTGGTAAATGGATTATCTCGTGCTCTTTGTGGCATATAAGCTCTTTTAGGCCATTGACAGTTGCGTGATGAACTAGTGTGATACTCTTATCGGAACGATTCAACATAAGCATTCAATAGTTCAGTGTGGACCCTTACAGCAAAGGGTGCAATCCCATTTGGCCGATGCCAATCCTAGTTTGCACACCGCCAAACCAGCGCCAGTGCACCACAACCCTCCAGCGCCAAACCAAAACTAAAGAAATTAAATTGTGCCTAATGTAGAGTTTTTTTTTTCTTCTTTTTTTTTGGATTGAAATGAGTTTTATGGGTTTTTTAAAGGGTAATATCTTAAAAACGCATCATACTTGTTCAAAAATACTCTTCTAAGTAGCGAACTAAAAAAAACTCTTGTGAGTACTAATGTTGACATTTTTGTATTTATGTGAGTAGTATGACCATTTACCCTTCCAAATTACATAAATGATCCATGTGGGTTTGCAAAAATTGCATCCAACGTCCTTATGGTAAATTACATAAATGGTCCCTGTCGTTTGGAGAAAATTACATCCACCATCCCTAACTTTTTTTCGATTTTTTTTGTTAAAAAATACTTTTCTAAGTAGCCAACTTAAAAAAGATGCTCTTGTGAGTACTAATATTGACATTTTTATTTTTAAGTGAGTACTAGAAACCTGTGATGACCATTTTATCTTTCGGATTTTTGAAAATTGCATCCACCGTCCCTAAGGTAAATTACATAAATGGTCCATGTCGTTTGGAGAAAATTGCATCCACTATCCCTAACTTGTTTTTTAGAAAAAAACTTTCATGAAAAAAAAAACAAATTTTCCGATAAAAAATTCACTCGTGACAAAAAAAAGTATCCGAAAAAATGTTCACATGTGACCAAAAAAAATTTTCACATGCGCCAAAAAACATTTCCCAAAAAAGATAGAAAAAAAGTTTTTCAAAAATAAAAACAGACGAAAACGTATTAAATAGGACGAAAAAGAGTTTTTCGACAAAAAATTCTAAAAAAACATTCTTAAAAAAAATCGAAAAAAAAAGTTCGAAAAAAAGTTTAAGGACGGTGGATGCAATTGTTGGATCAGTCCTAGATAGATCTTTAGAGCCTTTATGAAACAGATAGAATACCTGTGTAATCACAAGTAAACTATGGAGAATCTCTAATAAACTTATGCTCACGCGGAATATGAACACAAGAGTTAAAAAAGATAATAACAACTAAACTTTTGATCCTCTATGGATCTATATTAATTCACTAAGAATGTTTTTCAGAAGCGTACATGACTCATAGCCGCAAGTTTCTTTTATACTATAAGAAACCCTAATACAGCTGTTTACAAAACGTGTAAAAGATATGCATTATCTCATCCTAAAATAACTCATGCATATCCTAACTAATTACTAATAATACGGATAATACTATCCGCAGAAATACTACTATCAGCAGGAACTGCAATATCCGCAGAAACTGCACTATCAGCAGAAACACTAATACTAACAGCAGGAACCTTATCAGTAGGAACCGCTCTATACTATTACATTTATTTTAAATAATTCCTACCAATCCTCCCCTAAACTTGAATTTGACTTGGTTAACTTCAAGTTTCTAGATAGATCTTTCACAGCACGAGGATTGAATACTTGAGCATCTATAGCAATGAGAATAATCAGCAGCAACAAAAACTGACACCACCAGCAGCAATGAAGTACAAAGATCCAGTAGCAACTCCTATAACAGCAACATCTGAATCCAACAACAACAGCTCCTTGAGTAGATTTGATAAGCCTTTACCATGTAGCTACTCACTCTTGGGCTAGCTAGTTCTTTGGTGGAATCATGACATCACCCTGGCGAACTAATAACCAGTCCAACACTTAGAACGTGAATCAATGGTGTGCTGGAGGACCCTAATGGTTTTTGCCAAACCATCACAGCCATCAACGTATTTGAGTTGTCTTTACCTGAAACCGTTAACTCAGGTCTAGCCATGGTATTCCACTACTTTTACCACAAGCCAGGAACGTGTGGGCTAGCCAACTCTTCATCTATGAGGACATGGTGAGTTGAGCACCATACAATTTCTTGGCAAATTGTCAACCATCCAACAGATTTGATATCTCTTTACCAGATCCGTTTGCTCATGGAGTAGCCAATGTTTGGTGTGTAAGACCAGGGTACATTGATAACCCTCTGATTTTTAGTAAATCAGCAACTATTAACGGATTTGATAACTCCCACCAGAGCTGTACCCCCATGGTGAGTTAACTCTTTGTCATCTAAGACATGGTAAGTTAAGTACCATAAGTGGGATAATACAAAACTGCTCAACATGATCCTCAAACATAAAAGTTAGTACATAGCAATATATACATAAGGTTGTTTTTTTTAAACAACTAGAAAATAAAAGAAATAAAGAATATATACCAACAGGTTACCATACTCAAGAAGTTGCAGCAGCATTGGCAGCAACAAGTCTGTCCTTAGTTTGTTTCACCAATTGCTCTGCAGCTCCCATGTCATTTCCAACTGGATCAGTAGGAATCTCCAACTTACGTTTCAGCATCTGACCCATCACTTTCACAGTGAGAGGATATCGGAGATCTGAGAACATGTAGACATAGAGACCAGACATAGTTTGCAACACATGAACATTAGATAAAGGATAAAAGCCCCAATGCCAAATTTTCCACTCATCCTGGCCATTCCAAATCCTGAACCCTTCCCCATCCTCATGAACGGAATGAAACAAAACCTGTAGGTCACCCAATAGCATCAAACCAGCACCAGTAGTAGGATGAGACTGAAAGTACTCAGTCACATGTCCATACAATCTGAATAAATCCTGTCTATCTACCATATGGAGGATCTGATTCATAAAAGTGAAATGCTTGATTGACCCATCTTTTCTATACATAGTATTTGTCACTCCCAAACCACCCAAAAACAACTGGTGTTAATTCCCATCTATCAAATGCTGACCACAGAACTGGTTCCTCATCAGAATCATTAGCATCAGCAACCTTGATGAAGGAACTATCAGGAGCTTGTAAATCAAATGCCTTAGAACTCCTTTTTTTTAGCTAAATTCTTCCGTCTTCCTCCAGGAGTGGAAGAAGGAGAAGAAGCAGTAGACATAGTAACATCAGGAGTTGGAATCACTGGTGTAACATCAGGATTAGGAATGGGAATAGCATCAGCAGAAAGGTTCGGAGGTTCATCAGTGGAAATGAACTTATCACCCTTAGTAGAAATATGTTGTACACCATCAGTAAGAATAAACTTATCTGCCTCAGTGGAAACAGGTGGTGCATCTTCAGCAGAAACAGAGTCAGGAATATCAGAAGGATTCCTTGGAGTATCTTCAGGAGGAATACTTTGAGTCTCTGTAGCAGGAATAGATGTTTCTACTGGTGTGTCTAGAGGTGTGTCCACTGGTGTGAAGTCCTTAGCAATGGTTTCAGTAGGAACATGAATACCTTCAGTAGAAGCTGGAGTGTCATTAGGAACTCTGTTAACAACATTAGATTTGTTAAAATCCATTTCTTTAGTTTTGTCAACACATGATCTTCTAAAAACAAAGCTTCAGGACACAAGCTCTGATACCACTTGTGAAGTCCCACACCTTGGATCTAGAACACTTAGTTTGCAAACGTGTTAGTTACCTTGGATGGTTCCAAAACAACAATGAGAAACTTTGTTGTAGATGCACACAAGTATGCGGAATCTACTTGAATGCACTTAGAAGATTAATGTAAACACAGATGTAACACCAAACGCTTTAATATTATTGATGAATAATGCGAGTACTCTCCTAGTACTAGGGTTTACAACCTTGAAGCTCTACTTTAGACGGCTAGAATATATGTGATGTGTTTAACCTAGCTAGGATCTCCTTTTATACACTAAGGAGATTCCTTACAGAGATAACTATGCATTAAGTATATCATATCTTCTATTGGAATAGAAGATATGCTGTTACAACTCTTACACGACATTCCTAACATAGATCAGTACAAACTCTAACACTATCAGTACTAATATTTTCACTATCAGTACTAACTAGTTAATACTTATCAAATAACACTATCAGTACTAACTTCACTACTATAAGTATTAACTCCCAAAAGCATATTTCCCAACAATCCTCCCCTAAACTTGTGATTGGGTTTCAGAATCACAAGTTTCTTCAATCTTTGAGGATTCTTCCAAACTCACTTCCTGCTAGGTCTTCCAACTTGATCATAGATCATTATCAGCAACTCTTTAGCCATGTCAACTGCATTACCCATCCTTAGCCCTACTGTCAGCATTTCCAGAAGAGTTCCTAATGCAAATGGGTAAGTTCTTTCAACCAACACTTTGAATCCTCTAGTGCCTCTTTCCATCTTCAGTATAGATATCCCAGTTGATGATGGGGTATCTGGTATTGATGGGTGATAAGGTTTTAAAAGGTACCATTTTGAGGGGTCGTTTAAGTCCTTATTTGATCATTTTGTATCCGTTATTGCTTAATATCGTTCCTTTTCACTTTTTAGGTCTCGTGAAGGCAAAATGCTGGAATGGCACTTATTTGGACAGAAAGGCGCGAATATATGAAGAAAATGGCCAAAGTCGAAATCAGACACTCACAGTTGCTGAAAGTATAAGGCGACGGCGTCAGGTGCTATTTGCGACGCCGTCCCAGAATTATTGTGACGGGTCAGAACTCAAAACTCGTGTTTTCAAGAGACGGCGTCTAGTTGTGAAAGAGTAGGCCGTCGCTACTCAGACGGCCTAGATGCGATCCAGACGACATCAGAAACTGAAGAGGACGGCGTCACGGACATAAGGTGACGCCGTCGCAAGGTTAACATGGCCAAGACGAAACCCTAATGGCGGCGACACGACGGCGTCACTAAACATAAGGTGACGCCGTCGCAATTGTAATCTTATATATAGAATCCGAATTTTTCAGTCTTTGTGTGGAGAGTCTTTGGAGTAAAAACCTAAAACCGAACCTAGGGTGTCTTGTACAGTATTTTAGGGTTTTTAACCCTATCTAACACCAAGATAAGTCTTTGCTTCATTAATTCAATTATGTCTTTGATTATTTGTGTGTATGCTTGCATGTTCTCCATGTCCGGCTAATTTATTTGTGTGTTTGCTTAGGAAGTATGAAACTTAATTATTGAATATTGATTGGTTGTTTCTTATCTTAGTTGATCAATGATCTAGTAATGCGATAGGTCATTCGTTGTGTACTTAATGCTTGATTCATCTTTGTGAACCTTAGAGTATGATTACCTGAGTGATTGTAGGCTAAACCATCCGAAGAGCGCCTTAGAGTAGGAGTCTATAATCTCTAAGTGGATTTGTAGACAAGACCCTTTGGTATGTTCAAAGAGTTAGGGAGAAACGCATACCCTACAACTTTAGAAACACAACGCAACTAGGAATAAGACGTGACACTCAACCATCAATAGGAGATAATTAAGGAGTAATACAAACTAAGTAAACACATCTTTAAACTATCATACGAGCACACATTAATTAGACATAGACTCCCACAACCTTAGTTTAGATAATTAGATAATAGTAGAGTAATCGGTAGAAATACCAACCCCCCAAATCCAATACCCGAGATTCGTACCTTTCCATTTTTCATAAAATATAAAAAGATAAAAAATAATCTTCTTCAACCTTAACCTTAGCGTAGTAACTCCCTACTAGCATTCCTATTCCCCTAGAGAACGATATCAATACCCGTGGCTTACCCTAATTACTACACTACAACGATTAGGTTCACTGCCTAGGGTGTTATAAAACTTGCTCGAAGAAAAGGAAGTTCCTTTGACCCCGAACGACGCGTGTAGCGTTATCAAGTTTTTGGCACCGCTGCCGGGGAATAGAATAGCTAGTTAGTAGTCCACCTCGTTTAGGTTTCTTTGCTTGATTCCTATCAAGTAAACTTTTTTTTCATTTTTAGATTTCTCTTAGTCTATCCCCCTTCTTCGTGACCTTTGTTAGTAATTCCATCACTTTTCATCATGGAAGGTGATAACCCACTACCATTCATCAACCCACCACCAAATGACCCGCCAAGAGCCCGTACTCTTGGTGAATACTCGAGACCAAGCCACCTAGGCTATAGGAACACCATTGAGCTTCCCGACCAAGCCCAAACTACGGCCCTGCGATCCGACACCATCCGGTTGGTGCAAAACGGATGTCCATTCCATGGACTTCGTTCCGAAGATCCAAATCAGCATATGAGGGATTTCCTCAAAATCGTCGATTCCATCGATCTTGATGCTACTACTCGGGAGACCACGCGCCTGCGTCTCTTCCAATTCTCTCTACGGGACCAAGCTAGTAATTGGCTTGAGCGACTTCCCGCTGGCTCCATCTCAAGTTGGGATGATCTTACTTCTCGCTTCCTTGCTCAATTTTTCCCACCGGGGAGAACCACTAAGCTTAGGAATGACATCTTGATGTTTCAACAACGTCAAGGTGAATCTCTCTACGAAGCATGGGCCCGATTCAAGGACTTACTTCATAAAGTCCCTCATCACGGCATCGATCTTTGGCTCCAAGTCTAAATTTTTTATGATCATGTCAACTTTCCCACTAAGCGATCCATTGACCAAGCGGCCGGTGGAAAACTTAGTGATCTCACCGCAGAAGAATCATGGGAAATAATAGAGGACCTCGCCCTCTATGACAACGAAAGTTGGGATGACCCCCGTGAGCTGCCCAAAACCGTCAAGGCAATCTCCTTGCCTCCTCCCGACCGTAGGATGATCGAACTTGAAGATCAAGTTAAATTCCTCATGAGTTCCTACGAAAATCCTAAATCTTCACACCATGTGAACAAAGCTTCTTCCTTATGCGAGCCGTTTTGTGATCCTCATAACACACGCACTAGCACCCGATCCCCCGAACATGCTTCAGTTGACTACGCATCCTCACGTATTAATGGAGTGGGAGGAAGATTCCCTACAACACCCGGACCTAGGAATTTCAATGAAACCCGTGAAGCATGGAAAAACAAGCCCGACTTTTATTGGGGACAAACCAAAGAATTCACTTCTAATGATTTCTCATGGCCCCCTCCTAACGGTCCTAACCAACAAAACATCGAAGGGATGTTGCAAAACCTAGTTGCATCCCAAGAAACCCAAATGGCTAAGCTCTCGGACCGCTTTAATAATCAACAAGCCGAGATGGATAGGAAAATAGACAACCTTTTGAAAGCCATAGCTAGTGATAAGAAGGTTAGTGCTATCTCAACTCCCGAGCCTTCAGGCATAGAGATTAAGGATCCAAGCAAGCTAAAGTATGTCCAATTCGTCAATACCATCGCCTTAGTTGAACCTGATGACGAAGAAGACTATACACTAGTGGATGAGGAAATACCCGAGGAAGTAGATGAAGTAGACATTGACTATTTCAACAAATTTCCTACGGAAGAAGAACTATCTCGCCACCCTCACTTAGTGCGTGACCTCCGTCACATGTATGTTAGGAAAAGTCCTCGAATTAAGTTTGGGAACCCTTGGAATCTTAACATACCATGTGTCATAGGACACCTTTTTGTGGCAAAAGCTTACATTGATCGCAAGTCCCCAATCAATATAATGACTAGCACCTACTATAATTGGATATTGAAGAAGCCTATTCCAACTAGGCAAGACCCCAATGATCCTAATGTTAGTTGCAATTTTTTTGGTAGAGTTAAGGGATTGCCCGTTTATGTAGGTAGTTTCACGTTTCCTACGGACTTCATAATTGTGGATGATATTAGCACGGCCATAGACCCTAGCTTGTCCCATGTTATTCTAGGAAAACCTTTCATAGAAAGCACCAGGATGACCTATGACCCCTCATTAGGAGTAGTGCGGTTCAAGAATAAGACCGATGACATAGCTTACCAAATGCCGTTTAAGATTGAGAAGTTTTCATCACTCTCTAATGATGAAAAGGAACTTAAACTATCGGTCTATTATAGGAATGATGAGGATAGGGAGAAAGGTATTGATTATGTTATGGCTAAGATTTTCGGATTCTACAAGGATTGTTTGAGCCTAGGACCGGAATACAGGACCGAATGGGGAGAAGATGAACTCTTAGAGAAGCACATTTTAGGGCACTTCTACAACGTGGAATCCCCCATTAGAGGCCATGAAGAGGGTAGTGGTGAGAAAACGTAGGAGCACGACTACGAGTCTAGCTACAAGACTCTTAAATAAAGAAAAGCGCTTCGTGGGAGGCAACCCATGCTTAATTGTTTGCTTGTTAGTGTCATATATCTTTTATTAATTGTTTATCCTCATGTTTAAATTTGTAAAAATGCTTTATTTTGTTTTTAACCTCGTCTTAATTACATATAGAGGTATTTTACATAAGGGATAAGTGTAGGGAGGATTACACACGTTTTCAAAAGAAACGTAAACATGAGAATAACAATTAATTAAAAGATATTTTTGTTTGTTTGTTCGAGTCAAATGCTTGTATCGAGTCATAATGTATGTTTTGCAGAAATTTTTCCAGATTCTAAAGATGTAAATTTTCCAGAATTTTTTTCAGAAAATCGCAGACCAGTTTTTGTCAGGATAACCTGACGGCGTCAGGATTGCAACCTGACGGCGTCAGGAAGGAGTAAAAACATCAGATTACTTTTTCTCGTTTTCTGAGCTACTTATAAATTTTTGGAATTTTCCAGGTCTTAATTTTCTTAGAAATTCTGTAAACATCCATTCCACAAGCATTATATCCTAGTTTAAATCAAGTCTTATATATATTATTACCGCCGATTTTACGCGAAGGTTTCGTTTGTTTTCTTCAAGTGTGCAGGTTTAGTTTGTCGAGAAGAAGTTACATAAGATTGGAAGGAGCTTTTCACGCAATAATTCTTCTTGAAAAGAATTTAACCACCACTTTACACGGATCCTACCGAGCTAATCAGGGGAGTACTAGTTTCTTTCGTTTTTAATTACCTTCCAATTATCATAACTTTGATACTTTCGGAGAACATTGGGGACAATGTTCAGTTTAAGTGTAGGGAGGGAAAATAAAACGGGAACTTTGAAACTATACTTATCCTTGACTATTTGCTTTGTCTAATTGTGATTGTGTAATAAACCATGAGAAAATGTTGGTTAGGGTAATTTTGGCACCAAATTTAAAATTTTTCATGACATATAGGAGTGAGCCATTAGTCTTAACAAAAGCGTCTCACGGATAGGAAGTTGCATGACTAGCACAAAAACCCTTACCACCTAAATTCCACCCAAAATGTGAGGATCGCCCTTAGATTAGTAGGAATTAAAGCATTCATCTTTAATGCTTAGAGTGTGAACCGGTAGTATATTAGATTCTAGAACTTGTTTTGTGATGCATTCCGAGATCGCAAGTAAGGCTACACTTGTGTAGTTAGGAATAACTAAATGATAAGAGGCATTAGGATAAACCCTTGTTTGATACTTGTAATATAATTACTTCTTCCACATCGGTTGAGTAATTCCCCCACACCCTTTGCGTTGTACTCATCTTTAGTACACGATACCCCTAGTTAACCCCTCAGAGCCTATCCTTTTCGCGGTTCTCGTGATATTTCGGTTTTTCCGGAATATCAATGAAGAGCATTGTTTACACCCCACCCCCAAATATACACCCAAATCGCCTTAGCCTACCCCTTATGCACTCACTTTTAGTGCAATTATTTGTTATCACCTTAAACCCTTAGTTCAATTATCTAGTTGCTTGCATAAGTTGCTAAGTTGAGTCATATCCTTTGTATACAGTTTTGGGATGATTGGGATTCATGGGAAAAGTTAAAGTTTATGAAATGACGGGAAGGGAACGTTAAATTCAAATTCCCTTAGTTTGCGTAATAATGTACCCCAAGTGTTTTGATCTTTTCAAATCGGGTCAAATTAATGTTAGAGTAATAAAAAACTCAAGTGTAGGGATATGCCTATAAATCCCTAGTATTTTGATGTTATCGTAGAGGATGGTAGAGTAAAAGTGTATAAAAAAAAAATTAGAGAAAGAGAAAAAGAAAAAAAAAATAGAGTGAAAAAAAAAAATAGAGTGAAAAAAAAAAAGAAGACATACGGGCTACCATCCTACATCTATCTTTAAATTTATGGTTGTTTATTTCAGTTATCTAGAGTTTAGAGTGTCGAGTCTTGGCTTAGCAACGCCATTCTTCATATGCAGTTAACATAAAGATTTTTGACTTACCACCACTAAATAGCCTATCCCACCAAACCCTTATTTCCCTACCGTAAGCCTAACGTTACAACCCTTTAAAAGACCTCTTTGATAGTCTTTCCTAGGTGCTTACGCCAAAGCGATGGAGGTTTGATCTATTCTCAAGCCTATGGTAATCTATGTGCTAGGACCGGTTAATGAGTGTTTATCTTCCATTTCCTATATTGTTATATTTCATTTATACACCCGAGAGAGATGTGAGTATCCAAACACCCCATGTGAGGTGCTAGTATGTAATTTCCGTGCTTGTTATGACTTTTGCGGGGCTTATATGTGTTGTGGACCGTTTTGAATTAATGCTTCATGACCCCTAACTTATAAATTAATTGGCTAAAAGCACATTTGCTTGAGGACAAGCAAATAACAAGTGTAGGGATATTTGATAAGGTTTTAAAAGGTACCATTTTGAGGGGTCGTTTAAGTCCTTATTTGATCACTTTTGTATCCGTTATTGCTTAATATCGTTCCTTTTCACTTTTTAGGTCTCGTGAAGGCAAAATGCTGGAATGGCACTTATTTGGACAGAAAGGCGCGAATATATGAAGAAAATGGCCAAAGTCGAAATCAGACACTCACAGTTGCTGAAAGTATAAGGCGACGGCGTCAGGTGCTATTTGCCACGCCGTCCCAGAATTATTGTGACGGGTCAGAACTCAAAACTCGTGTTTTCAAGAGACGGCGTCTAGTTGTGAAAGAGTAGGCCGTCGCTACTCAGACGGCCTAGATGCGATCCAGACGACGTCAGAAGCTGAAGAGGACGGCGTCACGGACATAAGGTGACGCCGTCGCAAGGTTAACATGGCCAAGACGAAACCCTAATGGCGGCGACACGACGGCGTCACTAAACATAAGGTGACGCCGTCGCAATTGTAATCTTATATATAGAATCCGAATTTTTCAGTCTTTGTGTGGAGAGTCTTTGGAGTAAAAACCTAAAACCGAACCTAGGGTGTCTTGTACAGTATTTTAGGGTTTTTAACCCTATCTTACACCAAGATAAGTCTTTGCTTCATTAATTCAATTATGTCTTTGATTATTTGTGTGTATGCTTGCATGTTCTCCATGTCCGGCTAATTTATTTGTGTGTTTGCTTAGGAAGTATGAAACTTAATTATTGAATATTGATTGGTTGTTTCTTATCTTAGTTGATCAATGATCTAGTAATGCGATAGGTCATTCGTTGTGTACTTAATGCTTGATTCATCTTTGTGAACCTTAGAGTATGATTACCTGAGTGATTGTAGGCTAAACCATCCGAAGAGCGCCTTAGAGTAGGAGTCTATAATCTCTAAGTGGATTTGTAGACAAGACCCTTTGGTAAGTTCAAAGAGTTAGGGAGAAACGCATACCCTACAACTTTAGAAACACAACGCAACTAGGAATAAGACGTGACACTCAACCATCAATAGGAGATAATTAAGGAGTAATACAAACTAAGTAAACACATCTTTAAACTATCATACGAGCACACATTAATTAGACATAGACTCCCACAACCTTAGTTTAGATAATTAGATAATAGTAGAGTAATCGGTAGAAATACCAACCCCCCAAATCCAATACCCGAGATTCGTACCTTTCCATTTTTCATAAAATATAAAAAGATAAAAAATAATCTTCTTCAACCTTAACCTTAGCGTAGTAACTCCCTACTAGCATTCCTATTCCCCTAGAGAACGATATCAATACCCGTGGCTTACCCTAATTACTACACTACAAGGATTAGGTTCACTGCCTAGGGTGTTATAAAACTTGCTCGAAGAAAAGGAAGTTCCTTTGAACCCGAACGACGCGTGTAGCATTATCAATGGGCTCAGAATACAATGGATCTTCTGGAGCTTTAATTAACATCATCTGATTAAGCTTTGTTAGGAATTGGAAATTCCATGTTAAAGTGTCGGTCACCCCAATTATGGTCTAGCATAAGTTAGCTCGTAGACGTGTCGTTATTTATGTTATTCAGTAGTTAATTAGTTAGTTTGTAGCGTAGTTTAGTTTAGTGTAACACCGTGGAGGAATGACGGGTCTTTACCCACTGTATGCGTGATCCACAATCCTATAGGAGGACGTTGTATTTGTAACTATAAATACCCCTTCCATCCTTGGAAGGGGTGGTGCTTCTCAATCTAACATTCCATATTTTGTAAACCAAGTCTCTACCAAGAACACCCTCTCTATCTTTCTCTCTCTAAAACATGGCATACTTGTATCATCATCATCATCATCCAAGGCCACTCGAATAATCTAACACAATAAATATTAAGATCCTATCAATTGGTATCAAGAGCCATGGTTTTTGTGTTGTGTTGATTAGTGTGGTTTCATATCATGGTTATGTGTTTTGATGATTTATTGTTGTTTTGTATCATGTTTTAAATTGTTTTTGATACTATTTTGTGGTCCGAAAAGTTTTTTTCTTATCCTTTGGTAAAACATTTTACTCTTGTTTTAGTATCCTTTTTGGTCCAAAAGTCCTATGATTTTATACAGTTGCATATGTCTGTTTTGTGTCACTTTTTCAAACATTTATCTCATATAATTTTTTAGACTTTTTGTACCATTTCAGTAAATGTTGTGGTCAAGTTGCTGTTATACATTGGTTAAAAGTTGTCAGATGGTCAGGTCCAAACTGGGTCAAAATTAAGTGTTTTTCTGCATAAGCCATTTTTTTCTGGGTAAGTATGCATATGGTCGGAAAATGGTCTGAATAACTCGCCGGAAAAATCAAACATCTTGTTAGCGACTTGTCACACTGAAAATGTACTGGAGGCTACTTGTATTTACAAGTTGTCTAGATTCATTGAATAATGGGGTAGCGAGTTGCCACATTTACAGACCTAGCGACTTGTTATTTAACAAGGAGTAGCGACTTGTTGAAGTAGCTACTTGACACATAACTCGCTGGCGACTTGGCACAAAACTTAGACCTAGCGACTTGACAGAAAGGATGAAGAAGAAACTACCACTAGACCACAACCACAATATCAAATAAACCAAATACCAATCTCAACTCATGACCTCAGGTTTCACCCATCCTTGGTCCATATTCTTCAACAGAAACAAATTACATAACTGGAAGCTATCTCAACAGATCAGAAAAATAAAATTAATTATTGCAAGACTCAAAAGATCTCAGCGTGTTATTTCGTGGTTAAGACAGTATCATCAAGATCTTTAAGATCTAACCAACGTAAACAACCTAACATCATTGACCCAATCTAATTATTTTAATGTATATCCGAATCTGATATGAAAATGATATAACAACTATGTTAGTCATTCTCACGAGTTCGTTCAAAGTCCCAAATAAGCTTAAAAATGAATCATAAAACGATCTCTGTCCACCTTATTTTCATTTAAATATTCAAATCATATCAAGACTCAAGGCTCGAGGTCTATTAAACGAAAAGAAAAGTTAAACAATCTTCATCGATCTATTTGTGTTTGTTTGAAGCAGTAAAAACTTCAATTTATTTTTGACTTTAAGAGCAGAGATATAACATGATGTTACTCTCATACTCTTTGGTCCAATTCAAACAACATAAACTACCACAACCATTTTACTTACCCATTTCGTTGGACGTTGAAGACGAGTCATGATTCATGAGTCTCATGCCATCCCTGTGGCGAGATCAAACATCAAAGTAGAAAGATGCTCGTTGGATTGAATGGTGTGGGTTCGATTGTAGATTGTCATGTGAAAACAATGAGTGAGATTAGACATTAGATCCAATTTTTGATATGATGCTTGACTGATGAATATGAGAGGCACATTTTTTTCTAAATCAGAGAAGGGGCGGACAGTTATAAGATTAGGGTTAAGAAAGAATTTTATTAGGGTTGTTGTGTGCTAAGTGGTGTAATTTATATCCAAAATTTTAGGCATTATCTAGTACTGGATCGTGTGAATGCTTTATGGGCCAAGCATTGGATATCCGTTTGTAGGATGTTGGGCCGGACGAGTGTTAGTGACAATTTTCTTGGGCCAAGCAGTATTTTTTTAGACGTTTAGACGTTATTGATATTAAACGAGGGTCACACATCTTCTTTGGATTTGAGAATTATGAACGCGAGATTTCCGGTTAATCACACTTTATTCTTGATCGTGTATGAGTTATTTGATTGTTTGGATGGGATAAATGATTTCAATGGATCATGTGATAAATAGTATTAATTTTGGAATAGGTTATGTGGTAACTTTTGGGCCTCGGTTTAATCGTTTGAATCGGATATTCACTTACTCACACTCTTAACGAAAATGAATGTTGTGAAATGGGCGTTATAATTCGGATATTCTACATGAGTTTTTGCCCAAGTCTTTGGAAAACCTGGTTCTTATGAGAAATTAATTCTGGATGGGCTTTTAATATCGGATGTGCTAATTTTAAAATGGGCTTAAGATGGATCCAGTATAAGTTTTGTATGACAAATGAGAATTGTGATAATGAGTTTTCATGGTATAAGGTTTTTGAGACTTCTTGAATTAAGAAATTTGACATAATGAGATTTGTGACTTGATGAAAATTTGATCATGATTTTTGATGATGAGATTCAAAGGGTTGTGAGGTTTGGTACTTTGATATATACATTTTCACGGAAAATATTATGTCTCGGCTTGAGTTGATGGTTGAACAATGTGGACTTCAGGGTTGTTTGTGTTCGATATTTCTTATTGGGATTTATAGTGAGGTTTTCCGGGGTTGTTTACTTATTTCGTCTTCTTTCTTTCTACCCTTCCACGAAGATGACTTGTTTGGGCATTTATAGAGTGTGATAAAGACTTGGCTATTTTAGTTCCGGTTGTGATTCTTTCTCTTAACCCACAACATAACTATCACTTCGGTGTCTCACGCAGTTGAGAATACGTCAAGAGGTTTTGTACATTGGGTACACCGTTTCTTCTTCACAAGGATCAGTACAAGTTTAAGTAAAAAATCTGGGGAATTTCTCTTCATGGTCAAGTTTGGCATATCGGGTTTACTTCTCCATTTTGTCACTGCAATAGCCGACAGAATGCGTGAATGATGTGTTTACCAAAGTATTTATTTGATGGTTGATGATGTTATTGATGTTGGAGATTGAACCGTTGATGAACCGCTGCATGTTCCCCTAAAACAGATATTCACCGAAACCAAAATTGTCATAACACATTCAAGCTGACGTTGTTTATGGTTTAGTCTTGGTTTTGTAAAATCCCGCGAAAGAAACTATTTCTCGGTTTAAATCATAGACTTGTAAAATCCCGTGACAATGGAAACATCCTGGTAAAAGTAAAGTGTATTTCCGGATCTTTCTTACGGTTTATTCTTGGTTTTGTAAAAACCCGCGAAAGAAACTATTTCTCGGTTTAAACTATAGAATTGTAAAATCCCGTAATCATGGATTCATCCTGGAGAAAGGAAAGTGTATTTCGGGATCTTTTCTAATGCTGGTTCTACGGTTTCTGCTTCAAAGAAGGGATAAAAGGGTGTACTTCATGAACTGGATGTGTGTTTGGATATTCGTCATCAGGTTGGTTATTATTTGGTTTTACGGGGTTATGTGCTTTTAACCATAGTCGGGATGAAACCATTATCATAGTTCACTTAAAACGTCAATGGAGGCTAGATTTGTACCTTTAACCAGAAGATGTAACAACGGTGTTAATTCAATATTATCTATTTGAGGTTGAAGTGAAATATCACTGGAAAGTGTACTTAGTATCTGAAGGTATCGGGGATGGTTGGATGAAGATTCTTCAAGATCCTTGTTTGAGCTTATTATCAAAAATGAAGACTTGGAAATCTAGTTATTGTTGCGTGACTTTTACCTTTTCTTTTACCACTTGGGGGAATTGGGCTCTTACCACCACAAAATAATTATCACTTTAAGGAGTTACGTTGTAGTGCTCAGTGTCACATTCAATTGTGGATTCTCAAGAGGTGATGTACGTCTTATACTTGATGGTTGGTTGGATGAAGAGTATAGATTACTTAGAGATTCAAATGAATTCTCGGCACCGCTCTTTCTTACATATGTGCAAGTTTAAGTCACGAGTTCAGGTTAGTTTAATTTAGGGTCAAATTTATCATATTGGGTTTCCTCCATCAGCTGTCACAACAAAGAGCCTACTGAATGATAATGGGGTGATTACAAGTTTTGCCAAGAGAGTTTGAAAAGAGAGAGATGATGACGTATGAACACAACAGTTCATGCCTCGTACTCTAAAGAAAAGAAAAGTATACGTTTCAGTGCGCTTTATCTTCGAAAGAAGAGAAATCTTCTTATGACGTTTGAATACTTCAGTTCAAGCCTCGTTCCTAAAGAAAAGAAAAGTGTACGCGTCAGTGCGCTTTATCTTCTGAAGAAGAAAAATCTTCTCAATTATGACCATTCTCATCAACATGCTTCATACTTTTTCCATGCGCGTCAGTCATCAAGTGAACCGGGCTACTGTTGATTGTTCTCTTATTCCACTTGCTCAACTATAATGATGATGGCGACATCATGTGCTAATTTTTACGGGGGAGAAGTGTGAATAGATTACATTTGGATGATTTCACTTATTCAATCAAGAATGGCAACTCTGTATGCAATTCTTGAGGGGGAGAAGAAGTGTGAATTTACTGCATGGTTGATTGATTTATGAGAATAAATGGTCAAACGGCTCCAAACTCATGTAAGAACCGAGCTTCTTCTTATCGGGTCATTTCTACATGGAGTTTTCTTCTAAGAGCCGTTGGTTGACATCTTCATACGGGCTGATATGATTAATGACAAAGTGCTTCCAGTTGCGAGGCGGATTTCCTTGATGAACATCTTTCTGTTCTTGTTTGATTGGGAGGGATTTTAGTTAAGGGGATTTGCTATTTACAAGTTAATTGGGATGCTTTTTGGTGTGATGAAGATGTTAACTATCTATTCCCCAATTGGAAAATCTTGAAGAAGGTCGAGTCTATAGTCGGTTCTACATTTTCTGCTATATGTTAGAAGACTAAAGACGAGTTGCATTTGATTATCCAAAGACTTCTTCTTAATCTGGGCATTTATCAAACAGATTGTCGGTTTAGGGGAGAGCACTAATTGGGGGAGGGTGAAATGTCTGATTTAATCCCCAATTAGACTTGCTCACACTGTACTTCAGCAAGTTGATTCTCACAAAGAGTTCAAGTGTTCTTCTCAAAAGATTTCATGTATACGGGCTTACAAAGAGTTGCTGATTCTGAAGTGTCAAAACCAGCAAGGGGGAAGGAGACACGTATCTAGACGCGAGTAAACTTGATGAACTTAATTCTTATAAGTGATTGAAGATATCCCGGGAAGATAATTGTCATGACCGCAGAGAAACTCAAGGTTTTACTCATCATGGCGTTTAGTGTTCTTATTCCAACTATGTGGGGAAAGAGATGGAAGAGTTAGTTTCTCATGATGAAAGAGGTACACAAGTGTGTGATGATTTCGATGTTATCGCAATCCTCAGGGGAGAGAGAATTGTGTACATTGGGGATGCTCAACTGTCTCACTTGAGGGCTTAATCAGTGATTTAGAGATATAATCACTTATTCCGGTGTTGACATCCGCAGAGATTGTCATCCGCAGAGATAATCAGTGATTCGGCCTGCTTCTTCAATGTTATCGGTTATTCTCTCTTTGGGCATTCGGGTACTTCGGGTTCTTGAGCTTCATACACTTTCTTCAGGGGGAGAGAAAAGTATACATCGCGGTTATTCTTTGGCTATTGGACTTAATCTGCTACTTCGATGGTATAAGTTTCTTTGTCTTCGGGTATGTGTATTCGGGTTCGTGAGCTCTAGTCTAAGAGATTGACTGCATCAATTCAACTACTTGGGGGAAGTTGTTTCTTGACACCTTTTGGAATGGATCGCTTCAGACTTCAGTTGAAAGGAAATTAGAGAAGATTATTTAAATGTGGGATGATACGTTGCTGTTATTCTTTTGGATGACATAACCTCGAACGAACAATCACGGTGGTTATTCTTAAAAGGAGTAGCAAGATCGATGATAATGGTGTGCTTCTTTGTGCACCTGGCTAATGGAAGCTTGAAAGAAAGCTTTGAATCTGCTCAGCTAAAGGATTTTCGGTTTAGGGGGAAGCTGTCAAATTCTCTCATTCTTATAGGCTCAATTTCTTCTTTTCAAGAGCCTCGGAAGCTTTGGTGGTGGATGTTTAAGAGATGACGATTTCTATCTTCTACAATGAGGCAGCTCGATATCCTTATCTCGGTACTCGTATCATCATCTTCTTAAATTATATCATCTGCGGTCTTAGAAATGTCATTCAATAATGGCATGGGACCATAGATGAAGTTCGAGCAGGAGGTGTAAATATTCTTTTTCAAAACATGTCAAAAATTATGGCTTACAGTTATTTTAAACTGTAACCCGCGCTTCAACACATGGCTTGCAGTTACTTCAGACTGTAACCCGTGCTTAAAACTATGGTTTGCTATTATTTCAGATAGCAACCCGCTCTTCAAAGAAGGAAAGTGCTGTGCTATACCAATTTTCAAATATTTCATGCACTTTTCCTAAAACTAATTGAGAAAAGTATGTCGAAGGACTGCTGTTCCTACTCAAATATTTTTCCTTCTAAAATTCTTCAGAAAAATATTTGTTTTAACAAAATTGGTGGTAAATGAGCTGCGTGTAAATCAATCAGTTTCAGAATGTTTATAATATTTGCAAACTCAATCAATGACTTCTGCGCTTTTAAAATTTTCAAAGAATGAGTCATTGATTGAGGGGGAGAATGTTTTCAAATTTATATCATCTATCGGACCTATCTAATTATCCTATATGCTTAATTGAAAATGATGTTAACCTATGTTGAAGGACTAGGTGCCTAGGATATGATTGTTAGGATTAGATGATTATAGTTTGATGAACACATTATTCCCATACCTTATATGAACTGATTGATATGTTGAATTGACTTGAATTAGTCGATTGTTGTTTGGGTGATGTCGACCACCATATATCTGTATGTGTGTTCACTAACGTATGCAGGTATATTGGTATAAAAGAATGTTCCCGATCCGGATCCCACATAATATGATGATTGGATGCCGAAAGGAAAGGGTAACTATATCTTGGGTTGACAAATGAAGAAACGGAGCTTAATTTGACTTCCATGTAGATTTGGCATAAATGCAACTTAAGAGGTCTCACTGCATCAGCAGATGGTTTTCTTCAACAGCAAATGAAGAAACGAAGATTAATTTGACCTCAGTTGGCAGCAAAATGCAACGTATGAAGTCTCACTGCGTCTGCAGACGGTTTTCTTCCAACCCTCAGCAACAACAACAAAAGCAGCTCAACCACCTAACGTATCTTTGTGCAGGACAAGTAGTGAATGATACCATTTTTAAACAATTGTTGAATAATATTGTTTTGAAAAATGGAAAAATATTTGTTTTGAAAATAAATTGAACTTAATTTTAAAAATCACCGGACTTCATTTTATCAAAACTTAAGTCACTCAATCATCGACTACGGTCATCGATTGAGGGGGATAGTGATTTATAATAAATTAATTTCAAACAATGTTGCTTCTTAAAAGTCCGGATTGTACAAAATAAGTGGTGATCTAAAGATTTAATGTTATGTCATGGTATGATTTTTCATTAAGAATCAAGATCTTTCAAAATGAAATTTTTTCTGTTCTTGTTTGATTGTGAAATTGTTTTATTTTACTTAAATATCTCGTAAAAACTATCATACCTGACACTAACCATCTTTAATGTCTGTAATTGGTCCTCATCAGTCATTTTTCAAAATTAAATCTTGCCACGTCTTTCCCCTAAAATTTTCCAAATGATTTAAATCAATCGGGATCCAAAATCTCAATTGGTTTGAAATTTTTGATCGGGGGAGAGATCGTGATTTAAATCTCAAATCGATTTTAAAAGGGTAACTGTTTCTAAAGCACTCCTTCCTTCATGTGCCAAACGATTTTGAAACACATGATTGTGGAGGAGCATTTAACCTAAAACCAGAAGAGATTTTAAACCAGGCATAGTTTCTCCCATGTTTTCTAAACCAATTTAAATCACTTGGGATCCAAAATCTCAAAAGATTTGATATTTTTGATCGGGGGAGAAAATGTGATTTAAATATGAAATTTGATAAAAGGTGATCATTTGATTCAATGTGTTGGCTCTCTCTAATATGTGCTAAACTCTTTCATACATTGATGCACATATTGAGGGGGAGCGAATGGTTTCTTAATGGCTTGTGTGATCGTAAATGTGCTTCAAAAGAACTCTCTCCTCTATGTGATAAAATGATTTCAAATATCCTATGCACATATTGAGGGGGAGAATTTACCAAGAAAATCAAATGGCTTTTTCTACGGAAATTGTGATCAAGAAATTATTTCAAAGAACTCTTGCCTCCATGTGCTAAACAATTTCAAGATCATATGCACATGTTGAGGGGGATCATTTCTAAATGATCAAAACTATTAAGGTACAAAATGCTTTGATATTATATCACAAGTACCTTGATTGATTTTCCAAATGATTTTTCAATTGGTTTCATGAAGGAATGAACTGTACCAAAAGACCGACCAATTTACTTTATGCATGAAGTTATAAGGATGGTTAGGTTAGGTATTCATTCCCACGATCCGCCAGAACCGAAGGGATCTACCCAGGGACAATCCACTAGATAGTGTAGAGTCTTTAGGTATGAGGAAAAAAAGGAGAAAAGTGAGATATGGGAAGAGTGCGGACTGAGATAGAGCTAGAACTGGAATAAACCCAACAAGGTTCTAGTTATGAAGTCTCAGTAAGCACTGAAGGGGTTGAAGAATGAAAAAGAAATGAATGTGAAAAAGGGTGAAAAGAAATAGCCCTCCAATAATTCAACCTTAGGGTAGAAACCGGGTTCAATACATATGCTACTGGTGTTTACTAAGGTAACACTGGTATTGAAGACAAGACGTCATGGACCCAGTGACGCACTGCACTAATCTTCCCAAGCTACTCAAGTTCCTCTTAAAAGGGCTTGTTACATTCTCACGGGGAACCTACATAATCTATCGACTTTCTCTTAGAGATTGTTGATATTGAAGAAGGAGACCCTCTCCCTAGTCTCCGGCATAGGAACCAAATGTGCACAATTGAGTCTAGAGCCAAGAGATCATCCACAATATCTCATTAGGACACAAAATTAATGAAGACTTGCTGTTTCACACAATGTGGAAAGTAAGTATATATTAAGAGTCCTACGCTTTATCCTTGTGGTATTGCCAGAACATCCGAGTGATATGAAAATATTCACGATGAAGATGGAAATCCTTCTAGAGCCAACATCAAACAAGCTATTGGTGGGTGACATGTGAGATCTTGCAAAAGATCAAGCTTGTGACAACTGGATAGAAATGATGGGGCGATTCATTCTTGAATCAACCTTGGTCTAGGATAAGGATTGACGGATACTTTGAACAACTGGTCGTTGTGCTTAAAATTTCTTTTCTATAGCACATCGACTGTGTATTAATGTTTCAAAATTAAAGGGTATTTATGATTGATAATTGATTTTCCATAAAACCTTTTGCAAAACACTTTCTATTAAGCAATAAACGAAAATTTTCAAATCATTTTCATTAATCAGTGAATCTCAATTCGCTGGTTCAATCACTCCGTGTTGTCTTCTTTGAGACGTTCCGGTTTGAGAACGGCTAGAACAGCTGCGAAACCCTGTCAAGGAGATTCTTAGGAATCCCACCTGATCACAGGCAGTACTTGTACTGATCAACAGGGACCCGTGGGCCGTGTACCTCAATTCAACGAAAGTGATCAAAGACACTTTCGTGTGTTTTATTGCTAACTATTGTTTGCAGGTACATTTGGACGGTTGCAGCTGATCAGAATTGAGGAGTCAATCCAAAGCCGCATGCTCACAGCATCCACACTTAATTGAAGAAATCATGACTGGTGCATATCTACATAACCTGGTTATGATATTTTTATACTATGCTTCTGCTACGCTGCTGCAAATATCATGAACCAGTAAAGCTTCCGCTACTCTGATGGAAAGATGTCATGATCCAAAAGTGTGAGCATGTCGGTCCGAAAGTCACAACTTCACATGATGGCAACACAATAAAGGGTGATCCAGAGATTTACTGTGGCTGATGATCTCAATGAAAGCTCGAAGATCATCAAAGATGTGGATTAGTTCACAAACCTCCATTAAAAGTACAAATCAATGCGGACTTTAAAGAATCGCTACAAATCCACAAAGATTGCGGAACTTGAAGAATAGAAGTCTACGAGCTCATAACTAAAGACAAAGATAGAATGCTAGGATGCAAAATGTATTTCATGGGGTGACCTCCCTTAGGGGGAGATTGTTAGGAATTGGAAATTCCATGTTAAAGTGTCGATCACCCCAATTATGGTCTAGCATAAGTTAGCTCGTAGACGTGTCGTTATTTATGTTATTAAGTAGTTAATTAGTTAGTTTGTAGCGTAGTTTAGTTTAGTGTAACACCGTGGAGGAATGACGGGTCTTTACCCACTGTATGCGTGATCCACAGTCCGATAGGAGGACGTTGTATTTGTAACTATAAATACCCCTTCCATCCTTGGAAGGGGTGGTGCTTCTCAATCTAACATTCCATATTTTGTAAACCAAGTCTCTACCAAGAACACCCTCTCTATCTTTCTCTTTCTAAAACATGGCATACTTGTATCATCATCATCTAAGGCCACCCGAATCATCTAACATAATAAATATTAAGATCCTATCAAGCTCCTCTTCAGTGAGTCCACCTTCATCTTCAGATGCTTTCAGTCTTTTGGGAGCAGTTGAGGAACCTCCTACTTCAGATGGTCTTTTGTAACTTGCAATGGGATCACTAGGTTGTGACCTTTTAGCAAAATCATCATCTGACATAGGCCTAAAGTTCAAAATGCTTTTTTGAATTTTGTCAGCAAGTCTTTGAAGAGTCTCCCAGGGCAGTTGATTAAGCGGCTTCAGTGTTCTCCTATCTTTACCTTGATACTTGATGTATTTACAGAGATACATCTTTTGCTGACTTTTGTTTCGAGGTCTTGAGGCCTTTTCAATTTCCCTTTGCTATCTAAATTAACTATGTCTTCTGGCCAAGATCTCACTGAATAACAGAGCTACTTCATTAACACTTGTATTCTTATCTTGTTGCAGCTTCTATTGTACTTCCTGAGTTGCTTCTACTTTGGCTCTCATGTCATCCCATGTTTGCCAATCTTCTTCAATTTTAGCCATCTTTTTCTTTTCCTTTTTTGCAGCTTCTTTGTGCAATTCTTCCTCCTCCCATTCTGCTGAAATCTTTCTTACTGCCTCTTCATTCAATCTCTCAATCTCTTTCTTCTTCTTAGGTACTTCCACCAAGATACCCTTGCCTTTGTCTTTTGGATCAATCTTTGGAGCTGAGGAGGTTGGTGATGCTGGAACACCTCCTTCTTGAATAACCACTCCTTTTTCTTTAGGCTTGGGTGCTGCTGACTTGGTCTTCTTCCTTAAGTACATAACAGGTGGCTTCTTGTAAGTGGGAGAGATGGGGACTGATTTCTTCAAGCTTTGAAGTCCCAAGACTGCATGTTTTTCTTTATCTTCTTCATCACTATCTTCATGTGGAGAGGTAGTAATGATAGTAGCCTCTATTGTTATTGCTTGTTGTAGTTCAGCAGCTACTTGAACAATTGGGCTTAATACTAATTGAAGAATTCTAGGAGTACTAACTATAGTACTATCAGTACTAACTACAACACTAACAGTACTAACTGGGATAGTACTGATAGTGCATGTAGGAGTACTAAGTACTTCTTTTGCATGTTTGGGGATCTGAACTTCTTCTTATTCATCAAGAAAAGGACTCTAAATATCTTGAACACCTTGACCACCTTGCCATTGACCAAATTCTCTTCTACTTTGAATGTCAGAACTCCTCCCCTGTTTGGAAGAATCTTCTGTAGATGTGCTAGAAATTCTGAACTTGGTCTTTCTTTTGAGAGATGTGGTGACTAGAGATGCTTCTGCTGTTGGCTTGGAAAGAAGTTTTACTTGATGCTCTAGCCTTTTCATCTTGAGGAGCATCCTGGTATGAACTTTTGCAGTAGCTTTCTTATGTTCATCCAAAGCAATCTCCAAGGTGTTAACTTTTCTACATAGGAACCTGTACAGATCCGTCATTTCATTAAGTGTCAAGCTGCCCTCACCACTTCCAGCTGTGTTACCTGTTGAGAGAAGTGGGTCACTGGGGCAATTGGGATGCACTCCCAGGCCTAGCCTGAGCATATACACCCGCCCCCATTTAAGCCTTTGCCTGGGTCCACCCTGTGAAGAGTGCTCACTAGGTGTTGGCATGGATTGGGTCTTATTTATGTTACCACTTTCCTCACCAGCTTCTAAGCCTGGATGAGTAGTGGCAGCCCTCACCACTCCATCCCCTCCATCACCTGGGATAGGCTCATCTGGTACAATGTTAGGAGGAGAATAGGTCTGAGCATTCCCACTCTCTTTTCTGGATTGCCTACTTGTTGATGATAGTGGTTGATCTGGAGAGTTTTCAGGATCTGTGGGTGTGTGTTGGGAGCCACCTGTGCTTGATGGTCCTTCACCCTCTGCAATAAGCATGTTTGGAAACAAAGGCACTACAACCCCACTATATCCTTCCACAACCCTTACCATATTTGAAAACAATTTGGCTGTTAGTATTTTAGATGGATAAATATTTTTGTGAGGCTGCAAGTTTTGTCTCTAAAGATCCAAAAACATTTTTATAAACCTGGGATACATCAGAAACTTGGTTTTGCTAACTGCATTTTTAAGCATACCCTCAAAAATATAATTTGAAAAATTGAACACCCTGCTTGTTGCAAGGCAGACCAAGGCTGTGGCTATGTTTGTGGGAAAAGCATCCCAGCCAGTCCTTTTGTGACTCAAGCAATGTAAGAGGGTATGAATTAGAAACCTCCACTGTGGGGAAAACTGAATTTTGTGAAAGTTGAAAGTATTGTCATGTCTATACCCCATCAATGTGAGTTGTTCAATTATGTCAGTGGCTGGCAAAGTGCTAATACCATTAGCATCTCTAAGACGAAGATGTTCTCTTAGAGAGGCTTCAGTAATAACAATTTGGGTGCCATCCACTGTGCCAATTAGTTGTTGTACCCTTTCCTCAGTTGTTGAGGCAATTGCAGTTTGCCAAAACTTTCTGACAGGGGTACATAAGATAGTAGATTTTAGGAGTAAAGCAAACCTGATGCTGCTTCTGTTTAGAAAAGCTACTATCTCAGTAAATTCATCATGGCCTTCTGGCAATTCCAAGCACGCCACCATGTTGTGCTTGTCGACAAAATTAATAGGAGCCATGAATGAGAAGAGTAAGGGTTAGTTATGTGGGATTTAATTCGCAAAAGTCATTAGAGAATTGTGGTTAAAGCAATTGGAAAGTTATGCAATATATAGAGAGTTGGAAAATAATGATTGGACCGCCAAGTAATAATTTTTGGTAATAAGTAAAGGGAAACTAATTAGGAAACCCTTATATAAAGAAACCAGCGCTAACCTCCCAATTTGCAAAAGTAATCATTGGGTAACTGACTTTTGGAATAAGTACTAACAGCTAGTTCATCAGTACTAATTATGCTTATCAGTACTAACTTATAACCATCACTATTAACTTGTACCCATCAGTATTATCTTATAATTTGGAAAATATAATACTGAACCCCAATTTTAAAGGGATTAAATGTGAAGACAGACATTTAATCAAGGTCGGCCTTACATGGCCTCTGGTTTGGTGAAAACCAATGGTTTCAGTGCATAGCACTGCCTGTGATAGATAGTCCCATTAAAAGGGCCTTCCTGACAGGGTTTCCAGCTCGTGGCAGGTTTTGCCTCCAACACAAGTGTTGGAATCACTGTTGCTCGCTGTTCTCTAAGCCAGATGCCCTTAGGCTAGTCGCACTATCTGTAAACAGATAGAATGGCAGAGAGTGGGTTAGTGCAGAATGATCTGACCAACTAAAACCATCAATTCATGTTCATTTCACAAGATGCCACATAATGCTTTGACATCACACATTCCATTGTTACAGCAAGTTCCATCATGTGGTGACTTCAGAATGAGCATAAGATAGAGAACCACATGTGCTGTAACACCTAGTCACCAAACCATATCCATACTGCTTGTGTTATACCTGAAAAGTTAGTCCAAAACCAAGAAAACACAATTCAAGAGATTTTCTGGACAATCCGTATTAACTTTACACAATCAGTATTAACTGGACAACAATCAGTACTAACCACCAGTTTACAAAACTTTACAAAATAGAGAGAGATAAGACACTTTATGGATGAAGCATTCCAACACTTGTGACCAAGTACTGAAACCTTCCTAAGTCAAAAGCTTTTGTTAAAAGATCTGCAACATTAAACTCAGTATCAATCCTTTCAACCTGAATAGGTTTCTTTTCATTACAATATCTTATAAAGTGATGTCTTATCTCAATATGTTTAGTTTTAGAATGAAAAACTGGATTTTTTATAATACATATAGTATTGTTGTTATCAACATAAATGACAGTGCCCATGAAATTATACCCATAATCAAGCATCTGATTCTGAATCCAGAGAACTTGACCACAGCAACTTGCAGCAGCTACATACTCAGCTTCAGTTGTAGAGTTTTCCACAATACTCTGCTTCTTGCACTGCCATGAAATCAACCTATCACCAAGAAACTGACATCCTCCAGTGGTTGACTTCCTATCAAGACTTGCCCCAACATAATTACTGTCAGAGTAAGCTACAAGATCAAAGGGAGAGTCCTTAGGATACCAAAGGCCTAATTGAGCATGGCCTTTCAGATATCTAAAGATTCTTTTAACTGCATGCAAGTGAGAAAGCTTTGGAGAGACTTGGAATCTTGCACATGCACACACTGCAAACTTAATATCTAGTCTGGAGGCAGTCAAGTACATCAATGATCCAATCATGGATCTGTAGAGATGCTGATCTACTTCTTCACCATCAGCATCTGGAAGTAATGGCTTATTATGCTCCATAGGAGTACTTGCAATCTTTGTGTTGTCATAGCCAAACTTCACCAAAATCTTGGCTGATAAATATGCCATTTGTCTTCTGCTTGACCTGTAGCCCAAGAAAGAAGGTGAGTTCTCCTATAGAACTCATCTGAAACCTATCATGCATCAATTTTTCAAACTCTCTGCATAGATCCTACTTGGTTGAGCCAAAAATAATGTCATCTACATATATCTGCACCAACAGGATATCATTCTTCACATTCTTGATGAATAGAGTATGATCAATCTTCCCTCTTCTAAAGCCATTGCCCAAAAGATACTTGGCTAATGTTTCATACCAAGCTCTTAGGGCCTGATGTAGACCATAGAGTGCCTTCTGAACCTTGTAAACTTTGTTTGGAAAGGTTGGATCTTCAAATCCAGGAGGTTGACAGACATATACCTCCTCCTCAATATTCCCATAGAGGAAAGCACTCTTCACATCCATCTGGTATACTGTGAATTCTTTAAATGATGCATAGGCCAGGAAAATTCTGATAGCCTCAATCCTTGCTACTGGAGCAAAGACCTCTTCATAATCAATCCCTTCCTGTTGTGTATAACCAGGAGCTACTAGTCTAGCCTTTTTCCTGGTTACTACACCCCTTTCATCATTCTTGTTTCTGAAAACCCATTTAATCCCAATTGCTCTCTTGCCATCAGGAAGATCCACCAGAACCCATACATTTTGAAGCTTAAACTGGAGAAGCTCCTCTTGCATTGCTTCTACCCAGGATTCATCTTCAAGAGCTTTGTAGACTTTCTTTGGTTCTGTTTGAGAAACAAAACAGGCAAAGAGACATGACTGTGAGGCACCATGATTTCTTTCTTCATAGATGGCACTGAAGAATCCAGTCTCACTATGCTGAATTTTAGATCTTGTAGTTCTTTCAGCATTGACATCCCCAATAACATTCTCCAAAGGATGATCCTGATTGATTCTTCTGTGTGGTGTAGCAGGAACAGCATAAGATGAAGCTATATTTGTCATATCAATCTCATCAGCTTCACCATAGGGATTAGAAACATCTGCATTAACTGATGGAGTAGTCTGAGGACCATCATTATTAAAATCTGGCTCATCAGTACTAACATGTGGTTTATCAGTATTAACCACATTAGTACTGATCACTTCATCTCCTTCCACTGTATCACTTTCTTTGGCAACCCCTCCTTCAGTATTAGCATCATTGGTCTTTGGAGGCTGATCATCATTGTTTGCCTCCCCTGAAGAGTGCTTCCAGCAAAGCTATTTTTCCAAATGGATAACAGGATACAATCATCTTCATCATCAGAATCTGCATCAGGACCTTGCTTTTCACCTGCAACAATGTTAGAATCCACAGAAATAGGCACATAGTTCATAGATTCTGTTAGCATATCAATATCAAAAAGTCATGTTGGTCCCTGCCCCTCTACACTAGGTTTTTCCTCAAGAAACTCTATATGCAGATTCTCCTCTATCCTTCTGGTTCTAGAATTATAAACCCTAAAGGCTTTACTATTCAATGAGTAGCCAACCAGATATCCACTATCAGATTTTCTATCAAACTTACCTAACTGGTCAATGGTATTGAGAATAGAGACATGACACCCAAAAGGTCTAAGAAAGTCTAAGAAAGGCTTTCTACCTAGAAACAACTCATAGGGAGTCTTGCCATGAGGCTTCACAACCAGTACCCTGTTCTGAACATAACAAGCAGTATTAATTGCCTCAGCCCAAAATGTAGTGGATAACTTGGAATCTGCTAACATAGTCCTAGCAGCCTTAATCAATGTCCTATTTCTCCTTTCAGCAACCCCATTTTGCTGAGGAGTCCTAGCTATACTGTATTCTCTCTTAATACCCTTAAGTTGACAGAAATCATTCATCACTTGGTTCTTAAACTCTGTCCCATTATCACACCTAATAATTTCAACTTTCTTATCAATAAGGTTCTCTACTGCAGTTATGTATGACTTAAGGATTTCACTAGTCTCATCCTTAGTATTCAAAAAGAAAACCCAAGTAAACCTGCTAAAATCATCAGTTACAACCAAACAATACTTCTTAAAATTCAGGCTGCTAACATTTGTGGGGCCAAATAAGCCCATGTGCAGCATGTGAAGTGGTTGGGTGATAGAGTTACAAACCTTGGGCTTACAAGAGGCTCTATGTTGCTTCCCTTTGAGGCATGCAATACAGGTCTATTTGTTTTCAAATGTTTTTTATGGTAAACCTCTTACAAGGTTGTTTTTAGCTAAAAGATTTATTACCTTAAAATTCACATGACCTAGCCTTCTATGCCATAACATAGATTCATCCAAAGAAGCTGTAGCAACTAAACATGTAAGGTTATCTTTGGGCACTATGTTCTTCATACTTAAACAATACAGATTGCTCTTCCTAGGGAACTCAAGCAGTATCTCATCATCACTAGGCAATTTAAAGTTAGGAGATAACACAAGGCAATCAGTATCTGTGAACAGAACAAAATTCTTCTTGTCACACATTTGTGACACACTGAACATATTGTATTTGAGTTCTTTCACATAGTACACATCTTCAAAGTCCAAATTACCAGTCTTGATTGTGCCTTTACCAGTAATTCTTCCACCTATACCACCTCCAAAAGAAATATATCGTCCATTAAAATCAGTGAAGTCTGAAAGGTAAGATAGATTTCAAGTCATGTGCCTGGAACACCCACTGTCTGAATAGCCAAGATCATCATTATTGTTGGAATGTTCCTACATACAAAATAAAGGAAATTAGTTCCTTTTGGGGACCCAAGCCATCACTGACTTTGATCTGCCTCGTGCATCAATGTAATCATATTTCTTGAGAGTAACTGATGCACTATTGGGTTGAGTGGTCTTTCTCACCCAACAAGCTGAGGGCTTAATAGCATGACCCTTGATTCCCCCAGCAGCATTCATCTTTGAACCATTATTTTTCATTTTAGGCTTAAAAGTATTAACTTTTGGCCTATCAGTATTAAGTTTTGGCACAAAAGTATTAACCTTTTTTCTGTAAAACTTGATCTGTTCATCATAGGATTTGAAGATTTGTGCTGCTTTAGCATTAAAGGGCCTTGGTGAAGTAGATGGTGACTTTGAAAAGTTTCTTTTGGGTCTTTCACCAAATACTCTAGGTTGTGGTCTGGCAGTATTAACTGGCCTTGATTTATTCAAAGGTTTTATGCCAGTTTTAAGAAGAACTGCTCTAGGGGTCATGATGGGTTGAGGTCTCATAGGGCGTCTGCATTGAGCCTGCAGATGAGAGAAACTATCACACACAAAGCAAGATTTATTATACATGACAAATTCATCTCCTAGTTGATCAGATTTTAACTGGTTCCAGTTCCTTTGATTACCTCTAGGACTAGATGGCTTGTTTGTATACATCTCAGCATAGTTAACTGACTTCCTAACAGGTTTGTCATTTAATTTTACAGGTTTAGAGGCCTGTTCTTGCTTGTGTTCACTAGATCCTACATTTGCCTTTTTATTTTCAGATACAGACACCTCAGGTAAGGAGGTGTCACTGGCACTTTCAAACACTTCATCAGTATTTTCAGGAAACATACTTTTGATTGTAGGGCCTCGGACAAATGTGGGTTCCTGAAACTCTTCTAATCCAGTGTGTGCTAGATCTAAACCAAGAGGTGAATGAACACCTCTGAATGGTGGTGGTATAGATGTATAACCCATACCTGATTTGGCTTTGCCAATTATAGCTTTTTCAAGGTATTTATCAACTCTCTCAGAGTTATAATGGTGTGTGTCTTGAAGAGTCTCAATACTTAGTTCTATGTTATCTTTAGCTTGCATGACTTTCTCTAGTTCTTCTTTTAACACACTTATGGTAGTATCTTTAAAAGAAATTTCCCTATTAATCACAACAGTTGCATCAGTATACAGAGACTCATTTTCCTTATAATGCTTAACTTGTTTTTCTAAGACTGCTAAACCTCTCTTATGATTTGTTAAGTTATAGCTAGTTTTAGCAAGTTCTTCAGACACATTATCAAACATGGTTTTTAGCTCTAAATATTTGCTTAATGGAATACATGTATCTGAACAATTTGTTTCAGTAAGTACTTCAGATACCAAAGCCATGTTGATTGGACTCTCTACTTCATCAGCCATGAAGCTCAAATCATATCCAGCACCATCAACATCAACCATTTCTTTAGAATTTTCAGTCTCACTATGTTTCCCTTTGCTCCTGGCGCTTCTGCATTCTCTGGCAAAATGCCCAAGCTTGCCACAGTTGTAGCATTCAACCTTTCCCTTGTCAAACCCAGCAACATCTCCATCATTAATCTTAATATGCCTTCCAGTTTTCTTCATGAACCTTTTTGCCCTCATGCTAATCAGGGCAATGTTCCATTTGATGTCCATCTCTTCCACGTCATCTTCATGGATTTGTCTCAGATCATCATGAGTGATCTGGGATCCTTGACTTTGTTCAGCTATGAAAGCATAGATTGTACCTTCATTGATGCCTACTGTAGTGGTTACAGGGCCATCAATATTAACATTAGTACTAGGATTACTAACATCAATACTGTCCATATCATTGCTAGTGACAGGGTGAGCCACAAAGGCTATGTTTTGTGACCCAGAACTGGAAGATGCAGCTGCTTTTCTTTTAATGTCTTGTTCAATCACCTTAAAGCTATTGAACAAATTGTCCAACTTTATGGTTTCAAAATCTGGCTTGTTCTTCCATACAACGACATGAATGTCTCATTTTGGTGATGGAAGACTTCTAACAAACCTGAGGTTGACATCTTCCTTGGAGAACTCCACATCCAATACTGCCAGTTGACTAACAAGTTTTTGAAGCCTATTATAAACTGAGTCAATGGACTCAGTTGCACCAGTAGTGAAGTTTTTAAATTCTTGCTTCAAAAGAGTCTTCTGAGTTTTCTTGGTGACAGAATCTCCACCAAATCTGGTTTCAATGGCTTTTAACAAACTCTAAGCATCTTTTTGTTTGTTGAAGGTGAGTTGATGATCATCAGGTATTGCCATAAGTAAAAGACTTATGGCCTTGAGATCATTGCCTCTTAGATCCATTTCTTCGTTAGTGGTAGGAGCACCTCTTTCTTTAGTAATGGTCTTACCAACAACTTCTTCAGTGACAGTGGATTTGTAAGAGTCTCCATAGAGCACAATGTTCCACAGCTTGAATCAAGTACCAAGAAGTACTGCTCTATGCGCATTCTCCAGAGTTTTGTCAACACAGAATCTTCTAAAAACAGAGCTTCAGGACACAAGCTCTGATACCACTTGTGAAGTCCCAAACCTTGGATCTAGAACACTTAGCTTGCAGACGTGTTAGTTGCCTTGGATGGTTCCAAAAAAACAATGAGAAACTTTGTTGTAGATGCACACAAGTATGCGGAATCTACTTGAATGCACTTAGATGATTAATGTAAACACAGATGTAACACCAAACGCTTCAATATTATTGATGAATAATACGAGTACTCTCCTAGTACTAGGGTTTACAACCTTGAAGCTCTACTTAAGACGGCTAGAATGTATGTTATGTGTTTAACCTAGCTAGGATCTCCTTTTATACACTAAGGATATCCCTTACAGAGATAAATATGCATTAAGTATATCATATCTTCTATTGGAATAGAAGATATGCTGTTACAACTCTTATACGACATTCCTAACATAGATCAGTACAAACTCTAACACTATATATCAGTACTAATATTTTCACTATCAATACTAACTAGTTAATACTTATCAAATAACACTATCAGTACTAACTTCACTACTATAAGTATTAACTCCCAAAAGCATATTTCCCAACAAGGTCTTTTCAACCTTGTATAAGGATTGATGCCATCTTTTTCCAATCTTTTGAGAATTTTCTCATATTCTATCTTCAACTGTTCATCTGTCAATTTCTTCACATAAGCCATAGTCCACCCAGTGTTTTAAATAGCAGAACTCTAACACTTCACAAAATCCCTCATATGCTGTCTTTGCTCAGCTTGAGTTGGAGGCTAATCCCTCTTAGCTTTAGGCCTCTTTTCAGCATATTATTTCTTCCTCTGATTAACTAGAGCAACCATGCTCGCAACAAAGTTATCTGAATCAAATGCATCCCCCAAAATGGACTGAGCAAGGGATGTATTTGTAGTTACTTCACCCATAATTTGTTGCCAATTAGCAGCTGTGAAATGAAGAAATGCTTCATCAAGTTCTTTCTTCCTTTGAGGAGCTGTATCAGGAACTTTGTGAGTTTGCCTTTGAAGATCTGCATCATATTCGGCCTGAACCTTTTCTGCCACTTTCCTGTCACTCTGTGCAATTTCATGTAACCTCAGTAGAAAGTAGCTAAATCCAATTCCTTTTCTATCATAGGTGCTTTCCCCTTATCCACTTGTGAAGTAGATGCAGGTACAGTATCATCAGAATCATCCTTGGGATCAAAGGGAACATGAAAATGAACCTCAGGAGCATCAGTAGACACCTCAGCAGCAGGAGTCTTATCAGCAGAAACCTCATTAGAAGGAAGCTGGACTCTATCAGTACGAACATCATTAGAAGGAACATCAACCTTAGTATTATCAGCAACAATGGAGGTATCAGAAGGATCCATAAAGCTACCAACAGCAACAGACTGAAACCTCTCAAATGCTGGTACTTTAGAAGTTAGCTTTGTCCTTCTCCTTTGGGTCCTTCTTCTTGTAAAAACCTTAATCTTTGGAGGTATAACCGACTCATCTTTAGGCTCAAAAATATGAACTTCCTCAGTAGTAGTGTCAGCACCAGTAACTCCTTCTGGCTCAGACACATTAACCTCCTCTGTTTTAGTATCAACCAAGGAAGCAGAGGCCAAGACATGTAGAGCATCCAGATCAATGTCCTCCTCATCTTTATCCTGCTCATCTTCTGAAACAGAAACCACAAAGCTGCTCTTCCTCTTATTCAACCTATTTTCTAGATCAGTCACCCTTCCAAGCCATTTTACAATAGCTCCACAAAGAGTCTTCTTTGTCTCCTTAAGCTCTGCCTCAAGATCATCAACGTTCTGAACATACCTGTCAAGTAAACTAGACATTTTCATTAGAACTTTAGAATACTCAGCTCCACCAACAGGTTTTCCTGAGGTGTGAGGAGCATCATTGGATCTGGGAGGAGAAACATAATAATCATCACCAATATTGGTGTCATCCCTAAAAGTGTGTCTAGGTGGACTCAAAGGTGGCTCAAGTGGTTGGTCAACATTGACCTCTGATTCAACAGGAGTTTGTTCCTGTGTTTCAGAAGCAATGGCAGGCTCATCAGAAGCAATAATCCTAGGAGATGGTGGGGCAATAGGTGTAGGAGATGGGGGTTGCTGGTCATCAGTAGCAACTGATGCAGCTGCATCAGGAGCAATGGAGGCCCCAATATCAGCTGTATCTGATGCAGAGGCACCAGAAGCATTAGAGATAGGTGGCATAGTGCCACCAGCAGCCTCATCAAAAGATGGCACATTGCCATCAGCAGCATCAGCTGCACCAGCACCTTCATTGCCAATGGGCAGCATAAAAAGTAATAAGGGTCTATGCTCTCCGGCAAAATTGGTCCTCATGGTAGCAAATAATTTAGCAGTAAATTTTCCTACTGCTCTTGGGGTTTGATCTGAGGTCTCAATGCCTAATATTATCTGAAGAAACCTAGGATACATTAAAAATTTATGTTTGGTATCCTTTATGTTTTTAAGCATTTCCTCAAAGATATACCTTGAAAAGTTATAATCTCTACCCTGAGCCAAACAAATTATAGCAGTAGCAATTGAGCTGGAGAATTGATCCCAACCCACAGACTTAAGAATTATACATTAAAGCAGGGTATGAACCAAAAATCTCCATTTAGGGCAAAATATATTTTTATACCATATGAACTTCCCATCAGTGGGATACCCTAAGCTGGCCAAACCAGTGATTATTTCCTCCCTATTATTCTCAAAAACACCTTCTTCATCATTTAATTGCAACTGAGTCCTTATAAGAGACTCAGTTATGACAAAATCTTGTCCATCAATAGTGGCCACAATCTCCTTGGGCATACCCTCAGGAGATCGTTCATAAGCAGTGGCCCAAAATTTCCTGACCAAAGAGTCATAAACAACAGATGGACAAATGAGTTAGGGCAAACCTGATTTTGGAGCGCAGAAGGAAAGCAACCATAGGATCATAAACATCACTTCCTTTAGCTCTTTCCAAAAATGCAACCTTATTGTGATCCCCTTTGAATGCAAGTGTCGCCATTGCAATGATTCGAGAAGCTTGAAGATGGGTTTGAGTTGAAAATGAGAGGGAATTAGTTAATTAGGTCGTGGGATAACTGTAATTGGCTATTAAATGAGTTACTCAAATAGCCATTCAAATTGGCAAATATCTTGCAAAGAATCTTTGACCAATTTGACTTTAATTTAATCCCATGTTAAATTCCCAATTCTATGAAACTAGCATCATTTAAAAGTCAATCCGCAGGAACCATTATTCAAACAGCAGGAACAACCAAAAGTTTGATTGCAGTTACTAATCCAATGCTACCAGCAGCAACCATTACCCATCATCAGGAACAACCACGTTACCAGCAGGAATGAAGAAAAGTCAAACCCTGCTATTATTAACTGCGCATTAAAACCTCTGCTGATTTAACCCTTATTAACTCATACACCAACCGAGCAATTACTTCCATTAATTCTAACTAAGTTAGATTACACCTTGACTTTGACTATAAAAATACCCCTTTGCCTCATAAATCACATACAACACATACAACCCTAACACTTCAATCGATCATCCATCAAAACCACCATCATGAGCAATTCACCCAACACACCGATTGAAATCACCTCAGAATCCTCAGAGAGTCTACCATCTAACGATGGATGGTTAAACTATTTCCCTCCTAATTACACCAACATTACCTTCATGTCCACAAACCCTCCACCTTCACCAGCACCTATTGGTATTTCTTCAGAGGACCTGCCTACTCCACCTTTATATTTGAGGTATGAAGATTCCAGCTTTGAGCTTAGCTCCATGCCAAGCTTTGTGTCTGCTTATTCAGAAACTGATGATGAGAATGGTGGATCCTCTAGACCCTTGAATGTTGCTCCAATTGCTCAAGTACCAGCTCCTTCTGTGCCAGTTGCAGGTCCTTCTAATCCAAGGCCAGGACCCTCCAACCAAACCCCTCATAAGAGACAACAAGTGATTGGTCTTGCTGCTCCCAGAGTGTGGGATATGATCAGTAGGTGGGGGAAACAGAATCAGAGGAGGCCTGAGTGGGAAAAAAGGATGGATCCCATGAAGTAGATGTCATGTGGTGGTAACTGGTGTTAGGAGGTGTCTTGTCTTTTGTTGAAGTCTTATGTTATGTTGATGTCTTGTCTTGTGTTGATCAGTGGTTGTAGGAAGTCTTGTAATATCATACTGCATCTTGAATGCAGTTCTTTATATATAAATAAAAATACTTCCATGTTTCTTGTTTAATCTTTTTGCTACTGATTGAGTGTTTGACTTTAATCTGCAAAAATGTTAATACAACACAGAATATACAAAGAATATACACAAATATACAAATTATACAACAATAAATCCTCCCCTTAATCAGAAATCCTCCCCTTAGGCATAATCCTCCCCTCAAACACAACAATCAGGGGTTGATCATGCCAATATGGACAACCAAAAATTGAAATCTAGGGCCATCAAATGCTTTAGTTAACAAATCAGCCACATTATCATCAGTATGGATTTTAAGCAATTGAATAAGATGTTTGTCATTTGCATCTCTGATAAAATGGTGCCTAATTTCAATGTGCTTTGTTCGTTGATGAAAAACTGGATTTTTAATAATGCAAATGGTACTTTGGTTATCAATAAAGATTTTTGTGTTCATAAAATTGAACCCATAGTCTAATAACTGATTTTGTATCCAGAGTACCTGACCACAACAACTAGCAGCAGCAACATAATCTGCTTCAGTAGAAGATGTAGCCACTATGGTCTGCTTCTTTCATTGCCAGGAGATTAATCTCCTTCCCAGAAACTAACAACCCCTATTAGTAGGTTTTGTATCAAAATTGGCACCAACATAGTCACTGTCACTGTAAGCTTCCAACTCAAATGGAGAATCTCTAGGATACCAAAGACCCAACTTAGGTTGGACTTTGAGATACTTGAAGATCTTCTTGACTGCATTCAAATGGGAAGTCAAGGGAGTGACCTGATGCCTGGAACAAGCACTGACTGCAAACATAATATCAGGCCTTAAAGCTGTCAAATACATGAGTGAACCAATCATAGATCTGTAAAGATGAACATTGACAGCAGCATCTGGTTCATTATTTGACTTAGGCTTTGGGGCTTCATAAGGAGTATTTGTAGTCCTCACATTTTCCAAATCAAACTTTCTGAGGATGTTGTGTACATATTTCTCTTAACTGATGAAAATACCATATGACTACTGCTTAACCTGTAGGCCCAAGAAGAAGGTAAGCTCACCCATAGCACTCATTTCAAATTCACTTTTCATCAACTCCTCAAATTCTCTGCACCAAGCTTCTTTAGTAGAGCCAAAGATAATGGCATCCACATAAACTTGGACTAAGATTATATCCCTGGAGTTCTTCTTGATAAATAGGGTCTTATCAATAGCACCTCTCCTGTAACCATGCTTCAGCAGGAATGAGGACAACCTAGCATACCATGCTCTTGGTGCTTGATGAAGCCCATAGAGTGCTTTCACCACCTTGTAAACCAGATCTGGATTGTGTGGGTCCACAAAGCCTTTAAGTTGAGTCACATACTCCTCCTCTTCAATTTCACCATATAGGAAGGCACTTTTAACATCCATCTGATAAACCATGAAGCCCATATAGGATGCAAAAGCTAAGAAGAGTCTAATAGCCTCAACTCTTGCTACTGGAGCGAAGACTTCATCATAATCAATTCCCTCCTCTTGCCTGTGACCTTGAGCTACCAATCTAGCCTTATTTCTTACCACAATCCCCCTTGCATCTCTTTTACATTTCAAAATCCACTTTGTCCCAATTGCATACTTCCCAACAGGCAATGGAACAAGCTTCCAGACATTTTGATTTAAGAACTGTTGTGATGCAGGTTTTACTGACCAGGTCTTAAATTTATAGTGTCTCGCAATACCTATGGTCTAACCTAGTGCACTAACGGGCAGTGTACCCGGTCGTGTGTAGTGTAGTAAACGGTAAAGCCGAGGTCGTCCCAAGAGCTATGTGTGTTGGATTATTACTAAGTATAGTGTCACAGAATAATAATGGTTTCGATAGGGATTTAATTAATTAAACTACTAATGCAGAATAAAGTAAATAAAAGCAATTAAATGGTAAAGAGAAATCAATAGAGAGAATTGGTGCTAACCAATTTAATCATCCTAGCTAGTTATGTCTACGTCTACTTACTTCCAATTACTTCAGGTGGGGTCAAATTCGAGAGGACAGCATTTGGTCAATTCGCCCTAACCTATCAGCAAAGATGCCACCACAGGAGAAATCAGGCGCACCATCATAAGTCTTGCTGTTCCTGGTCCCCTAATCCAAGTCATTAAGTACCGCTACATGCTAGATTCATAATAGTGAGTGCCCGGCTGTTAGGAACTTAGACACTAATTCTTAAGTTCATCCAAACGATAGGTGATCAGTTAGTCAAATCGCACAAGTAGAAAGGGTCGTCAATTGGTCATATCTTACCCTTCCTGTCTCAGTCCGCTCACCTAGGGTCAGTTGGTCATATCTCCTAGGCAATTGGCCTCTACCGCCATTCAAATCTACCGAACCAAGGGTGACTACCAATGAACTATGCATGCATACACTTAGAAATAATTGTACGGAAGTAAAGGTAAACGCAAACAAAACAATTAAGGAATCATAACTAGGCTAGCACCAAAAGGTGCTTAGCCGCTCATATTAATCATGCAAATCAATTCAATATTCAAAGGTACAAAATACATGAATTGAAAGTAAAAGAAATATAAAACGCTAATGCTTATCGTAATGGAGTGACTTCTCCCTTGGAAACAGCTCAGTATGCTCCTCTAGACCTGCCTTGAGCTTTTTCCCACATTCTCAGAGTGTTGTGTGTGGAATGGGATGATTAGAAATGTTGGAATTCGTGGGGTATTTATAGGCCAGATCTGGGTTACGGCGTAATCAATATAGCAGTTACGCCGTAACCTTCTATTTCTTCGTAAAATGAACTAGATCTGCTGGTTACGGCGTAACCTTATTAGTGGTTACGTCGTAGTCTTCAATAAAATCGGTTGCTTCGTAATGGATGCAGCAGTTACGGCGTAAGTATCAGCGGCGTAGAACCTCTTTTGACCTAATGTAGTTACGCCGTAATGGATGCAATAGTTACGGCGTAATGTGAGAGATGAGTTATGCCGTAACTTCTTCAAAATAGCATACTATGATAAATCTTTAGATATGTTTCCATTTTCGCGTTTCTTTAGCTCCAATGCTCATAATTTACCTGAAAGTGCAAAAATAATGGAAAACAAACATAAATCCGTATAAATGATATAAATAACAAGCATTATTGGGGGAAATTGACACTTAATATTCAGGACTATTTGATGTTATCATGTTGCATTTCTTCCTGCATAGCAGCAACCCAATCTGAGTCTGCAAGGGCCTGTGCTACACTGGTAGGCTCAAATTGAGAGTGGAAACAAGCAAATAGACATTGATGATAGTCTATGTGATTATTCCTATGTTGATCCTGAATATAACTGAGAAATGCAGTTTCTCCAAATCTTGTCTTCTTCACCTTACTTTTGGTTTGAACAGATGAAGTAGGATCACCAATAATCAGAGATTGTGGATGAACAGTGTTAATCCTCTTAGTAGCATTAGGACTAACATCAACTGAGGTTGGCAGGTTATTAATAGTAGGGCCAAAATCATTATCATATGAAAAAGAGTCAAAAATGGCTGTTCTTAACAGATGATGAATACGTTCCAACTCAGAGCTGGAAAAATGTGAATTGGCTAGATCAGATGGACTTGGAAATCGTGTGGGAGAATCATTGAAACCCAGAGAATCAACAGATGGAGTAGTTGAGGGAACCGCTAAAACAGTATCACTACCAGGAGGAACATGAACACTACCAGCAGAGTTGATTTCAGCAGCAACTGAACCACTACCAGCAGAATTGACATTGCCAGCAGCATCCTGATCAGCAGGAACAGTAGCATTACCAGCAGAAAATGAAGCATTATCAGCAGCTTTAAGGTTCCTGCGGGCTTCAATAGTTGCCTGCTGATACGCTTACGCAGCGCGTTCGGGGTCAAAGGAACTTCCTTTTCGTCGAGCAAGTTTTTCAACACCCTAGGCAGTGAACCTAATCGTTGTAGTGTAGTATTAGGGTAAGCCACGGGTATTGATATCGTTCTCTAGGGGAATAGGAATGCTAGTGAGAAGTTACTACGCTAAGGTTAAGGTTGAGGAAGATTATTTTTTTTTTATCTTTTTTATGTTTTTTTAGGAAATTGAAAAGTACGAATCTCGGGTATTGGATTTGGGGGGTTGGTATTTCTACCGATTACTCTACTATTATCTAATTATCTAAACTAAGGTGGTGGTAGTCGATGTCTAATTAATTGTGTGCTCGTATGATAGTTTAAAGATGTGTTTACTTAGGTTTTACAACTCCTTAATTATCTCTTATTGATGGTTGAGTTGTCACGTCCTTATTCTTAGTTGCGTTGTGTGTCAAAAGTTGTAGAGTATGCGTTTCTCCCTAACTCTTTGAACTTACCAAAGGGTCTCGTCTACAAAACCCACTAGGGATAATAAACTCTTACACTAAGGCACTCTTTGGATGGTTTAGCTTACAACTACTCAGGTAATTATATTCTAAGGTTCAAAAAGATGAATCAAGCATTAAGTACACAACGAATGAACTATCGCATTACTAGATCATTAATCAACTAAGATAAGAAACAACCAATCAATATTCAATAATTAAGTTTCATATTCCCTAAGCAAACACACAAATAAATTAGCCGGACATGGAGAACATGCAAGCATACACACAAATAATCAAAGACATAATTGAAATGATGAAGTAAATACTTATCTTGTTGTAAGATAGGGTTTGGAACCCTAAAATACTGTACAAGACACCCTTGGTTCGGTTTTAGGTTTTCACTCCAAAAAGACTCTCCTAAAACTAAAAAATTCGGATTCTATATATAATATTACATATGCGACGGCGTCACCTTATGTTTTGTGACGCCGTCGTGTCGCCGTCATTAGGGTTTCGTCTTGGCCACGTTAACCTTGCGACGGTGTCACCTTATGTCTGTGACGCCGTCCTCTTCAGCTTCTGACGTCGTCTGGGTCGCATCTAGGCCGTCTGAGTAGCAACGGCCTACTCTTTTAAAGCCCGACGTCGTCACTTGAAAATAGGGTTTTTTGCTTCTGTATCGTCACAAAAATCCTCCGACGGCGTCGCCTTCTGTGTTCAGCAGCTTTGAGTGTCTCGATTCTGACTTTGGCCATTTTCTTCGTATATTCGCGCCTTTTCGTCCAAATAAGTGCCATTCCAGCATTTTGCCTTCAAGAGACCTAAAAAGTGAAAAGGAACGATATTAAGCAATAACGGATACAAAAGTGATCAAATACGGGCTTAAACGACCCCTCAAAATGGTACCTTTTAAAACCTTATCAAATATCCCTACACTTGTTATTTGCTTGTCCTCAAGCAAATGTGCTTTTAGCCAATTAATTTATAAGTTAGGGGTCATGAAGCATTGATTTAAAATGGTCCACAACACATATAAGCCCCGCAAAAGTCATAACAAGCATGGAAATTACGTACTAGCACCTCACATGGGGTGTTTGGATACTCACATCTTTCTCGGGTGTATATATGAAATATAACAGATAGGAAATGGAAGATAAACACTCATTAACCGGTCCTAGTACATAGATTACCATAGGCTTGAGAATAGATCAAACCTCCATCGCTTTGGCGTAAGCACCTAGGAAAGACTATCAAAGAGGTCTTTTAAAGGGTTGTAATGTTAGGCTTACGGTAGGGAAACAAGGGTTTGGTGGGATAGGCTATTTAGTGGTGGCAAGTCAAAAATCTCTATGTTAAATGCATACGAAGAATGGCGTTGCTAAGCCAAGACTCGACACTCTAAAACTCTAGGTAACGGAAATAAACAAACATAAATTTAAAGGATAGATGTAGGATGGTAGCCCGTATTTATTATTATTATTATTATTATTATTATTATTATTATTTTTTTACAATCTATTTTTTTTTTTCATACACTTTTACTCTACCATCCTCTACGGTAACATCAAAATGATAGGGATTTATAGGCACATCCCTACACTTGAGTTTTTTATTACTCTAACATTAATTTGACCCGAATTGAAAAGATCAAAACACTTGGGGTACATTATTACGCAAACAAAATGAATTTGAATTTAACGTTCCCTTCCCGTCATTTCATAAACTTTAACTTTTCCCATGAATCCCAATCGTACCAAAACTGTATACAAAGGATATGACTCGACTTAGCAACTCATGCAAGCAACCAGATAATTGAACTAAGGGTTTAGGGTGATAACAAACATTTGCACTAAAAGTGAGTGCATAAGGGGTAGGCTAAGGCGATTTAGGTGTATATTTGGGGGTGGGGTGTAAACAATGCTCTTCATTGATATTCCGGAAAAACCGAAACATCACGAGAACCGCGAAAAGGATAGGCTCTGAGGGGTTAACTAGGGGTATCGTGTACTAAAGATGAGTACAACGCAAAGGGTGTGGGGGAATTACTCAACCGAAGTGGAAGAAGTAATTATATTACGGGTATCAAACAAGGGTTATCCTAATGCCTCTTATCATTTAGTTATTCCTAACTACACAAGTGTAGTCTCACTTGCGACCTCGGAATGCATCACAAAACAAGTTCTAGAATCTAATATACTACCGGTTCACACTCTAAGCATTGAAGATGAATGCTTTTAATTCCTACTAATCTAAGGGCGATCCTCACATTTTGGGTGGAATTTGGGTGGTAAAGGGTTTTTGTGCTAGTCATATAACTTCCTATCCGTGAGACGCTTTTGTTAAGACTAATTGCCCACACCTATATGTCATGAAAAAATTTAAATTTGGTGCCAAAATTACCCTAAACGACATTTTCTCATGGTTTATTACGCAAATGCAATTAGACAAAGCAAATAATCAAGGATAAGCATAGTTTCAAAGTTCCCGTTTTATTTTCCCTCCCTACACTTTGTAACACCCCAACCCGACAAGGGTAAAGATATCGCAGATACGGTTTCATATCAGAACTTTAAATACTATACAATGGCGAAAGCCTTTACAAAATATTCAAAAGAAAACATAAATAGTTAAACTTCCAAAATAAATCTAAGATCTCTATGGTCACATCTTGCTCTCAGCTCTACTCTCAAACCCAGATCAGCTATCCCATAAGCTCATCTTGAATGCTTAATACCTAAAAACCTTCCGCAGGAAAAGAAAATGCGGCTGAGCTTACAAAGCCCAGTGAACAGATATAACAAAACGAAAGCTAAACAAAACAAATATACAAATAACGAAATCGCAACGAAATGAGATTACTGAATCAGTTAGGATTCTGCGGAAGCACAAATATACAAAAATCCAAAAGAAACACATAACAGTTTAAACACTTCATAGCACATTAACGACACAAATGCAAACACTTCAGAATAACCAGACACTTAACATATCAAGACAATAGATTACATATAAACCAAACGAAAAGTCTAAAGACTAACGAAAACAATTGCTAGAAAATAATCATGGCATTCATACAAATCAATTAATCTACATTTAACACACTTAATTCAATATTGTAGCAGCAGAAAACAATAGTCAACACATAGTAGTCACACATACCAATGAGAACACCTTACAAAAACTATAATTAAATGAACTAGAGGCATAACATAGCAGATAGTAAGTTAACAGGCCATACATTATAAATTAAACCATTTCCCCAGATCTAACTTTAGTATAAGCAGAATTTAAACATGGCAGGTCACACATACAGACAGAAAACATAGTAGACAAACTATAACTCAATAGACAAAGACATAACATAACCATTAGCAATTATCAGAACAGATATCATAAGCTAAACCAGTTCTCAGATCGAATCTTAACATCAGCAGAGTTTTAACATGGCAGATCAAATCATAAACAGATAGATACCCTAACGTATAGGCAAAGTTTACCAGATTAACGGAACAATCGTACTTATCAACTTTCAGGATACTTACTTTCACATTAGCACATTCATCTCACAGACAAACAAATTCACATAACGATAAACTAACCTAACATCAGATGACAGCATGTGAATCATATTTAAACATGTTAATCATAACCTAGCATAGTAGACGGTAGCCACATAAACATACAAAAGCATAAACACATATAATAGCATATAATAAGCCTTGCACATAATCATAAACACTTGAACATACCGAAACAAAATCAGAATACTTATCATGGAAATAACAGATAAAGATTTAGTTAACTACCACGAGCCCAGACATATCATATCATAAACATCATACATATACAGAAATAATCTTAGAAAATAATTTGGAGTAGCAAGCTCCCAGAGTTTTGTGAAGACGCATATTGCACACGACATCATTCACCAGACAAATCATATCGGATAACAGATCAGATCTAGGATGCATCCATACGCCCCACAAACATATATTGGTAATATAATATAACTTGAGCTCATAACAGATAACAGATAAGGGACGTGGCAGAACTTCACTCTACTGCCCTAGAGTCATGTCAGAGGTGCATCACCGACACGGACATGGAACCCCCATGACTAGTTATTATTTTGGCTCGGGTGTCAAACTAACTTAGGTCAAACAAATTGTCATAAATGACATAGATCATAATCAACACAAAGTCACAGATAACATATCAAATAGTTCATATAAGGTTCATATTCAGATATTCAGGAGTAGAAGTTTATATCACAATCACAAATCATACATTCATATCTAGAAGTTCATAATTAAACTTAGTGAGGTTCAATAAATATGCATATCAGAGTCTTCATAACACAAGTTCAAAACAGGTATTGCATGGTTCAATAAAACAGAAGTTCAGATAAGCAACAAATCACACAATCAGAAAAGGGTTCATAGCAATGGCATCGGAAACCCTAATAAGTAAAACAGGAAAACTAACGAAAAGAACATCATAAGGAACCTTTACTGAAAAGGTCAGAATATCTGTACCTTAAAGCAAATGAGAGAAAAGCAAACGAATGTAGGAACACGAAGATACAACGTCGCGTCTCCTCCAACGAATCTACACGGAGTATGATTTATTTAATACTTATTAGCATCATTAAAGTTATAACGGATTAATCACATTAACATTCTTAGAGTTATAAGTATATTCTCATTTTATAAGCTTCTTATGCATTTGTAAGTGTGTTACCTATTGATATCATATTTTATCTTTCAGTTTCTTAAACTCATATTCGGACCAGACTTTAGCGATTTTTATAAAATACTTACTTAGCTCAAATGAAATCAAGCAAAATCCCAGGAGTTTCCATATGAGTTAAAAGACTCTCCAAAAATTGGTGGGTTCTATTTCCATGCTAAATGGCCTATGGAAAATCAAAAGTCCAGACCTATCCAGAAAGTGATCAGAAAATACACCTTAAAAGTTTACGCTTATTGGACCTGTTTAGACATCTTGGAAAAATCCCCAGAACTCCCAGAAATTCATTTATGTCATAAATATCACTCCTGTAAAAGGAGAGCTCCCAATTCCTTATGGTTTGAAAATGAAAAATCAAACAATCCAACCAAATTTCAGACCCGTTTTCTCAGCTTTGACACTTGATCTTGTAAAATTCAAAAATACGACTTAGACAACTCCAAATTCGACCAAACCACTTGGAAAACTTTACTAAGACATAAAATAATCTTTTCCCACAAAAACCCAGATTATTGCACTTATAAAATTGAATCTATAACACACACAAATTCGACATATGATGCTGTCCAGTTTTAGGGTTTATTAAAACCACTATAATCACATGTTTAGACCATTAATTACACTTAGGGTTCCATTCCAATTAGGGTTTCGAATTTATTAGGCATGATAACATCTATATATGTGGTTCGGTTTTATAGTGGCTCGACATAATTAATACAAATTCATACAATACATATTACATTACATGCTCTCTAATTATATTAGATCCGATTCATATTTGTTGTTTTTGTTTTCATACGGCTCGACCAAAAACACAAGATTCGATTCAAAACAAAACACGATACAATACATAATAATATTAGGCGTATCAAAGTGAGACGAATAGAACGTTGTTATACCTTAGCTCGTTGGAAACAAACTCTCGACACCAAGGTGGAATTAGGGTTTCGGCCGAATAAAAAGAAACAGAAAGAAGAGGCAAAACTAGGGTTCCAAATTGAGGTTAATGTGTTGTATATATAGGTGGTACAAATAGGTTAGGGCTTTAGAGGGGGTGTGGGCTTCGGCTTGGGTCCAACCGAACAAACAAACACACGCCCATCTTGGGCTCACCAAGAATCGAAATAAGGCCCAAACGATTTAGCGAGACGTTTAACTTTCGTCGTACAAAGTCGATCACGTACACATATTAGTTAAGTTTTTAATTATTCGTAAGTTAGGTTTTAATTTCGTTAAACGAATGTAAACGTATTTTAATAATTTTGATTTCAAGGGTAAAAGGGTCTTATTATGCGTTTATTTTTTTTAGGGTTTTACAACTCTCCCCTTCTAAAAAGAAAATTTCGTCCTCGAAATTGGACAAGACGGAACAGGACAGCAAACAAAGGCGGATTTCAAAGCTTCAAGGAATATAGCGAACGCTAAACTTATCTCGGAACAAATGGATTTCTTATCAGAATCTTCAAACTCATATTTTCCGGAAATCGAACCAATAATCAAATACTTATAACAGATAATCATATACTTATTAACGTATTAGCAGAAAACAGATGAGATGCAGAAAGTCAAACAACACGCTCTAACTTATTCAGGTATCCCAAGATGAAAATAACGCATGCATAGACAGAACGAATCCTAACGGTCTTACTAATCACAGATAATCAAACTAAAAGGATCTAATGTTCCTCAAACACTACACGAAAAATCCTATGATCACAATAAGGGTACACGGAGACATACACATTTAGAGCAAACATAGTAATCCATAGTTCACACAAATCATAACAATTTCGGTCTAAAGCGCACAAAACTTATACGTAACAGATATCGACGAAAATCTCACAAAGAGGTACAGAATTTCAAACGAACATGAGAAATGTCAAATATCAGATACAACTCAAAGTCCACTCACGTATCAACCACAGGCATTTCCCCAGACGTCATATAATTTCAATAAGTTCAAATTATATGATCTCGGTATTATCACGTTGATCAGGCGTCATAATACTTGCATCACATAACAAGTTCTTATTGTCATCATATTCTGTCCCGGGTCATGGCAAACCACATAACTAATATCAGAGCAAAACGGATAACATATAGATAACAAGTAACATACCAAAACAGGCCAGGTACACATTCATGCAGCATATAACACATCAGACAACTTACCATATCACAATGAAAGGAGGCCACCAACTAGCATAAAACGGTTCCTCATGACTCATTACTGACGATCCAAAAGAAAACTGGGATATTAAGAAAATGCCAGATGATAAACTTCACGATTCAAACCGAGTTCCGAACAAATCAGAGAAAAGCAATACGGATCAGAATCACTTAGCAGAATATCAAACCGTCACAAAACACATGACAAACGAATCAGAATATCACAAGTCGCGCCCAAATCATATGAAGTAGATGAACCTTCCCAGCCACCGGTTGAATCATGTCTTCGTCGTTGCGTCTTTGGTTGATTCGTCCAGCTTCCTCCAGCAGCATCCTGATGCCTCCAGCAGCACGGCAGTCGGGTGTGGCTTCTGCTTCACGAACCTTTCCAGCACAGGGACTGTTGCAGCAACGCAGGGTCGGCACTACCTTCTTCGGCTCCACGGGTAGTCTCCATCTAACGATCGACAAACGGACGAGCGAAAACAAAATAACAAAATTCGATGCGAAAAGAGGAGGGCCAATTTAGTGAAGACAAAAGAATATCGAAGTCAAATCTGAACGACCATCAAAAGGAATCGAAAGATATCTGAACAGACGGAAACCTAATGTCTACCCAATCCTCACAGGTCATAGCCTAAGCTCTAAGGGTCCTAAAACCTAGAGCTCTGATACCATAATTGTAACACCCCAACCCGACAAGGGTAAAGATATCGCAAATACGGTTTCATATCAGAACTTTAAATACTATACAATGGCGAAAGCCTTTACAAAATATTCAAAAGAAAACATAAATAGTTAAACTTCCAAAATAAATCTAAGATCTCTATGGTCACATCTTGCTCTCAGCTCTACTCTCAAACCCAGATCAGCTATCCCATAAGCTCATCTTGAATGCTTAATACCTAAAAACCTGCCGCAGGAAAAGAAAATGCGGCTGAGCTTACAAAGCCCAGTGAACAGATATAACAAAACGAAAGCTAAACAAAACAAATATACAAATAACAAAATCGTAACGAAATGAGATTACTGAATCAGTTAGGATTCTGCGGAAGCACAAATATACAGAAATCCAAAAGAAACACATAACAGTTTAAACACTTCATAGCACATTAACGACACAAATGCAAACACTTCAGAATAACCAGACACTTAACATATCAAGACAATAGATTACATATAAACCAAACGAAAAGTCTAAAGACTAACGAAAACAATTCCTAGAAAATAATCATGGCATTCATACAAATCAATTAATCTACATTTAACACACTTAATTCAATATTGTAGCAGCAGAAAACAATAGTCAACACATAGTAGTCACACATACCAATGAGAACACCTTACAAAAACTATAATTAAATGAACTAGAGGCATAACATAGCAGATAGTAAGTTAACAGGCCATACATTATAAATTAAACCAATTCCCCAGATCAAACTTTAGTATAAGCAGAATTTAAACATGGCAGGTCACACATACAGACAGAAAACACAGTAGACAAACTATAACTCAATAGACAAAGACATAACATAACCATTAGCAATTATCAGAACAGATATCATAAGCTAAACCAGTTCTCAGATCGAATCTTAACATCAGCAGAGTTTTAACATGGCAGATCAAATCATAAACAGATAGATACCCTAACGTATAGGCAAAGTTTACCAGATTAACGGAACAATCGTACTTATCAACTTTCAGGATACTTACTTTCACATTAACACATTCATCTCACAGATAAACAAATTCACATAACGATAAACTAACCTAACATCAGATGACAGCATGTGAATCATATTTAAACATGTTAATCATAACCTAGCATAATAGACGGTAGCCACATAAACATACAAAAACATAAACACATATAATAGCATATAATAAGCCTTGCACATAATCATAAACACTTGAACATACCGAAACAAAATCAGAATACTTATCATAGAAATAACAGATAAAGATTTAGTTAACTACCACGAGCCCAGACATATCATATCATAAACATCATACATATACAGAAATAATCTTAGAAAATAATTTGGAGTAGCAAGCTCCCAGAGTTTTGTGAAGACGCATATTGCACACGACATCATTCACCAGACAAATCATATCGGATAACAGATCAGATCTAGGATGCATCCATACGCCCCACAAACATATATTAGTAATATAATATAACTTGAGCTAATAACAGATAACAGATAAGGGACGTGGCAGAACTTCACTCTACTGCCCTAGAGTCATGTCAGAGGTGCATCACCGACACGGACATGGAACCCCCATGACTAGTTATTATTTTGGCTCGGGTGTCAAACTAACTTAGGTCAAACAAATTGTCATAAATGACATAGATCATAATCAACACAAAGTCACATATAACATATCAAATAGTTCATATAAGGTTCATATTCAGATATTCAGGAGTAGAAGTTTATATCACAATCACAAATCATACATTCATATCTAGAAGTTCATAATTAAACTTAGTGAGGTTCAATAAATATGCATATCAGAGTCTTCATAACACAAGTTCAAAACAGGTATTGCATAGTTCAATAAAACAGAAGTTCAGATAAGCAACAGATCACACAATCAGAAAAGGGTTCATAGCAATGGCATCGGAAACCCTAATAAGTAAAACAGGAAAACTAACGAAAAGAACATCATAAGGAACCTTTACTGAAAAGGTCAGAATATCTGTACCTTAAAGCAAATGAGAGAAAAGCAAACGAATGTAGGAACACGAAGATACAACGTCGCGTCTCCTCCAACGAATCTACACGGAATATGATTTATTTAATACTTATTAGCATCATTAAAGTTATAATGGATTAATCACATTAACATTCTTAGAGTTATAGGTATATTCTCATTTTATAAGCTTCTTATGCATTTGTAAGTGTGTTACCTATTGATATCATATTTTATCTTTCAGTTTCTTAAACTCATATTCGGACCAGACTTTAGCGATTTTTATAAAATACTTACTTAGCTCAAATGAAATCAAGCAAAATCCCAGGAGTTTCCATATGAGTTAAAAGACTCTCCAAAAATTGGTGGGTTCTATTTCCATGCTAAATGGCCTATGGAAAATCAAAAGTCCAGACCTATCCAGAAAGTGATCAGAAAATACACCTTAAAAGTTTACGCTTATTGGACCTGTTTAGATATCTTGGAAAAATCCCCAGAACTCCCAGAAATTCATTTATGTCATAAATATCACTCCTGTAAAAGGAGAGCTCCCAATTCCTTATGGTTTTAAAATGAAAAATCAAACAATCCAACCAAATTTCAGACCCGTTTTCTCAGCTTTGACACTTGATCTTGTAAAATTCAAAAATACGACTTAGACAACTCCAAATTCGACCAAAACACTTGGAAAACTTTACTAAGACATAAAATAATCTTTTACCACAAAAACCCAGATTATTGCACTTATAAAATTGGATCTATAACACACACAAATTCGACATATGATGCTGTCCAGTTTTAGGGTTTATTAAAACCACTATAATCACATGTTTAGACCATTAATTACACTTAGGGTTCCATTCCAATTAGGGTTTCGAATTTATTAGGCATGATAACATCTATATATGTGGTTCGGTTTTATAGTGGCTCGACATAATTAATACAAATTCATACAATACATATTACATTACATGCTCTCTAATTATATTAGATCCGATTCATATTTTTTGTTTTTGTTTTCATACGGCTCGACCAAAAACACAAGATTCGATTCAAAACAAAACATGATACAATACATAATAATATTAGGCGTATCAAATTGAGACGAATAGAACGTTGTTATACCTTAGCTCGTTGGAAACAAACTCTCGACACCAAGGTGGAATTAGGGTTTCGGCCGAATAGAAAGAAAAAGAAAGAAGAGGCAAAACTAGGGTTCCAAATTGAGGTTAATGTGTTGTATATATAGGTGGTACAAATAGGTTAGGGCTTTAGAGGGGGTGTGGGCTTCGGCTTGGGTCCAACCGAACAAACAAACACACGCCCATCTTGGGCTCACCAAGAATCGAAATACGGCCCAAACGATTTAGCGAGACGTTTAACTTTCGTCGTACAAAGTCGATCACGTACACATATTAGTTAAGTTTTTAATTATTCGTAAGTTAGGTTTTAATTTCGTTAAACGAATGTAAACGTATTTTAATAATTTTGATTTCAAGGGTAAAAGGGTCTTATTATGCGTTTATTTTTTTTAGGGTTTTACACACTTAAACTGAACATTGTCCCTAATGTTCCCCGAAAGTATCAAAGTTATGATAATAGAAGGTAATGAAAAACGAAAGAAACTAATACTCCCCTGATTAGCTCGGTAGGATCCGTGTAAAGTGGTGGTTAAATCCTTTCCAAGAAGAATTATTGCGTGAAAAGCTCCTTCGAATCTTGTGTAACTTCTTCTTGAAAAACTAAACCTGCATACTTGAAGAAAACAAACGAAACCTTCGCGTAAAATCGGCGGTAATAATATATATAAGACTCGATTTAAACTATGATATAATGCTTGTGGAATGGATGTTTACAGAATTTCTATAAAATTAAGACCTGGAAAATTCCAAAAATTTATAAGTAGCTCAGAAAACGAGAAAAAGTGATCTGATGTTTTTACTCTTTCCTGACGTCGTCAGGTTGCAATCCTGACACCGTCAGGTTATCCTGACAAAAACTGTTCTGCGATTTTCTGAAAAAAATTCTGGAAAATTTACATCTTTAGAATCTGGAAAAATTTCTGCAAAAACATCCATTATGACTCGATACAAGCATTTGACACTAACAAGCAAACAATTAAGCATGGGTTGCCTCCCACGAAGCGCCTTTCTTTATTTAAGATTCTTGTAGCTAGACTCGTAGTCGTGCCCCTACGTTACTGCGTTACCGCCCTCTTCACCCTTTGTTTTCCCTTCATCGAAAGGGTGTAGACGCTGTATGCTCACCGTGGATTCCTTGCCAACGCTGTCAATTATGGCGACGGTTTTATCTTTTAAATTGGTCTCCTTAACTGTGAAAGGCCCAAACCATCTTGGTTTGTTTCTTCCTCGTAAAGCCCTTATCCGAGATCTATACAAGAGCACTTTTTCTCCCTTTAGAAATTCCTTAGGGTCCTTTTGTACCTTAGGTATTGAGGTGGGATTGCTTCCTAACTTTTTATCGGGTTTCCACAACGTCGCATACAATCCTTGAACCATAAAGTCTCTAAGCCCTTTTTCCCAGTCATTCATCTTCTTCTTAACATTGTTGCCCGGGGCTTTTCGATTTCCACCCGTAATCATTTCCATGATCTTAAGAGGGTATCTTGGGATGATGGGTATCCTAGCGTACACCTTCCCGCTTTTGAGTATCATGATGCCTTCTCCGCATTTGATTGTTGCCTTGGCGGTGGCCAGGAACGGTGTCCCAAGAATGAGGGGTACGTTTTTATCTTCCTCAACATCAATGATCACGAAATCCACCGGATAAACGATGTTAGCCACCTCAATTAGAACATCTACAGCGATTCCTACTGGGTGGACATAAGTATGATTAGCTAAGGAAAGTCTAAGGTCGGTCTTGGCTAGTTTCTCCTTAGTTAACTTATTATAGATTGACAATGGCATTATGTTCACATCGGTCCCTTGATCGGCCAAGGCATTTATATTATCAATGTCACCAATGCTAACTGGTATCATGAAATTCCCTGTGGTGTCTCGTTTTCTTGTTAACGGTTTTTTTATAACCAACTCATAGAGAGGTTCCATAGGTAAGGCGTCATATTCTTCTTCCGTCATTTTTCCTTCAAGAGCTTCCCTAAGAACTTCATTGTACCTAAAGTTGTTTACTTGGTTTGCAATGGTTTTCTTGTTAATTTCGTGCTTAAGGTAGTACTCAATGGTCTCAGGTTCATCATTAGGCACAGACTCCTCCTTCTTGCTTTCCTTAGTTTTCCACATCTCAACCCTTGCATTCTCGGGCATAATGGCAACGGCGTTAACAAATGAAGTGGGAGGGCAATCGTTGTTTCTTACGAGCACCTTTTCGGGAACCTTTTTTTTGGTAAATTCAATTACCAAATTCATCATTTCTGTCATTTTTGCTTGCATTTCCTCTCTTTGCCTATAAACCTCCTCTTCAAATCTGGCTAATCTCTCCGTATGAGCTGCCATGTACTCCCTCATTTGATCCTTGAAGCTTGGTGAAAGTTGTATTGGGGAAGTAGAATGGAGGCACCTTTCGGAACTTGGGTTTTGCTCATGACTTGGGGACTCCGAAGAAGGTGTGGGGCGGTTGGTGGAGTTGGCGGATTTGACAGCTTCTCGAGGAATTTGTACGGGGGCTCTTTTATGCCTTTCCATAAGATAATCAATTCCTCTCTCAATGGCACTCAATTTCTCTTCGAGTGTATCGGAGGATTCAGAAGGAGTTGATATGGAATTAACCACGTTAATCGGAGTTTCGGGAGATTCATTCCAATCTTCGTAGCTTTGATCGGCAAGCTCCTCTATAATATCCCAAGATTTCTCTGCGTCAAAGTCGCTGAGCCTTCCACCGGCGGCTCGATCAATGGATCGTCGAGTGATGAAATCGGTATGATCATAGAAGATTTGGATTTGAATCCAAAGATCAATGCCATGGTGGGGGAGTCTATGGAGTAGTTCCTTGAATCGAGTCCATGCTTTGTAGAGAGACTCACCTTGGAGTTGCTGAAACGTCAAGATGTCTCGCCTAAGTTTGGTGGTTCTCCCCGGTGGGAAAAATTGAGCAAGGAAGCGAGAGGTAAGATCATCCCAACTTGAGATGGAGCCGGCGGGAAGTCGCTCAAGCCAATTACTAGCTTGGTCCCGTAGAGAGAATTGGAAGAGACGCAGGTGCGTGGTCTCTCGAGTAGTAGCATCAAGGTCGATGGAATCGACAATTTTGAGGAAATACCTCAGATGCTGATTTGGATCTTCGGAACGAAGTCCATGGAATGCACATCCGTTTTGCACCAACCTGATGGTGTCGGATCGCAGGGCCGTAGTTTGGGCTTGGTCGGGAAGCTCAATGGTGTTCCTATAGCCTAGGTGGCTTGGTCTTGAGTATTCACCAAGAGTACGGGCTCTTGGCGGGTCATTCGGTGGTGGGTTGATGAATGGTGGTTGGTTATCATCTTCCATGATGAAAAGTGATGGGTGTTACAAACAAAGGTCACGAAGAAGGGGGATAGACTAAGAGGAAGCTAAAAATGAGAAAAAATTTACTTGATAGGAATCAAGAAAAGAACCTAAACGAGGTGGACTACTAACTAGCTATTCTATTCCCCGGCAGCGGGGCCAAAAACTTGATACGCTTATGCAGCGCGTTCGGGGTCAAAGGAACTTCCTTTTCGTCGAGCAAGTTTTTCAACACCCTAGGCAGTGAACCTAATCGTTGTAGTGTAGTATTAGGGTAAGCCACGGGTATTGATATCGTTCTCTAGGGGAATAGGAATGCTAGTGAGAAGTTACTACGCTAAGGTTAAGGTTGAGGAAGAATATTTTTTTATCTTTTTTATGTTTTTTTAGGAAATTGAAAAGTACGAATCTCGGGTATTGGATTTGGGGGGTTGGTATTTCTACCGATTACTCTACTATTATCTAATTATCTAAACTAAGGTGGTGGTAGTCTATGTCTAATTAATTGTGTGCTTGTATGATAGTTTAAAGATGTGTTTACTTAGGTTTTACTACTCCTTAATTATCTCTTATTGACGGTTGAGTTGTCACGTCCTTATTCTTAGTTGCGTTGTGTGTCAAAAGTTGTAGGGTATGCGTTTTTCCCTAACTCTTTGAACTTACCAAAGGGTCTCGTCTACAAAACCCACTAGGGATAATAAACTCTTACTCTAAGGCACTCTTTGGATAGTTTAGCTAACAACTACTCAGGTAATTATATTCTAAGGTTCACAAAGATGAATCAAGCATTAAGTACACAACGAATGAACTATCGCATTACTAGATCATTAATCAACTAAGATAAGAAACAACCAATCAATATTCAATAATTAAGTTTCATATTCCCTAAGCAAACACACAAAAAAATTAGCCGGACATGGAGAACATGCAAGCATACACACAAATAATCAAAGACATAATTGAATTGATGAAGTAAATACTTATCTTGTTGTAAGATAGGGTTTGGAACCCTAAAATACTGTACAAGACATCCTTGGTTCGGTTTTAGGTTTTCACTCCAAAAAGACTCTCCTAAAACTAAAAAATTCAGATTCTATATATAATATTACATATGCGACGGCGTCACCTTATGTTTTGTGACGCCGTCGTGTCGCCGTCATTAGGTTTTCGTCTTGGCCACGTTAACCTTGCGACGACGTCACCTTATGTCTGTGACGCTGTCCTCTTCAGCTTCTGACGTCGTCTGGGTCGCATCTAGGCCGTCTGAGTAGCAACGGCCTACTCTTTTAAAGCCCGACGTCGTCACTTGAAAATAGGGTTTTTTGCTTCTGTATCGTCACAAAAATCCTCCGACGATGTCGAAATTAACACCTGACGCCGTCGCCTTCTGTTTTCAGCAGCTTTGAGTGTCTCGATTCTGACTTTGGCCATTTTCTTCGTATATTCGCGCCTTTTCGTCCAAATAAGTACCATTCCAGCATTTTGCCTTCAAGAGACCTAAAAAGTGAAAAGGAACGATATTAAGCAATAACGGATACAAAAGTGATCAAATAAGGGCTTAAACGACCCCTCAAAATGGTACCTTTTAAAACCTTATCACCTGCCTTAAGAGTTCCTCTGTGTCTTTGGAGAATTCATAACCAAACTTTTCAGCATCATCCTTAGCTGCATGCTCTTAGCGTTGAAGCTTCACAAGTTCTTCCGAATACCCTAAATCACTTGGAGTTACACCAAAAGAATCCTTATCTTCAGTACCTGAAAAGTGGTTAGTAGGAAAAGAAGGAACAACAATAAGTTTTTCATCACAATCTGAGTCTGAATCATCATCTGAGGAACCTGCAATGTTAGTTTGTGAAACTTGTGGACCTGCAGAATGATTAGATTTGAAGCGAGAATAACCTAAATGATCAGTTAAATAGTCAAGATCAAAGTACCATTCCTGACCAGCTCCCTGAACATTAGGTTTATCCTCCAGAAATCTCAGATTCAGTGTTTCTTCTATCCTCTTGGCAGATATATTATACACCCTGTAAGCCTTACTATGAGCAGAATAACCCACTATAAAACGCTCATCAGCTTTCCCTTTAAATTTTCCCAAATGATCACTGGTGTTCAAGATAGTCACATGACAACCAAAAGGCTTAAAGTAACTAATAGTAGGAATCTTCCCAGACAAAAGTTCATAAGGTGTCTTATTGTGAGGACTAGTTATCAAAACCCTGTTCAAAACATAACAGGCAGTGCTGACTGCTTCAGTCCAGAACATGGTAGGTAACTTAGAGTCAGCAAGCATATATTTGCTGCTTCAATAAGGATTCTATTCTTCCTTTCAGCAACTCCATTTTGTTGAGGAGTCCTGGCATTGCTATAGTCCCTTTTTATCCCCTTAGACCCACAGAGTTCTATTAATTTTCATTTTTGAACTCTGTCCCATTGTCACACCTTATGGCTTTAACCTTTTTATTCAGCTGGTTTTCAATCAGGGTAATAAAAGTTTGAAGAACCTGAAATGTTTCATCCTTTGTCCCCAAAAAGAATACCCAGCAAAACCTGCTGTAGTCATCAGTAACCACCAGACAATAATACTTGTGATCAATGCTTCTGATAGATGTAGGACCAAAGAGGTCCAGGTGAAGAAGCTGTAAAGGTTCTGATATTGTGCTGACTACAGTAATGGATTTGTAAGAAGCCTTGTGTTGCTTTCCCTTGTTTTAGGCCACACAATTATGCTTATTAGTGAAGACTTTGGAAGGAAGTCCATGGACCAAACCATGTTTTGCCAGCTTGTTGATAGTTTTGAAGTTTACATGAGCCATCCTTCTATGCCATTTGTTAGATTCATCCAAGAATGCTTTTGCCACCAAACAAGCTAAATCTCATTCAGGCTGGACATCATTAAGATTGAATGTATACAAATTATGTCTCCTTGGAACCTTCAGCACTACTTGACTGTCATCAGGTATCTGAAAGTCTTTAGAAAGCACAAAACATTCATTATCAGTGAAAAGAAAAATGTTCTTCTTGTCACAGATTTGTGACACAGAAAATCGATTGAAGTTTATGAGTTCTTTCACATAATACACATTTTCAGAGTCTAGCTTGGAGGTCCTAATGGTTCCTTTCCCAGTTATCTTGCCAACTCCTCCTCCAAAAGTAACAGTGCCTCCATGTAAAGAAACAAAATCATGCAATCTTTCTCTGTTCCCTGTCATACTCCTAGAACACCCACTATCAACAATACCTAAATCTTTATTCTTGCGAGGATCATCCTACAAGTTAGAAAAATATACAACAATATTATTATTTAGGGAGACCCAAGTCATGACTGACTTGGGCCTGCCTTGTGGATCATAGATGAAAAACCTGTAGATTGATGAGATCCACCATTGTTCTTGGATTCCTTCCCTAAGTGTGGTTTGCATTGTCTCCAAGAGCAACCTGCTGAGGGCTTAACAGCAGTATCCCATATGTCCCCCCCCCTTTTATAGAATGGGTCATTATAAACAGGCCTATAAACATTTCTTCTCCAATATGGTGGAAAGGGTCTATCAGCAAAAACTGGCTTACTAGCAGGAACTGGTTTAACAGCAGCAACTGGCTTACCAGTAGGAACTAGGTTACCAGCAGGAACTGGCTTCCCAGCAGGAACCGGTCTACCAGTAGGATTGGGTATGCCAGTCCTCACATGTTTTCCAGTAGGAACAAATGGAGGAATATTATTCACATCATTCCATATTGGTTTGGGCTTATGTTGGTCAGTACATACACCCATTTGTTTCTCATAAAAGTCACAATCTTTAATAAGATGAAATGTACTACCACAAAAAAAAAAACAGGATTTCTTCTTAAAAGGCTTGTTCATAACATGAGATGTCTTATTACAAACAAACTTATTCAAACCACAACCAAAAACTGAATTGTTTTTAACATAATTAAAAGAACAAGAAATGTTTTTAAAAGAAGTTGTCTTTGAAATAGATTCATCAGCAGCAACTCTTGGGTCAGGGTTAACGGGCTTAGGTGAGACAAACTTGTCACTTGATTCACAAGTGGCAAAGTCACTAGAGTTGGTCTCTGAGGTCCTATCACTGGAAGAACAAGAGACAAAATCATTAGTTTCACTGCCAGTGTCAGATAAGTCATGAGACTTTTGGCCATAGGTCATATGTGATTCATCAAAGTCTGTGTCTGAGGAGGGTGGCCTAACTATTCCATTAATTGATGAAGAAATTGAATGCATTTCCCCTACTTTTAAAAACTTAACAGGTTTTCGATACCTTTCTTCCTCAGCATCAGTGACAGGGTCAAAAACACTATATTCATTAGGGTCATATACATCATCTGGACCTATATAGTCCTTGAAACCCAACCCAAGCTTAGTTTTTACAGACATAGAATTGTTCCATAACTTAGAAAGATGCTCAGATTGTTCTTGCCACTCTTTATGTCTAGCCACCTCACTTTCTAACTTAGCCTTTAGATCCTCTTTTTCTAAGTTTACTTTTATTTTCATTCTCAGTAAATTTTAATATGTTAGTGGTGTTTTCTAAATCTTTTTCTAGCACCCTAACTTTCTCTTCATAGGCCAATTGATTTTGTTGGTACCAAGCCTTTTGTTTTTCCAAAGTTTTAACAGTATTTTTATAGGATTGAACCTGAATAAAGTATTCTTTATATTGACCTTCAATGTCATCAAATTCCCTTTTAAGGGCGTCATATTTATCATTACAACCAAATATACAAGTATTTACCTGAGATGAGATACCCATTAGGGCTAACTCCTCAGCAGCATCTCCAGTCTCAGCAAGCATTCCAAACTGAGAAGAACTACCCTCCTTATCTTCAGTCTCATGAGCAGTCCAGTCAAGCATTGAATCCACATACACCAGGGATTTAGGTTCCTCATGTTCCTTGAGCTTGAATGCAGAGTATCTTTTCTTGTCACTTCCCTTCTAATCTGGGCATTCCCTGGCAAAGTGACCTAATTGATTGCATTCATAACACCTGACCTTCTTTTTGTCAAACCTGGTTGCCTCCCTTCCCTGGTAATTGATCTTCCTACCAGACTTCTTCTCAAACCTGTTGACTTTTACAGCAAGCATAGCCATCTGCCACTTTATGTCCAACTCCTCCAAGTCCCACTTATCCACCTGATCAAAATCCTCATAGGTCAGCTGCTGTTGAGGTTCACTGTCAACAACAAATGAGTAAAGCACATCTTCCATCACATTACTAGACTTTGATTTTCTTGATCCAGAAGAGGTGTATGTTGTGGTTGCTGCTGATGATGAGGTGGGGCTATCAGCATAGGACATCTTGGTATTAGCACTGGTAGTACTAACAAATGCTGAATTAGTTGGAGCGAGAGAATAGCTTGAGTGACCCTTGATATCAATTTCAAGAGTCCTGAGCTTATTGTACAAGTCATCAAAGCTTAAGTATTCAAGGCCACCCTTTGCCTTGAGAGTAAGAGAAACCTGCCTCCAGGAAGAAGGTAGGGCCCTTAGGAACTTGGTGTTGCAGTCTTCATTGTCAGGTTTTGACTGCATCTGATTAATTTGGCTCAAGATCTTCTGAAACGTGTCATACCCCTTGTATATGCCTTCATCTTCAGAAATCTTAAACTCCTGAAACTCCTGCTTGAGCATTGTCTTTCTCATCTTCTTGGATTCTTCATTACCTCCAAACCTTGCCTTGATCGCTTGCCAAATTTCCTTTGCATCATCAAGGTGATGAAAATCACCCATATGGTCATCTGGAAGTGCTTGGAGCAAGATAGCCCTTGCCTTGGTTCCCCTCTGAAGTGTAATATGTTCATCAGTAATATGTCCAGTCTTCTTCTTACTGTTACTGATAAGGTTTTAAAAGGTACCATTTTGAAGGGTCGTTTAAGCCCTTATTTGATCACTTTTGTATCCGTTATTGCTTAATATCGTTCCTTTTCACTTTTTAGGTCTCTTGAAGGCAAAATGCTGGAATTGCACTTATTTGGACGAAAAGGTGCGAATATACGAAGAAAATGGCCAAAGTCAGAATCGAGACACTCAAAGCTGCTGAAAACAGAAGGCGACGGCGTCAGGTGTTAATTGCGACGCTGTCGGAGGATTTTTGTGACGATACAGTAGCCAAAAACTCTATTTTCAAGTGACGATGTCGGGCTTTAAAAGAGTAGGCCGTTCCTACTCAGACGGCCTAGATGCAACCCAGACGACGTCAGAAGCTGAAGAGGACGGCGTCACAGACATAAGGTGACGCCGTCGCAAGGTTAACGTGGCCAAGACGAAACCCTAATGACGGCGACACGACGGCGTCACAAAACATAAAGTGACGCCGTCGCATGTGTAATATTATATATAGAATCCGAATTTTTCAGTTTTAGGAGAGTCTTTTTGGAGTAAAAACCTAAAACCGAACCAAGGGTGTCTTGTACAGTATTTTAGGGTTCCAAACCCTATCTTACAACAAGATAAGTATTTACTTCATCAATTCAATTATGTCTTTGATTATTTGTGTGTATACTTGCATGTTTTCCATGTCCGGCTAATTTATTTGTGTGTTTGCTTAGGGAATATGAAACTTAATTATTGAATATTGATTGGTTGTTTCTTATCTTAGTTGATTAATGATCTAGTAATGCGATAGGTCATTCGTTGTGTACTTAATGCTTGATTCATCTTTGTGAACCTTAGAATATAATTACCTGAGTAGTTGTAAGCTAAACCATCCAAAGAGTGCCTTAGAGTAAGAGTTTATTATCCCTAGTGGGTTTTGTAGACGAGACCCTTTGGTAAGTTCAAAGAGTTAGGGAGAAACGCATACCCTACAACTTTAGACACACAACGCAACTAAGAATAAGGACGTGACAACTCAACCATCAATAGAAGATAATTAAGGAATAGTAAAACCTAAGTAAACACATCTTTAAACTATCATACGAGCACACATTAATTAGACATAGACTACCACCACCTTAGTTTAGATAATTAGATAATAGTAGAGTAATCGGTAGAAATACCAACCCCCCAAATCCAATACCCGAGATTCGTACTTTTCAATTTCATAAAATATAAAAATACAAAAATAATCTTCCTCAACCTTAACCTTAGCGTAGTAACTTCTCACTAGCATTCCTATTCCCCTAGAGAACGATATCAATACCCGTTGCTTACCCTAATACTACACTACAACGATTAGGTTCACTGCCTAGGGTGTTGAAAAACTTGCTCGACGAAAAGGAAGTTCCTTTGACCCCGAACGCGCTGCGTAAGCGTATCAAGTTTTTGGCGCCGCTGCCGGGGAATAGAATAGCTAGTTAGTAGTCCACCTCGTTTAGGTTCTTTGCTTGATTCCTATCAAGTAAATTTTTTTTTCATTTTTAGCTTTCTCTTAGTCTATCCCCCTTCTTCGTGACCTTTGTTCGTAACACCCATCACTTGTCATCATGGAAGGTGATAACCAACCACCACTTGATAACCCAACACCAAATAAGTCAATGTCACTCAAAACCCAAACCAATAACCAACACAACCGTCAAAGCCGCTATGTGAGTAGAAACACCGACCTTCAGGATTTGCAGAAAATATTCGATAGTACAATTAGGGAAGCTGTTGAGAAAGTAGTCAGCGCCTCTGTAGTTGGCTCTATGATCAGCAGTAATTCGGACAATGGCATGATAAACAACAACGTGGATGTGGAAAATAGTGCTTACTTCAATCTTTACCCCACTAAGGAAGAGGTTGTGTACCATCAATACATAATCGATAATCCACGATCACCTATCATTAGGATATGCCCAAAGATTAGGAGAGGAAACCCCTGGAACCTAAAAATCGCTTGTATGATCGGATATAGGAGTGTCGACCACGCTTACATAGATATGGAATCTCCCATTAATGTAATGTCATCTGCTGTCTACAATGACATTATGAATGAGCGACTTAATATTAGGAGAGACCCTAAGTATCCAGGAGGAGTTTGCAACTTTGTGGGAAGAGTCAAGGACGTGCATGTCTTTATAGGAAATTTCACCTACCTAGTTGATTTTATGGTCCTAGAAGATGTAGGATGCGTCATTGACTATAGTTTATCCCAAGTAGTGCTAGGGAAACCGTTTGTTAAAACATCTAGAATGAGCCATAACAAGCATGATGGAACAGTTAGGTTTAAGGAAGGAACTGATGAGATCACCTATAGGATGCCTTGGAAAACAAATGAGTATGGCTACTTGTCCATTTATGATCGAGACAAAATCAAAGCTTTTGAGGACAAGAGCAAGGAAGATGTTGAAAAAGGTTATAAATTCATGTGGGAAAAAGGAGGCATTATTATAAGGATTGCTTGACCCTAGGGCGTAGGTATAGAGTCGATGAAAATTTTGTCAACATGATAGAATTCTCATTGAGGATGCAAAATGAGGCAACGTAGGAGCACAACTACGAGTCTAGCTACAAGACTCTTAAATAAAGAAAATCGCTTCGTGGGAGGCAACCCATGCTTAATTGTTTGCTTGTTAGTGTCATATATCTTTTATTAATTGTTTATCCTCATGTTTAAATTTGCAAAAATGCTTTATTTTGTTTTTAACCTTGTCTTAATTGCATATAAAGGTATTTTACATAAGGGATAAGTGTAGGGAGGATTACACACGTTTTCAAAAGAAACGTAAACATGAGAATAACAATTAACCAAAAGATATATATGTTTATTTGTTCGAGTCAAATGCTTGTATCGAGTCATAATGGATGTTTTTGCAGAAATTTTTCTAGATTCTAAAGATGTAAATTTTCCAGAATATTTTTCAGAAAATCGCAGAACAGTTTTTGTCAGGATAACCTGACGGCGTCAGGATTGCAACCTAACGGCGTCAGGAAGGAGTAAAAACATCAGATCACTTTTTCTCGTTTTCTGAGCTACTTATAAATTTTTGGAATTTCCAGGTCTTAATTTTCTTAGAAAGTCTGTAAACATCCATTCCACAAGCATTATATCCTAGTTTAAATCGAGTCTTATATATATTATTACCGCCGATTTTACGCGAAGGTTTCGTTTGTTTTCTTCAAGTGTGTAGGTTTAATTTATCAAGAAGAAGTTACATAAGATTGAGGAGCGTCTCATGCAATAATTCTTCTTGGAAAGGATTTAACCACTACTTCACACACGGATGCTACCGAGCTAATCAGGGGAGTATTAGTTTCTTTCGTTTTTGATTACCTTCTTTTATCATAACTTTGATACTTTCAGGGAACATTGGGGACAATGTTCAGTTTAAGTGTAGGGAGGGAAAATAAAATGGGAACTTTGAAACTATGCTTATCCTTGATTATTTGCTTTGTCCAATTGTGATTGTGTAATAAACCATGAGAAAATGTCGGTTAGGGTAATTTGGGCACCAAATTTAAAATTTTTCATGACATATAGGAGTGGGCCATTAGTCTTAACAAAAGCGTCTCACGGATAGGAAGTTATATGACTAGCACAAAACCCTTTACCACCCAAATTCCACCCAAAATGTGAGGATCGCCCTTAGATTAGTATGAATTAAAAGCATTCATCTTCAGTGCTTAGAGTGTGAACCGGTAGTATATTAGATTCTAGAACTTGTTTTGTGATACATTCCGAGATCGCAAGTGAGACTACACTTGTGTAGTTAGGAATAACTAAATGATAAGAGGCATTAGGATAACCCTTGTTTGATACCCGTAATATAATTACTTCTTCCACTTCGGTTGAGTAATTCCCCCACACCCTTTGCGTTGTACTCATCTTTAGTACACGATACCCCTAGTTAACCCCTCAGAGCCTATCCTTTTCGCGGTTCTCGTGATGTTTCGGTTTTTCCGGAATATCAATGAAGAGCATTGTTTACACCCCACCCCCAAATATACACCCAAATCGCCTTAGCCTACCCCTTATGCACTCACTTTTAGTGCAAATGTTTGTTATCACCCTAAACCCTTAGTTCAATTATCTGGTTACTTGCATGCGTTGTTAAGTCGAGTCATATCCTTTGTATACAGTTTTGGGACGATTGGGATTCATGGGAAAAGTTAAAGTTTATGAAATGACGGGAAGGGAACGTTAAATTCAAATTCCCTTTGTTTGCGTAATAATGTACCCCAAGTGTTTTGATCTTTTCAATTCGGGTCAAATTAGTGTTAGAGTAATAAAAACTCAAGTGTAGGGATGTGCCTATAAATCCCTATCATTTTGATGTTACCGTAGAGGATGGTAGAGTAAAAGTGTATGAAAAAAAAAAAAAATTGAAAAAAAATAGAAAAAAAAAGAAAAAGAAAAAAATATAGTGTTAAAAAAAATACGGGCTACCATCCTACATCTATCCTTTAAATTTATGTTTGTTTATTTTCCCTTACCTAGAGTTTTAGAGTGTCGAGTCTTGGCTTAGCAACGCCATTCTTCGTATGCATTTAACATAGAGATTTTTGACTTGCCACCACTAAATAGCCTATCCCACCAAACCCTTGTTTCCCTACCGTAAGCCTAACATTACAACCCTTTAAAAGACCTCTTTGATAGTCTTTCCTAGGTGCTTACGCCAAAGCGATGGAGGTTTGATCTATTCTCAAGCCTATGGTAATCTATGTACTAGGACCGGTTAATGAGTGTTTATCTTCCATTTCCTATTTGTTATATTTCATATATACACCCGAGAGAGATGTGAGTATCCAAACACCCCATGTGAGGTGCTAGTATGTAATTTCCGTGCTTGTTATGACTTTTGCGGGGCTTATATGTGTTGTGGACCGTTTTAAATCAATGTTTCATGACCCCTAACTTATAAATTAATTGGCTAAAAGCACATTTGCCTGAGGACAAGCAAATAACAAGTGTAGGGATATTTGATAAGGTTTTAAAAGGTACCATTTTGAGGGGTCGTTTAAGCCCTTATTTGATCACTTTTGTATCCGTTATTGCTTAATATCGTTCCTTTTCACTTTTTAGGTCTCTTGAAGGCAAAATGCTGGAATGGCACTTATTTGGACTAAAAGGCGCGAATATACGAAGAAAATGGCCAAAGTCAGAATCGAGACACTCAAAGCTGCTGAGAACAGAAGGCGACGGCGTCAGGTGTTAATTGCGATGCCGTCGGAGGATTTTTGTGACGATACAGTAGCCAAAAACTCTATTTTCAAGTGACGACGTCGGGCTTTAAAAGAGTAGGCCGTTGCTACTCAGACGGCCTAGATGCAACTCAGACGACGTCAGAAGCTGAAGAGGAAGGCGTCACAGACATAAGGTGACGCCGTCGCAAGGTTAACGTGGCTAAGACGAAACCCTAATGACGGTGACACGACGGCGTCACAAAACATAAAGTGACGCCGTCGCATATGTAATATTATATATAGAATCCGAATTTTTCAGTTTTAGGAGAGTCTTTTTGGAGTGAAAACCTAAAACCGAACCAAGGGTGTCTTGTACAGTATTTTAGGGTTCCAAACCCTATCTTACAACAAGATAAGTATTTACTTCATCAATTCAATTATGTCTTTGATTATTTGTGTGTATGCTTGCATGTTTTCCATGTCCGGCTAATTTATTTGTGTGTTTGCTTAGGGAATATGAAACTTAATTATTGAATATTGATTGGTTGTTTCTTATCTTAGTTGATTAATGATCTAGTAATGCGATAGGTCATTCGTTGTGTACTTAATGCTTGATTCATCTTTGTGAACCTTAGAATATAATTACCTGAGTAGTTGTAAGCTAAACCATCCAAAGAGTGCCTTAGAGTAAGAGTTTATTATCCCTAGTGGGTTTTGTAGACGAGACCCTTTGGTAAGTTCAAAGAGTTAGGGAGAAACGCATACCCTACAACTTTAGACACACAACGCAACTAAGAATAAGGACGTGACAACTCAACCATCAATAGAAGATAATTAAGGAATAGTAAAACCTAAGTAAACACATCTTTAAACTATCATACGAGCACACATTAATTAGACATAGACTACCACCACCTTAGTTTAGATAATTAGATAATAGTAGAGTAATCGGTAGAAATACCAACCCCCCAAATCCAATACCCGAGATTCGTACTTTTCAATTTCATAAAATATAAAAATACAAAAATAATCTTCCTCAACCTTAACCTTAGCGTAGTAACTTCTCACTAGCATTCCTATTCCCCTAGAGAACGATATCAATACCCGTGGCTTACCCTAATACTACACTACAACGATTAGGTTCACTGCCTAGGGTGTTGAAAACTTGCTCGACGAAAAGGAAGTTCCTTTGACCCCGAACGCGCTGCGTAAGCGTATCAGTTACCTCTCAGGACAATGTTCCAGAGATGGTAGTCACTGTTGGTAATCCAATTTTCCATCTTCATTGCCCATATTTCATATTATTCCTTCTTAAGATAGGGAAACTTAGCATTGTTGTTTTACATGGTGGTGGTAACAACCTGCTGGACTGTTTGAGTCTGAGTGCTGCTCTCAGGCTTTTCCATATCATCTTCTCCATCCGACATTGTTAGAGAGTTTTAGGGTTTTGAGAGAGTAAAGTGATCTTCTTTGAGAGATTCTCACCAGGCTCTGATACCACTTGTTGGATCAGTCCTAGATAGATCTTTAGAGCCTTTATGAAACAGATAGAATACATGTGTAATCACAAGTAAACTATGGAGAATCTCTAATAAACTTATGCTCATGCGGAATATGAACACAAGAGTTAAAGAAGATAATAACAACTAAACTTTTGATCCTCTATGGATCTATATTAATTCACTAAGAATGTTTTTCAGAAGCGTACATGACTCATAGCCCCAGGTTTCTTTAATACTATAAGAAACCCTAATACAGCTGTTTACAAAACGTGTAAAAGATATGCATTATCTCATCCTAAAATAACTCATGCATATCCTAACTAATTACTAATAATACATATACTACTATCCGCAGAAATACTACTATCAGGAGGAACTGCACTATCCGCAGAAACTGCACTATCAGCAGAAACACTAACACTAACAGCAGGAACCTTATCAGTAGGAACTGCTCTATATTATTACATTTATTTTAAATAATTCCTAACAACAATTTTCTCCGAACGACAGGGACCATTCATGTAATTTACCTTAGGGACGGTAGATGCTATTTTCAAAAATCCGAAAGGTGAAATGGTCATCACAGGTTTCTACTACTCATTTAAAGACAAAAATGTCAACATTAGTACTCACAAGAGCATTTTTTTAAAATTCGCTAGCTAGAAAAGTATTTTTGAACAAATTTGATGTTTTTTTTTAATGGTATTACCCTTTTTTTTAATTTTAAGTGTGTGTTGAATGAAGAAGACCATGAGTTTTTTTTTTTAAACCTCATTAGATGTTGTACCTTAAGTCTTAGCCCCTTTATAATTTTAGTAGTTTGTAATTGTTTGTAGTAATTCTTTGTAAAGCTATTAGAAAGTTATACAATGTTTCATTTTTTTATTTTTATTTTAAAAAATGAAAAATTAAAAATTTTGAAAAAAATGGATATGAAAATAAAATAGTGGGTCTTACAAGTGGAGATTTGGCGTGAGTGATTGAGAAATGTGTTTTTGGATATGTGAGTGAAAGAGAAGTAAAAAGAGAAAATGATGAGGTGATGCATATGTGGCCCTTTTTCTTGAACCACTGCACCCTTTGTTCTTAAAGCGTTAACGATATGAATATTGAATATTATTAATGAGTATTTAGTGTTTGGGTGTTAAAAGTGGCAATTCTGAAAAAGGTGATGAATGTGGTTTCTATAGAAGTTAATAGCTATTTTTTTTTTTTTTTTTTTTTTTTTTTTTTTTTTTTTTTTTTTTAACTACGAGGTTGTCTTTTCTGGTTTATTTTTTATAAACTTGTAGTTTCGGCTTTAGTTCAAAATATACGAGGTTATGTATGCTTATCAGATCATGATTTAACTAGCTTATATTAGTAAAACATTTATAAAACAAGTCGGAAAAGTCAGGCTTACGAAACATAAGCCGACATAAAATAAGCTCATAAGCAAAAAGATAAGCTTTAACAAACACCTCTTAGAATGAGATCGCATGTTATGAGGGGAGGATCGCGCATGGACATTTGTTATGGTGGTGTCATCATCATTCGCAATGGTGAATTTTTTTTTTGGTTTGGTGGTCAGATACGGAGCCAATAAGGGGTTGGCGGGTGTCAAACCTCCCCCAACTAGCCCAAATGTGTTCAAAAATATAAGATATAAGCCCATGGCCCATTATGTGAAAAATTATATATAATTGCTTCCCTCAAATTTTAGCTTTTTGGAAGATGAAAATGGCATTCAAATTCACACCTTTATTAATTTATATATTTTTAAGCACCATGCCAGGTGAAAGTTTATTTTTATAATATTATGTTTAAAACTTTAACCCTTATTGTCATTTAACTACTCGTATGTTACAATTATAAATTTTGCTTAATCAAAGTTTGTATTGTTTTTGGCTTAAAGTTGAATCATGGGCAAAAAATAAATGATGTCTACTCCACAAAACACACATGTAAATTTCTTATATTTTTGTTGCCTTTCTTTTTTGGTGCAGCATATGCTTGTATGAACATATAGTGTCAATAAATATTTGTCTTTAACAAGATTTTACTTATACAAATTAGTTCATGAACCAACTGATTGACATATTATTAGGATATTTTTTTGACAAAACTGATCATGTGTTGCCTTGAGATATAAAGGCGTTCTTTAAGAAGATATATTATTCTACCTATAATTTTCCAGGCTATATGACATTGTGACTTGGTTTGCATTACTATTCTATAAGAAAGTTAAGTTCCTCGGCCCCTCTCAATGCAAAATCCTGGCTCCGTCCCTGTTAGTGGTGACACTTAACCCAAATGACAGTGGCTGTGTATTTGAGTGTGTGTTATGTGATATGTTTGTGTTTAGAAGTACTATAAATATAGGGTTTTGCTATACATTGCACATTGGCCAGTGTTTAAGAAACATTTACTGACTATTTATTTCTATTTTTAAGTTGAATTTGAAAATAAATTAAGGAAAACTGAATATGATAAGGTAAACTGATCAGGGCTTGTTTGTTTAATTTTTTCATTAAGTCATGTTAATTAACAAATGACTTAATATGGAGGACCTCACTTTTATCACTTATTATTTTAAGTCATTTATTTTGATTAAGTGAAAAACAAACAACTTTTTATATAACTTAATAAATTAAGTTTTTTCATATTAAGTCAATTAAGTTGTATTCAAACACCACCTCATCAATAAATGATGGATGTTTTTGTGTATACGGTAAACTGAATATATTAAGGAAAGAATATGATAAGTAACTATCTTAAATATGGAAATAATAAGTTAATAAATGATTTTTAAACACGGGCGGTGTATAGCAAAACCCATAAATATATACTTCAACGTAAACAAGTGATATATAAGGCTGGTCGCATCCCACAGGTCAACATCGGTTGGGGCACCCTTTTTTTCACCTTCGACCGATGTTCAAATCGGTTGGCACGATTGTGGTGCCCGGTTGCCACATCGGTCGTGGACCAAAGATTTGCAATATCGGTTGGATTCTCGCCCGATGTAAACGCTTTGTATTCTCCTTCCCAACGTATACATTAAAAAAAAAAAAAAAAAAAAAACACCTTGGGTCGTCGACTGGGGCATCCGTGTGGTCTCAGGTCGCTGGAGAGAGAAAGCTGACGTGGCGCAGGTTGTCCTAGGTCGTCTCAGGTCGCGACTAGGACCAGCCTAAGGTGATGATTATTACAGGCTAGGGGTTGAGATAATGTTGCCGGGATGTGGTGAGAAGTTATTTATTTTTAGGAATACATATATCTGTATTCTTAAAGTTGCTCATTATTCCATTCTCCAAATTAGGATTGATATCATTACATTCATGCTATGCAAGTTTATGCTATTTCAATTCACGTCTCACTTGTATAATCATCATGCTGCAAGTCAAACCTACTAGTAGAACATGTCAGTATGGCACCGCTAACAAATTTTCATAAACTTAAGCTTTTGTGTTCAATCAATAAGGTAAAGAAATTTCTATCATACTCTTGTTTCATGTTCTTGATTGAGTACAGTTTTTAACTTGCTAATGAACTATTTTGATGGTGTACATATGTAAGGGGAAATCACAATATCGATTCTGATGCTTGTAATGACTTGGTGGCTATCCCATTCATTAGTTTAATCACTATAAATGAAAAAAAACATATATAACAAAGTACTACTAAGCACATTGCATTAAAAATTGGTTTAATGGCATACCTTAATTAGCTTCATAGTACAATGTTTTTATGCAAGAGGTTTTGAAAGTCATATATAACAAAGTCATGACCCGATTCAATGTATTCTTCTTTTGTACTCTTCCCTTGCAGTTATTTTTGTAAATGATTAAATTACATTCAATGTCTAAACAAATCGGTTCAAATCATACCCACAATTCCATTGATTCCAATCGTTATACAAAAGTCAATGCTACGCTCCTCCTCTTCAGTTTCGAGATCAACATTCAATTAGATAGTTAAATCTAATTGTCTTTCAAACCCTAATTACTTCCAATTACACTATTTTGATGTGTTGTTTTTTGTAGTCTATACTATCTAATAAAACACACTTTTTTCACAACTCTTCATAAATTTTTTCCAAAATTAATATGGTCTATCATTGTGACAAGTGTACAATATATTTTTTTAGCAAGCATTTGAATTCAGTTGTTTTATTTGTAGAGTTTGACTGTAGCGATTTTTTAGGTGACAAATTTAAGCCATCAATATTGTCAAATTTGGTATTAACTATTTTATTTATGATAGATGAATAACATTTGATTATTTAAATTAGAACTAATACTCTAAACGTTAAATACCAAATTATCAAACGTACCAAATACTGTACGCATTTGAAATAGTCAAATATGTTGGTAAATTTTTGTAAGAAAACTAAATAATACTCTATGTTAGTTAATTAACTTATGCTACTACGTATTATATACATTGCACTTCATTTTTTTCACATTGCTTAGCGAGAAGCAAAAAGACGTGTCTGGTTATTATTCCACTAATGGATTTAATGAATCTTAGAGAGTATGGCTTGGAATAAGGCACTATGTTTTGGCGATTGAAGGGTATCGTAGTTTGATCCTTTAATAGTTTATCGTTCCCAGTCCGTTAATACTACAAGTACTATTTTTTTGTTTATGTATAATTAGTTTTTTGAAACAAACTACGAAGATTTCTGAAGCACATTTTTTTTGAGCATGTAGTATTTTTCAGAAGTTGTTGCATGAACTACTACGGTACCTATGAAGATGAAACACGTAGGAAAAGCTCTCATGGCTTATCAACATGCAGTGGCTATGTTTGGCAAAATTAGTTGTGAGCAGTAGTAATGAGCATTAGCAGTGAGCTATGAGCAGTAGCTGTGAGCTGTAGCCACAACTCACTGCTCACCGCTCACAGCTTCTTTAAGAAGCATTGGAAAAATGAGTTTTCCTAAAAAATAGCAAAGCTCACCGCTCCTTTGCCAAACGAATACTAAAAATAAAAAAGCTCACTGCTCACCGCTCACCGCTCATCGCCCCAAAAAGCTCCAAAAAGCTCTGCGCCAAACATAGCCATTGTGTGTAAGTTCTTGCACCTACATTTGTTCGATATTTAAAAATAAAATTAATCGATTGTAACAAAGCATATTGTTATTTTTTTCCTATCTATATACAATAGTTTTTTTTTGTTCGATTGTACCAGTGATTTTTATGTTGTCAACATGGAAGTATTGGTAAGTGCCGATTTAATTATAATATATAGGATTTTGAATTACCAAAAAATAACACTTGATATTAACATGATAATTTATTTTTTTTATTATTATTTTATTTTATTTTATGGAGGTTTAATCCAATCACGCATCTGAGCATTTGTAAGTTTGAATGTATCTTCCTTGGTTTAGTTTGATGTGTTAATTTGATACATCTGAATTTTCCACTGATTATGAATATAAGTGTGGATAGATATAGTAGATATAAAGATTGGTGTCCTTTTTTACGAGATACATGTTTGTGTCGGAATTTGAAGATCGATGATCAAAGCTTTGTAAGTGATTTAAAGAGGGCAATGTGTTTGATAAAATGTTTGAAAGGAATTTTAGTAACACAGTATATGATCTTTTAAACCCTTTTGAAAGGGTTTTTTTTTTTTTTTTTTTTTTTTTTTTTTGTAAGTTTTATGCATGAGTTTAAATTGCATGCATATGTAAATACTTATAATTCATCATTTGTTTTAAAACTCAATTGATTATTTTGTCTCGGCCTTCATAATTTCATCATGAATTTAAATTGCATTATGTGTTTGCTTTGTTTTTTTTTCAGCCTTCATAATTTCTTCTCAAGGCCTTTCAACTTCACAAGTTCAGGTACTATTACACTATCGTATATGACTGGGTTCATATTCTTTTCAATACTAATGAATATGTTGCATTTTTTTGATGATGATGTCCTATGTAGTTGTTATTTTCATTCACATATGCATTTCAATACTAATGAATATGTTTCATTCGCATATTGTCATGTAATTTAAATGATAACAAATGTTACATTAGTTACATAGGAAAGGTTCGTACGAATATCTAAATTCAATTGTCCTTCTAGAAATTATTTGTGCCTTAATTTGTGTAGATCACACGTACCGCAAAACTCCTCATTAGGGTCAAATTTGTGTCTTCACTTCATTTTTTATAGCAGAAGCCCTTTTGTATTGTAATTATTTGTAATTTATAATCGTATTTGAACATTTTAGGCATAAGGAGTCTTAGCAGGCACTCCCAAACACCCCTTAAATTAGTTCTATGTCCTCTTTATATAGTATTGCACTACAGTTGTTAAGGTACATAATTTTTGTATGTTGATGAAGGGATGACAACCCTAAGATGGCTTAGCCTCTTTCCTAAACCATTATAATGCCAGGAAGAATAGAGGTCGCTATCCATACCTCATGTCCATGTCGGTGGTCTAAAAGAAAATACACGGGTGCAGTTGAACCATAAGCGTAAATCTGCTAAATAGGGTCCTATTTACCTCAATTTGATTATTTTTTTATTCTTAATTTATTGATTTACGATGGTATGGTTTTTGTTGACAATTTATGGTTTAAACTGACAGTTTTGAAGTCGTATTTTTGTTAATTGATTAAAAAAAAAGTATAGAATATCATTCCAGGAGCTCTCGGTGATGCAGGTAGGCCCAAAAAAATCTTGCTTGCAAGCGTCTTCAAGAATTGTCATGCCTCCAGAGTACTCGCAAGGAGGGTTGTTGTAATATTGAACCCAAACAAAGTCTATAAGGCCTGTTTTAAGGGTAGTTCCAATCTATGCATCAGGGAAAGGACACTGTGGAGCTGCGTTCAAGTATACCTTCTTACCTTGACTGTTGTATCCAGAAAGATACTTGGTAAGGTCATCCCAATGTTCAGTAGTTCCTCATTCGATATCAAAGTCGATCCAATCGAAAACAACATCACCAAGTGGACGGGTAGATGATAACCCACCTAATAAGTTATTCCAGAGGTAAGTGGCAATTTGTTTGGCGTCTGCAACAAATGTGAGATAGTAGCTTCCCGTAGCTCCTCCAATGGTAAGCATTGCTTTTATCCCTTTAGCTAGGCATGATTAGTTTTCGGTGGCTAAATTGGCGCAGCCATTGCTATTTGGATCATAGTGACCTGAAAGATTAATCATTGAAGTCTGACCATTTCCAAATGTTGTAAGAAATGCAAGGTTGACATAATTGTAGTTTCCATTAAGTATATCTTAGCCAAGGTTCCCTCACCCCCGTTTTGACCGTAGTAGATTGAAATGCCACCACCATTGATACCCACTGCCAGTAACAACATCCTCAAAGATAATATGCAATACGGTATGCCATTTTCAGATAAGTAAGGATATTTTAAGAGGTGACTGAAGAATGTATTGGTGTGCTTAAATGTTTGAGAGTTTTTGTTTGTATAGTATAGGAATTTTCTTATTTGAATTCTTCCAATTACCAAGTAAATTTAGAAATAAGCACCTTGCAGGGCACTTCGTTACACCTTCCAGCGACCTTGCATCAATGAAACTAGGCTACCATTTCCATGTACTTTTATTTAATTAGACTATAGATAGCTGACATTTTTGGTCAAACGGTAATATCATGAGCTCATTAGAGTTCATAAATGTTCAATTGTGTATGTAAACGTGTTTTAATAAACAATCATTGTAGCTTATGCGTGGGTAAAATGTGAACATGTTATTGTCAAAACAGAATTTTATTTCACTTTTAGAATTTAAGTTAATTTTATTGTTTATATTATACAAGGAAAGAGGCTTATATTGCCTGTTTAGCAGTGGCACCTGGTTTTGAAGCACTGATAATGGTAGTCGATTAGTCTATAACTCCTCCGACACAGGTTTCTTGGCGCAACTTATTTATGGACTCTCTTTATTTCTTAGGATGTATGTGTCCCCTTATCATACCTTGCGGAGCTAATTTCTAAATATAAGGAAGAAATAGATGCTTCACACTACTGAGGTATGATCGGTCCAAATATATATGTGTATTCATATTTTCAATTTGACTTGATAATTAGTATTAAAATTTTTCATTAGTTTGTTGTTTAATTTTTTTTGTTGACATATTCCTGTTAACAACGATGGTGTTTATTGCTCATGATGGCGATAGCAACTTTCACACAACATATTCCCGGTAAGCATTAGTATCCACTAAGTGTATTTGGAGCTGTTAGATAACCATTATTCATTGGCTCACTGACTCATAAATCCAACCTCGACAGCACAGACCAATGTTGAACAAGTTAATTGAGGTATGCTGCTAAGTTTGTTCTTAAAACAATTCTCTAAGCTATTTGATTCCAAACACTGAAAACAGATAATTGGTTGAATTAATATGAAGTTTCTATATATTCTTTTTGCATTCTGCAGACAGCGTTCGTTACGACTGGAATTAAGCTAATAGTACAATAACTCCTGGAATCAATCCTAAAAATATTTATCTCAGGTGATGAGTTTATTCTCATTATAATGTGTGATGTCTTTCTGGAACCATTTTCTAAAACGCCAGTTCGTTTATTGCAGATATGAAGACATCCGAATTGGCTTACCATCCGAGGTAGTTCATAGTTGATGGTGTGACTGAGTTGCTTAATCCGCAAACATGTTGGCTAAGTGACAACACGTGAGTCAAAACACATCTTTTAGTATTTTCCTAATGAATAACTGTGATTATTAATTTAAAGCTATGCATGATAAGTTAAACAATGTAGTTATGCTGCTCCCATATTTCGACTATTAAGTATTGCAATGGCAATGCTAGCAAGGGTAAGAAGCTCATGGAATATAAAAATGTTGTTTTTTATATTTAATTTGATATTTAAGATATGTAAAAATGTAAAACTATGGAGATACTTTTGTTTTTTCTTCAACTCTTTGGTGTTTACTGAATGAGCATGGGCTACTCGGATGTTTGACATGGATTGCATACCTTGCGTATTCAAGACTATCTACCTGTTGAACAAGACGATGCTTACATGTTCATTGTTTTAATAGTTATAAACCAAAGTTTTTTTAGGTTCTTTCAAATATTAAACTTATTATTCCTTTCATGAAATGATGAAACCTACTCGCGATCATTGTTGTTTCTACTTTATTCGTGAACCTAACTCTTTAATGGATAATACCACCACCAACGTGGTCTATACAGAATTGATACATAATTTATGATCACATCGACATGTACACGTATATCGCCTTTCGTAGAATAAAGGAATGAAGATGTTTCTTTTATTTTTTGGGAGTTTTGGCTATTGTGTTTTATATGACGTATGTTTGATTACAACAAACTGTACACTTTACGTTTGTTTATCCATACACGGTTCTTTCTAACTTATAACTTCATGATACATTTTTCAACAATACTTAAAAATACCCGTGAATTTCACGGGTCTTTTAGCTAGTCATCAATATGATTGTGTTTCTATTCAATTCATTTGGGTGATTTTTTTGTTGTGTTTTCTTTTCAGGTTGTTGTGATACATAGATGGTGATTTTGGGAGTTTCTACACAACAGGTAACTTTTTGTAAATTGATTTAAGTTATATTGATTTGGGTCTTCTTTGCTTAATTGTAAATCAAGGCTTTACTAGAATAACCTATGCAGGCGTTCAATTTTATCAAATAGAGGTAATAATTGGTCTAATGGCATGTAGGCTTAGAAATTAGAATGCATTTACCTAAGGTTTGCTGCAAGTTAGTTCTTATCAATGTATTCTTCATGCCATTTGTTCCACTTTTCCCATTTTTTTCAATTGATTTTGTTAAATATACATGAAAAACAGGTAGGTGATGGCGGTCTTTATTTTATCCTGTTAACCAGGAGGAAATCCAGCTTTGTTTCTGTATAAATTGGAAGTGCAGGGAACACATATGGCTGCTTTCTATCCAATGATCTGATGCATTCTGGAATGCATGAAGGAGGTCTCATAAACAGTCTGATAGTACGGTAGAGGAAAGTTATTTGTGTACAGTCAACACTACTTTGTAGCAGCTTTTTTTCCTTCAAATTTACATGTTACCTTAGATATTTTATAGGTAAAAAATACAAACTTTTGAATATGGTTAGGAAGTTGGGTATTTTGCATACTTTACGCAAGTCTTTGCCAGATTCATTGCCTTGCATCTGTTTTTTTAGGAAACTGTCTCCAAAGTTGAGAAATTTGATGCATCTGAAGAGAAAAAAGGGTGTTGCATCTCATAAACTACATAATATGTTGTCCTAAGATATATAGTTTAAATCACCGGGTATGTCTTCTATTTAATTTTTTTTGTCCTGTTAAGATTTATAGTGACTGTGTTTTAAGATCAACATGTTTTTGGTTTAATGGTATATATGGTATGGGTTATGTAAGTGCACTATTACCACAGTTAAGTTATTAGATAGGGTGGGTATGTCGGAAACGAATGCATCTATTGATCGAAGGTTGGTTCTCTATTTAAAAACACATGATATTATGTACCCTTTCTTATAAAAGACCCACTTTAAGTAGACATTGTTAAATTTTAGGATAACCTCCCATTCCTTGGAGAGAAAACGTTGAGATATCTTAAGGTTCATTTAACAAATTTCAGTAGTAACCATGTGTTTGCTACCACCTTAACGAACATTGATGGATTCAGTATGCCTATTAGTTTTAGTCAAATTCATCTCATCTGATCTACGGGATATCTTTTAGAAGCTTTACAATTAACGTGACACATGTTTTATAGCTATTTTGATGAAGTTGCAGATGACCAAAGCGTACTACTTTTTTATGAAGTTTAAAAGGTCGGTATAGCTTATTTCACATTGCCAATCAGATTATAAGGTTTTTTTAATACATATTTGATCTACATTTCCTTTTACACGTATTTGAACAACAACCTTAATATATTTATAAAAAAAAGTTTGATTACTATGTTGGCCACATCTCCTATAGAAATACAAAAAACATGTTGATCTGATAAGAATGATAGAATATTAAAACTGGACATGTTTAGCAGATGTGCTGAGAATTAGTTATAACGTGCTAAATGTGACCTGTTAATTAGGCTTCTACATACCCACCTATCTCAATAAAAATAAAGTGACATCTTATGGTTTTAATGACTATGATTGTTATAACGTGCTAAATGTGACCTGTTATTATTGTTTATATTTTTTTAGTTGTTATTCATGTAAGTTTTTTGGGTGTTTGGAATATTATAGCTATTTTAAGATTTACATGTAAAATTACTTTAATGATCACATAATCAGAAATGTTGGATTATTATAGCTATTTTAAGATTTACATGCAAAAACATGTTTTTTTAGATTCATTGTCGGTCACAGTATTTAAAAGCCAGCTAAATTTTAGGTATTTGAGTTTTAGGATGAAAATTAAAGTGGTAATGGGTAAAAGCTGATGATAACTAAATTAAATTTTGAAACAACAAAGCTTTTAGTTTTTTTACTGCAGGGGATTTCATGTCTTTCTCTACTAAAGGGGTTTTGACGACTTTGTGGCAATTGAATAACTATTAAAAGGTAGTTAGTTAATCGGTTAAAATGGATAATTATTTATGTTGTTTAAAACGAGCAATGACAAGTGACAATTCATCGAGACTTTTTTGTTCACTTTTGTTAAAAAAAATGATTACAAAACAGTTAGTTAAAATACTAAATCAATGGAGAACATTATATATGTGAGTTCACAAGATAAGAGTTTGTTGTAGTTGTATGTGTGTTCTATATAAGCAAAACCTAAGGTGATATATAAACTTAATAAATAACATGTGGGAAAGTGTGATTGATATACTCATTTGGTTATGTTTTGATATACTCATTCAGTTATGGCTAATCTGGTGTTTATCCAAATTTAAGATCTGATTATGTTTGTTCTGTATAAGCAAAAGGTGAATTTATAATTACACTTCAATGATATTCAATGCAGGTTGAGAATGAGGTTGGGAATGTATATGGATTGACCGGGAAGCCATACGTGGGTGCTGGCCTTGGCTACATGACTTAGGCTGCAACATGGCTTTATGAATGGGTATGGGTATCCCATGGGTCAAGTGCAAGCAGGACATAACCGTTTGGTCGTATTTGTTTGAACCCATTTAACTTGGTAACATTTCAGCTTCAGTCAAATAACCACTTGATAAGTTTTAAGCAACGATGGAGGAACATATTCTAAAATGCGTAAACTAATTTTTCTTGAGTTATAGGTATACAATGGATAGTTTTTGAATCTTTATTTTGGAAAATTTGAATAATTAAAGATCAAAGTTGCCTGATGATACTAAAACTCCATACCCAAGACATCAACACAAGTCCTAATTTCACACCATTTGTCAAAAAAACGGAATTGACATTATCACATACATATCTTCAACATTTTAATATACCATCCTGGATTTTTTATACCATCCTGGATTTTAAAGAGATTGCTGAAGCTTTTTTATACCATCCTGGATTTTGATTTCAAAGAGTTAATATAAACTTATAATTTTGCTTTTACAGGCTTCCAAGAAGTGATAACTAAAGAGATAGCCGCCGTTGAGACCTAATTCTTTAAAAGGGTAATTGGGTAATACTATGTTATCTTGATAAACATGCTTTTTAATACTGATAATTTATGAATGATCTTGTTCTGAGAACACACAAGGTATGTATTTGGACATAAATCACTCATTTTTCAATACTGTACTTTTACATAAGTTGCTTGGAAGGAGATTAACAGTTTTAGTGGCAGTTTTGGATGCCTTCCTGTTTACCATTTTAGATTGAAAAGAAAAGTGGCTAATCATGTACAAATAAGCAATAAAACAATCCTTGAGACTTTGGAGTCTTGATGTTAGCTTTTTTTTATAGGTTTAGGAATGGTTACACGACCGGGATGGGGAGCAGAAGAGCTTGAGGTTAATATGGATCAGGAACTTGCGCTTATGAACTTAAATAAGTATATGCTCAATAAGATCAAAAGCTGCAAAAGACTAAGCTTTTCCAAGTTCAAATAAGCCCATAAACCCAAAAATAAGCTCTTGTGTCTTTAGTAGTTGTAAAATTTGATTTCATTTTTGGGTTTTTGTAGAAACTTGCCTTAGATGGAACTTGGAGGCGGGATATCACCAACCGTTAGTGCACTCAGTAGTTTTAATCTTTTAGTAACTCTAAACTTAATAGTTTTTGTGGAACTCATGATTTTGAAGTATGAATGTTTTTGGACCATCACACGTTTACTTATGTGTCACTTGATTGATTGATTCTGTTTTGGACCATCACACGTTTGTTACAGGGACTTTATTTTAGGGATGATTGATCTTTTTTTTGTTATATTATAAAATAATGCTTATTATTACTTTGAAACTCTTAATTTATGTATTAGATAGTGAATAGCATTAGGTTTTGGAATAATTTCATTTTAGAGTCATCAAGTGTTAGGAATTGGATGCATGAGATAGTTTGATAATCGAAACCTGCATTTCAGGTGAGATTTATCTATTAACACCAAAAATGTTTTTGTAACAGACATGGCGTATTAAGAGAAAATGGACAAGGGTTGCAGCGTGGGATGTAGATCATGGAAGATGGGCAAAGCTGAGAGGAATGACAGGGTGGTTTTGATGAGATGCAGGGTGATTTAAGGTGCAGCGCATATGAAGCAACAAGGTGTTTGGGAGTAGTCTAATGAAACAAATCATGAAAAAGGTGGGAATCATGTTATTTTGATGACTGATATTGCGTATTCAACAATTTCTTCAAGAAAGATTTTACTCTTACTTGATTTTACGCTTACATTAATTCATATGAGATAAATTTCATCAATATCCATTCAAGTTGACCCGTGAAATACATCATGCAAATTGACCCAACAATACACGAGTGAGTTAAATTTTCATCTTTAATTTTTTAGTTTTGAAGCCTTGGATCTATGATTTACTTTCATTTGATTCATCAAACGGGTAAGAAATACAGTAGCATAAAAAGAAACGGGTAAAATGGGTTAAAGGTCGCATAGATAGCCTGTGTTTATAAGCTTTCTTAAATATATTATTGAGGAGTTTGTCATTAAAGATGAAATTGCTGAGTTTTGAGTGTATTTGTAGCTAAATTACACATTTGTTATTCGTTTAGGATTGCTTATTAAATTAACATTTAAATTCGTTATGGTTTGCTTATTTAAACTGCTTAATATATACAAGTTCTCTTATTGTTTCACAAAAGTGCTTGGCTTATATATCTGTCGTTTGGTAGCTTATTGAATCTACATATAATATATTATATTTTGTCATTGGCGTTTGTAACGTCTCCGGTCTCTCACACTAAAATGCTAAAAAATGTAATAGGAGATCGTTGCTGACGAAGAAGTATCATCGTACATTGCTTATGGAGAGACAACATATGAGCAAGCCAAAGAACTCATTACATAAAGAACAGTTATAAGCATTGTAATGTGAAAACAAGTGTGTAAATATTGAATAAGTATATATAAGTCATGTTTAGATCAAGTATTAAGAATTTCTTTTTATTTGTATTGGATTTGAAAGGGTTAAGTGGCTAACAAAGTCATTCAAATTATGTGTTTCTCAAGATATGTTTCTTATACATATCTTTAATAAATGGTTTGAGCTACGTTGATGTTAATGATACTAATATTTGGTTGGTTAGTTGAGTTTATGTTAGTTTTTAGTCTAATTAATGCTTAATGGAATAAATTAGTTAGAAAAGGCTCATTTATAGTTTTCGTATTTGGATTATCAGGTGGTTACTTATACATACAGGAGAGTTAAAGGATACAAAATTATTATTTGGATGCTCTTACTATACGGAGCAAGCTTAGGTACATAACAATATATGGGTTGGAATGGGTCGGTATATCGTTTGCTATAAAAAAGACATGGGATCAAGTGGGTTAAAGTGACTGGTCTTAGAGATTCTATAACACTTAATAATATATCTTCATGGTAAATTTTGTATATTTCAACTTTTGCAAGACGTGGACTCACATGAATAAATTTTTTACTGGATAGGACGACGAAAGGGGTGCACAAGAATCTTCTGCAAGAGTATAGGCATCATTTGACAATATATACAACTTTCAGGTAAGCCCTTGGATATTGCTAAAACTTACCCATATCGACCCATATAAAAATATACATGCTTTGACCCAAAACGCTTATTCTTGCCCACTAATTTTAAACACAAAAGATTAAAGATGTTAATTTTCTTCGAATGCTTCAAACGTTTTAGCATTACCGAGTCGTCGAGCCATAGAGGGGTGTTGTATTGCTATTGAGTGTCATATTTATAATTAATTGGTAGAAACCACCACCTCTTACACCATGTTCTGAGTGTGTTTTTTTTTACCGATTCACATTTGTTAATTATGATGTTATATCAAAGTTTTCCTTTTTAGAACTATAATGTCATATGAGATAATTATTCACTTTGTAAGTATAGGTAAATCCTCTTGAAATGGAGAAGAAGTACACATCAAATACCATCATTAGAGAGGTATTTAAATTATATATAAACTATATTGCAATAATGTCATTTAAGTATAGTATTCACTATGCTCTGGCTAAACAATAAGTACCAGGTGTCGACATTGAAACCATTGGTAATTTAGATAATATATAAACGAATTTGTTATCAATGACCTTAGCCAGGGCAGTTAGGCCAACGGTGATTATTGATATTGTCAAAAAAAAAAAAAAAAAAAAAAAAAAAAAAAAAAAAAAAAAAAAAAAAAAAAAAAACTATTATTATGCCTATTGAAGCTCACTACTAATACTATCATGCCTGTGGATATATATTAGGATGGATTGAAATTCTCAGGTGTTCCAAACCACAGGCTTGCTTTAAAGTCGGAGTGTCGATTATGTTGTTAAGAAACATAGACCAATCAAATGGTTTATGTAATGGTACAAGACTTCAAGTACTTAAATTAACAAGAACATCTATTCAGCCGCAGATCATTAACGGAAGCAACTTCGGAAAAAAGGTGATTATTCCAAGGTTGAGGATTACTCCGTCAGATAAGCGTTTGCCTCTTAAGATTGTCACGAAACAATATCCGATATCAGTATCTTTTGCCATGACAATTAACAAAAGCCAAGGGCAATCGCTTTCTAAAGTTGGTTTGTACTTGCCCCATCCTGTGTTCACACATGGACAATTGTACGTTGCCATATCAAGAATAAAAAGCAAACGGGGTTTGAAGGTTGTCGTTAGTGATCAATCTCTCCAAAACCACAACAAATGTCGTGTATAAAGAAGTACTTGAAGGTCTTTGAACAAAGTTCATGTTATATCATGTATGTATCATTGGTGTAATCACGTTATATTATACTATGATTCATTATTTTTAATGTTACAAGGTTTGTTAGCAACTCAATTGATCATTGAAATCACACATCATTTTATGTTCGAGTCAATCTATTTTAGATTGGCAACACGATGGTTGTAAATCGATTGTGACTCAAACATATTTTACATTTAACAAATTTACGTTATTACTTTTATTATCATCTCATTTATCTATTTCTTTAAAAACTAACCCGGTGTCAACGGGTCTCTAAGCTAGTTACATTCATGCTATGCAAGTTTATGCTATTTCAATTCACGTCTCACTTGTATAATCATCATGTTGCAAGTCAAACCTACTAGTAGAACATGGCAGTATGGCACCGCTAACAAATTTTCATAAACTTAAGCTTTTGTGTTCAATCAATAAGGTAAAGAAATTTCTATTATGCTCTTGTTTCATGTTCTTGATTGAGTAAAGTTTTTAACTTGCTAATGAACTATTTTGATGGTGTACATATGTAAAGGGAAATCACAATATCGATTCTGATGCTTGTAATGACTTGGTGGCTATCCCATTCATTAGTTTAATCACTATAAATGAAAAAAAACATATAAACGTCAAAGATTAGAAAAGGTTACCATAAGCATACCAGATGACAACAAGGTATTAATTAAGTTAACATAAAATTAAATATATTTTACATTCAAATGTCTTAATAGGTTTTAGAATCCCCATAAGTTAATTAATTGTTTCCAGAAGCAGTTGGTGAATCTGCTGTAGGGTTGGGAGTTTCTTCACTTGACGGACCAAGATCGCTGCGGTGACGCTTAAGAACAGGTCCTTCTTCTGAGACTAGAGCAAGTGGATCTCCACCTTCAGTATTGGTACCTATTAATTAACCAACAGAATAACACCATAAGATAGACGTAATTATAGCCTATTTACTTCTTGAATAAGTTGACTTGATCAATCATATAGCCTTATGTGGTAGTAGTCAGATTGGGTTGGAATATACTCTCAAAACGAACAATTTAGAGCACTGAGTGCCAACTGATTAAACAAAAAAGTAATCAAGGCATGTAAATGATCAATATCAAAGTGATGGATAAACATAATAAGATTGCATTCGACCAAATTAATCAAACATGTTTCTTGAATTATTTAGAACATCTTTGATGAGTATAAACTTATTTTCAGGTACAGTCAAAGGACTATGAATATATCTTGGTATTAAATCCGAATAAGACATATAAAGCTTACCAAGTTTTTAGCCACTTAACAAGTTCATTTGTGACATTCCCTTGCCATAAATCTTACAGAAGATAGGATATTTGAGATTTTGTGATAGCAGGGCTAAACTGATATTACAATCTCAACGGGGCGAAGTATGAGCAAAACATTCAGTCCATCCACCGAACTAACTATGCAACTTATGTAATTAGGAAGTAAACCTATAGATTCAAGCAACTAGTATTGATGCTAAATAACCAAGGCATGTAAGGCAAATATTGATTTTAACTCTAATTACCTGAAGAAGCAGCAGCATCATGAGTTGTTACCGCTGATGAATCTTGGTTCACTTCTACTTCTTCTTCTTCTTCTTCTTCTTCTTCTTCTTCTTCTTCTTCTTCTTCTTCTTCTTCTTCATAATCACTTTCACACAAGTCCGTCTCTATTGGCGGGGAAGCTATGAAGGTTAAACAAACATTAATTTAGTCCAATAATGCCATAATAATAAGTAATTGACAAACAAACTATTATACCTGGAGGGTTCTTCCGTTTTCTGAAAATGAAAACAGACCGCCCTGAAGCTTAAGGAAAAAGAAAAGAAGTTTAGTAACAATTATAATAATCTAAACATTGATTCATTAATGATTCCCTTGGTCTTTAACCATTTTTTCTTTTAACCGTGGTTTTTTTTTTGTCGACCAGAGGTTTGAAACCACCAGCGCACCAAAGACTCTAACCACGTAAAGATTTCCCTTTTCAGAAGTTTGGCGTGACCAATTCAACACGTGAGTGGTTAAATAAATTTACAATATTAATGAATAGAATTTCATATCCACCCAATAAAATTATTGGTACCTGATAGCAAATCCATGTCGATAATTCTTCGACCAGGAATAGGATTCAAGGAATTCCAGAGACGCGTCTCTTCTTCGGTATACGATTTTGGTTCAAATGCTTCATCATGTATCCTTCGACTTCCGTACAGTTTCTCTAACATTCCATATTTATCACCCTCCATCTCTTTCGTAAACAAACGAATATCGATCGATTGATTCAGGTTGTAGGTTTATATCTGGGCGAGATATATTAGTAGAGTGTATATATAATAAATAAATGTTTCAATTAACCCCTCCATGAAATCAGTTTATTCTTTTTCTTTCCCATTAGTTTATTTTCCTTGCCCAATATAGAAAAGAAAGAAAAAAAAAAGTTGCTTATGAGCTTTATTAAATTCAAATAAATCCATAAGCCTGGTACGTAAGCTTATCCAAACACCCTTATTATTTATATTTTATTTATAACAGTAAAAATGAATTTTTTTAGCTTAAAAGTGAATGTATCAAAAGAGGTTTGGGTCATAGTTGGTAATTATTGGTATGGGTTAATGGGTACTTGGGTTGACCTTGAACACTTTTTATATTCAAACTATTAAGTTTTTTTAATTCAGTTTATGTTGTATGTAAACTACCATGATCCTTGCAATATTTTTTTTATCAACTCAAAGTATACATGAGATGTGTCAGTTAAAACCCAAATAACAGCACATGCTACGACATCTTATATCGAAATAGGACCTCTTAGAACTCCAGCCACACTAAAAGTAGTAAGTAACAGTAGCTCTTTTCTTAAACGTGAAATGAACATTCGTAAGTCAACGACTCAGCTCCTATTCTACTCACTACTATAAATATGAGCTTTAATCGAACACCTATACTGACCATAACACCATTTATTGCTATGTAGAATGACAAAATCCAACATCTCTATGGTTTTCAACACCATAAACAAAGAAGATCATTCCGCACCTAATCCAAATGAAAGAACTTATTCGTTGGTACAACTTATCCAATTATATATCATTGCACATGTTTTTTTTTATCAAGCTTACCTTTTTTATCTTATACTTATAGAAGAATTTGATCGACGACCTAACTTTTGTGTGCAAGGACTGTCATGCATTGTCACGGGACGCAAAATCTAAAAGAGGGACTGCCAGAATACACACAAACACAATTATCCTATAGTCAATCTTATTTTGTTTAAAGTTTCTAAATCCAACATACATGTGGCAAATAGCTGGTAGAAACTCTATGTATCTAATTGGTTATTAACTATCCGTTAAAGGATGCCGATAACTGAATCAATACGCTTTTGGATTCCTGCAACATAAGCAAGTTCATGAAAACCAAAAACTATGTTATGCCCGTATAAAACTTTATTTTCTTTTTGTTTATTGACGATTTGTCTAATTACACGTATGTTTCATTTGTACAAAGTTTGTATTTCCAATTGTGTATAATTTAGTGTTTCTTTGTAATGGCTAATTACGTATGATCTAAGTTATTATCTATTTTTTTGGCCTTTCTTTGAAATCTCTTTAAAATACCCGTGAATTTCACGGGTCTTTTAGCTAGTGTATGATATACAATGTAGTTAAAGCATATTTTGAGTAAATATGAAATTTTAATGTTTAAGTTGTTAAATATGGAATTGACCCTAAAACTTAAAGTTTTGGTGAGTCGTGGTTTATCGGTTTGAAACTATTTTCATTGAGGCTTCTGTGTCAGTTGTTTTCTCACATGTTAACGTGCTTATTTTTTATACCATGTAACTGTTGGGATATGTACACGTTCAAGTATCATATGTCTTGAAGACATTTGAGCCTATGGGGACACACACGTTAATACGTAAAAGTGTAAAACGATTACTAGTGGAAAGCTATAATTAATGTCTAATTAGAAGTTACTTAGACTGACGGTCGTTAGACGAATACTTTAAGGACTAAAAAGCAAAACGAGAAAAAGAAAAATCCCACCTCCTCAATTGTTTAGGCCGATCGGTGGAGGGGGTGTTTGTGTAGGATTTGGATTGCTTGGCTTGCAAGCCAAGAATCTCAAGGCTATATAAACAAACCCCAAGTCTTGGTTATGGTACCTCGTTATCAAAACTCTAAACCTAAATATTCCTTGATTACCTTTGCCTTGTTCGACCGAAAACAACCACAACCAAAAGGTTTTGGTTTTTGTCTTGGTTCAATCGATCACAACTCACAAAAAGGGTTTTGGGTTTCTTGTGTTATTGCTTGATCGATTGTACATAACCCTCAAGGGTGCTCGGTTGGTTTTGGTTATTTGTTCGATCAACTAAGAAACTCACATGGGTTTTGGTTTGGTTCTTGGATCAACTACACATCAAGAACAAGAAAGATTTTCGGGTTTTGTTCAAGAAGTTCAAGAAAGCTTTTCACTACTAGTACTAGCATACGTAATCGTTTTCTAGGAACGTATTGTATGTGTTTACGTGGAGAAGATTTACTTTGACCTTTAGATGGTTTCGTGTGTGCTAGCTTTATTCACACGCGAATATTCAAGATTTTAGTTTGTTCACTTTTATTTGCTAAAAGGTACACAATCTTGAACTTATGTTAATTACATTACATTATACTTGATCTTTGTCTTCCGTTGCGATACTTGTGATTATGTGTTTTAATATTAACGTGTTAATATGATTTAAAATTTTAACAGTAACTACCTTTGAGTAGTGTTGCATTTTGTCATCAGTTGTCACATATTTTATTTTCCCTTTTTAGTTTGTTCATGTATAAAAAAATTGGTTTCCTAATATACACATCTGACCCTTTTTGAATGACTAGATGTTACGATTCCCTATTTTCTTTGATAACAGACTGTTTGAATGTAAAATCTAAGTATATATGTAGTTGTGCTTACATCTATACATACAATAAGAGTTTTACATCACAAGGCTATGGAGCATAAAAGATTAGTTTTATTAACCAGTGAGATAGCTCTGTTTCAAAATGAGCCATTGTGTCGTATATCTTTTTATTGATTGTTTATTCTCATGATTGAATTTGTGAAAATGCTTTATTTTGTCTTTAACCTCGTCTTAATTACATATAAAGGTATTTTACAAAAGGGATAAGTGTAGGGAAGATTACACACGTTTTTCAAAAAGAACGTAAACATGAGAATTACGATTATTGAAAAGATATACATGTGTGTTTGTTTGAGTCAAATGCTTGTATCAAGTCATAATTGATGTTTTGCAAGAATTTTTTCCAGATTCTATAGATGTAATTTTTCCAGAAAAACGCAGCAGACCAGTTTCTATCAGGATAACCTGACGGCGTCAGGAGAAGCAGAAACCACTTATCTAACTTTCTCTCATTTTCTGTGCTACTTACAAAATTTTGGAATTTCACGGGTATTAATTTTCCAGAAAATCTGCAAACATCCATTCCACAAGCATTATATCCTAGTTTAGTAGAGTCATATATAGTGTTACCGCCGATTTTACGTGAATGTTTCGTTTGTTTCCTTAAAGTGTACAGGTTTTATTTATCAAGAAGAAAATACATCAGATTGGAAGGAGCTTTTTACGCATACTCTCTTCTTGAAGAAGAATTTAACCACTACTTCACACGGATCCTACCGAGCTAATCAGGGGAGTATTAGTTTCTTTCGTTTTTAATTACCTTCCATTATCATAACTTTAATACTTTCGGGGAACATTGGGGACAATGTTCAGTTTAAGTGTAGGGAGGGAAAATAAAACGGGAACTTTGAAACTATGCTTATCCTTGACTATTTTCCTTGTCCAATATCATTTGTGTAATAAACCATGAGAAATATCGGTTAGGGTAATTTTGGAACCAAATTTAAAATTTTTCATGACATGTAGGAGTGGGCCATTAGTCTTAATAAAGCGTCTCATGGATATGATGTTATATGACTAGCACAAAACCCTTTACCACTCAAATTCCACCCCAAAAATGTGAGGTTCGCCCCTAGATTTATAGGAATTAAAGCATTCATCTTTAATGCTTCGAGAGTGTAGCGGTAGTATAATAGATTCTAGAACTTGTTTTGTGATGCATTCCGAGATCGCTAGTGAGACTACACTTGTGTAGTTAGGAATAACTAAATGATAAGAGGCATTCGGATAACCCTTGATTGATACCCGTATTATAATTAATTCTTCCACTTCGGTTGAGTAATTCCCCCACACCCTTGCGTTGTACTCATCTTTAGTACACGATACCCCTAGTTAACCCCTCAGAGCCTATCCTTTTCGTGGTTCTCGTGATGTTTCGGTGTTCCGGAATATCAATGAAGAGCATTGTTTACAATCCACCCCCAAATGTACACCCAAATCGCCTTATCCTACCTTGTATGCACTCACTTTTAGTGCATTATTGTTATCATACTAAACCCTCAGTTCAATTATCTGGTTACTTGCATAAGTTGCTGAGTCGAGTCATATCCTTTGTACACAGTTTTGGGACGATTGGGACTCATGGGAAAAGTTAAATTTTATGAAGTGACGGGAAGGAACGTTAAATTCAAATTCCCTTTATTTACGTAATAATGTACTCCAAGTGTTTTCATCTTTTCAATTCGGGTCAAATTAGTGTTAGAGTAATAAAAAAATTCAAGTGTAAGGATGTGCCTATAAATCCCTATTATTTTGATGTTATCGTAGAGGATTGTAGAGTAAAAGTGTATGAAAAAAAATTGAAAAAAAAAGTGAGTTGAAAATATATATATATATATATATATATATATATATATATATATATATATATATATATATATATATATACTAGGCGAGTACCCGTGCCTAGCGGCATCGGTTTCTAGCGGCAGACAATTAAGCCGAGTACCCGTGCCTAGCGGCATCGGTTTCTAGCAGCAGACAATTAACGATATGCGATATTGTGGTAAATGTTTCATATAACGTTCAAAATAGAACGTGAAAATATCTCGATGAGACCCGATTCACCAGTTTGTATCGGTTTTAACGGGTCCTCTCTGGTTCGTTTTCGGATGGCTTTAATTGGTTAGCCGAAAACTGGGGGCGACAACGATTCCCGGTTGAACACGTTGGTCCGGTCCGGTATTAGTACATAGTGGCGGCAACACATATTTACCGATAAATAGCTTCCTTGAGACGTTATGTTTTCTAGTTTAATTCTTTGGTTTCTTGTTTCGACCAAATTTTGACGGCGAATAAAATTTTTAGCAAATTGTTTTGTAGCGTAAGGGAATCATTTTCCTGTAATATTTTTTTTTATTTGTGTTCGAGATTGTCTTTTTCAATAGCATTTTTGTAAGTTCATTAATCAATCAATATTGTAATAATAAAAACCTAATTTTTTAGGTGGAAGGAACAATTAACACCAATGTTTTTTTTCTTACAAAAATGTAGGGGTGTGCACGGTTCTAGCTGAGTACACGCACCTAACGGCAGCGTTATCTAGCCGAGTAGCCGCGCTTGGCGTCAGCAGTATCTATTTTCGACGACAAATTATTTTTTTAACAGATTATTTTTGTAGCGTAAACGAATCATTTCTTGGTAATATTGTTTTAAGTTGCAATATTTTTCTGATGCATTGTTGCATTGTTTTTCTAAAAGCTTTGTTTTAGATTACAATAATCAATTAAAGTTATGATAATTATAGATTTAAGCATTGTATTTAAAATAAAGTTCAAATTTTTTTAATGTAGTTCACGTTTTGAGATGTTTTAAAATAATTGTCCATTTTTACATTTTAAGTAATAAAAAAAAAATTAGTTGAGTAATATTCTATTTGAGAGGTTAAAATTTTTAATTGTTTCATTTTTATTAAACTGTGTGATTTTTGTCATTTGATACTAATTTTGAAACGGAAATAACATTAGGGTTTTTCTAACATGTGCCCCAAGGCACATGTTAAGCACACAAAAAGGATGGCTGGACCCCGAAAAAGGACATCCAGACCTATAATAATACAAATTTAAAATTCTAAAATTTATCATATACATTCAATTTTTACTAAGTTCAAATGAATATAATTATGAAAATCTATATTTGTATTAATATATTTTATGAAAATTCAGACACACATTTGTTTTTTACAATTATCAAACCGGTAAACCGTCATATACCGACTATCAATACATACCGCTAAAGGATAAAGATACGACAAAAACTGCATATTTGTTATCCCGCTGATTTGCGCGGGTACCGCTAGTATTATTAATTTCCAATTACAGGCTTAACATAGACTTTCACAAATTGGAAAAGAATAATGTAGTGAATTACAAGAGAATGAGAACATCCAAATGGTGGGAGGCATGTTCCTAGCAGAGAATAAACACAATAAACAAAGAAATGTTGACAGAGCAAATAATACAAATGATGGGTTGAGGAACAATTAATATGTAATTGATCATGATTGTCGTTACATGATATCTAATCCCAAATAGTTTATTTTATGAGTCAAATGAATGTTTCTCTGACATCCGCTCAAGGCTTCAAAATGGTTTACATCAAAGAATATTAGAAAGACACTACAACAACATGAACCTAATGTGGCACTCATAAAGTGTTGTATTAAGTCATCAATGTGTTGCATTATGCCTAATGCAACACTTTTCGAAGTGATGCCTTAGCTAACATCATCACCTTAAGTCAAAGCATCAATCACAACCAAATTTTCCTTGGGGCAAAATCATGCTTTTTTTCCCTTATTTGACATAATTTTCCTTGGGGCAGCTCTAATATATGGTCTTGGGCTCTTGGCAATTTGATTGTGTTTTGGGAAGCAGCTTTAAGCATATGTCTTTACCATACTTATCTCTAGTTTCAGGCTAACTAAATTGTCCTTTTTATCATCGGATTTTTCACCTTTTACAGTAATTTTTTATAATAACATTTTCTAGTTTCAGTGACTTCAAATATTAGATTTTGAACTTGTAAAAATTTCAAAAAGACTTTTTGAGTTCTAGAGATTTAAACTTTTCAAATTCAGATTCCGAAATTTGAAAAGTTCGAAAAGTTCAACTTTTCAAAAAAAATTCAAAATGCAAAAGTGAAATTCATTCAAAAGTTGAAAATAATACAAAAGTTATAACTTTTCATATGTTCAAATTTTCAAAAAAGTTCAATTTTCATAATTTAAAATTTTGGCTCAGATTGTCTTGACTGCAAAAAACCACTTTCTTTCTCAAACATCAATCCGTTTATTGCCTCGCCAAGTTAAGATTAATCAAATCATCATAGCCATAATCATCGTGTCAAAACACGACAGTATGAACAGACCCAAAACAACATCATTTCCAAACATAATCAGATTGCAGCATCACTACCAGCAAAACAAGCGTCAAACAACAGATTCTGGCCATGTTATCAATCCGCATGGCCAAACTATGGATCTTTACATATTGTGCAAGGTTATGGAATAAAGGTCTCACACTTAACCATGAGCCAGTCCACAAATAATATTTGTTATAACTGCCAATCTACAACACAACGTAACCACCATATTCAGATTCAAAATCACTAAAGGCCTCATATATATCATTGTCCTCACTTTTTTAAATATGTCAAAGAAACCAAAAAAAAAACCATGGTAAATCTGATATGAAGCAACCTCAAACATACACCACTAAGATAGTAGATCTACTTTGAAACAACCTCGAACACACAAACAAACAACACCAAAAACCAGTATCCGAAACAACCATATGAGGCCTTTAAGATGGCGGTTCACATTAGATCTTACAAAAAGAAATAGGATCTTTGAAAAAAATTAAAAACTTTCGGATATTTAAAAACAGAGTAATTAAAAAAAATAGATCTAAAAAATATTAGGATCTTTTAAAAAATTAAAAAAATACGGATTTAAAAAAAAAAAAAATAATACTTAAAAAAAATACGAATCTTGAAAAAAATATAGATCTATCAAAAAAATTACGGATCTTAAAAATAAAATTAGATTTACGGAAAAAATAATAAGATCTACCAAAAAAACATAAGATCTACTAAAAAAATTTGGATCTATAATTAAAAAAAAATTACGGATCTTTTAAAAAAAATGAAAAAAATTGCGAATCTTTAAAATAAAAATAGATCTATAAAAAAAATTACGAATATTAAACAAAAAAATTAGATCTACAAAAAAAATTACGAATGTTAAACAAAAAAATTAGATCTACAAAAAAAACATTATATCTACTAAATAAATCAATAGATCTACTAAAAAAAATCGGATCTATAAAAAAAAATTAAGAGTTACGGATATTTAAATTTTAAAAAAAGGAAAAAAAAATAACGGATCTTTAAAGAAAAAACGAAAAAAAATACGAATCTTAAAAAAAAAGTTATATCTACAAAAAAAAATCAATAGATCTACAAATAAAATCATTAGATCTAATAAAAAAAATAGAAATGTAAAAAGAATAAAGCATCTATTTTTTTTTTAAACCAAAAAAACGCATGAAACTTAGATCCAAAAAAAATTACTCGTCTTAGAAAAACAGATCTATTTTTTTTTAAACCAAAAAAACGAATGAAACTTAGATCCAAAAAATAGGTGTATAAAAAAAAGTACCAAAAAACGTAATGGCGGCGTTTCTATCAGGATAACCTGACGGCGTCAGGAGAAGCAGAAACCACTTATCTAACTTTCTCTCATTTTCTGTGCTACTTACAAAATTTTGGAATTTCACGGGTATTAATTTTCCAGAAAATCTGCAAACATCCATTCCACAAGCATTATATCCTAGTTTAGTAGAGTCATATATAGTGTTACCGCCGATTTTACGTGAATGTTTCGTTTGTTTCCTTAAAGTGTACAGGTTTTATTTATCAAGAAGAAAATACATCAGATTGGAAGGAGCTTTTTACGCATACTCTCTTCTTGAAGAAGAATTTAACCACTACTTCACACGGATCCTACCGAGCTAATCAGGGGAGTATTAGTTTCTTTCGTTTTTAATTACCTTCCATTATCATAACTTTAATACTTTCGGGGAACATTGGGGACAATGTTCAGTTTAAGTGTAGGGAGGGAAAATAAAACGGGAACTTTGAAACTATGCTTATCCTTGACTATTTTCCTTGTCCAATATCATTTGTGTAATAAACCATGAGAAATATCGGTTAGGGTAATTTTGGAACCAAATTTAAAATTTTTCATGACATGTAGGAGTGGGCCATTAGTCTTAATAAAGCGTCTCATGGATATGATGTTATATGACTAGCACAAAACCCTTTACCACTCAAATTCCACCCCAAAAATGTGAGGTTCGCCCCTAGATTTATAGGAATTAAAGCATTCATCTTTAATGCTTCGAGAGTGTAGCGGTAGTATAATAGATTCTAGAACTTGTTTTGTGATGCATTCCGAGATCGCTAGTGAGACTACACTTGTGTAGTTAGGAATAACTAAATGATAAGAGGCATTCGGATAACCCTTGATTGATACCCGTATTATAATTAATTCTTCCACTTCGGTTGAGTAATTCCCCCACACCCTTGCGTTGTACTCATCTTTAGTACACGATACCCCTAGTTAACCCCTCAGAGCCTATCCTTTTCGTGGTTCTCGTGATGTTTCGGTGTTCCGGAATATCAATGAAGAGCATTGTTTACAATCCACCCCCAAATGTACACCCAAATCGCCTTATCCTACCTTGTATGCACTCACTTTTAGTGCATTATTGTTATCATACTAAACCCTCAGTTCAATTATCTGGTTACTTGCATAAGTTGCTGAGTCGAGTCATATCCTTTGTACACAGTTTTGGGACGATTGGGACTCATGGGAAAAGTTAAATTTTATGAAGTGACGGGAAGGAACGTTAAATTCAAATTCCCTTTATTTACGTAATAATGTACTCCAAGTGTTTTCATCTTTTCAATTCGGGTCAAATTAGTGTTAAAGTAATAAAAAAATTCAAGTGTAAGGATGTGCCTATAAATCCCTATTATTTTGATGTTATCGTAGAGGATTGTAGAGTAAAAGTGTATGAAAAAAAATTGAAAAAAAAAGTGAGTTGAAAATATATATATATATATATATATATATATATATATATATATATATATATATATATATATATATATATATATATATATGGAAAAAAACATACGGTCTACCATCCTACATCTATATTTAAATTTATGTTTATTTGTTTCAAAGTTATCTAGAGTTTAGAGTGTCGAGTCTTGGCTTAGCAACACCATTCTTCTCATGCTTGTAACATAATGATTTTTTACCTGCCACCACTAAATCGCCTATCCAACCAAACCCTTTGTTTCCCTACCGTAAGCCTAACGTTACAACCCTTTAAGAGACCTCTTGGATAGTTTTTCCAAGGTACTTACGTGATAACGCTACACGCGTCGTTCGGGGTCAAAGGAACTTCCTTTTCGTCGAGCAAGTTTTTCAACACCCTAGGCAGTGAACCTAATCGTTGTAGTGTAGTATTAGGGTAAGCCACGGGTATTGATATCGTTCTCTAGGGGAATAGGAATGCTAGTGAGAAGTTACTACGCTAAGGTTGGGGTTGAGGAAGATTATTTTTTTATCTTTTTTAAATTTTTAAGGAAAAGGAAAGGTACGAATCTCGGGGTTTGGATTTGGGGGTTGGTATTTCTACCGATTACTCTACTTATCTAATTATCTAATCTAAGGTGTATGTAGTCTATGTCTAATTATTGTGTGCTCGTATGATGGTTTAAAGATGTGTTTACTTAGGTTTTATTACTCCTTAATTATCTCCTATTTATGGTTGAATTGTCACGTTCTTATTCTTAATCGCGTTGTGTGTCTAAAGTCGTAGGGTATGCGTTTATCCCTAACTCTTTGAAACTACCAAAGGGTCTTGTCTACAAAATCTCTAGGAATTATAAACTCTAACTCTAAGGTACTCTTTGGATGGTTTAGCCTACAACTACTCTAAGTGTTATAGTCTAAGGTTCACAAAGATTAATCAAGCATTAACTATACAATGAATGACCTATCGCATTACCAGATCATTAACAATTAAGATAAGAGACAACCAATCAATATTCAATAATTAAGTTTCATATTCCCTAAGCAAACACACAAGTAAATTAGTCAGACATGGAGAACATGCAAGCATACACACAAATAATTGAAGACATAATTGAATTAATGAAGTAAAACACTTATCTTGATGTAAGATAGGGTTTGGAATCCTAAAATACTGTACAAGACAGCCTTGGTTCGGTTTAGGTTTTTACTCCAAAAGACTACACCCTAAAACTGAAAAATTCGGATTCTATATATAAGATTACAATCGCGACGGCGTCACCTTATGATTTGTGACGCCGTCGGGTCGCCGTCATTAGGGTTTCGTCTTGGCCACGTTAGTCTTGCGACGGCGTCACCTTATGCTTGTGACGCCGTCCTCTTCAGCCTCTGACGCCTTCTGGATCAAATCTAGGCCGTCTGAGTTGCGACGACCTACTCTTTTAAAGCCTGACACCGTCACTTGAAAATAAGCAAATTGGCTACTGAGCCGTCACAAAAGTGATGCGACGGCGTCGCAAATAACACCTGACACCGTCCCCTTGTATTTCAGCAGCTTGAGTGTCTCGATTCTTGACTTTGGCCATTTTCTTCATATATTTGTGCCTTTTCGTCCAACTAAGTGCCATTCTAGCAATTTGCCTTCAAGAGACCTAAAAAGTGAAAAGGAACTATATTAAGTAATAACGGATACAAAAGTGATCAAATAAGGGCTTAAACGACCCCTCAAAAAGGTACATTTTAAAACCTTATCAAATATCCCTACACTTGGTATTTGTTTGTCCTCAAGCAAATGTGCTTTTAGCCAATTAATTTATAAGTTAGGGGTCATGAAGCATTGGTTTAAAATAATCCACAACACATATAAGCCCCGCAAAAGTCATAACAAGCACCGAAATTACATACTAGCACCTCACATGGGGTGTTTGGATACTCACATCTCTCGGGTGTATTATGAAATATAACAAGTTGGAAATGGAAGATAAACACTCATTAACCGGTCCTAGTACATAGATTACCATAGGCTTGAGAATAGATCAAACCTCCATCGCTTTGGCGTAAGCACCTAGGAAAGACTATCAAAGAGGTCTTTAAAGGGTTGTAATGTTAGGCTTACGGTAGGGAAACAAAGGGTTTGGTGGGATAGGCTATTTAGTGGTGGCAAGTCAAAAATCTCTATGTTACAAGCATACGAAGAATGGCGTTGCTAAGCCAAGACTCGACACTCTAACCTTTAGATAACTGAAACAAACAAACATAAATTTAAAGATACATGTAGGATGGTAGCCCTTATGTTTTTTTTTTTTGAACACTCTATTTTTTTTCTTTTTCTCTTTTTCTATTTTTTTTTCATACACTTTTACTCTACCATCCTCTACGATAACATCAAAATGATAGGGATTTATTGGCACATCCCTACACTTGAGTTTTTATTACTCTAACACTAATTTGACCCGAATTGAAAATATCAAAACACTTGGAGTACATTATTACGCAAATGAAAGGAATTTGAATTTAACGTTCCATTCCCGTCATTTCATAAACTTTAACTTTTCCCATGAGTCTCAATCGTCCCAAAACTGTGTACAAAGAATATGACTCGACTTAGCCACTTATGCAAGAAACTAGATAATTGAACTAAGGGTTTAGGGTGATAACAATAATGCACTAAAAGTGAGTGCATACAAGGTAGGCTAAGGCGATTTGGGTGTACATTTGGGGGTGGGGTGTAAACAATGCTCTTCATTGATATTCCGGAAAAACCGAAACATCGCGAGAACCGCGAAAAAGATAGGCTCTGAGGGGTTAACTAGGGGTATCGTGTACTAAAGATGAGTACAACGCAAAGGTGTGGGGGAATTACTCAACCGATGTGGAAGAAGTAATTATATTACGGGTATCAAACAAGGGTTATCCTAATGCCTCTTATCATCTAGTTATTCCTAACTACACAAGTGTAGTCTTACTAGCGATCTCGGGATGCAACACAAAACAAGTTCTAGAATCTATTATACTACCAGTTCACACTCTAAGCATTAAAGATGAATGCTTTAATTCCTACTAATCTAAGGCCGATCCTCACATTTTGGGTGGAATTTAGGTGGTAAAGGGTTTTTTGTGCTAGTCATATAACTTCCTATCCGTGAGACGCTTTTGTTAAGACTAATGGCCCACTCCTATATGTCATAAAAAAATTTAAACTTGGTGCCTAAATTACCCTAACCGACATTTTCTCATGGTTTATTACACAAATACAATTGGACAAAGCAAATAGTCAAGGATAAGCATAGTTTAAAAGTTCCCGTTTTATTTTCCCTCCCTACACTTAAACTGAACATTTTCCCCAATGTTCCCCGAAAGTATCAAAGTTATGATAATAGAAGGTGATTAAATACGAAAGAAACTAATACACCCCTGATTAGCTCGGTAGGATCCGTGTAAAGTGGTGGTTAAATCCTTTCCAAGAAGAATGTATGCGTGAAAAGCTCCTTCCAATCTTATGTCCCTTCTTCTTAATAAATTAAACCTGCACACTTGAAGAAAACAAACGAAACCTTCGCGTAAAATCGGCGGTAATAATATATATATAAGACTCTATTAAACTAGGATATAATGCTTGTGGAATGGATGTTTACAGAATTTCTGGAAAATTAAGACCTGGAAAATTCCAGAAATTTATAAGTAGCTCGGAAAACGAGAAAATCTGTTGTTTTTACTCTTTCCTGACGCCGTCAGGTTGCGATCCTGACGCCGTCAGGTTATCCTGACAAAAACTGGTCTGCGATTTTCTGAAAAAAATTCTGAAAAATTTACATCTTTAGAATCTTGAAAAATTTCTGCAAAACATCCATTATGACTCGATACAAGCATTTGACTCGAAAAAATACACATATATATCTTTTAATTAATTGAAATTCTCATGTTCACGTTTCTTTTGAAAACGTGTGTAATCCTCCCTACACTTATCCTTTATGTAAAATATCTTTATATGCAATTAAGACGAGGTAACAAAATAAAGCATTTTTATAAATTTAAACATGAGAATAAGCAATCAATAAAAGATATATGACACACAAATAAAAATGAAAAAAAAATACACATGGGTTGCCTCCCAAGAAGCGCTTGTTTTTGTTCGAGTATTTAACGGATAAAGGGGAGGTTTTCCCTACATTTAAGCTTAAGTGCGGGTGATAGTAGCGATACACAACCTTAGGGTGGAAATTTGCTACGTGAGGAGAGGGTGATGGGTGATTTATATGCTCAAAGGAGTGTGCTCCATTCATTATAACCTTACCTAATTTTATTGGTGTAGCGGGTGAATCAAATCTCTCTCCTAAAAATGGATCATCTTCTATCAACTTCAAAAGATTCTTAGTTAAGGATCCATCTTGACCTAATAAACCCGGTTTAAACCCATAATGTTTCTTGTTATCAACCATGAATGGGTCATATAAGTGTGTAAGGTCATGGGTTACTCCTATATTAGCTTCCACTTTACATGGCCTAGAGTCTACCACCTTTATCAAGCAACTACCTGGACTATCTATTTTGATGGGTGGATTAGGGCCTAATTCAATTCCAAGATTCACATCTAAAGACGGAAAATTGGGTAAGGTTTTTGGCTGAGGTTTCGGTTCATCAAAATTAGGAACTTCCCTAGGACTAAAAGAGAGGTCGTGACCACAAGCATCTAAACCTACATTCTCTAGTGGCGTTTGGTCCAAAGGTTCTCTATCAATCGGGGTGCCTATAGTCTCAACTACTTCTTCCGGGTAAGTTATAGGTCGTGTGTGTTCCTCAAGTGATGGTACGGCTTGTGGGCTTGGAGTTTCCACCTTATTCTCTGATAACGTTACACGCGTCGTTCGGGGTCAAAGGAACTTCCTTTTCTTCGAGCAAGTTTTATAACACCCTAGGCAGTGAACCTAATCATTGTAGTGTAGTATTAGGGTAAGCCACGGGTATTGATATCGTTCTCTAGGGGAATAGGAATGCTAGTAAGAAGTTACTACGCTAAGGTTGGTGTTGAGGAAGATTATTTTTTTATCTTTTTTATATTTTTTAGAAAATGGAAAGGTACGAATCTCGGGGTTTGGATTTGGGGGTTGGTATTTCTACCGATTACTCTACTTATCTAATTATCTAGTCTAAGGTGTATGTAGTCTATGTCTAATTATTGTGTGCTCGTATGATGGTTTAAAGATGTGTTCACTTAGGTTTTATTACTCCTTAATTATCTCCTATTGATGGTTGAATTGTCACGTCCTTATTCTTAATTGCGTTGTGTGTCTAAAGTCGTAGGGTATGCGTTTGTCCCTAACTCTTTGAAACTACCAAAGGGTCTCGTCTACAAAATCTCTAGGAATTATAAACTCTAACTCTAAGGTACTCTTTGGATGGTTTAGCATACAACTACTCTAGGTGTTATAGTCAAAGGTTCACAAAGATTAATCAAGCATTAACTACACAACGAATGACCTATCGCATTACTAGATCATTAACAATTAAGATAAGAGACAACCAATCAATAATCAATAATTAAGTTTCATATTCCCTAAGCAAACACACAAGTAAATTAGCCGGACATGGAGAACATGCAAGCATACACACAAATAATTGAATACATAATTGAATTAATGAAGTAAAGTACTTATCTTGGTGTAAGATAGGGTTTGGAACCCTAAAATACTGTACAAGACAGCCTTGGTTCGGTTTAGGTTTTTACTCCAAAAGACTACACACTAAAACTGAAAAATTCGGATTCTATATATAAGATTACAATCGCGACGGCGTCACCTTATGATTTGTTACGCCGTCGGGTCGCCGTCATTAGGGTTTCGTCTTGGCCACGTTAGTCTTGCGACGGCGTCACCTTATGCTTGTGATGTCGTCCCCTTCAGTCTCTGACGCCGTCTGGATCAAATCTAGGTCGTCTGAGTTGCGACGACCTACTCTTTTAAAGCCTGACACCGTCACTTGAAAATAAGCAATTTGGCTACTGAGCCGTCACAGAAGTGCTCCGACGGCGTCGCAATTAACACCTGACACCGTCCCCTTGTATTTCAGCAGCTTGAGTGTCTCGATTCTTGACTTTGGCCATTTTCTTCGTATATCCGCGCCTTTTCGTCCAAATAAGTGCCATTCCAGCAATTTGCCTTCAAGAGACTTAAAAAGTGAAAAGGAACGATATTAAGTAATAACGGATACAAAAGTGATCAAATAAGGGCTTAAACGACCCCTCAAAAAGGTACATTTTAAAACCTTATCAAATATCCCTACACTTGGTATTTGCTTGTCCTCAAGTAAATGTGCTTTTAGCCAATTAATTTATAAGTTAGAGGTCATGAAGCATTGGTTCAAAACAATCCACAACACATATAAGCCCCGCAAAAGTCATAACAAGCACGGAAATTACATACTAGCACCTCACATGGGGTGTTTGGGTACTCACATCTCTCGGGTGTATATGAAATATAACAAGTTGGAAATGGAAGATAAACACTCATTAACCGGTCCTAGTACATAGATTACCATAGGCTTGAGAATAGATCAAACCTCCATCGCTTTGGCGTAAGCACCTACGAAAGACTATCAAAGAAGTCTTTAAAGGGTTGTAATGTTAGGCTTACGGTAGGGAAACAAAGGGTTTGGTGGGATAGGCTATTTAGTGGTGACAAGTCAAAAATCTTTATGTTACAAGCATATGAAGAATGGCGTTGCTAAGCCAAGACTCGACACTCTAAACTCTAGCTAACTGAAACAAACAAACATAAATTTAAAGGATAGATGTAGGATGGAAGACGTTTTTTTTTTTTTTTTTTTTTTTTTTTTTTTTTTTAATGAACACTCTATTTTTTTTTCTCTTTTTCTATTTTTTTTCGATTTTTTTTTTCATACACTTTTACTCTACCATCCTCTACGGTAACATCAAAATGATTGGGATTTATAGGCACATCTCTACACTTGAGTTTTTATTACTCTAACACTAATTTGACCCGAATTGAAAAGATCAAAACACTTGGAGTACGATATTACGTAAATAAGGGAATTTAGCGTTCCCTTCCAGCCATTTCATAAACTTTAACTTTTCCCATGAGTCCCAATCGTCCCAAAACTGTATACAAAGGATATGACTCGACTTAGCAACTCATGCAAGCAACCAAATAATTGAACTAAGGGTTTAGTGTGATAACAATAATGCACTAAAAGTGAGTGCATACAAGGTAGGCTAAGGCGATTTGGGTGTACATTTGGGGGTGTGGTGTAAACAATGCTCTTCATTGATATTCCGGAAAAACCGAAACATCACGAGAACCACGAAAAGGATAGGATCTGAGGGGTTAACTAGGGGTATCGTGTACTAAAGATGAGTACAACGAAAAGGTGTGGGGGAATTACTCAACCGATGTGGAAGAAGTAATTATATTATGGATATCAAACAAAGGTTATCCTAATGCCTCTTATCATTTAGTTATTCCTAACTACACAAGTGTAGTCTTACTAGCGATCTCGGGATGCATCACAAAACAAGTTCTAGAATCTATTATACTACCAGTTCACACTCTAAGCATTAAAGATGAATGCTTTAATTCCTACTAATCTAAGGGTGATCCTCACATTTTTGGTGGAATTTAGGTGGTAAAGGGTTATTGTGCTAGTCATGCAACTTCCTATCCGTGAGACGCTTTTGTTAAGACTAATGGCCCACTCCTATATGTCTTGAAAAATTTAAATTTGGTGCCAAAATTACCCTAACCGACATTTTCTCATGGTTTATTACACAAATACAATTGGACAAAGCAAATAATCAAGGATAAGCATAGTTTCAAAGTTCCCGTTTTATTTTCCCTCCTTACACTTAAACTGAACGTTGTCCCCAATGTTCCCCGAAAGTATCAAAGTTATGATAATAGAAGGTAATGAAAAACGAAAGAAACTAATACTCCCATGATTAGCTCGGTAGGATCCGTGTAAAGTGGTGGTTAAATCCTTTTCAAGAAGAATGTATGCGTGAAAAGCTCCTTCCAATCTTTTGTATCTTCTTCTTATTAAATTAAACCTGCACACTTGAAGAAAAAAAACGAAACCTTCGCGTAAATCATCGGTAATAATATATATAAGACTCTATTAAACTAGGATATAATGCTTGTGGAATGGATGTTTACAGAATTTCTGGAAAATTAAGAAATGGAAAATTTCAAAAATTTATAAGTAGCTCAGAAAACGAGAAAAAAGTAATCTATTTTTTTTACTTCTTCCTGACGCCGTCAGGTTGCGATCCTGACGCCGTCAGGTTATCCTGACAAAAACTGGTCTGCGATTTTCGGGAAAAAATTCTGGAAAATTTACATCTTTAGAATCTGGAAAAATTTCTGCAAAACATCCATTATGACTCATACAAGCATTTGACTCGAACAAACACACATATATATCTTTTAATTAATTTCAATTCTCATGTTTACGTTTCTTTTGAAAATGTGTGTAATCCTCCCTACACTTATCCTTTATGTAAAATACCTTTATATGCAATTAAGACGAGGTTAAAAACAAAATTAAGCATTTTTACAAATTTAAACATGAGAATAAGCAATCAATAAAAGATATATGACACTAACAATCAAACAATTAAGCATGGGTTGCCTCCCACGAAGCGCTTTTCTTTATTTATGAGTCTTGTAGCTAGACTCGTAGTCGTGCCCTTACGTAACTTCATTACCGTCATCTCCTTCCTTATGACGGTCTCTAGTGGTTGGTTCCATGTTGTAGAAGTGCCCTATGATACACCTCTCTAAGAGTTCGTCCTCTTCCCACTCATTTCTATATTCCGGTCCTAAGTTCAAGCAATCCTTATAGAAACCGAAAATCTTGGCCATAACATAATCCACTCCTTTCTTTTTATCCTCCTCACTTCTATAATAGACCGACAGTTTAAGTTCCTTTTCATCATTAGAGAGCGATGAAAACTTCTCAATCTTAAATGGCATTTGGTAAGCTATGTCGTCGGTCTCATCCTTGAATCGCACTATTGCTAATGAGGGATCATAAGTCATCCCGGTGTTTTCTATGAAAGATTTTCCTAGAATAACGTGGGACAAGCTAGGATCTATGGTCATGCTAATATCATCCACAATTATGAAGTCCGTAGGAAACGTGAAACTACCTACATAAACGGGCAATCCCTTAATCTACCAAGAAAATTGCAACTAACACTAGGATTATCGTGGTCTTGCCTAGTTGGAATAGGCTTCTTCATTACCCAATTGTTGTAGGTGCTAGTCATTATGTTGATTGGGGACTTGCGATCAATGTAGGCCTTTGCCACGAAAAGGTGTCCTATGCAACATGGTATGTTAAGATTCCAAGGGTTTCCAAACTTAATCCTAGGGCTTTCCCTAACATACATGTGACGGAGGTCACGCACTAAGTGAGGGTGGCGAGATAGTTCTTCTTCCGTAGGAAACTTATTGAAATAGTCATTGTCTACTTCATTCACTTCCTCGGTTGTTTCATTCGTCGGTGTTTCCTAAACCTCAAGTATCATCTCATGGTTCGCTTCGTCATTTGTTCTATTAGGTTTCACTAAGGCGATGGTATTGACGAATTGAACGTGCTTAGCTAACTTACTTGGGTCCTTAATCTCAACACCGGAAGTTTCGGGAGTTGAGATAGCATTAACCTTCCTATCACTATTGGTCATGGCTTTCAAAAGGTTATCTATCTTCCTATCCATTTCGGCTTGTTGTTGGTTAAAGCGGTCCGAGAGCTTAGCTATTTGGGCTTCTTGGGATGCGACTAGGTTTTGCAACATCCCTTCAATGTTTTGTTGGTTAGGACCGTGAGATGGGGGCCATGAGAAATCATTGGAAGTGGATTCTTTGGTTTGCCCCCAATAGAAGTCGGGCTTGCTCTTCCAAGCTTCTCGGGTATCGTTGAAATTCTTAGGTCCGGGTGTTGTAGGGAATCTTCCTCCCGTTCCATTAATACGAGAGGATGCGTAGTCAACGGAAGCATGTTCGGGGAATCGGGTGCAAGTGCGCGTTTTATGAGGATCACTACACGGCTCACACGAGGAAGAAACTTTGTTCGCATGGCGTGAAGACTTAGGATTTTCGTAGGAGCTCATTAGGAATTTCACTTGATCTTCAAGCTCGATCATCCTACGGTCGGAAGATTGTGAGTCAATTGGAGGCAAGGAGATTGCCTTAACGGTTTTGGGCAACTCACGGAGGTCATTCCAACATTCGTTTTCATAAAGGGCAAGGTCCTCTATTGTACCCCACGATTCTTCCACGGTGAGTTTACTAAGTTTACCACCGGCCGCTTGGTCGATGGATTTCTTAATTGAGAAGTTGACACGATCGTAAAAGATTTGGACTTGAAGCCAAAGATCGATGTCGTGATGAGGGACTTTGTGGAGCAAGTCCTTAAATCGAGTCCACGCCTCGTACAGAGTTTCACCTTGACGTTGTTGGAACATCAAGATGTCATTCCTAAGTTTGGTAGTTCTCTCCGATGGGAAAAATTGGGCGAGGAAACGAGTGTTGAGATCATCCCAACTTGAGATGGATCCGACGGGAAGTCGGTCAAGCCAATTACTAGCTTGGTCTCGTAGAGAGAATTGGAAGAGACGCAAGTGCGTGGTCTCCCGAGTGATAGCATCGAGGTCGATGGAATCGACGATTTTAAGGAAATCCTTAAGATGTTGATAAGGATCTTCGGAGCGAAGTCCATGGAATGCACATCCGTTTTGCACCAACCGGATGGTGTCGGAGTGCAGGGCCGTAGTTTGGGCTTGGTCGGGAAGCTCAATGATGTTCCTATAGCCTAGGTGGCTTGGTCTTGAGTATTCACCAAGAGTATGGCCTCTTGGCGGGTCATTTGGTGGTAGGTTATCACCTTCCATGATGAAAAGTGATGGGGTTACGAACAAAGGTCACGAAGAAGGGGGATAGACTACGAGGAAGCTAAAATTGAGAAAAAAAAAATTTACTTGATAGGAATCAAGCAAAGAAACCTAAACGAGGTGGACTCCTAACTAGCTATTCTATTCCCCGGCAGCGGCGCCAAAAACTTGATAACGCTACACGCGTCGTTCGGGGGCAAAGGAACTTCCTTTTCTTCGAGCAAGTTTTATAACACCCTAGGCAGTGAACCTAATCGTTGTAGTGTAGTATTAGGGTAAGCCACGGGTATTGATATTGTTCTCTAGGGGAATAGGAATGCTAGTAAGAAGTTACTACGCTAAGGTTGGGTTGAGGAAGATTATTTTTTTATCTTTTTTATATTTTTTAAAAAATGGAAAGGTACGAATCTCGGGGTTTGGATTTGGGGGTTGGTATTTCTACCGATTACTCTACTTATCTAATTATCTAGTCTAAGGTGTATGTAGTCTATGTCTAATTATTGTGTGCTCGTATGATGGTTTAAAGATGTGTTCACTTAGGTTTTATTACTCCTTAATTATCTCCTATCGATGGTTGAATTGTCACGACCTTATTCTTAATCGCGTTGTATGTCTAAAGTCGTAGGGTATGCGTTTGTCCCTAACTCTTTGAAACTACCAAAGGGTCTCGTCTACAAAATCTCTAGGAATTATAAACTCTAACTCTAAGGTACTCTTTGGATGGTTTAGCCTACAACTACTCTAGGTGTTATAGTCTAAGGTTCACAAAGATTAATCAAGCATTAACTACACAACGAATGACCTATCGCATTACTAGATCATTAACAATTAAGATAAGAGACAACCAATCAATATTCAATAATTAAGTTCCATATTCCCTAAGCAAACACACAAGTAAATTAGCCGGACATGGAGAACATGCAAGCATACACACAAATAATTGAAGACATAATTGAATTAATGAAGTAAAGTACTTATATTGGTGTAAGATAGGGTTTGGAACCCTAAAATACTGTACAAGACCGCCTTGGTTCGGTTTAGGTTTTTACTCCAAAAGACTACACACTAAAACTGAAAAATTCGGATTCTATATATAAGATTACAATCGCGACGGCGTCACCTTATGATTTGTGACGCCGTCGGGTCGCCGTCATTAGGGTTTCTTCTTGGCCACGTTAGTCTTGCGACGGCGTCACCTTATGCTTGTGACGCCGTCCCCTTCAGTCTCTGACGCCGTTTGGATCAAATCTAGGCCGTCTGAGTTGTGACGGCCTACTCTTTTAAAGCCTGACACCGTCACTTGAAAATAAGCAATTTGGCTACTGAGCCTTCACAGAAGTGCTCCGACGGTGTCGCAATTAACACCTGACGCTGTCCCCTTGTATTTCAGCAGCTTGAGTGTCTCGATTCTTGACTTTGGCCATTTTTTTCGTATATCCGCGCCTTTTCGTCCAAATAAGTGCCATTCTAGCAATTTGCCTTCAAGAGACCTAAAAAGTGAAAAGGAATGATATTAAGTAATAACGGATACAAAAGTGATCAAATAAGGTCTTAAACGACCCCTCAAAAAGGTACATTTTAAAACCTTATCATTCTCCATTATATCTAGATCTCCTAAATGTTCATCATGTGTTTTAGTATGATCTAACCCAAATACACTCCTAAGAATCTCAAATCCTTCTTTTCCATTTCAAATTCTTTGTCCGATTCATAAGAATTGTTATCAAAAACTTGACTACTATGTTCTATTTGCCTAAAGGATTCCTCACGTGTTTCATATGTTTTGAAATTTATTCCACACATGCAACTAAGTATTTTAGCATCAACCATCTCACAATCTTGTTCGGGTTTAGGTTCCATGTTCTTAAGAGCTAGGTCTTTTTGATCGTGGTGCCTAAGATCATTCAACTTATAGTTATGCATAAGAGGCTTTTCTGAAAAATTTTCCAGATGGTCTCACTAAAAGGAGTTGATCCTGACAACGATTGTTGAATAGAAGCCGCACAAAAACAAAATATATCAAATCCATCCAACCTTACACCCGTCTCCTTTTGGATATCTCTAAGATCACTCACAAATTCATTAGAACAACAAAAACCAACCCGACTTGTGAAATTCAATTGTTCCTCATTTGTTAATGATTCAAATGCAACTTCACTTGCCATAGGGACAAATGAAAAGGGTTTTACGAACACGAACACAAACACAAAGAAGGGGGATAGACTACAAGGAAGCTAAAAATGAGAAAAAAGTTTACTTGATAGGAATCAAGCAAAGAAACCTAAATGAGGTGGACTACTAACTAGCTATTCTATTCCCCGGCAGCGGCGCCAAAAACTTGATAACGCTACACGCGTCGTTCGGGGTCAAAGGAACTTCCTTTTCGTCGAGCAAGTTTTTCAACACCCTAGGCAGTGAACCTAATCGTTGTAGTGTAGTATTAGGGTAAGCCACGGGTATTGATATCGTTCTCTAGGGGAATAGGAATGCTAGTGAGAAGTTACTACGCTAAGGTTGGGGTTGAGGAAGATTATTTTTTTATCTTTTTTAAATTTTTAAGGAAAAGGAAAGGTACGAATCTCGGGGTTTGGATTTGGGGGTTGGTATTTCTACCGATTACTCTACTTATCTAATTATCTAATCTAAGGTGTATGTAGTCTATGTCTAATTATTGTGTGCTCGTATGATGGTTTAAAGATGTGTTTACTTAGGTTTTATTACTCCTTAATTATCTCCTATTGATGGTTGAATTGTCACGTCCTTATTCTTAATCACGTTGTGTGTCTAAAGTCGTAGGGTATGCGTTTGTCCCTAACTCTTTGAAACTACCAAAGGGTCTTGTCTACAAAATCTCTAGGAATTATAAACTCTAACTCTAAGGTACTCTTTGGATGGTTTAGCCTACAATTACTCTAGGTGTTATAGTCTAAGGTTCACAAAGATTAATCAAGCATTAACTACACAACGAATGACCTATCGCATTACTAGATCATTAACAATTAAGATAAGAGACAACCAATCAATATTCAATAATTAAGTTTCATATTCCCTAAGCAAACACACAAGTAAATTAGCCGGACATGGAGAACATGCAAGCATACATACAAATACTTGAAGACATAATTGAATTAATGAAGTAAAACACTTATCTTGATGTAAGATAGGGTTTGGAACCCTAAAATACTGTACAAGACAGCCTTGGTTCGGTTTAGGTTTTTACTCCAAAAGACTACACCCTAAAACTTAAAATTTCGGATTCTATATATAAGATTACAATCGCGACGGCGTCACCTTATGATTTGTGACGCCGTCGGGTCACCGTCATTAGGGTTTCGTCTTGGCCACGTTATTCTTGCGACGGCGTCACCTTATGCTTGTGACGCCGTCCTTTTCAGCCTCTGACACCGTCTGGATCAAATCTAGACCGTATGAGTTGCGACAACCTACTCTTTTAAAGCCTGACACCGTCACTTGAAAATAAGTAATTTGGCTACTGAGCCGTCACAAAAGTGATGCGACGGCGTCGCAAATAACACCTGACGCCGTCCCTTTGTATTTCAGCAGCTTGAGTGTCTCGATTCTTGACTTTGGCCATTTTCTTCGTATATCCACGCCTTTTCGTCCAAATAAGTGTCATTCCAGCAATTTTCCTTCAAGAGACCTAAAAAGTGAAAAGGAACGATATTAAGTAATAACGGATACAAAAGTGATCAAATAAGGGCTTAAACGACCCCTCAAAAAGGTACATTTTAAAACCTTATCATTACGCCAAAGCGATGGAGGTTTGATCTAGTCTCAAGCCTATGGTAATCTATGTACTAGGACCGGTTATGAGTGTTTAACTTTCATTTCCAATTTGATATATTTCATATACAGCCGAGAGCTGAGAGTATCCAAATACCACTTGTGAGGTGCTAGTACGTAATTTCCGTGCTTGTTATTACTTTTGCGCGGCTTATACTTGTTATGAATTGTTCTAAACCAATGCTTCATGACCCCTAACTTATAAATTAATTGGCCAAAAGCACATTTGCTTGAGGACAAGCAAATACCAAGTGTAGGGATATTTGATAAGGATTTAAAAGGTACACTTTTGAGGGATCATTTAAGCCCTTAATCGACCACTTTTATATCCGTTACTGCTTAATTTCGTTCCTTTTCACTTTTTAGGTCTCTTGAAGGCAAAATGCTGGAATGACATTTATTTGGACAAAAAGGCGTGAATATGTGAAGAAAATGGCCAAAGTCAAGATCGAGACACTCAAGTTGCTGGAAGCGCACCTGAAGGCGTCACAGATAAAGGGTGACGGCGTCCCTATAATTGCAACGGCTCAGAAGTGAAATTGCTATTTTGTACCTGACGGCGTCAGACTTTAAAGAGTAGGGCGTCACAACTCAGACGGCCTAGATTAAGATTCTGACGGCGTCAGAAGATGAAGCCGACGGCGTCACAACTCCAACGTGACACCGTCATAAAGTTGACTTGGTCAAGACGAAAACCTAATGGCGGCGATCCGACGGAGTCACAATTAAAGAGTGACACCGTAGCAGTTGCAACTCTATATATAGAATTCGAATTTTCAGCCTTTTGGAGAGGTAGAATTGTGGAGTAAAACCTAATAATGATTTTTGGCTGTCTTGGGCAGTATCTTAGGGTTCTCAACCCTATTTTACAACAAGATAAGTAATCTACTTCATTAATTTAATTATGTCTTCAATTGTATGTGTGTATGCTTGCATGTTCACCATGTCCGGCTAATTTACCTGTGTGTTTGCTTAGATCTATGAAACCTAGGTATTAAATATTGATTGGTTGTCTCTTATCTTAATTGTAATTGGCCTAGGATTGCAATAGGCCATCGTTGTGTTTTTAATTCTTGAGTAATGTTTATGAACATTAGTTTATAATCGCCTAGAGTTGTTGTAGGCTAAATTTCCAAAGATAACCTTAGAGTTAGTTTATGAATCCTAGAGATTTTGTTGGCAATAACCTTAAGGTAGTCTCAAAGAGTTAGGGAAACAAGCATACCCTACGACCTTAGAAGATACAGCGCGTTAAGAATAAGGACGTGACAATTCAACCATCAATAGGAGATAACTAGGGAGTAATAGCATCTAGGTAAACACATCTTTAATCATCATACGAGCACACATCAATTAGACATAGACTACCCCTTAGCTTAGTTAACTAGAATAGATAATAGTAGAGTAAGTAGAAGTACCAGCCCCAAATCCAATATCCCGAGATTCGTAATTTCAATTTTCTAAAAATATAAAAAAGATAAAAAATAATCTTCCTCAACCCCAACCTTAGCGTAGTAATTTCTCACTAGCATTCCTATTCCCCTAGAGAATGATATCAATCCCGAGGCTTACGCTAATACTACACTACAACCGTTAGGTTCACTGCCTAGGTGGTTGAAAAACTTGCTCGAAGAAAAGGAAGTTTCCTTTGACCCCAAACGCGCGTTGTACGCGTATCAAGTTTTAATGTCAATTTACCCCAATAATGCCCATAGTTTATGTCATTTATATGGATTTACACTTGTATTCCTCTCTATTTCACTTTCAGGTAAATTATGAGCATTTGAGCTTAAGAGACGTGGATTTGGAGATTTTCCTAACGGTTTATGATAGTATGCTACTAATGAATAAGCTACGGCGTAACTCAATCCCTCACATTATGCCGTAGCTAGTGTTTTATCTCGGATTTCCTACTCAACAGCAATTACGGCGTAACTCCCAACTAAGGTTATGCCGTAATCATCTAGGTCATCAAATATTTCGCGCCTCCATTAACTATGCCGTAATTCCTCAGCAAGCATTACGCCGTAGTCCACTTAACGAGAGTTCTGTGTTGACGTTACGGCGTAACCTTTCCCTAGTGTTACGTCGTAGTCTATTTAACGAGAGTTACATTTGGAGGATAATTAAGTTACGGCGTAACTCTCAACTCAAGTTATGCCGTAACTATGATCGTGCCTATAAATACAAGCCCTAAATTCTGCATTTTACATCATTCACTCACAACTCAGAGGCAGAGAACGTGAAGGGGGTTCCAAAGGCAGATCATACGGAGCATACGGAGCCACCTCCAAGGGAGGAATCACTTCATATCGATAAGCATTAGCGATCATTTCTATCTTTTACTATTAATTTATGTCTTTCATTATGTTAAACATCGAGTTCATTGTTTCTTTTAATATGATCGGCTAAGCACCTTTGGTGCTAGCCTAGTTATGATTCCTTGAATGTATTGCTTATGTTTTCATGCTTCCATATAATTGTTTCTATTGTATGCATGCATAGTTCGTTGGTAGTTACCATAGCTTCGGTAGTTTTGAAATGCGGTCGTATGTAGTTGCTTAAGAGAATCGACCAACTGGCCCTAAGTAGTTAGGTAGAGTTTAGAAGGGTAAGAATTGACCAACTGAAGACTCTTCCTCTCTTGTGCGAACTGACCAAATGATCATCGGTCGCCCGAATGAACTTAAAAGTTAGGGATGCGTGTCTAAGATGCTAGTGCCCAGGAACTCATTATTTTGAATCTTGCATGTAGGGTACTTAATGACTTGGCTTAGGTAACTTAAGACCCTCGACTCCCCAAGGGGTAAACCTTTGACGTCGGGTATGAGCCTTTGTTGATAGGTTAGGACGAATTGACCAAATGTTGTCCTAGCGACTTAAACCCCCACTTGAATCAATTGAAAGTAATAAAACATAGACATTACATGATAGGATGATTAATTAGGTTAGCACACTTTCTCTTTATTGATCACAATCTCTATTTACTTTACGCGTTTTATTTCTTAGTTTAACCTTTTCTACTTCAAACCAGTTAAAACAAGTGACACTTAGACTTAATAGGATCCTCATCTACATAGCTCTTGGGGACGACCTCGGCTATACCACCTTCTATACTACGCACGACCGGGTTCAGTGCTCGTTAGTGCATTAGGTAGACCTTAGGTAGACGAGAAAATATAAGTATTAAATCCTGGTCGAAAATCCTGCATCAGAATTTTGGCGGCGCTGTCGGGGAGCTATATTAGGATTTTTGTTAAGTCTTTTATTTTTGTTTTTGTTCATTTTAATTTTTGATTTCTCACGATCTTCTTTAAGTTTCATGTACCATGATAGTTGTGGACATTGATAACTTCACCCTCGAGGAATATCTGGCTATGACTGGGGATGAATAAGGGTCGGGGCTTGTTAGGCCAACCATTGGGGTAGATATCGATTTCGAGATAAAACCGCAATTCATGAGGGAATTAAGAGCAAGTCCTATTTCTAGAAATATTACAGATGATGCTCACGAGCATATTGAAAATGTGGAATACATTACCAGCCTGTTTAATATACTAGGAGTCTCGAACTATGCGGTTATGCTCTGAGTCTTTCCTATCACACTCACTGGAGCTGCAAAAAGATGGATTGATAGATTGCCTGCCGGGGCAGTTAATACATGGGCTATCCTTAAAAGATACTTCATTCAAAGATATTGTCCATTTACAGATTAGAAAAACAAAAAATGGAAGGGTGTACGATTTACATGTGAAGGAACCATCACAAGTCTTATCACATCACGCGACTGGTACTACCGATCATGTGATATATGTACCCTTAAAGCTGCAATTAATAAAGACATTTTTGAATGTACGCTACATGGAACATTAGCGGCTCCAAACTACAGGTAAACACTGAAACATATACAACAATACAACTGCTAAAAAAAATAACGCATCTATTACTTTTTTTTATAGTTACAATTTCAAAGCGTATGTGACAAACAATACTGAAACAGTTATGTTTACATTCTTCACTCCCAAGGCAGACGACATTGTCGGTACCGACTGTAACTCACTCATTGCATCACTAGAAAACCCACAGCCAAGAACCATGCCAGAAAAAATAACAGCAATTGTCGGTAGAAAAATGATTCTACAATTTCACTAAAACACAAATCCAAGAGACGAAAAACCAGATTTCATTTTCAATGAGTGGTTAGACAAACCTGAACCACCAAAGCAACTTGAGCAAAATGTTATAGGTAATAATTTATCCTTTTTAATTATTTACTCTACAAGAAATATAAATTAATAAACCTATAACCATTTTACAACTACTTTTCCACAGGTTCAACATCAGAAGAACAATCACAGTTGGCAATTACAAATACACCATTTGAAGAAAAGAATGTCCAAACAGGTTAACTACTTTATCTTACAATTTAACATGAACTCAAAATTATACAATAACAAAAAAAAAAACTTTACCAAACGCTTATATGAATGATGCAGCTGACACGACACCACCGCTAGCATCTGATGTAATTCCACCATCTTCTGAAACAACCCTGCACAACCTAAAGACAGGTTAATATCTGATCTTACAATTACACATATGGTGAAAATTTTAAAATAAAGAAAATTTAAAATTGCACATAACTAACGGTTATATAAATGTTGCAGATGACACAACGCCACCACCACCATCTGATGTAACTTCTACTACTTCTGAACAGAATCTGGCAACAACAAGTAATCAAAAAAATGTCAAACGAGCACTATTTCAAGAAAAAGAAACAGCAACCAAAAAACCCAAGCACGAATAGTGTAATGAATCAAGGTAACTATAAATACTATACTCATGCATTAAATAGGAAATTAATAGCAAATCTAAATTACTAACAATTATACATCTCAAATGCAGGTTCCACTACGTATCCACGCTTTTGCTAAACCCCATGAAACACAGCCATGTTCCCACTATCAAATATGTTTTTATGAATAACAAAAACTACTGCTATTGTAAGTATTTATGTAGTGGTAAAGCCATAATGGCATGTTTTGTATGAGCCTTAAGGCCTAATGAAACCAGACTTCATGTAAAAATACAATGCATATTATATATGTAAAATGTTATGTGTAATACAACAATCTCACTACATAAATACACACCAACCCCAACGATTCCATGTAACAATACAAACATATAATGTACTCACAAGGTATGCCAAACTCCTGAATGGCTACCCATTCTCGGACAACAATGATGATCAGTGTTCAACTAACAAAAACGATTCCATTACATATAATAGGACAAATCTTTTTCTGTTAACCAACTTTACTTATAACCTCATTATTAGTCCAAACTTTACATTACATGATACCTTTAGTAAACAAACTAACAAAAAAATTAACATACACATATACCTATAACAGTAAAGCATATCTAACCATAAAAGACTAAAACACCAAAGAAATATACAATAACAAAACAAAAAACTTAAAAAATATTAAAAAAACAAATAGCCGTAACTTTTATTAATATGTCACATAAGTTACAAAGATAGCGACAAGGATTAGCAACACCCTATTAATCAAACACATAACACCTTACCATCAAACAGACAAACCATCAAACAGCCTAATCATACAGATCCATCGTAAAGACATGACGGTTCTTCTCAACCCTTCCCTCACGAGCCAGATCAAGCACCGCAATCAATCCAGCAAGGATCTGGTGATCCCTATCATGTGCTTCTTCCAAACATTGAAGACCATCAGTAGCGACATCATCAAATGAGCTAAACCTACGCCCCTCCTCAAGCAGGTCAGTCCTCTTCTCAAGACGACGTCGAACATCTTCACATTTTTCCCCAAGCAACATGATAAACCCTTCATTCTCACCTTGCTCCTGGACGAACGAGAACTTAAAAGCATGGTGAAGTTCATCAGAACCACAAGCATCTTTGAGTTGATCAAAGTTTGGAGTCGAAACCATTTTCTTAACAGACTCTTAAAAAAACTCACAAGGTATACAAACAAGTATGTAAAGCAAAAAAAAACCCAATTTATATAGCCAAAATAACACTGTAACATCCAGTTACTCTAACCTAATGGAAACAGTATCTCATTGGCTTCTCTTTCCAATGAGAGATTCCAAAAACAAAAGAAACACAACCTATACTGAGCAAAAAGTATCTTGAAAAAAAAGAAAAGCAAACAATGATTCTGTATGCACAAAACAAAACCACAAATACATCCACACTACATACTAATAACACGTAGGTATTAACAAAAACAATTAACAAAAAACACTAACAATTAATATTTCTTAAAAAAGAAACATAAATTCATAATATATACTTCTCCAATTTCATAAACCTAAAATATACCAAATCATAAGACAACAAGATCTGTATACTATTATTATATGAAAATTATTAATTACCTAAAGTACATATATCATTGCTCATGAGGTAACCTTTGGACATAATTGATGATATACTCAAACTGATGTTGCGGGTCATCTACAACATGCAAGTCATTGTATCTATTAAAAGATTCCGGGTTAAATGGTAGGGGTACACATGGAATCCTATTGGATCGCCCAACGGCCAAGTTGATCACCAACAAGTCCGGGATCGGATCCAAACGGAAAAACAACCAACTGCGGAACACATACACTAGCTCAATGTGACTGACATCAGGTACTAACCAAATATCTATGACCCGGCGTAGATCAAAGCATACCACAGTTTCCCCATCATCCCTCACAGCGCGGATGCTTCCAAACCGAGGATTTGTTCGACGTCGGTGTTGGGTGATAAGCCAAAGCGAACGCGCCCCCCTCTGATTAAAAACTTGCGAGAATTCATAAGTGGTTGTTAGAAGTCGTACCCTTCTGTTCATACGTCTCATGAAGCTCAACTCCAATAAATCAAACCTTGAAAAGATGTTGGTTTGCACATTATCGGGTAAGCTAAGCAGGTTGAATCCACGACGGGGTGGGCGTCTCACGAGTCTCAGATTTGCCATGTGATAAATTCTGTAAAACAGCACTAAAGAGTCGATCAGTTAGCCCGTTACAAGGCTTATAATGAATCCCATCACAAACTGTATGGACATACTCAAATAAACACAGACCGATATATAATCCGAAACGGTTAGTTTCATGCAAATTGTTGAATTAGTACTAACATACAAAGAACATTACTACAGTCATCAAGAACATTACTGTCATAAAGAAGTACCAATCTTTAATATATTTCAAAACAATGATATACACAAGAATCCACACAGTTGTTATAACATATGTGTATGAAACCCGTAGAGAACACAATATGAATGAACGTGAGATGGAGTGATTACGTACCGATCTACAACAACGAACAAGAAGATTGATTACTATACCAGAACTTGAAGATGAATTAAAACTTAGTGAAAGTTTGTTATGGCAGATGTGTAACAGAATCTATGAAAGTTTGTTTAGGACTAACTGACTTGAAAATGGCGGGAATTTTTTTGTATTATTTTATTGGAATAAAAGTGTATCACACGTGCGACCATTTCAAATCTTCTATGTAAAGAGCCTATTCTCCGTAAATACGTAAGTAAAAATTTAGCTATTCAAAGTAATGTTAGTTGTTTTTACTTTTAAATAAACGATTTTTTTGCTAAAAAAATCTTAATAAATATTTTCATTTCTTATAAGTTCACGTAACTTTCGACATGTTTGGCGCATAGTGTTGTAGATTTTTTAAACTCTACATATTTGTAAATGTCATTTTACAAATTATATTTACATTAACGCTTCTCTTAGTATAAAAGAAACAGTTGCCGCTAGCTTTCATTGCTTGCAACGACTGCTTACTCGTATCGCTTACAACTATTCGTGAAACATGAACTACATCAATCTACACTGGCGGTACGCCTAATCAAAGGCATTATCCATAGCTGGAATTGTTTTCTTTGAACCAATTAAAAATCAATGTACAACAAATTTGGATGGATAAGGTTTAAGTAAGATTTTAATCACAAAAAGAATTACGCACTACTTTTTTCAGCATCATAACCTTCTTTCTAGGAAAAACAAGTTATCAGTTACACATGTCATCATTTCTACACTTTTTTTAACAACGTATTTGGAAACAAAAGATACCAAAACTTATACTACGTGTTAAATGAAATCTATGATTAAACACTACTAATTACTTCGGTTTACAAACAAGTACGAGTGCACCCTCCCAATATTCCCCATACGCTATTTTGTACTACTAACGATGGTCACTATGAACATTTGGTCACGCTTATACGATATGATTATCCATCTTTATTTTAGGCCATTACGAATCCCAACTTTCGAGTTTAGAAATATATCTTATCGCGAAAGCACATAACATTTCAATGGGAAGGAAATTGTAATAAAAAACGAATTAAAACCTTCAAGATCTTATAATACGTAAAAGTCATCCAATCACTTAATTTGCCTGAAATTATTAAACTAGTTGCACTTGATAAAACTGCTTCTAAAAATATTCCATAACGAACCTGCCTAATTACCCAATAACATCAATCCACGTGTACAATTTTAAAAAAAAAATTCCCTCCATTTCCATCTCACCTATCACCCTAGTCCGTTACATTAGTTCTAAAAACGCACTTTATTTATTCACTTGCCAATTTGATACATTATTTATTACTCCTTCGGATCCAAAATAATTACTGTATTCACAAACAAAGTTTTTGAAAATCTTACTAATTCATCAATCAAATATCATATCTATCAATAGGGACGAAACTTAGTGGAGACCGAGAGAAAAGTCGTGAACCCTAAAAATTTTAGCCACAAGTACTTTTTTATCTCTGACACCTTGTAGCAGTAACAATATTAGTAGAAATGTTAAATGAAAATGTAAATTGACCCCTCTGAAATCAATACAATTTGGCACCTCCAATTAAACTTGTCAAGTTTCATCTATGTCAATCAACTAAAATATCTTCATTGATTAAAATACAAAGTTGACACTTAGAGCACTCCCAACAATAACACCATAACACCAATAACACCGTCCACGTCAGCGCCACATCAGCTTTAACATTTAACATTAACATCCACAAAAAACACCCACAACAATAACATCCCAATAACACAATAACACCACTAATATTTCATATTTTCAATTTCAACCCCTAAACTAAATCAAACACTTCATTTTTTAAACTAAAACAAACATTTCATTAAAACTTAACACATATTACAATACGAGACTAAAAAAAAATACAACGAAATAAAAAAAACCATACAACGAAATAAAACGTTACAACAAATTAAAGGAAATGACGAGAATACGATCTACTGATGAGGTTTCAAGTTATATTTTGCGATGATTCGATCTTTTTCGTCATTGATCCACTGCACGACCATTGGATCTTGCCCCGCAGTAGGCGTCATCAAAAACTTTATTTCTTCCAACCGGGTTATTGTCAGATCTTTTTCCTGCGCGGCCCGATACGCCGCTTCGGAGACTTCTCGTTTCATACGAAACTCGTTTGCCATAGTTTCGGTGAAATAAGCTGACGAGCTCGTTCCTCCAGTGCTTGTTCCCCCAGTACTTGTTGTAGTCTCGGATCTTGGTTTCTTACTAGCACGTTTCTTTCCCATGGGGCGAGGTTGTTCATCTTGACCAAACAAATCCTCGTTTTTTTGGCTTGGGACTTCGCCGGTTAAATCGACCGGTTCCGGCGAGTTCCATTTCTTATAATGACGCAAAACCTCCCAAGCGTCTTCGAGGCCAAAAGCTGATCCCTTGGTTTCCTCACGATACCATTGCTTTGCCCGTTGCATCACATCCAGCTCACTTTCCCCGCTTCGTTGATCACGTTTCGAACGGTTGTAATGAGAGTTGAACTTTGTGCATATGCCGTTCAAAGTTTTCCACTTGCTTGACAGCATGTCCTTGTTGCGCCGTTGAAAGTTGTTTTTATTGAACTCATTTCGCACCCGATACCAAAACGTATCCTTGGGTTGGCACTTTCCAACTTTCGGATCCTCCGAAACAGCTATGTAACATCTTGCAAGTAATGCTTCCTCTGCTGGAGTCCAACGTGAGTGAACAACAACTTCGCCTTCATCAGAATCAACTGGTTCGGGCTCGGGGTCTTTGGATTTCTTTGATTTTCGCTTAATGCGACCTTTTCCTTTTTTTGGAGGAGACGTGGGTGTGTCAGCAACATCATGTGTTTCAGTTTGTGATTGTTGTGATTGTTGTGTGAATTGTAGGTTTTGAAAGTTAGAGTTTAAGGTGTTTTGTTGGTTTTGTTGTTGCCAATACAGAAATGCTTGATGTTGTTGATACATTTCTTGGCTCGATAAGCCTAGTGGGTTGGGGATTGAAGATGAACCGGCGTTCGGGTTAGATGATGAACCCGGGTTTGAGGGATTCCACCCACTAGCAAGAAGATTGTAGAAAGTATCATCGTTGCCTCCCGACATTGTTTTTTTTTGCAGTTAATAGAAGTTGAAAGATTGAGAGAATGGAGAGGATTTAGTAGTGGAAGTGTGAAAAGAAATGGTGTTTTAATTGGGTATTTATAGTGGTAAAAAAAGGTTTTTGAAAAAATTTTTGAAAAATAACGGCTAGTAGCCGTTTAGGGTGGTTTTTGAAATTTTTTTTTGAAAATAACGGCTAGTAGCCGTTTTAAGGGTAGAAAGTGTAAATTTTTTGAATTTTTTTTTTTTTTTTTTTTTTTTTTGCGCCTCCCCTATAACGCCCGTTGCTTTGGCAACGCGGGCTCCGTTTTTTCTCTTTAACGCCGAGGTCCCAACGGTAATAACGCCCGTAACGCCGTTTTTTCTCGTTTAAGGCCGTTACGGCGTTACCGTTGGGAGTGCTCTTATTTTATAAATAGCAATGTGCACATTTATTATGGAAAGAATGGAATATATATTATTTAAATACGAGGGTACCCATGCCACGTGTTCCGTCGGAAGGGTACCCTGTAACTATAATTTTCGGCGAGAAATGTTATTAAATATATATGTTTTTCGCGACAAAAGCATTGTGAGTAGCGATAATTTAGGTTGGAATACAAAACTATTTCATATAAAAACAACAAGGAAGCCCTTGTGATGCTCCATCGACCAAAAAAAAAGAAAAAGAAAAAAATTAAGTTTCTTGAAATTAGTTTTGTCCGATAGCACGTTTGTTGTGGCGGTAACTTTATCGATGACAATGATTTTCATCTTGATGTTTGGTTTTTCTTGCTATGTAGTGAAGTACTTGTTCTGGTGGTGCAAGAAAATGTTGAGGAACACCGACCTAAGGTAGGGCTGATCATCGGGTGAAAACCGGACCGGACCGAGACCGAATTTGCCAAAAATGATAGATCGAGACCGGACCGCCGGTCCATTGGTCCGGTCGGTTTTGTCGATCGGTCCGGTCCATCCGGTCCGTTTGCTCACCCCTAACCTGAGCTAAGACATAGTGAAGTGGCTTTACAAATTGGATGACCAAATGTTCCCTTGTCAAACGACTAAAGATTCTGATGGTGTTGCAATTACGATCCCTCAATTTTTATTGTTATAACTTATTCAAATGTTGGATTCGTATGTATATTGGATTATTTGGAATACAATGGATAATTATGTATTTTATTCATTGTCATTGATGAATCATTATAGAAAATATAAAAATGGATTGTTAGTACCCATACATAAACAGTGACAAATTACCAACAAATTTGTTATAAAGAGTTTAATAGTATGATTTTGTTGGGAACCTGCAGCACTAGTCCGTCACTAAGAGCATGCCCAATGATAACACAAGTTAAAGTTTAACACCGTGCCACGTCGGCCCTATTTTGTATCTAGAAGGGCATTGTATGTAACTTTCTATGCCTGTGTTCTGGTTGTAACAGTGTATGGTGCTGATGCACAAACAATATGTTATGAAAGAACACATTTGGTGTATGTATTTCCTATCTCATCTTGTATGATATTGTTTACTTTCTAGTGTACAGGTGATATATCTTGGTTGAAAAGGAAAATGGTAATTTGACTGTTAATATATAGGCTACATGTTGGCCTGCACATACAACATAAATGAGTATGTGCAGTACTTCTCTCAGTTTTATATGAAGGTTTTACACCTTATGATGCACATACAATAGCTTATATAGTTTGACCTTTTTTGCTGCAAATATAAGTTGTAATCTGCTTATGCTGCAAATATCATGTAGTTTTTGACTGGTATAACCTGTGAACATCAATCCTATACCAGTATACAAATATCATGTAGTTGCTGCAAAAACAAAAGAGTAAGGCTCCTTTTCAATATAACCTGTGAACATGAATCCTATACCAGTATACAACACACTTTAGTCAAAACATTACAAATGAACTATAGAAAATGGCCAATGTCATTGATCATAGAATACAAGAAACATTTGTTGAATTGCTCCATCATACAAATACACTAATCCATAATTCACTACATAACCAGAACCACTAATTTCTAACTAGTTTCTCACAAAAACAACCATGATAACAACAATGAAAAACAAAACCACAACCATGAAGCATATGCAACCAACCAAGAACATGTCGTACATTTTTCCCTTCATCTTTAGGTCATTCAATTCTTTGTAAATCAGTTCCACGGGTAGAACATAATTGTGGTTCTTTGCAACTACCTTTTCAGAATCTTGTTGGTGGTTTAAACTGTCTAGGTTGCACTCCAAAATCTGGTTGTCCTTATAGAGCTTGTACATGAGGTCTTTGTAGTATTGTGATGGTAACTCATCATCAAGGAATCTGTAACAATTCACATTTTCAGGATTTCTATCCATTCTCAAATTTTTACTATTCATCTCGAGAAATTACTATACACTTTCACTATTCATCCCGTAAAAATTTTATTTTACATTCTCGTAAGATAAATTATTTTAGTAATGACCTGAGAGTTTGACAATCGTTAGATCATTTTTGCAAAAGTTATTAAGAAAACATCGTCTTAAAGTTTCGTTTTGGTCGGAGCACCATTTCAACATCCCGCGCATAACGAAAACCAACTCTGACAATTTTCCTCACATCAGATTAATTTTTAGATCACTCATAATCAATTAGAGAAATTTTTAAGATTCCATTTTAAAAATGTTACCAAATAAACCCTGAGCCGTACGAGACTAAACTTACGTTTTAAACAATTCTACTTACATCCAGACTTAACGATTCCTGCACTGTGTTTCTTATATGTTTTTGACACTTTTACATTTTTTGGAAAAGTCAAACATATTTCCCTCCTCCTTTGACCATAAAGAAATTAACCTTGTACGTTCTACATTTTTACTTAAATCGCGTAACTTTTAAACTTCACGTATAACTGTTAAGTTATCCCACGTACGACGAAAACCACATTTTGACATCTCATATCACTTTTAGACTAATTTTAGTCTACTATAAATAAATTCACGGTCATTTCCCTGAAATTTCGTTCTTTTCTGATAAATTGCGAATTACGCATTTTTGACCCGTATTTCCAGTTTTAAGCAGCGTTTTTGCACCCAATGAGACTTATCACCCATTTAATATTTTTAGATTGAGTATAATGATGAGTTTAATCATTCCTATAAGTTTCATATTTTTACGATTCCCGGTTTTACGTTTTATGGCTTAATGGCTTACAGTTAGCGATTAACGGAACCAAAACTCACTCCGTAACCAAGATAATACCAAAACTATCCACCTAAGTCATCTTATCTCTTCATGGCCGACCTTAGGGGGGGGAGTCATCATTTTGGTGGCATCATCCTAACCATGGTTCATTTAGATCATTACAAGTGTCCTAACTTAACCATGGTTAATATTTAACCCAATATATGGTTAACCAAACTTACCCTCCTATAAATAGCAAGTGAAATACATCCTAAAGACCTTCACAAACTGATTTGGGTCGTTCATACACTATAACATTCATATCTTCCATCGTTTGATCTATAAACTCCAAGTTTATGCAAGGAAGTTCCAAAGATCAAGCTACTACATCAAATCTCTAGCAAGTTTAAGTGATCTTCTTGAGTTTAGATTCACTCAAGTCACTTAGTACTTCATCACCAACTCTTCAAGATTGCAAGGGTGCCAAGGTGTAGAAAGCTAGCTCAATCCAAAGTCTTAAGTGATCAATCAAAGTCCTATCCTTACTAAGTTACTCCTTTTTTAAGTGAAAGCCAAAAGTTGTAAGCAACTTACCACCACCATCATCTCATCTTTATTATTCATAATCTTAACTATTTCATGCTATATATATAGTTACTATGTTGATTCATGATGTACATATACTCAATCACATGTTTTAATTTACATATTGTCATAAAAGTAACAAACTAGTAAACTAGTCATATTCTACACATTTGAGACCATTAAAATCAATAACATATGGACTTTCTAACTTACATACTATGGTAGACAAGATAAAAAGGTAGACATAGCAACTTGAATCACCCGAAACGGACAAACAAGTCAAAAGTTATAGTCAAAAGAAGTTAGCGAAACTAAAACGCCAAAACTGCCATATTGAAACTGTTTTGGGTCTGGTCGTGTAAAACGTGGTACTTCTGGTCCGAATCATCAAAAAGTTAAAATACGAAAGTTGTCCGGAACGACGTTTTCCTTCAGTATCAAAAAAATTTCGGACCTTGAAAACGCATAAACAGGCCATTATCTTTCAAAAATAGAAACTGCCCTTTATATGGTCTCATAACTATACTTTTGTCACAACTAAAAGCAAACCCAGAGGCCTAATGGCCATAAGCCAAGATCACGGCTACGGCTAAGGTCAAAGCTAAGTCTCAAGACCATGGTAGTCAAGACCAAAGTCACGGCAAGACCATGGCTAAAGCCTCAAGGCTTGTTTACCCAAGACCGTTAACTAAGGTAATCATATTTATGAAACGACGAGAACTTGTAAAAACATGATAAACTTATTTATATAACAATCTTCACTCAAAACATATATTGTATCTACTAAGTGCTACAATAGTAGGGAGCTTCATGTGAGGGGTTTCATTTGAGTAAAACGTATCGTCGAGTTGTTGGATTTATGATTTAAAGTGTCCTAGCTCCTCAAACGTTTAGTGCATGACCTCTGAATTATGATGGCCCGAACGGTAGTACGATATCTATAAACTAAATACGTTTTCTCATATTAAAGATCTTTCTATAAACATCAAATGATAATTGACTACATCATGATCAACATAGAAATATATATAGAATGGTTTATGTTTTCCTAAAAACATTATTCCAAACTTAAGTCGCAACATTTCATTTTTAGGTTGCACGTAGAAGTTTTCTGACATATCCATCACATCAGTTAAAGTACTTAATATCATCAACTCTCGGTGAGTTCATAGCCCCACTTTTATTACTTAATTGTTTTACAAACCCTTGGGGGAGATACATGCTTTATTTTAAACCGAACACATTGCTTTCAAAATGTATACTTATCTGATTGTTTTATTAGCACTAAGTTACCGCATTTGCCAAACTTAAGTCCCTTAATCATGAATCATTAATCACTAGTGAGAGTGGGCGCGAATATTGTGAATAGATCTATTGGGATTGACGAATCCCGTTTGTGTTGACCGGGTAGGCAAACAAACGCACTATATTTGAGTAACATTGGTAAAAACGGCAATTTTACCTGATAGGGCACGTACCGACATTTTCTCCAATTAATTTTGGAACAAGTTAACGCCTTGAATGCATGATGCTTAGTCTAATAATAACTGTTCTGGTTTTCAAACCATTGGTGTGAATTTATAACTCACACTACAAACATAATGTGTTAAACCATCAAACAAACTCTATGAATTTCACTCAACCTTTGTATCGACAGTTTTAAGCATGTATTTCAGGTCCATAATATCGGAAGCTGGCACAGAAGAGCAAGGACTAGATCAAGAAGGCTATAAATATTTTATCATTCACCAAACATCAAAGACTTTATATTGATGTATTTTGTAAACAATGAAATCAACTAGGACCTATTTTGTAAACTCTGATATATTTAGATAATTTGAATGATAAATCTTTTTTAAAACGACTCTATTAGAGTTCATTTTCTATTGTTATGATTGTTGTGCCATGAAGTAACACCCAGTTTGAATTCCGCTGCGTATCACGAAATTGGGGGTGTTACATAATCCATACACCTCACATTTTTTATCTTTATTCTTTACAAACATGTTAAACAATTATCATTAGCACAAAAATTAAAACAACAAACAAAACAGTTTATGAATCTGGAACTTACACGCGTTGGACACGATTTGAATCTTCGACCAGGATTCTCAGGCATCCATGACACCTGTTCATAGATTGGGAACTTACACATACAATGAGTCAAACGACCAATTTCTTCTTTTGTATATCTCCTTCGATTATAACGCGATGATGTAGACGACGAGGCCATTTTACTAAGAAAGTGTTTTTTAACGTGATGGAATTGGGTATCAGTTATCAATTTAGAGTGAATTGAAAGAGTTAATTTTTAGGGTTTATGAGATTGGGAATGATTTTGGCAAAGGTATAAAGGGTAAAGTTAGTGGTGGAGAGAGAAAGAAAAAATAACGTTATATTTAGGTTGAGGTGGAAATGTGATGTGGACATTTAACTGCCAACGTGTACACTACCGGTAGTTATAGGTAGTAAATGTATCATTTAAGACAAAATAGACGAGAAAGGTGGGTTAAGGAGCTATTTTTTTGTTCGCTACGTCGAATTGACAATTGTGACAAGTATGATGCTTTAATAGGTTATTAGCCAAAAAAAAACGTTGGTTCGGATGAGCTCAAACCCGGTAGAAACAAAGTTACGATTTTTATATATCGACTACTTTTTATCACTAAGGAGCTGAGTGACGTTATTTTTGTCTTCTCGACATCAACTACAACTACGAGTTGACACGTTGTCTGTGACAACCCGTACTTTCAGGTCATTTCTTGACACAATTTATGTCTCATTATTTCAACATTTATCGTAAACTTGGTTTACGTGTTCCAAATTCGCGTAACCTTGAAGGTTTAGCGGCGAATTCATGATCATAACATCACGTACATTTCATATGGACTATGATTAGTATACATTTCATTGACATCATGTGCATCTCATTAATTCATTCACGACATTTCATTTCACCTTCAACGCGTAATTTTTATGTTTAATAATCTTTATCGCGTGAGTTATTATTTGTATAATTAATCCCTTACTTTCAAAAATGATCCCGAGGTATTTTTAAACTTACATTTAGTTCATAAAAACTATATTTTTAGTTTTCCTAGTGTTTCAAATTTATTTGATATATAAATCGTTAAAGTTAAATTATTACGACGTTTTCTTAAAAATTTTACGATAATTATTTTATCACTCAATTTTCACAAGGAATGTATTTTTACAATTTTTAGCATCTCATTACATTCTATTTTGACCTATTAAAAACTTACTTGTACCAAAAAGTTACAATTCTCTACACATTTACTTACACTTTATATTAAAAAGTGCTACAAGTAATTACATAATACAATTTATAAAAAAAAAAAAGATATTTTGGAGACAAGAGCTCCCAAAAATCCGGCCCTATAAGGGTGTATTTATTGAATGGTATGGCAAGTGATTGGTAATAAATTTTTGCTTATACTTAAAGTCTTTCATTTCTATTATGTTCTCATTCATGTCTTATTTCACAAAGTGTTAGAAAAAAAAATCCTCTCCTTGTTTCTCCTTCATCATAACCGGTTACAACATCAAGGTGCCAAGGGATCAAAAGTTTTGCAAGATCAAGTGTTATTACAACCTAGTTATATCCTTTATATGGTTTTGAAATAAAAACCAAGGGTATTTAAGTTTAATCCTTGTTACTTACACCTCATCACTATCACTTGTAAGCTTGTTTTTATCATTTTCATGTTTCCTTGTCATTTTCATATGTTTCTTTTCATTTTTGGAGCTATTATGCATGATATGTGATTTATACCATTTATTTCATGATTTTTGAGTTATATATACATATTGGTCATCCTATAAATATCCCCATGGTATTCTTTGGTCTTGATGGTGATTAGGAACCCATGACACCCTAAGAAGGTGTATGGTAGGATTAGATTAGTTTTGGAGTTGATTTGAAGGGATTAGAATAGGTTTTGTCCGAGAAAAACTATTTTCGATAACTATAAATATATGTTCTGTCCTTATTTCGAATTTCTGGAAAAACCTACTGTTGGTACGAAACTTTGGCCTTGGTATTTAGAAAATATACTTTAAAACGAATCCGTGGCCTTTTGAACGGATAAAAACGGACTTATAACGAAGAAGTTATGGATTTTTAAAGTTTGACGACGAAACGTATTATTTTCAGAAAATTCAGCATGCAGTTTTTACTCTATTCGGGTCAAAAAACGAGCCTTAAGCTTCACAAATTATTTCGACTAGTCAAAAATATATTAGTTTACTTCGATACGAAGCTAAGGACATATTATACGTAGAAAACGGATTTAAAACGACAAAGATATGCACGTTTTTATAAACTTGCCGTAACTATTATTTTCTGAAAATCTATATTATTTTTACGATACAAGTATTTCATTAGCTGTATCGACCATGTTTGCGGCTGTTTTTAACCATGATGTGAAACTTTTTGGAACGAAATGTCTTCTAGTAAAATCAAGTTCATCGGCCATATTTTTCAAAACAAAAAGCCGTTTGTAAAGCGGAGTTATAGTAAATTAATTACGGATGTTCAAACTTGGCCGAAACTCATTTTTCTGCACACAATTAGCAAAAACCACCATCTTTAACCCTTAATATCTTTATGATCGAGACCTTTTGGACGAAAACTCCTGAACTGAAACTTTTAGATACCGATACAAACTTTCCAAAACCGTCGAGTTCGTTCTCTAACGATCGACGTACACCGTTTTACGACTATTTTTCCGAAGCCATTTTTGTTAATTTCATGATAATTCCGACGACATTGTCTTGCGACGAAAAGTAGAAATTTCACCATAAATCATTATGAAACCATTGTAGGATGACATTTTGACATAAATACTTGTAAAGTGATTTAAGAATGGTCAAGACGTCAAAAGAGTATTTTTCGACGATAAGTATTATTTTCAAAACTCGCAAATGGTATAAATAACATACGAAATGCATGCATAACATTACATTGCAACTCATTACGTATCATATCCTTCACAATAGGTCAAGATTAACGTATCACATTACATCTCGGTGTACTCACTTTTGTCTTCGCATCATTCCACCAAGTGAGTTCCATAGCCCCTACTTTTACTTGTTTTCATAAATGTTTTGGGGGAGATACATGCTCAATTATTTTCATAACTATCATGATTATTTGAAACTACATGTTTAACTGAACTGAATGTTTAGTCATGCAAAGTAACCGTATTACCATACGTAGTATTTCCATAGTATATTCATTGGACTGATGGTCTTGGTATATTCATTAGACTGATGGTCTTGGTACATTCATTGGACTGATGGTCATGGTACATTCATTGAACTGATGGTCTTGGTATAATCATTGCACTAATGGTCATGGAACAATTTGAAACCGTACGAATTAGGTGTTATATTAAGTAACTATGGATACATTAAGTTAGGCACTATCATGTGAACTCATTTGACGATTTGGGCTTGAACATAAACTATATTACACTTTGGCAATGGGTTGTGAATACACAGGTTGCAAGTTTTGTATGGGCGGAACTTGGAACTGAGTGGATTTACAAAGCCTTTGCTGCATAAACGATTTTTGAAAGGCTTTACATTTCTTCATAAACTCTATGAACTCACTCAACCTTTGTGTTGACACTTTTTAGCATGTTTTATCTCAGGTATCTAAGGTATTCACTTCATGGCATGCATTTGGACACATCATGGAGTCGCGATGACGACGCGTCTCACTTGGGTTTTACGTACTTTAAAACATCGTTTGAATTGTAACAAACTTATTTCCGCACAAGTTGATTTACATTTGGGACCTACTTTGTAAACTCTGATTATTTCATTAAATCAAACGACGTATTTTCCAAACGACACTTTAGGTCGTTCAATATAACTGTGATTGTGATGCTATGACAGTCAATCCCCAGGAATTCCATTCCGCTGCAAAACAGGTAATTTGGGGGTGTGACAGATTGGCATCAGAGCTTCAGTTATAGAGAACTAGGTTGCATCATTGACCCTAGACTATAACTACATTATCATAGCATCTCATCATTTCATCATAAGTGCATGTTCACTTTACATGCGGTTTATACGTACATTTTTTCGAGTTATTTACTTTCATTTCTTAACGATTGTCACATGGATGCCCTTAAATGCCCATTCCATTATTCTTTCTTCATACTCTAATGTGGAGAATTCCTTGTCATTCCCTATCACAATTTTTATATCAGCTGATTCATCATCGATAGCGACGAATGCCGAGATGAACTTTTAAATAGGGCGAAGTCGCTCTCACTCCTTTGTTTCACCACCAACATGTCGAGTTACACTTTATTCACACATTAAGTCTCTAAACCATCATACATTGAAGCACTTACGACACATCATAACCCATTTCGTAGGAAACCGTCGATCATTTCGAAAAATAACCTCAAACTTATCATTTCTTATCACCTCTTTTTAGAGCGCATATTATTTTTTTTAACATGGGATTTTGCTACGTCTCACATTTCCTCTTGTTTTGAAGAAGATATGGCACCGAAGAAAGCTACAGTTGAAATGACCCAAGCGGCTATTCAGAAGTTAGTGAATGATAGCATTGCTAATGCTCTAAGAGTTGAAAGGGAAACGGTGGCTGCTGCTGCTGCCGAGGCCGCGACTGCTGCTGTAGCCGCAAGGCTTGCTGCTGCTACTGGAAATGCAGGAGGATCCGGAGTTAAGAGCTGTTCTTACAAGGATTTCAAAAGTGGAGATCCCACCAAGTTTAAAGGGACTGAAGGAGCCACTGCCATGGTGCGATGGTTCGAGAAATTGGAGTCTGTGTTTTTGCTGTGTAACTGCCCGGATGATAGTAAGGTCAAATATGCTACAAGTACATTACTCGATGGAGCATTGTCGTGGTGGAATTCATATGCTCAACCGATTGGAATGGAGAATGCTTTCAAGCTTACTTGGGAGCAATTCAAGAGTTTGGTGACTAAGAAGTTTTGTCCTCGTACGGAAGTGAAGAAGTTGGAGACAGAATTCTATGAACTAAGGACTATTGGGTACGATATTGACACTTACATTCGAAGATTTCAAGAATTGGCCGTGTTATGCCCATCTATGGTTTCGGATAATGAGAAGCTACTGGAGGCTTTCATTGAAGGACTCCCCGAAATTATTCAAGGCGATGTGACTTCTTCTGACCCGCAAACGATTGAGGAAGCTATTCGATTGACTCAAAAGCTCATGGCCCAGGTAGTGAAGAGAGGCAAGTACCCCAACACTAACCAAAACAACAACAACCCCAACAACTGCACCAACCACTACAATAACCAAAACAACAACAACAACGACGATAACCAAATCAACCACAACAAAAGAAAATGGGAAAACGACCAAGGAGATTATAACAACAACAACCAAAACCGCAACACTAACCATCATCAACAACAGAAAAGAGGGCAAGAAACTGCAATGGTATATGTTGCTGCACCAGTAGAAGGCAGAGGTTATGCTGGAACCTACCCACTATGTAATCGATGTAAGTATCATCACACGGGTCTTTGTCCTGCTAAGTGTTACAAGTGTCAACAACTGGGACACCTTGCCAGGAATTGTAGAGGCAAGGCCATGGTTACATGTTACAGATGCGGGGAGCAAGGACACTATCGGAATCAATGTCCTCAAAACCAAGGTCAACAAGTCGAAGGTGCTCATGGGAATGTATATATGTTAGAAGGAGGAGGAGGAGCTCGTCAAGGTATCAACGACGCGGAAGACTGAAGAAGTTCGGAAACTAACAGTCTTATTTCTCCTTATGTACTATGTCGTACCAAGTTTATGTCTAATCATCGTATCCGAAACTTTATAACTTAAAGATTTACTACTTTTGCTGAACCACTCGTTGTAAAATATTCTCATCTATCGTACTTTATTTTCTTTCCGATTTGTTATCATTTACGAGGATTTTAATTCTTTTTACTTCAACTATCATTTTAACGACACTTCTCCATGTCTTCTCTCCTCGATGTTCATCACAATTTTAACATCAGTTGACTCAACACCAAACAACATATGAGTCGATTAGTCCAAGCATTGCATAGTTACTCCTAAATACATAGCCTGATCACCTATGTCTAATTCAGGAAGAATCATGCAATGAAGGGAGTAGTAGTCTCATATGAGTAAGCAATTCCGTAATCGAGCCAAATTTTCAAAAGATTTTCTTCAAACCACTTGTTTCCAGTTTGATCCGCGTGACAGTTCTTGTTTGATGAGTTGCAAAGATCGAGCTAGAAACAAGTCGTTACCTAAACCGATTTAGCCTAATCTCATGACAGTTCTTGTTTGATGAGTTGTGAGATTAAGTAAAAATCGGTTACCAAAAAGTCTTTTGAGGGTTTTGCTCGAGAATGGGAAGGCTTGCCTCATCAAACCCTAACCCCGAGAGACCAACACGAACTGAATTCAGGGACTGAATTCCTTTTTGGATGGGCGAATGTGACAACCCGTACTTTCAGGTCATTTCTTGACACAATTTATGTCTCATTATTTCAACATTTATCGTAAACTTGGTTTACGTGTTCCAAATTCGCGTAACCTTGAAGGTTTAGCGGCGAATTCATGATCATAACATCACGTACATTTCATATGGACTATGATTAGTCTACATTTCATTGACATCATGTGCATCTCATTAATTCATTCACGACATTTCATTTCACCTTCAACGCGTAATTTTTATGTTTAATAATCTTTATCGCGTGAGTTATTATTTGTATAATTAATCCGTTACTTTCAAAAATGATCCCGAGGTATTTTTAAACTTACATTTAGTTCATAAAAACTATATTTTTAGTTTTCCTAGTGTTTCAAATTTATTTGATATATAAATCGTTAAAGTTAAATTATTACGACGTTTTCTTAAAAATTTTACGATAATTATTTTATCACTCAATTTTCACAAGGAATGTATTTTTACAATTTTTAGCATCTCATTACATTCTATTTTGACCTATTAAAAACTTACTTGTACCAAAAAGTTACAATTCTCTACACATTTACTTACACTTTATATTAAAAAGTGCTACAAGTAATTACATAATACAATTTATAAAAAAAAAAAAAAAAAGATATTTTGGAGACAAGAGCTCCCAAAAATCCGGCCCTATAAGGGTGTATTTTTTGAATGGTATGGCAAGTGATTGGTAATAAATTTTTGCTTATACTTAAAGTCTTTCATTTCTATTATGTTCTCATTCATGTCTTATTTCACAAAGTGTTAGAAAAAAAAATCCTCTCCTTGTTTCTCCTTCATCATAACCGGTTACAACATCAAGGTGCCAAGGGATCAAAAGTTTTGCAAGATCAAGTGTTATTACAACCTAGTTATATCCTTTATATGGTTTTGAAATAAAAACCAAGGGTATTTAAGTTTAATCCTTGTTACTTACACCTCATCACTATCACTTGTAAGCTTGTTTTTATCATTTTCATGTTTCCTTGTCATTTTCATATGTTTCTTTTCATTTTTGGAGCTATTATGCATGATATGTGATTTATACCATTTATTTCATGATTTTTGAGTTATATATACATATTGGTCATCCTATAAATATCCCCATGGTATTCTTTGGTCTTGATGGTGATTAGGAACCCATGACACCCTAAGAAGGTGTATGGTAGGATTAGATTAGTTTTGGAGTTGATTTGAAGGGATTAGAATAGGTTTTGTCCGAGAAAAACTATTTTCGATAACTATAAATATATGTTCTGTCCTTATTTCGAATTTCTGGAAAAACCTACTGTTGGTACGAAACTTTGGCCTTGGTATTTAGAAAATATACTTTAAAACGAATCCGTGGCCTTTTGAACGGATAAAAACGGACTTATAACGAAGAAGTTATGGATTTTTAAAGTTTGACGACGAAACGTATTATTTTCAGAAAATTCAGCATGCAGTTTTTACTCTATTCGGGTCAAAAAACGAGCCTTAAGCTTCACAAATTATTTCGACTAGTCAAAAATATATTAGTTTACTTCGATACGAAGCTAAGGACATATTATACGTAGAAAACGGATTTAAAACGACAAAGATATGCACGTTTTTATAAACTTGCCGTAACTATTATTTTCTGAAAATCTATATTATTTTTACGATACAAGTATTTCATTAGCTGTATCGACCATGTTTGCGGTTGTTTTTAACCATGATGTGAAACTTTTTGGAACGAAATGTCTTCTAGTAAAATCAAGTTCATCGGCCATATTTTTCAAAACAAAAAGCCGTTTGTAAAGCGGAGTTATAGTAAATTAATTACGGATGTTCAAACTTGGCCGAAACTCATTTTTCTGCACACAATTAGCAAAAACCACCATCTTTAACCCTTAATATCTTTATGATCGAGACCTTTTGGACGAAAACTCCTGAACTGAAACTTTTAGATACCGATACAAACTTTCCAAAACCGTCGAGTTCGTTCTCTAACGATCGACGTACACCGTTTTACGACTATTTTTCCGAAGCCATTTTTGTTAATTTCATGATAATTCCGACGACATTGTCTTGCGACGAAAAGTAGAAATTTCACCATAAATCATTATGAAACCATTGTAGGATGACATTTTGACATAAATACTTGTAAAGTGATTTAAGAATGGTCAAGACGTCAAAAGAGTATTTTTCGACGATAAGTATTATTTTCAAAACTCGCAAATGGTATAAATAACATACGAAATGCATGCATAACATTACATTGCAACTCATTACGTATCATATCCTTCACAATAGGTCAAGATTAACGTATCACATTACATCTCGGTGTACTCACTTTTGTCTTCGCATCATTCCACCAAGTGAGTTCCATAGCCCCTACTTTTACTTGTTTTCATAAATGTTTTGGGGGAGATACATGCTCAATTATTTTCATAACTATCATGATTATTTGAAACTACATGTTTAACTGAACTGAATGTTTAGTCATGCAAAGTAACCGTATTACCATACGTAGTATTTCCATAGTATATTCATTGGACTGATGGTCTTGGTATATTCATTAGACTGATGGTCTTGGTACATTCATTGGACTGATGGTCATGGTACATTCATTGAACTGATGGTCTTGGTATAATCATTGCACTAATGGTCATGGAACAATTTGAAACCGTACGAATTAGGTGTTATATTAAGTAACTATGGATACATTAAGTTAGGCACTATCATGTGAACTCATTTGACGATTTGGGCTTGAACATAAACTATATTACACTTTGGCAATGGGTTGTGAATACACAGGTTGCAAGTTTTGTATGGGCGGAACTTGGAACTGAGTGGATTTACAAAGCCTTTGCTGCATAAACGATTTTTGAAAGGCTTTACATTTCTTCATAAACTCTATGAACTCACTCAACCTTTGTGTTGACACTTTTTAGCATGTTTTATCTCAGGTATCTAAGGTATTCACTTCATGGCATGCATTTGGACACATCATGGAGTCGCGATGACGACGCGTCTCACTTGGGTTTTACGTACTTTAAAACATCGTTTGAATTGTAACAAACTTATTTCCGCACAAGTTGATTTACATTTGGGACCTACTTTGTAAACTCTGATTATTTCATTAAATCAAACGACGTATTTTCCAAACGACACTTTAGGTCGTTCAATATAACTGTGATTGTGATGCTATGACAGTCAATCCCCAGGAATTCCATTCCGCTGCAAAACAGGTAATTTGGGGGTGTGACATTGTCGCTATTACCGCTAACCACCATTGATCACTATTGTTTTCTCGCTCTTCTAAACCGCTGCATCGCGCGGGCATGCTGCTAGTACTCTATGATGGTTAAGGCCCCCAACTGAACTCAAGTTAGCCGCCATCATCGTACCTGGTAAATGGATTATCTCGTTCTCTTTGTGGCATATAAGCTCTTTCAGGCCATTGACAGTTGCGTGATGAACTAGTGTGATACTGTTATCGGAACGATTCAACATAAGCATTCAATAGTTCAGTGTTGACCCTTACAGCAAAGGGTGCAATCCCCTTTGGCCGACGCCAATCCTAGTTTGCACACCGCCAAACCGGCGCCATTGTACCACAACCCTCCGGCGCCAAACCAAAACTAAAGAAATTAAATTGTGCCTAATGTAGAGTTTTTTATTTTTTATTTTTTTAATTTTTTTTATTTATTTTTTTTTTTTTGGATTGAAATGAGTTTTATGGGTTTTTTAAAGGGTAATATCTTAAAAAAGCATCATACCTATTTAAAAAGACTCTTCTAAGTAGCGAACTAAAAAAAAACTCTTGTGAGTACTAATGTTGACATTTTTGTATTTATGTGAGTAGTATGACCATTTTACCCTTTCAAATTACATAAATGATCCATGTGGGTTTGCAAAAATTGCATCCAACGTCCCTATGGTAAATTACATAAATGGTCCCTGTCGTTCGGAGAAAACTACATCCACCATCCCTAAATTTTTTTCGATTTTTTTAGTTAAAAAATACTTTTTTAAGTAGCGAACTTAAAAAAAATGCTCTTGTGAGTGCTAATGTTGACATTTTTGTCTTTAAGGGAGTACTAGAAACCTGTGATGACCATTTTATCTTTCGGCTTTTTGAAAATTGCATCCACCGTCCCTAGGGTAAATTACATAAATGGTCCCTGTCGTTATTGCATCCACTATCCCTAACTTGCTTTTTAGAAAAAAAGTTTCATGAAAAAAAGAACAAATTTTCCGATAAAAAATTCACTCGTGACAAAAAAAAGTATCCGAAAAAATTTTCAGATGTGACGAAAAAAAAATTTCACATGCGCCAAAAAAATTTTCCCAAAAAAATTAGAAAAAAAGTTTTTCAAAAATAAAAACAGACGAAAGCATATAAAATAGGACGAAAAAGAGTTTTTCGACATAAAAATCTGAAAAAAAAACATTCTGAAAAAAAAAGAAAAACAAATTTTGGAAAAAAAAAAGTTCCAAAAAAAGTTTGAGGACAGTGGATGCAATTTTCTCCAAACGACAGAGACATTCATGTAATTTACCTTAGGGACGGTAGATGCAATTTTCAAAAATCCGAAAGGTAAAATGGTCATCACAGGTATCTACTACTCATTTAAAGACAAAAATGTCAACATTAGTACTCACAAGATCATTTTTTTTAAATTCGCTACTTAGAAAAGTATTTTTAAACAAATATATGATGTTTTTTAATGGTATTACCCTTTTTTTTAATTGTTAAGTGTGTGTTGAATGAGGAAGACCATGAGTTTGGTTATTGTTTTTTTTTTTTTTAGTTTAAACCTCATTAGATGTTGTACCTTAAGTCTTACCCCCTTTATAATTTTAGTAGTTTGTAATTGTTTGTAGTAATTCTTTGTAATACAATGTTTCATTTTTTTTATTTTTATTATAAGAAATGAAAAATTAAAAATTTTGAAAAAAAATGGACATGAAAATAAAATAGTGGGTCTTACAAGTCGAGATTTGGCGTGAGTGATTGAGAAATGTGTTTTTGGATATGTGAGTGAAAGGGAAGTAAAAGGAGAAAATGATGAGGTGATGCATATGTGGCCCTTTTTCTTGAACCACTGCACCCTTTGTTTTTAAAGCGTTAACGATATGAATATTGAATATTATTAATGAGTGTTTAGTGTTTGGGTGTTAAAAGCGGCAATTCTGAAAAAAGGTGATGAATATGGTTTCTATATAAGTTAATAGCTTATTTATTATTTTTATTTTATTTTATTTTTTTTAACTACGAGGTTGTTTTATCTGCTTTATTTTTTATAAACTCATAGTTTCGGCTATAGTTCAAAATATATGAGGTTATGTATGCTTATCATGATGTAACAAGCTTCTATTAGTAAAACATTTATAAAACAAGTCGGAAAAGTCAGGCTTACGAAACATAAGCCGACATAAAGTAAGCTCATAAGCCAAAAGATAAGCTTTAACAAACACCTCTTAGAATGAGATCGCATGTTATGAGGGGAAAATCGCGCATGGACATTTGTTATGGTGGTGTCATCATCATTCGCGATGGTGAATTTTTTTTGTTGATTTGGTGGTCAGAGACGGAGCCAATAAGGGGTTGGCGGGTGTCAAACCTCCCCCAACTAGCCCAAATGTGTTCAAAAATATAAGATATAAGCCCATGGCCCATTATGTGAAAAAATATATATAATTGCATCCCTCAAATTTTAGCTTTTTGCAAGATGAAAATGGCTTTCAAATTCACACCTTTATTAATTTATATATTTTTAAGCACCATGCCAGGTGAAAGTTTATTTTTATAATATTAGGTTTAAAACTTTAACCCTTATTGTCATTTAACTACTCGTATGTTACAATTATAAATTTTGCTTAATCAAAGTTTGTATTGTTTTTGGCTTAAAGTTGAATAATGGGCAAAAAATAAATGATGTCTACTCCACAAAACACACATGTAAATTTCTTATATTTTTGTTGCCTTTCTTTTTTGGTGTAGCATATGCTTGTATGAACATATAGTGTCAATAAATATTTGTCTTTAACAAGATTTTACTTATACAAATTAGTTCATGAACCAAATGATTGACATATTATTAGGATATTTTTTTGACAAAACTGAACATGTGTTGACTTGAGATATAAAGGCTTTCTTTATAAAGATATATAATTCTATGTATAATTTTCCAGGCTATATGACATTGTGACTTCGTTTGCATTACTATTCTATAAGAAAGTTAAGTTCCTCGGCCGCTCTCAATGCAAAATCTTGGCTCCGTCCCTGCTAGTGGTGACACTTAATCCAAATAACAATGGCTGTGTATTTGAGTGTGTGTTATGTGATATGTTTGTGTTTAGAAGTACTATAAATATAGGGTTTTGCTATACATTGCACACTGGCCACTGTCTAAGAATCATTTACAAACTATTTATTTCTATTTTTAAGTTGAATTTGAAAATAAATTAAGGAAAACTGAATATGATAAGGTAAACTGAATCAATTAAGGTAAACTGAATCAATAAATGATGGATGTTTTTGTGTATAAGGTAAACTGAATATATTAAGGAAAGAATATGATAAGTAACTATCTTAAATATGAAAATAATAAGTTAATAAATGATTTTTAAACACCACCCACTGGGCAGTGTATAGCAAAACCCATAAATATATACTTCAACGTAAACAAGTGATATATAAGGTGATGATTATTACAGGCTAGGGGTAGAGATAATATTGCCGGGATGTGGTGAGAAGTTATTTATTTTTAGGAATACATATCTGTATCACGGACGGAACCAGAAGACAAATTCACCAGGTGCATTTATGAGAAATCAAACAAGACTACATGCACAACGTTTTGGGACCGGGTGCATTTATCAAATAAAATAACAAATAGAGGTTTTTTTTAACAAAATTAACACTACGAGACAAAAATTCACGGGTGTCCCGGGACCCTCAGGACACCCCCTGATTCCGTCCCTGATCTGTATTCTTAAAGTTGCTCATTATTCCATTTTCCAAATTAGGATTGATATCATCAGGGCCGGATTTTGGGGTGTGCATGGTGTTCAACCGCACAGGGCCTCCAAATTTTTGAGGCCCCCGATGTTTTAAACGCACAACTGATTTTATTCGGAGTTTTACGCAATACCGGTGAAAATATAGGCTAGAACTTAAGATTTGTTCGTTATATAAGAGAAACAAATATTAGTTTCAATCGATTTTTTTATTTAAAAAGAAGTGAATGAAAAAGAAGCAGAAAGCATGGTTGCAAACCTGTTAAGAGATGAGGAAGATGCTTAAAATACGTAACATTCATTTTACACCTTAAAATTTATTGATTTTACACTTTCATCACAAACTTTTAGTTTCAGTTTTTAGTAAAGTACAAAGGGTTTACAGAATTTACACTTTCATCCCAGTTTAAAAAAAATCTTATAACGAGCTCAATTATTTTAAGAAATTATTTGTATGCATTCTCTATAGAAATTTTCTAATCTTTTATATAATAAAACAAAACCCTTAGTGGGAATTTTTCATTTCAAAAAAATCAAACCATCCCTTATTTGATAATAATTAAATTATTAATAATTTTATTTTTCAAAGAAATTTAATACGAAAAATTAAATATTTCCGTTTTTTACTTAAAATAGATTATTTTCGTTTAACAATTTAGATGTAGTAAAAAATTAAAAACACACATGTACTTGAAGGCTTTTTTTCAATACATTTGGACTAGATTGTAAATTAAAAAAGGAACTGAACAGATCTCCGTTCTCATATAACAAAATCTAACAAAAATCTCTACAACCCAAACCTCTTAGCTCAGATAAAAAATAACACTTAAATCACTTCCCATTAGAAACCCTAAATCGTTCCTTACCACAACTCTAAAACAAAGCATCAAAATCCTATACGATTAATTAGATTTTTAATCATCATGTCAAGCAGAAATCCGTCCAAGGTATCATGACTATTATTTGGTTAACTTATTATTATTTTGCACAATTGGTGGAATTTGTTTGATTTCAAAACGATTGCAAGTTGTGTCCAGGGCCATTCGTGCTTTATATAATTTACTAATTATATTGACTAAATTAGTAAATCTGTATTAAGATGAAGTTTTATTTTTATGGGCGTACAAGCGGATGTAGATGTTGTCATTAATAAAGTGAAAAAGAAACACTTTAATCTAAAACCTATGCGATCGTAACTTCTTGATTGGTGTCATAACTATATAAGAACTTCTATAACCAAATTGTTTGGCTGATAGTGCTGCGTCTTATTGTACGCTTTGTAATGTGTGCTTTTATTCTATAATATGCTATGGAGATCAATATCACTTTTGTGGTAGTGTACTTTGTAACGAGTGCTTAAGCGGAGGAGTATAATGCCTACAAAGTTTCTTAAAGAAAACCCACAAAAAGTTTGTGATGTATGTTGTGCCCGACTTAACTATGTTCAACCATTCTTGATGGATTAAGTGAGTTATGCTTCACACATAACGACACAGGACCTAACGGACCTTAATTAGTATATTGCAATTATGGCTCAGATTCCCATGGAGACACACTATGGAATATGAAATTTATAAGGCTGTAAACACCATATGTGGTTACTCTAAGGTAAAGTGTGTATGCTCGGCTTAGTCTATAAGTAGTAGAGTATTTTCCATTTGTTGTCAATGTGCTTATCCCTCCCCTATATAAGGGCGGGTTTGTTTGAAAATGATCTCCCCCAAAAATCTATAAAAATGACACGTGGCATTCCTTTCCCCAAAACTCTAATATCCGTCCGATCAAAATAATTCACTCCATCCATTAATTACAAACCGTTTCCCCCAAATACTATCTCATCATCACAAACATCCCCAATCAAATTAAATGCAATAACCTTCACAAATCTGTTAACAAATCAATTATCATAGCATCAGATCAATCAAAAACGAAAATCAACCTTCCCGTAAATCATAATTTTAATCGCAATACGAAAAGATCATGAAACCTAATTGAGTATTAATCAATAATTATGTATTGGGATTAGAATGAGCCTGCTCCAGCTGATTAGGTCATTCAATTATTGACGGCAATTATTCCGGCGACCTAATTGAGGTTATTATTATTATTATTTTTTTATGATTATTTTTAAGTTGGTTTGTTTAATATGTTATCAATTTTATCAATTACATATTTATGTTTTTTTGATGATGATGATGATGTTCCGGTCAATAATTGAAACTGAATATCATTTACAACTAGGTGTTTGATGAAGGGGTCACCAAATGTTTGATGAAACGTCTAAGGTAAAGGATATTAAGGAAGAGGTAAATACTTAATACCTTAATATATATGTATTTCTTTGGTTGTGTAAGATTGCATAATAGGTTATCTTGATTATTAATCTATAGCGTGATTTATTGATAACGTCTAAAATGAACATGTTTTTAGTAGCGTTATTGTCAGTTTTGTGCATGATATTCGGCTATATTTACTCATAACTGTTGCAAAAGTGCAAAGATGCGTATTGTGTATGTATATGTAGCCAGGTATCGCGAATAATGAAGAAATGAAGTTTTTATGCACATTTGGAAGATTCTAAAGGAAGGAAGTTGAGATTGGAAGCTTGTGGACTCAATGATATGGAAGCGTAGTGATTTCTAAGCATCTACAGCAAGGAAAGATCAAGTTTGGCTTTGGAAATCATCAACGTAAGCAAAGAATAAAGCATAAAGGAAAAAGTCAACAAAAAGTCAAAATGAGCAAAACCCAGCCGATCGGTCGCAACCCGCAACCGGATCCGGCTGGGCAGATGGTCAAAGCTGTTATCGATTCGGTCGGCCTAGAAACCGATCCGGTTTCTGGCACTGCAGTTACACAATTCGCATTTATTGTTGTCTTAACTCCCCATAATCATTGGAGTCCGATCATTTCTTGATATTAACTTGGAGAGAACATTTTTTGGGCAGTTAAGCAAGTGCTTTGGCTATTTAAAGGACCTAGTACTTGTATACTAAGTGTGACACAACAAAAAGAGTATTAGTTTACACCAAAACTCATACTTACCCTATTATTTCAACCCAAAAGCTTAGTAGTTACTGGAAAACGTCCAGAAGCAAGGAAGGAACCATTCTTGTCCATTGTTTCGGTAGTTTGGAGTTGTGCGGTGATCCTAGGCGATTGGAGGCGAGTGGTTGCTACAATCCATGATTTCTAATTCTTGTAATCACAAAATTTTAGGTATTCTATGAACTTTGTTATGGAAATCTATTCTCTTGAATTGTTTGAATTACCTTGTTATGACTTGTGTTTAGATATGATTGTTTTCATGGAGTAGTTTGTGATATACTTGTGTGTTGGAATGTGATTAATCATAATAATGTTCTCAAAATGTGATGCATGTATATATGATCTTGTTTAAATGAGTTTGTTGGAAAAATACTAGTCTTGGATTGATTTGTCAATAAAACATGTTTTAAGAAAAAGGACCGAAAGGATTTCTCTTATGTTTTATTCCAAAAAGTGTAGTGACAAACTAGTATGGGATATGGTGATTGACAACCACCATGTTTTGCTTATTAAAACAAGACTAGGAACGTTTTCATCACGAAGGGTCGAAAGATTCGTAAGAACAAATTTAATGAGAACATGTTGCAAACAAATGGAACTTTTATAGGATAATCATTGGGATAAGGACCGAAAGGATTACCTAAATGTTTTTGTTCTTAGAATGATTTTTACAAACAAATACCATGGTTGGGGAATCATTTGCTTATGATTTGTGCATCATACTAAGAGTATACACCAAACCTTTATGAACATTATCTATGGTTGATTATGAGACTACACACAAGTATATATTTATATTCTTGATTCGTATTTTCACTAGAACAATTATTTGAGGAAGCCTTGACAAGCTTTCTTGTTAGAAACTTTTTAATCAAATCTATTTCAAAAACAAAAATCCCTTGGGACGATCTCGACTTACCAAACTTTGCTATTGCGGACGAGTATACTTGCTCGTATGTGTTAATAGGTTATACGGTTAATTCGTGATTATAAATTTTTAAAACTTGCACCAACCGGAGCACATCAAGTTTTTGGCGCCGCTGCCGGGGATTTTTCTGTAATTTTCTTTGAAATTAGTCTTAAAAAAAAAAAAAAAAAAAAAAAAAAGTGTTGTTACAAACTAACCGATTCGGTTGGTTAGCCAACCGAATCCGGTTAGACATTCTGTGAAAATATTTTTTTTTTGTTCGAATTTAGTATCTATCTTCTTAGTTTATTGTGTTTTGATTTCTAGAATATTTTTGTGGTTTAATCAGTTCTTAGATTTATTGTTTTTATTTATTTTATTTTTCTTTACATTTGTCATTATTTAGTTAATCTAGTTTTATTAATTTTAATTTTTAATAGTTGATGGTAATGGTTAGGAGTAATTTTATTTTCAGTTATAGTTTATTTCATGATAGAATTTATTGGTAGTTTATTTAGTTTTAGTTTTAGTTTTAATTTTGGTTTTAATTAGATTTAATATGTTATTTAATTATTAGTTTATGAAGAGTTTTATTTAATTAACTGGAGTTAGTACACCTTTATGACACTTAATTTGCATTAATATTTGTTCTTTTTAAAAAAAAATAAAAAAAAAAATAAAAATTTCGATCAAACCGATCGGTCGCAACCCGCAACCTGATCGGTTCGTATTTCTGTCTAGAATTTTCAACCAACCGATTCGGTTGGTGATCCAACCAAATCCGGTTGGAGTTTCTGAGTTGAGTTTTATCATTTTTAGGTTTTGAGTTTTTATTTGAGTTCTTAATTTTGTTAGATGTCTTAGTTGTTTTATTATATGTTTTTATAGTTTGTTCTTGTTTTACTAACTTTAACGCTAATCATTCGGGATTTGTTTTGTTTTGCTTTGTTAAATTGTCTAGTAACATGGATAGTTTGAGCGGAATCTCGGAATACCTTCGTACTTTGGATGAAATGTTCATGGATACCGGAAATTCATTAGAAAAGATTGGAGGAATTTTGGAGGAAAGCAAGAAAGAATTGGGAATTGACACGGGTGATATGGAAGAAGTATGTGAAAACAAGGTTCAACTACCCAAAAAAAAAAGAGTGGTAGTGTTTACACAAGCACCGTCAATGGTGTATGATTCACCGATGATGAGATTTGGAACGCCTTGTGAAGTGGAAGGAGTACGTGCTTGGGATGCACAGCTTAATATGGCTTATGGAGAGAATTATATCTTGGAAGAGGTTCTTGACGAAATCGGTCATGTTCGTATGGACTATGAAGCATATGGGAGAAAGATGGTGAAAAATCTGAAGGTCAATATTCATGGACATATCTTTGAAACTGATTTTGTTGTTTTAGAAGAAGGAAATGCGGATGAACCTAATGTGTGTTTTGGTCGAGATTTTCTGGTCACGACCAAGTGTCAAGTAGATTTTGGTATGGGATAAATGCGGATTAATATAACCGAGTTGGAAGAAGGAAGAGGAGTCAACGAGATGCTAGTGGAAGTTTGTGCAAACATGGAAGAGAAAGAGGTGGAAGTGGTTAAAATGGGAAAAGCAAACCGAAAGAAACCATCATCAAATAAACTAACCCCAACAACAACCTCCACCACCAAAAATGATTACACACCATCGTCACCTACCACTACTATCAAACCCTTAACCGACAACCAAAAAGAAGCTATCTTAGAAAATCTAGAACAAAAATTTCTAGAGCTCAATGAAAAGAAACCGGTTATAGAAGTTCTCCAAGATTATGTGCTTTACCGAAAGAAGTTGGATGCATTAATGCTAGCGAGGGCTAGGTTGGAAGATAAGAATCTCACGGATGAGGATCGAGATCGAATTTTGTTTAAAGGCATGCCAAGGAAAGAAAAGGATCCGGGTAATTTTGTGTTGCCAATCAAAGTAAATGGAACTACACCAGTTTATGCTTTAGCTGATACGGGGTCGAGTGTTAACGTGATGCCGTATCCATTGTTCAAAACTTTGGGACAAAGTAATCCGCAACCTAATCATTCTAAGCTCACTATGGCGGATAACACTCAAGCAAAGGCAATGGGAGAAGTTAAGAATGTAAGAGTGCAAATTGGCTATCAACCGTATTTGGCAGATTTTCTTGTCCTGGATATTCCGGTGGACAAGAGTTTACCGCTATTATTGGGGAGGCCATTTTTACGAACTTGTGGAGCAATTATAGACATGGGAAGAGGCACCATGACTATTGACGATGGGATTTCGAGGCAAACATACTACCCAAAACCAAGAGGACCAATTTTAGAATGTATGGAAGATTTGGAATGGATGGATGCAAATGATGATTTAACTTGTTTTGAAGTGGGACGTGATGTCCACGGTAATCCAATGTACGGACCTTTAACTCCACCTTATTTCGATATAGAGGACGAAATGGAACGTGCATTCGCGATAGAAGCTTTCTATAACCCATTCAAAAACATATTGGTTTACAAGAAGTTGACCGACTTTTTAGGATCTTTACCGGTGCAACTTAAGAATTTGGAGTGGAAACCCGAAGGGTTGGGGACTTACAAGAGACAAACCGGAGATGGAGCATGGCATGTTAAGTTTGATATATTATGCCCGGACGGACGAAGATTTATGAGAAAATTCAAAACTTTTGAAACGTTCCGTGAATTGACCGAAAAATTTCAAAGCGAGGATATTCTTAGGCAAGAATATTTTGAGGAATTTTGAGGAAAGGCAAAGACCGTAATAACAAGCAATCATTTGCTTGAATTTCATGAACTATTTCTTTTGATTTGATGCATTAGGATTTTTGTTTCTTATTTATTTTTCATTTTATGATTGAGGTAATTTGGTTTAATGCATTATGACTATGAGTTTTGAGTTGAGTTTGGATTAGTTCATTTATATGATGAGTTGAGTTTTTTTTTTTTTTTTTTTTTTTTTTTTGGATTGAATGATTGTTCAAAATTTCATTTGGTGAATGAATGTTGTGTGAATCTTTAGCAGAAATTTTTGAGTAAAAAAAATGTTGCTTGGAGGGTAAATGCCTAAGTAACATGTTAAACAAATAAAAAAGCAAATTTGGCAAAAAGCATACCGAAACGGTTGTGTCCTTGACTGAACCGGTTGCACCAAAGTATAAAAATTTCATTTTTCCAAACACACACACACACACTAATTTTCCAGGTGGGTTTTGCAAAAATTCATCCAAGAGAGCAGATTGGAAGTTGTTTAAATTGTAGGATAACATCATGGCACCCAAGCAAGTAAGCATTTACATTCAATTAACTCAACTAAGGTTTTATTAGAACATTTGATTCGAATTGAATATTAGGTAACCAATTTGGGGGTTTTTGTTATAATTAGAATTAAGTGGTAATATTTTAGGATTGAGTGAGTAATTGATATAGGAGTGCATTACAACAAGAGATTGATTGATTGATTCACCATAGAATGGATTTTAGATGATAAGATTTTTCGGAATTAGTTGGGTTGTGCTTATGAAATAAGATAAGTTACAATTGGTGATTCATTTTGATGGATGATATGTTTTTAAGAGTGATGGATGCTACACTATTAGAACTAATGATTTTAAAATATAGGATGAGTTCTAAGATGTTAGATGTTTGATGATTTGGAAGCAAGATAGAGTAATTCTAGGATGTGGGAATCATTGAGGATGATAGAATGCGATCTAAGAGTGGTTTGAGCGTTAGAAATTCGATATTATAAGGATTTGAAGGCAAAATGCCGTATGCAGTCTGCACAACCGATTCGGTTGCGCATTGCAACCGAACGGTTGGTGTCTGACAGATGGAAACCGATTCGGTTGGTGATCCAACCGAATCCGGTTGTGGTTTCTGTGTGGATTTTTTATGAAATTTTGAAATGTATCTTAGAGGGTTATCTAACCTTCTTGTTTGTTCTAACACTCTTATATGGTCTTATTTTTGTGATTTCTACAGAGAATTATTGTAGGGAGCTCGAGTGGAGAGGAAATTCCAATTAACTCGCTTGTTACGAAGTTTTGTGAAAGGAACGAGAAGAAGAAGGTTAAGTATAGTGTGAAGAAGGAAGCAAATGCTAATTTAAAATTCAAAAATCTCACCGATGGAGAGAAACATGCTTTTCGGGAAAGATTGTCGAAGTTACAACATAGGACATGTTTGGTTCCAAGGGTGATTGATTGGGATTTATTTAACGAATGTGAGTGTGAAGATGAGTTAAGAAGGATGATGCGAACGTCTTATGTATATCCAGGAGATGGAGATTCGTTCAATGATTTGTCATGGGAAAGAGCATTCAGTGTTAATGAAGAAGTCTATCGAGAATGGTGTATGGAATTCTTTTCAACCATGTATTTTGAAAGAAAGGTGGATGTTCGGAATTTGATGTCGGAGATTTGTATTTGGTTTAGACTTTGTGGAAGGGATCATGCTTACACGTTGCCAGCTTTTGGTGTAGCTCTTGGTTTGTATGAGCCACATGAGGTTAATCATCGATTATTTGAAACTCACTTTTCTAGACTTCGGAGGTTTGAAAAAGATTACCCTAGTATTCCCGCTTATTGGAATCAAGTGGGAGATCCTACTTGTGCTAGGAGGAATGCTTCAACCATCAGGAATCCGTTGATGAGGATACTTCACAAGTTGATTGTGACCGGGCCATTTAATAGATTTGGAAGCAGGGACAAATGTCAGAAACCGGACTTATGGATTATGAAGTTGCTGGAAGAAACTAAGGACGGTAATGCCATTTGGCAGATAGCCGAATATTTGTCTAGGAGAGCCCCGGGAATCAAGAGCAACAGTAACATTTGTGGAGGACATTTTGTGACAAGATTGGCGAAGAATCTTGGGTATTATGTTGATGAGGAATTGGCTAAGTGTGGAGAGCCAAAGTATAGTGAAACGTGGACTGCAAAAGGTTTTGGTAATGCTTTGAACAGGAGATTGGGAACCGTAGGGTTATGGATTGAACCAAGACCACAACAGCAACCACCACAACAGCAAGGGAATATACCAATGGAGAACGTGCAAATGGGTACGTCCAGTAGTTTTGATTCAGGATGGGGAGAGTGGAACCAACATCTAGATGAGATTCAATGTAGGGATGTGTGGAGAGACTCGATGATGTTAAGAAACAACTACATCAATGATTATTCGATGCCTATCTTTCAACACATGGCTCGAGAAGCCAATTATGAGTTGCCACCCTACAATCCACCAAATGTTCCACCATATCCTTTTCCTTATACTTCTTATCCTGGACCCTATCCGTATCCATATCCTGGGTACGCACCGTTTCCTGATCCAATACCCCCATATGGTCGATTACCTGAAGTTGGAGGAACAAGTTATGAAGTTGGAGGATCATCATCAGGAGTTGGAGGCAAGAAGAAAAAGAGGAGAGTTCGTTCAGAAATCATAGACGAAAACTACGTAACCGAAAGTGATGATGATGAGTTTGATGATGAAGAAGGAGAAGAAATGAGCGAGGATGACGAGTGATTATGGATCATTCGTGAATTATGGTTTCAAAAACAATGGTCATGATGTGTTTTAAACTATTTCTATCTTTTGATCGATTTCTTTAGGATATTTGGCGTATTTTGTTTGGTTTTATCTAGTTTTTAGTAGTTTTGTTTTGTTTTGTGCATTTCGTGTTGCAATTTTTGTTTGCAGGATGGATGTCTTGGAAGCTTATTGATGGTCAAATATTTCGAGTTGGATAACTCACAGGCTTGCTAATGACCCAATGTGCTTATTGCATATTTTATCCCGTGGTATCTTTTAACTATCTTTTTCCCATTTTCTTTACTTTGAAGTTCATTTTTCATTACATTGAGGACAATGCAAAACTTAAGTATGGGGGAGGGAAGAAAATAGGAAAATGATATACATTTTTATTTTTTTTTATAACTTTTGGATGCAAGTGATTAGAAGAAATTCACCCTTGATGGTCTAATGGTTTTCGCGCGTTATTGACAATTAAAATACATAATTTGGGATTTCAATGGTAAAATGAGGTTTTTGAAAATTTTTTAGATTTGAACCAAATTACTGAAGTAATCCATTTTGGATTCGATAGCATTTTCTAGCATGCATAATAGCCTTTTTCCCACATGTTTGTGAGGTTTCTTTTTGTATAAAACACATATTTTGTTTTATATTTGCTATGAGTGTGCCGGTGATTATGTCGATTCTAGAACTTGTACTAGTTATGCATTATGGTTAAAATCACTTTTGAGTGATCTAAATATTTTCAAGTGATAAGAGGCACCTTAGGAATAACCCAAATGGCCTTCCATTTTTACATCTAATGATATATTAGCTGACCACATCGGTTAGTTAACCACCCACATGGACCCATTTTGTTAGTGCTCATTTTTAGCACTAGATACCCCTAGTTACACCTTCTGAGCCATTCCTTTTCGTTTTTGTTAAATCCAGAAAAATACAAAAATATTTTACACCTTTAAACTTTAGCCAACCCTTATCAAGTCTAATGGTTTGTTGCTAGTTGTTTGGAATGATTGGATTGTTTTTGATGATTATTAGTTAGCTAAACTTTGCCATTCGTGTGTGCCATTCCGACAAAGACGAAGGATGCATACTTCTTATTTGTATTTTTGTGGTGATGCTTATACGAAGTGTGGGGGAGTTGTGATATATGAAGAAGGAGAAGCTTATTAAAAATATATATATATATATATATATATATATATATATATATATATATATATATATATATATATATATATATATATATATATATATATATATATATTATAGCCAAGGAGCTATATGATGGATATTGATTGGCCAATGAGCTAAATCGAGTTATACATATTTGCGGAGAATCGATATGAGAAGAGGAGTAATAATCATTTTTCGGGATCGTGGTTTGTATGATGACTAGCACCATGGAGGTTTGGACTTGATTTTATTTTAATTTTAAACCAATTTCATAAACTATCCCATGCCTTATCCATACCTATTATGAACCCTTAGCCTTATCATTATAACCCGAATAAAAGACCTCTTTGATGAATTTATTTTCTTTGTTTTGATACTTGTACAAGCTTATGGTAAAAAGCATTGATCATGACTAGGAATTGAGTGATTTACATATACCCACCAATATATGAGTGTTGAGTGAAATCTTAAAGCCATTTGTGAGGTATCCTAGTTATGTTATCTAAAGTGTTTGGTTCATTTTTAGAAGATTTTCACATATTATAAGCAAAATAATAATTATCTTTTATGGTAATTGTTACATTTTTCTGGAACCATGGTGTTATGGACCATTGAAATCAATCTTTGCAAATGTTTGACCTACTCGAGGGCGAGTAGAGCTTAAGTGTGGGGGAATTTGATAACGTCTAAAATGAACATGTTTTTAGTAGCGTTATTGTCAGTTTTATCATGATATTCGGCAATATTTACTCATAACTGTTGCAAAAGTGCAAAGATGCGTATTGTGTATGTATATGTAGACAAGTATCGCGAATAATGAAGAAATGAAGTTTTTATGCACATTTGGAAGATTCTAAAGGAAGGAAGTTGAGATTGGAAGCTTGTGGACTCAATGATATGGAAGCGTAGTGATTTCTAAGCATCTACAGCAAGGAAAGATCAAGTTTGGCTTTGGAAATCATCAACGTAAGCAAAGAATAAAGCGTAAAGGAAAAAGTCAGCAAAAAGTCAAAATGAGCAAAACCCAGCCGATCGGTCGCAACCCGCAACCGGATCTGGCTGGGCAGATGGTCAAAGCTGTTACCGATTCGGTCGGCCTAGAAACTGATCCGGTTTCTGGCACTGCAGTTACACAATTCGCATTTATTGTTGTCTTAACTCCCCATAATCATTGGAGTCCGATCATTTCTTGATATTAACTTGGAGAGAACGTTTTTTGGGCAGTTAAGCAAGTGCTTTGGCTATTTAAAGGACCTAGTACTTGTATACTAAGTGTGACACAACAAAAAGAGTATTAGTTTACACCAAAACTCATACTTACCCTATTATTTCAACCCAAAAGCTTAGTAGTTACTGGAAAACGTCCAGAAGCAAGGAAGGAACCATTCTTGTCCATTGTTTCGGTAGTTTGGAGTTGTGCGGTGATCCTAGGCGATTGGAGGCGAGTGGTTGCTACAATCCATGATTTCTAATTCTTGTAATCACAAAATTTTAGGTATTCTATGAACTTTGTTATGGAAATCTATTCTCTTGAATTGTTTGAATTACCTTGTTATGACTTGTGTTTAGATATGATTGTTTTCATGGAGTAGTTTGTGATATACTTGTGTGTTGGAATGTGATTAATCATAATAATGTTCTCAAAATGTGATGCATGTATATATGATCTTGTTTAAATGAGTTTGTTGGAAAAATACTAGTCTTGGATTGATTTGTCAATAAAACATGTTTTAAGAAAAAGGACCGAAAGGATTTCTCTTATGTTTTATTCCAAAAAGTGTAGTGACAAACTAGTATGGGATATGGTGATTGACAACCACCATGTTTTGCTTATTAAAACAAGACTAGGAACGTTTTCATCACGAAGGGTCGAAAGATTCGTAAGAACAAATTTAATGAGAACATGTTGCAAACAAATGGAACTTTTATAGGATAATCATTGGGATAAGGACCGAAAGGATTACCTAAATGTTTTTGTTCTTAGAATGATTTTTACAAACAAATACCATGGTTGGGGAATCATTTTGCTTATGATTTGTGCATCATACTAAGAGTATACACCAAACCTTTATGAACATTATCTATGGTTGATTATGAGACTACACACAAGTATATATTTATATTCTTGATTCGTATTTTCACTAGAACACTTATTTGAGGAAGCCTTGACAACCTTTCTTGTTAGAAACTTTTTAATCAAATCTATTTCAAAAACAAAAATCCCTTGGGACGATCTCGACTTACCAAACTTTGCTATTGCGGACGAGTATACTTGCTCGTATGTGTTAATAGGTTATACGGTTAATTCGTGATTATAAATTTTTAAAACTTGCACCAACCGGAGCACATCATTTATTCATGTTTTTTTGTTGTGGGTAGTTTTGTTAAGTGTGTGACCAAAGGGATTGCTTAATGGTCTTGATTAGGGTGCGTTTAGGATTGCTTATATTGGGTCAGCAGTGTTTGAGTGAGCATATTGAAGCATCTTATTATCTTATGCATTATTAGAAGATAATAAGGGGGTGTTTGTTTAAGCTTATATGCGGGCTTATGGGCTTATTTGATTTCGGCTTATATTTCATAAGACATAAATTTTGTCGCTTACTTTGAGAGTTATGGCCTTATATTAGCTTATATTATGATATAAGCTACTTACATAAGCAAGTCACAAAATTGAGGCTTACAAAATATAAGCCGAAATCAAATAAGCCCATAAGCCCACATATAAGCTTAAACAAACACCCCCAAGTTATTGTAATAAGTCAAGCTATTGTACAACTTTATTTTTTCTTGTAATGTTTCCGAAGCATGTTTTGAAAATGTCATGGTACTTTAACTTCTGATGTAAAATTTTTGTTGTTCTAATATATTTTCCGGGGTATCATACCTTTTACCCAAGAGGATAAAAAAATAAAAAATAAAAAATGGTGAGCTTCCACTTTATATGCATTTGATTGTCTTAGCGATGAAAGACCCAAACAACAAGGGCAAGGGAAGTGAAATAATGAAATGCACATCTTCATTTTCATTGATAAAGAAATAATGTGTCTTTGTAGCATCTCTTGATGTCATTCCCACATCATACTTTAGACTTGCTTTTGTCAGATACTACATTTATTCATTTAGATACTACTCATTCGTCCCAAAATAATAATCCCCATTTGATTTTTTAGGTGTAAACAAGGACCAGCTCTCAAGGACGCTGTAAGAAGGATCAGGTTCGCTTATACATTTGCAAGAATTTACATGACCAGTTTATTCCAGCACCTGTCAAAAGTGAGAAATCAGTAGGAGCGTTTACAGGTATTGTTGCTTCTAAGTACACTGTTTCGAATCACCGTATAATAGAACCCTTTTTATACCAATGTTATTAGTTGTAATGATAAAGTTTAAGGGCACATTTGGATAAAAATTTGTGTAACTCCCTTATTGAAATTGAGTTAGCCTGAAATTCCAGTGTGTCCATTATGTTATTTTTTTAATTATCTTTATATGACATATGGATGACTACAAGAAAATACAAAAGTCATGATACCTTTAAAGGTGCAATGGCAACACCTTAATATAATGGACAACGTGTAAAAACTGTCTGCTTTATGTGTTTTATTGTCTTGAAATAACTCTTTGCAGGTTTTTTTTGTAGTGTACTTTGCTCAATCCTTAATGATAATGGTCACCCAATCATCGATATTGAATACCTTAAGGTAAACCACAATCTAACAAATATCCTTCTCATTTGCACTCAATAACTTAATGTCAATTTAGAAACTGTTTAATATATGTTGGGAGGTTTGTCTATTTTCACACAACTTGAAACTTAAAGTGACGGACAATTGTATTTATAATAATTGACCATGGGCAAAGGTAATATGTTTGAGTTATGGTGACTCTGATTACTTTTAAACAACATAACTATGTTGGTTCAGGACGATCTTTAGTTTTTTTCCGTATGGTTTTGCTCAAGTGTGACTCTCATTTGTGGGACTTTTAGGGTTGAAAATAAATGAGAAGCTAAAAATGTTGTAAGAGGGGCACCGGATGGGATGATGAAGTGATGAACAAATGTGATTTATATAAAAAAAAAGTGTTAGAAGAGGATAAACAAGAAGATTAGATGTGGCTTATGAGCTGATCAAGTTGGGTTTATAGCTTAGTTCAGTTCATAAGCTCATAAGCCATACAAAATGGCTTTTCAATTTTCTATAGGGTCTAAAGCCCATTAAATAAGCTAAACCAAACACTCCCTTAAAAGTTTATAAGAGTTGAGTGGTTAATTAAAGTTTGAGCTATAGTACAAACATGAGACTGAAAAATATAAAAGGTGGGGTTTGAGTTTATGATAATGGAAGATTGTGTTAAAGTTTGATATTCGAGCTGTTGAATTTGAGAAAAAAAGTGGCTCGAGTAAATCCAACCCAGTCCAATGCAGTTCAGCATGTACTAAATTGGCATGTTTCGGCTAGAAACTGTTTAGTACTTCCAGCGTTGTTCTTATGACTAATATTATGAATTGAAGTGGTTTCATATTCAAGACTTGGTGTTTAATCTGTACGTATCTTCTTATAAGAAAAGTTATTATGTAGTGTACTTGATCAAATAATATTAGTTTACACATGTTTGTATTAAGTTGTAACTTCTAAATCTTTTTTTAGATAAAATTGTGAGTAGATAATCTCGCCCCATTGCTTCTTTCATGAAGACAAAAACCTGAAGGGCCAAACCTGCCCGTTTCAAACATTTAAACCGCCAAGCGGTTATAATAGTTATTACAGTTATTTACAGAACCATCATGTCGTTTGGGATATACCCCTTCGATATCTATATATAGATGGAACATGTACAGAATTTCGACAGTTAGACATATTGACAAGTTATTCATATATTGCAATTTCGTTATAATTTGTTTACTCATATCGGGACCAACATTTGGCATCAAGAGCCTTGCCCATACACTCGTTACATCGATACAACCATCATCTTAAACACAAGATTCCGAACCAGAAAACAGAAACAAATTCTGTTGATTAACGAGTACAAAACAAAAAAAACCAGAAACACTCTTGAACTAGAAAGAAGGAACCAGAAAAAGTTCAGACGCGCTGAAACTTTTGTTTCAGGAAGAAGAAGAAAAGACGCAACGTATTATCATTACATACGCTGCCTGGATAACTTGATAACGCAAGGAAAGTAGTGCACGACCGTACTTGTGTAAGAAATTGCATTCGACAAGCCACCAAATTGTGGTGACTTGGTATTTTTCTGTTGGTTTGATTTTGGACGCAACGAGAATGAGACAAAGGAAACTTTGCTATACTTGTTGGCTTTCAATCATACAACGAAAAAAAAAAACAGCCCTTTTGTCGAGACAAGAGTGGAGAAGAAGACGTACGTTAAGAGAAAAAGGAGAACGTTGCTTGAGAAGAAAAGAAGGTATACCGAACCAGAAAACATATCAAACTGTTTTTGAAAAACGCTCGCAATACAAAAGAGAGACAACAATAGGAGCATCCTGATCATTTGCTCGCAAGGATACCGTTGGTAGTTCTGTAGGTTGTTGTAGATACGGTGTGGAATAAAGAAGGAGTATTGTTTGAACGCGGACAAGCAACGAGGGCAACAAGGACATCACTTGTTGACATACTACCGTCGAGTAGTAGAACAAGACAAGCAACTCGCTTGGTCTTTTGGAAGAAATTACCGAGACTAATTTCTGAAACGTTTTGTGTTTTATTCGAAAACTTGGAGATAAATAAAGCAAGTCGACACAAAAGTTCGAGACTTGGAGATAAAGGAAGCAAGTTCGATACAAAAGTAAGGACAACGTGATACAAGGGAAAAGAAAGACATAGTTGGTATACTCTAGTACCGACAAGAAGGGAATACGCAAGTGACAAAAATAGGTCACACGAAAAATCTTAAACTTTTGGATTTTCTTTCATATTTATAGTATAGATACTTAGTTTATACTATTAGAAATCCATAGTTTCATATTAGGATTCCCGGATAACTATTTCTGTTCCCGTAAGTATTAAGTGATACTACTAGTTAGAAATCCCTATACGAAGTAGAAAGTGAAGATCATAAGCACTATCAAAATGCCCGGTGACGACGCAAGTGGCAGTAACACTGCACCAAAACCCGTAACCCCTATGACACAGTATCAATGCCCAAAACTCAAAATCACAAACTACACAGTTTGGACTATACAAATTAAGGTGATACTAGAAGCACAAGGACTATGGGAAACAATAGAACCTAAGGCCGATACACAATTAGATGTTAAGAAGGATAAGGCAACAACCACCTTCTTATATCAGGCGTTAACCGAAGATGTGATCTTACAAGTAGCAAGTTGCAAAACTGCAAAAGAATTATGGGATTCATTGAAAAAGAGACACGTTGGAGAAGAAAAGGTGCAACAAGCACGATTACAATCATTGATGATTGGATTTCAGACTCTTCAAATGAAGGAGGATGAAACGGTGGATGTATTTACAGCCAAATTGAACGGCTACGCCACGAAGGCAAAAGAATTAGGAAAAGAGTTGGATGAATCACTTTTAGTTCGAAAACTATTAGACTCCACACCAGATAGATTCATTCAAATAGTAGCATCCATAGAACAGACGAATGATCTCGATGACATTACCTTAGATGAGATCACAGGAAAACTTAAGGCATTCGAGGAGAGAATAAAACTCCAAAAGGGAGGACAAGTAGATGGCCAGGACAACTTATTATTCGCACAAGGCGAACATTCTAGAAATAAGAAACGATTTACAAAATATAGAGGTAGATCAAACTATTCACGTGGAAACTGGCAGAATAAGGGAAATAGAAACAACTCGAATGGAGGAAACTCATCCCACTCATATAAGTCAAACAATGGAAAACAAGGATGGGATAAAAGCAAAATCACATGCTATAATTGTGGAAAACTCGGACACTACAAGAAGGATTGTAGAAGTCCACCAACAAATCAAGAACAGTCAAACCTTATCTTAGAAGACGATGAACCATCATTGCTAATGGCTACACACGAAACTGAAGAAATCTTGTTAAATGAAGAAAAAGTACAACCCCGAAAATATGCTACTACAGATGCTAGCATATGGTACTTAGACAATGGTGCAAGCAACCATATGTCAGGGACAAAAGGCCATTTTAAAGATATTGACAAAAACATCACTGGACGCGTTCGTTTTGGAGATGGATCGTATGTAGAGATAAAGGGTAGAGGTTCAATACTATTAGGATGTAGAAACTTACAACAAAAAATGATCTCGGATGTTTACTACATTCCAAACCTCAAGAGCAACATACTTAGTCTAGGACAACTTACCGAAATAGGTTGTAAGATCATTATGGATGGAAACTTACTGACTTTGTATGATAAGAACAAGAAGTTGTTGATGAAAGTAGAACGATCTAAGAATCGACTTTACAGTATTAGATTGCATATAGTAGCACCTATATGTCTTTTAGCAAACGTAGATGACCAAGCATGGTTATGGCATGCTAGATTAGGTCACCTGAACTTTGATGCAATAGATAAAATGACAAGGAAATGTTTAGTGGATGGAATACCAAGAATAAAGCATGCAGGACAAATCTGTGATGCATGTTTATTAGGAAAACACATCAGAACACCATTTCCAAACCAAGCTAAATTCAGATCGAAGAACCCGTTAGACTTAGTATATGGAGATCTTTGTGGTCCCATAAGTCCAACAACACACTCCGGAAAGAAGCTCATCTTCTTATTAGTCGATGACTGCACACGTTTTATGTGGGCTTACTTTCTAAACTCGAAAGATCAAGCGTTTAGCACATTCAAGGAATTTAGACACTAGATCGAATCAAAGTTGAAGTTGAAAATCAAGATGCTAAGAACTGATAGAGGAGGTGAATTTACATCACATGAATTCACTAAGTACTGTAAGGAGAATGGAATAGAGAGACAATTGACAGCACCATACTCACCGCAGCAGAATGGTGTAGTAGAGAGGAGAAATAGAACAGTGTTATCAACGACTAGGAGTATGATGAAAGCGATGAAGTTACCCTTAAATTTTTGGGCGGAAGCAGTAAGGCACGCCATTTACATACTCAACAGGGTACCGACGAAAGCCCTGGAAGATAAAACACCATATGAAGCCCTCTACAACAGAAAACCAAACTTAGAATACCTAAGAATATTCGGATGCACAGCTTATGCTAAGGTTACGATACCTCACTTGAAGAAGTTAGATGATAGAAGCATTCCAATGATTTACTTAGGAGTTGAAGAAGGATCAAAAGCATGTAGGCTATATGATCCAGTAGGAAAGAAGAAACATGTTAGTAGGGATGTAAAGTTTATGGAAACAAAACCGTGGGATTGGAATAATAATGAAGAGGATACGAATACTGAAGATACGTTTTGGACTACCTTTGTAATAGATGGAGTTGACTATGATAATCATACACCAGTCAACATAGAAAACACCGACAACACGTATCAAGAACAAGAACCTATACCAGATCCGCCCTCACCAATCACACCACCATCATATACTTTCAACCCTAACTCAGATGAAGAAAAAGCTACTATAAGTTCATTAGAGAGCTCAGATCCCAGATTTGATCATAGACCTATACAAGGTTTAAAGGATACTACGGAAATTTACCAAACTGCACGTGAAGTAGAAGCGCCGAGCTTATTCTTTACAGAAGAAGAACCCCGTAATTACAAGGAAGCATCAAAAGATGAGAAGTGGATTGAGGCCATGGAAATTGAATTAGATTCAATCAACAAAAATAACACATGGACCCTCACCACATTGCCCGAAAATCAGAAAGCAATAGGACTCAAATGGGTTTATAAAACCAAAAGAGATGCACAAGGAAGGATCATAAAGTATAAAGCAAGATTAGTAGCAAAAGGTTATGTACAAGAACAGGGAATAGACTTCGATGAAGTATTTGCACCAGTTGCTAGGATAGAGACAGTTCGATTGATACTAGCACTAGCAGCATATAATGGATGGCAAGTACACCACTTAGATGTAAAATCAGCATTTTTACATGGAGAATTGAAGGAAGAAGTCTATGTTACACAACCTGAAGGTTTCATTCAACAAGGAAACCTGGGAAAAGTCTACAAGCTAACTAAAGCTTTGTATGGCTTAAGACAAGCACCGAGAGCTTGGAACGTGAAGCTTGACCAAACATTAAAGTCATTAGACTTTAAGAAATGTAATCTCGAACAAGCGATCTACACAAAGAGAAGCAAGACTTCTACACTTATCGTTGGAGTATACGTAGATGATTTGATAATAACAGGCACTCCAAAGAAGGAAGTAGACTTGTTCAAATCCCAGATGAAAGATAAATTTGAAATGAGCGACTTAGGATTGCTAGCGTATTACCTTGGGATAGAAGTTACACAGACAGGAGGAGAGATTACAATCAAGCAAACTGGATACATTAACAAGATCTTGAAAGAAACAAGCATGACGGACAGTAATGACACGAAGACACCAATGGACCCCGGCACTAAGTTGGTTAAGGCGGAAGATGGAAACCCAGTTGACGCAACTTATTACCGAAGCTTAATTGGAAGTCTCAGATACTTACTGCATACAAGACCAGATCTTAGTTATTCAGTCGGACTACTCAGCAGATTTATGCAAGACCCAAAGGATCATCACCTGAAGGCAGTAAAACAAGTAATCCGATACATCAAAGGAACGAAAGACCATGGAGTAATATACAAGAAAGACGGAGGCTGCAAGATTACAGGATACAGCGACAGTAGTTATGGAGTTAATACAGATCAAGGAAAAGGAACTACTGGAATAGTATTTTACTTTGGAGAGTCACCTATCACTTGGTGTACTCAGAAGCAACCGACAGTAGCGCTCTCATCATGTGAATCAGAATTCATGGCGGCTACAGCAGCAGCATGTCAAGCCTTATGGCTGAAACGATTACTCAGTGAATTAACTGGATTAGAAGAAAAGAAGATAACGCTCAGAGTTGACAATATATCAGCTATACAACTCGTAAAGAACCCAGTATTTCACGGAAGAAGCAAGCATATAGACATTCGCTATCATTTCATTCGGGAATGCTTAGAGAATGGTCATATCAAAGTAGAACACGTAAGTGGAGAACTTCAGAGAGCAGACATTTTAACTAAAGCATTACCAAGACTCAAGTTCATGACTATGCGACAAATGCTCGGAGTTCAAGACTTAGGACGAAGCAACGATCAAGATTAAGGAGGAGAATGTGAGCAGATAATCTCGCCCCATTGCTTCTTTCATGAAGACAAAAACCTGAAGGGCCAAACCTGCCCGTTTCAAACATTTAAACCGCCAAGCGGTTATTATAGTTATTACAGTTATTTACAGAACCATCATGTCGTTTGGGATATACCCCTTCGATATCTATATATAGATGGAACATGTACAGAATTTCGACAGTTAGACATATTGACAAGTTATTCATATATTGCAATTTCGTTATAATTTGTTTACTCATATCGGGACCAACAAAAATGAATAAATATCTTTTCAAAGAAGACAGTATATAAATTTTTTTGTATAATGATTTGAGGGTGAAGCTGTTCATTTCACAACCGCTGGGATACGTTATGTAATTACCTCTGCAATACATAGTCATTAGATAATTAAGCCAAAGCAAAGCAAGGTTTACTAAGCGGCTACGCGTTACTTAACCCCCCACTAACTCACTAAAAGTAGGAGCAACAAACTCGATTATCACTATTTGGGACATTATACATGTAATATTTTAGATAGTCAGAAATTTCCAAACACTTAACAACAACTTATCTGATTATGAAAACTTCAAATACCATAACCACATCCAAACGCTATCTGGTGTAGCACAATGCCAAACATCCCCTCTGATATCTGAAAACTGATTATTCAAATGACCATTACATCAGTTCCTTTGCTTGATATATCTACTGATAATCAAGGTTTTGGTTTATTGCATTGAAATTGTAGGTGTAAACAAGGACCAGTTCTCAATGATGCTGTAAGAAGGATCAGGTTCGCTTATACATTTGCAAGAATTTACATGACCAGTTTATTCCAGCACCTGTCAAAAGCGAGAAATCAGTTGGAGCATTTACAGGTATTGTTGCTTCTAAATACACTGTTCCGAGTCACCGTATAATAGAACCCTTTTTATACCAATAGTATTAGTTGTAATGATAAAGTTTAAGGGCACCTTTGGATAAAATTTTGTGTAACTCTCTTATTGAAATTAAGTTAGCCTGAAATTCCAGTGTGCCCCTTATGTTATTTTTTTAATTATATTTATATGACATATGGATGACTACAAGAAAATACAAAAGTCCTGATGCCTTTAAAGGTGCAATGGCAACACCTTAATATAATGGACAACATGTAAAAACGATCTACTTTATGTCTTTTATTGTCTTGAAATAACTTTTTGCAGGTTTTTTTTGTAGTGTACGCTGCTCAATCCTTAATGATAATGGCCACCCAATCATCAATATTGAATCCCTTAAGGTAAACCACAATCTAACAAATATCCTTCTCATTTGCTCTCAATAAATTAATGTCAATTTAGAAACTGTTTAATATATGTTGGGAGGTTGGTCTATTTTCACACAACTTGAAACATAAAGTGACGAACAATTGTATTTATAATAATTGACCATGGGCAAAGGTAATATGTTTTAGTTATGGTGACTCTGATTACTTTTAAACAACATAACAATTGTGTTGGTTCAGGACGATCTTTAGTTTTTTTTCGTATGGTTTTGGTCAAGTGTGACTCTCATTTGTGGGACTTTTAGGGTTGAAAATAAATGAGAAGCTAAAAATGTTACCGGATGGGATGATGAACAATTGTGATTTATATAAAAAAAAGTGTTAGAAGAGGATAAACAAGAAGATTAGATGTGGCTTATGAGCTGATCAAGTTGGGCTTATAGCTTAGTTCAGTTCATAAGCTCAAATTGTTAAGCTCATAAGCCATACAAAATGGCTTTTCAATTTTCTATAGGGTCGTAAGCCCATTAAATAAGCTAAACCAAACACTCTCTTAAGTCGACTTTAAGTTTATAAGAGTTGAGTGGTTACTTGAAGTTTGAGCTATAGTACAAACATGAGCCTGAAAAATATAAAAGGTGGGGTTTGAGTTTATGAGAACATGTAAGCAGACATAGCTTAGTACCAATTTACTTTTGTAATTTATGGATTTCTTTTGGTTTCTAATCATGGTATATGACACCATCTGTAGGAGTTTAAGCTAAAGTACAAGTGTATTTGAAGCGGTGGTTTTTGCAGTCGAGTAAATCGAACGGCCAACCATCTGTTCGTCTAATTATTTGTCGTCTTATTTGTTTATACATAAGATTCAGAACATGGTTTGAGAGAGGTTGAAAACGGTAACCATGATTGTATTTGAGGTTCTGGTTGTGACTCTGTAACTTTTTAAAATTTTGATTTTTCTAAATAAGTTTCTTTTAACTTTTAGGTTTCCAAGTTACTCACGTTCATCATATTAAACCAAATGGCTCCACTAATATTACGGATAAAAGAAAGACGCAGAGAGCCCTGGTAAATATAACAACAGTTTAAGATTTGTTTCATCTCCTTTGTACTTTTAGCTCAATAACCACTTTTTTCAACATTTTTATATTTTTCCCTACATAATTAGAGGTTACTTAACATGCAATAAGTGAAAGACAGACAATGGTGCTTGCCATTGCGACGACAACTGCTGCTTGGCGGCTGCAAATGCACCTGCTGAGCTTGCTAGGTGGGACATGATGTTTGAACTGTTATCCCAGAGGCCCACTAAATACTTGATGTGTAAGCCAAAAAAAAGATACCCCCAACACATTAGCTATAACGTTGTACACATGTCAACTATGAATAAACTATTGCGCAGGTACAGTGAACTCCTTTACACAACACCGGTACTGGATATTCGAAGGCAGAAATATCAGGATGAGGAACAAGAAAGAACCAGAAAAACAAGAAACCGTTTTTCTTTCACTACACTGTTGGAAGTGAATCCCCAAAACTACCTGTAAACACATAAGTCTTCGCCTTACCCATTTTCGGAAACTAATATTATTGTAAATTATCCCATGTAGCGAGTCAAATTTACAAATGAAGCAATCATCTCTATAGTTAATCCGGGACAAGCATGGTTTACAAAAGATGTTAAGTTTTCAGCGAGAAAGTTATTGAAGAATTTTCGGCACCAAGGACCACAACCTATTTCAAACTACAGGTAATGACACATACTCATCACATATACATACACTTTACAATAAATAGCTAACTGATTCATCAGCCTGTGATAGAATCCCATAAATTTTACCAATACCCTTATAAACTGCGAAATTTTCAGCCCAAATCTTAGACTCACTTACTATAGCTGTTACCTTTTTCTGGACCATACTTACACACAGAAATGCGTACATAATTATAATAAAACCAAACTAAATTACTTCCTGAAAGACCGTCAGAATGTATAATCTGATATTACAGCAACAACATTGTCATTGCTATCATGTGGATGAGTGTATAACAAATGGTGTCTTCAGTGGAAATGAACACCTCAACATTCTGTTAATTTTTTTGTAAATAGATGTGCCGGTTATTTATGTATATAGATGTGCTGGAATCATTTGGCTTTTAGAAATACATCCCTATGGTGGACAGTCATGTAGTGAAACTGGAATAAGGTTGTCATTGAGGCTTTTTATATGTGCAGATCCATTGAATCAGAAGACATTGGGTATTTTCACACCGGGTAAACAACATTGTAATTGAAGCTTTTAATAACTACACAAACTACGCAAAGACGGTGAATACATGAACTCCACATCCATCGTTGTGTACATAGATGTTTTATTACATGAACACTCTCCTTATTTTTTCTCCATTTTTTGTGTTTAAGACATTTGCCATTATTCATTGTTTATCTATGTCTGGTTAGAATTTGTAAAATATTATTATAAAGCTACCCCGCCCATGTTGGTCATAATCTTTTGTATAAAACCGACAAGTTGGTTTTGTGGCACTTTTTTCTATATGATGTTTTACGCTTTTCAATATTTATTTTCGTTCACTTATTAAGAATGCCTTAAATAGGAAAAAGCGAAGCAATTGATATGCATGCATGAGTAAAATATAAATTTTGCTTTACTTTCTAATAGCTAGAAAAAAAGACATTGGAAATGGTGGTGTCACCGAAGATGAAGATGTTATGATGTTTTGAGAGAGTTAGATAATACTAAATGTGGTGCGCTAATAAGATCTTTGGTGGTGTTGTGTGATTTAATTAGGATCTTAATTTATTAATTATAATTGAAGGTTGCATGAGCTTACACGCATTTTATTCACAATTGTATGGCATTCAGAAAATAGGATGTTTGTAACAGGATATCACTTTCCTCAGCCAAACTTTACATCAAAATGTTGTTCAATACTTTGGAATGCTGATTTTTTCACATGGACAACTTTATGTAGCCGTTTTAAGAGTAAAAAGCAAAAAAAAAGTCTAAAAGTATTGTGTTGTGATAAAGATGGTAACTTCACAAATGCTAAATGATGTGTATAAAGAGCTTTTTCATAGATTATAAGTATATTTCTTTTACGATTATGACTCGCATAAATTTGTTATTACGCATAAATTTTTTATTATTTTTTTCAAACATTATATTAAGTTTAACGATATATTTAAAACTATATTACTAATTTTATCTTCAAAAATTCTTGAAGCTAGCCGCCCAGCGGGCGGGCCTGTAGCTGGTTTATTATATATGTGTCATTGAAAAATATTGTTATATCACTTATTGTAGACAATAAATTCCTTAAAAATAGATTTCTTTTTTCTTTTGGTTCTTGATACCGGAAGAATTAATACCATATTACCATCAATATTAAAACAAGTTAAAGGACTTGCAATTCTTACTGTTGCAAAAGTTGGTATAACAGTGACCTATAATGTTGGTACAGGTTTGGTTGTTGCACGTAAAGTAGATGGATCGTGGTCTCTGCCATCTGCCACTCTACATTTGGTATGGGTTAGGAGCTCAGGTATAATATAGATGACAAGATCTATTTCTCAAATTCTAGCATTTGATCCAATAAACTAGACAATTCTAAAAATGATAAAGTTTTCTATAATCATGTTCGACTTGCTAATTATATTTTATAAAAACTTTATCCGGACAATAAGTGTGTTAACCCAATCCAAACTAAAGATAATTTACTTTGACCTGTTTTTCATAATATTCAAAATTTGACAAGTTCTTTATTTGTATTAGTTACATAATTACCAGAGACATGGTTCTTTGTTTTCACTGATTATAGTTTTTTGTATTAATATGGATAGGTAAAATAAGGATACATAATGAGAAACTTGCAAAGCCGGTGATGAAGTTGTATACCAGAATGTGGAACTCTCATTATGTTGATCGAGACTTTAGTTCGTGTCAAGCTAAGGAGCTTTTGGATCATCTCGAAAGTGTTCTTGCCAATGAACTTTCCAGTCTCATCATGGAAGTTATATCACAGGTTAGTATTTTCTTTTCTTGCCTACTTTTACTTTAAGGAATCTATACTTGCCAAAACAAATTGAGTCGTTCCTGTTAGCGTATTTATTAATCATTATCTATGGACAATAAGTTCAATTTTTGTGGAGATAATAAGGTGTATTGCCCTGGATCTCCAAAAAAGGTTATGCATTTTACGGTTTATGTGATCATAATTGCTCCTCTGCCTTGGTAATGATCACAAGTAACCAACTGGCCATTTTCAAAGAGACGGGCCGTAGGCTTGGAATGGCAACAAATGTGTATGTGTCTTCCTCCCTCCTTGGCTAACACACAGCTACTGCAACTATCCTAATTGTGGAGCTAATTGAGAAAGTTGATGGCTTTGCTACTAGGACTGCAAGAGCTAAACACAAGGTAAAGATACTTCTCTACTTTAACTCAGTTTTGCTAAATAGAGTAATTGTTATATAGACTATCAAATTGTTGTGATAGAATTTAAGTTTCTATTGACAAAAGGAGTATGTGAGTGTAAATTGTAATTTTTTCCTTAGCTCTGTTTGGAGCTGAATTAAAGCTATGTTAGATGGGACAAAAAGAGTATGCAAGTTATAATATAAAACCAGCTTTATGGGTGAAAATCTTTTTTAGATGACCAAATATGATTGTTTCCAATTCTTCCATCTTGATTTATTGTACTCCAAGTTGATAAAGAATTCTTTCTTATTCCGTGCTTTCAGGGTTCATATGGAGGGGGCACTGAATGTATAAATTTGGTTACAGATGCACCAAGTATGTATGGTTACGCATACACCATCACTTATCATAACTATCACATTTAGATGTAACTAAACTTCACAGGCGGATGATTAGCATCTTTGGTTTATTGCTAATGAGCAAGAAGATGTTCCAGTGTGGAATCCTGCCCTTCCCCTCTACTGAATTTATTCTCTTCGATAAGGTCGGGCATGAAGTTAACAAGTAAGATTTTACCTTTTAGCTTACTCTTCTTTCGAATAGAAATCGAATGTTTTATCTTTTTAAAGTGTTTGTGGATGAAAATGCATATTTGGTCAGCTAATAAACCTGAATTTATCTCTTATAACGTTATTTGTAATAGCCAAGTAAACCAATAATATCTTCCAGTGATTTTTAATGTTTTTTTGGTAATGATTTATATAGGATTAAAGTGTTAACTTTATAAAAACTAATGTTGTTCAACGAAATGTATCACGCTTTGTAAAGGGTGACTTTATACGAATACTTCAAGTTATGCGAGGTGGGGTCTGATTTTTGTCATTGTTTAATTTTATTGTTACTTGAAAGGTATTTTTCTATAATTGCAGTGAGAAAACCGCAAGAAGATTGAGTATAGTTTTTATCGACAATTTATAATGTGAATAAATTGATCCATTGACTTAACTTCGATATAATTGTAGACCACCATTTAATATATGGAAGCATCGGTTGTATCCTTATTTTCATTAGCCTATAACGTTTTTATTGGAGAATAAGATATTAAGTATCAAATCTTCGAATGAATCATTTTGAAAATGTACAAGCTTGTGAACTTATGTGTATCCAAACATTCCATTACAAAGGTCTTAACGGGTAACTAAGATATTGCGTATATTTTAGAAGCGTATCAATATGAATATCAACACAAATTTTACTACGTGGATTTGTGTTTAATGAAGTTTTCAGCTAATAATATTCTGTAAGTACAAGTTTATAAGACCATGGATGCTTTGTAATTATCTTTTTTTATTTTGATTGCGAGAGGTTATCGAGATTGAAAAAGTTGAGTATAACTCTTATTATAAGAAGAAACTTCGACATGAGCATCATATCATACATTCATACTCTAGACTTGATCTTCGCCATTCTCAAACTGCTACTAAAATGAATGACAAGTAAATCTGGGATAGCTCAAGCATGCATTCTTTGGCTTATAAAGAAGATTAGTTATGGTTTAAAAACAATAAACAAAGTACTTACTGTACTTCGTAGTTATCTTATTTAAATTTTGAGATGTCCATATATCAGTCAGTGTTGTACTATTATTTCAGGAATACATGCATGTAGAGTTTTAAATTAAATTCTTTATATCTTTTTAAGTATTAGAGGATAAAAGGTTTGCATAAAAAAATCCTAAGACAAAGTGTGCAGTGAATCCTAATAATTGAAATATATGTTTTTATGACCATATACCATAATCGTAATACCAAATGCAAGGTTTTTCACACTCGATAAGCGCATGTGAGTTTCCCCTGCCGTAATAGGCGATTACATTAGTTCCCAATATGTGATTTTATATTAAGTTTTGAACTCAATAAAATAACAAATTCCACAATGTAAATTTACTCGCACGTAAAGCAAATCAAATCAGATTTAGACATTGGCATACAATGTTTTCAATAAGAAAATGGATATAAATAACTAAACTAAGTTTGATTAAAATTAACAAAAAAATTTAAGTTAAAACCCCGTGCGTGCACGGGTATTATAACTAGTAAAATACTACAATAAATCTAGACGTATACATAGTTTTTATTATTCTTAAGATTACCTTTCTTTTATTTAGCATTGAGATAATGTTATTCGAGCGTCATATGTTGTTCGGTTGGCACAGGGACCCCAGAATCCATGAGACGGCCCTGGCTATTTCAATTCACGTCTCACTTGTATAATCATCATGCTGCAAGTCAAACCTAATAGTAGAACATGGCAGTATGGCACCGCTAACAAATTTTCGCATCATAAGCTTAAGCTTTTGTGTTCAATCAATAAGGTAAAGAAATTTCTATTATGCTCTTGTTTCATGTTCCTGGTTGAGTACAGTTTTTAACTTGCTAATGAACTATTTTGATGGTGTACATACGTACGGGGAAATTAGAATATCGATTGTGCTGCTTGTAATGACTTGGTGGCTATCCCATTCATTAGTTTAATCACTATAAATGAAAAAAAAAAAAACATATAAACGTCAAAGATTAGAAAAGGTTACCATAAGCATACCAGATGACAACAAGGTATTAAGTTAACATAAAATTAAATATATTTTACATTCAAATGTCTTAATAGGTTTTAGAATCCCCATAAGTTAATTAATTGTTTCCAGAAGCAGTTGGTGAATCTGCTGTAGGTTTCGGAGTTTCTTCACTTGACGGAACAAGATCGCTGCGGTGACGCTTAAGAACAGGTCCTTCTGAGACTAGAGCAAGTGGATCTCCACCTTCAGTATTGGTACCTATTAATTAACCAACAGAATAACACCATAAGATAGATGTAATTGTAGCCTGTTTACTTCTTGAATAAGTTGACTTGATCAATCATATAACCTTATGTGTAGTCAGAATGGGTTGGAATATACTCTCAAAACGAACAATTTAGAGCACTGAGTGCCAATTGATTAAACAAAAAAGTAATCAACGCATGTAAACGATCAAGATCAAAGTGATGGATACATAATAAGATTGCATTCGACCAAATTAATCAAACATGTTTGTTGAATTATTTAGAACATCTTTGATGAATATAAACTTATTTTCAGGTACAGTCAAAGGGCTATGAATATATCTTGGTATTAAATCCGAATAAGACATATAAAGCTTACCAAGTTTTTAGCCACTTAACAAGTTCATTTGTGACATTCCCTTGCCATAAATCTTACAGAAGATAGGATATTTGAGATTTTGTGATAGCAGGGCTAAACTGATATTACAATCTCAACGGGGTGAAGTATGAGCAAAACATTCAGTCCATCCACCGAACTAACTATGCAACTTATGTAATTGGGAAGTATACCTATAGATTCAAGCAACTAGTATTGATGCTAAATAAGCAAGGCATGTAAGGCAAATATTGATTTTAACTCTAATTACCTGAAGAAGCAGCAGCATCATGAGTTGTTACCGCTGACGAATCTTGGTTCACTTTTACTTCTTCTTCTTCTTCTTCTTCTTCTTCTTCTTCTTCTTCTTCTTCTTCTTCATAATCACTTTCACACGAATCCATCTCTATTGGCGGGGAAGCTATGAAGGTTAAACAAACATTAATTTAGTCCAATAATGCAATAATAATAAGTAATTGACAAACAAACTATTTATACCTGGAGGGTTCTTCCGTTTTCTGAAAATAAAAACAGAGCGCCCTGAAGCTTAAGGAAAAAGGAAAAAAGAAGTTTAGTAACAATAATAATAATCTAAACATTGATTCATTAATGATTCCCTTGGTCTTTAACCATTTTTTCTTTTAACCGTGGTTTTTTTTTTGTCGACCAGAGGTTTGAAACCACCAGCGCACCAAAGACTCTAACCATGTAAAGATTTCCCTTTTCAGAAGTTTGGCGTGACCAATTCAACACGTGAGTGGTTAAATAAATTTACAATATTAATGAATAGAATTTCATATCCACCCAATAAAATTGTTGGTACCTGATAGCAAATCCATGTCGATAATTCTTCGACCAGGAATAGGATTCAAGGAATTCCAGAGACGCGTCTCTTCTTCGGTATACGATTTTGGTTCAAATGCTTCATCATGTATCCTTCGACCTCCGTACAGTTTCTCTAACATTCCATATTTATCACCCTCCATCTCTTTCAAAAACAAATAGCGATTGAGGTTACGATCGATTATTATTAAATTCCTAGGTTTGTATTTGGGCGAGATTTAATTATTATATCATATACTGTATATTTATAATAGACAATGCTTACACTTTTACATTTCAACACCTACATTAAACCAGTTTATTCTTTTTCTACCCTCTTAGTTTATTTTCCTTTTCTGATATATATTTCATTTTCTAAACATTGATTGACTGATACCCTGGTCTTTAACAACCTTTTTTTTTTCTTTTAACCATGTCCTTTTTTTTTTCCTGCCGACTAGAGGTTTGAAACCAACGGCACAAAGACTTGAACCACGTAAACCTTCCTTTTTCAGAAGTTTGGCGTGAGTGGTTAAATATATTTACAATGTTAATGAATAGAATTTCATATCCACCCGATAAAATTGTGGGTACCTGATAGCAAATCCATGTCGATAATTCTTCGACCAGGAATAGGATACAAGGAATTCAAGAGACGCGTCTCTTCAATGGTATACGATTTTGGTTCAAATGCTTCATCATGTATCCTTCGACCTCATTGCAGTTTCTCTAACATTCCATATTTATCACCCTCTATCTCTTTCGTAAACAAACGAATACCGATCGATTGATTCAGGTTGCAGGTTATGTTTTGGACGAGATTTATTAGTAGAGTGCATATATGATAAATAAATGTTTCAATTAACCCCTCCATGAAATCAGTTTATTCTTTTTCTTTCCCATTAGTTTATTTTCTTAGCCCGGCCAACATCTAAACACTATAATGTGTAAGTTTTGAATGTATGATAAACAATGTAGTTAAAGCATATTTTGAGTAAATATGAAATTTTAATTTTGAAGTTGTTAAATATGGAATTGACCCTAGAACTTAAAGTTTTGGTGAATCGTGGTTTATCCGGTTGAAACTATTTGCTTTGGGGCTTCGGAGTCAAAGTTGTTTTCTCACATGTTAACGTGCTTATTTTTTATACCATGTAACTGTTGGGATATGTACACGTTCAAATATCGCATGTCTTGAAGACACATGAGCCCATGGGGACACACGCGTTAATATGTAAAACGATTACTAGTGGAAAGCTATAGTTAATGTCTAATTAGAAGTTACTTAGACTGACGGTCGTTAGACGAATACTTTAAGGACTAAAAAGAAAAACGAGAAAAAGAAAAATCCCACCTCCTCAATTGTTTAGGCCGATCGGTGGAGGGGGTGTTTGCGTAGGATTTGGATTGCTTGGCTTGCAAGCCAAGTAATCTCATAGCTATATAAACAAACCCCTAGTCTTTGTTTTGGTACCTCATTATCAAAACTCTAAACCTAAATATTCCTTTTTTACCTTTTCCTTGTTCGACCAAAAGCAACCACAACCAAAAGGTTTTGGTTTTTGTCTTGGTTCAATCGATCACAACTCACAAAAGGGTTTCGGGTTTCTTGTGTTCTTGCTTGAGCAATCGTATATAACCCCTCAAGGGTGCTCGGTTGGTTTTGGTTTGATCAACTAAGAAACACAAGGGTTTTGGTTTGGTTCTTGGATCGACTACACATCAAGAACTAGAAAGATTTTCGGGTTTTGTTCAAGAAGTTCAAGAAAGCTTTTCACTACTAGTACTAGCATACGTAATCGTTTGCTAAGAGTGTGTTGTATGTGTTTACATGGAGAAGATTTACTTTGATCTTTCGATGGTTTCGTGTGTGCTAGCTTTATTCACACGCGAATATTTAAGATTTTAGTTTGTTCACTTTTATTTGCTAAAAGGTACACAATCTTGAACTTATGTTAATTACATTACATTATATTTGATCTTTGTCTTCCGTTGTGATACTTGTGATTATGTGTTTTAATATTAACGTGTTAATATGATTTAAAATTCCAACATTAACTACCTTTGAGTGGTGTTGCGTTTTGTCATCAATTGTCATATATTTTATTTTCCCTTTTTATTTTGTTCATGTATAAACAAATTGGTGTCCTAATATACACATTTGACCCCTTTTGAATGACTAGATGTTACAATTCCCTATTTTCTTTGATAATAGACTGTTTGGATGTATAATCTATACTATCTAATATTTGATAATAGTGTACCACCAAATAAAGCTTTGCATTAAATTTTATTATTAAAAACACTTCCATATTTAGCACTAATGTACAGCACCCAATGCATCTCTCCACATATATCACGTGCAGCAACACGTGAGTTTCTGAAAACCCTTCCTCCTTACGTTAAACATATCCCAGTCAACCCAAATTGATACCAACCGAGAAATCTTCGTCACAAATTTGGAAACTCATAAAAACCTTCAATTCTGCGTTTTTTCAAACCTCACAAATTTGAGAAACGCATATGAATCTCTGCATTTTCTTGGCCAATACGTTTTGCAATAAATTGAAAACCATCCTACATATCAACTCCCAAAACAGCGGATTCAGTTGGTGTTTGCTGGCATCCTTGACTATTTGGTAATGATCTTGATTTTTAGTGTTTTTAATTTATTTTATATAATGGCGATAACCCTAAAAAATAATTTGGGGCTTTTTAATTCTTTTTGGTAATGATTTTAATTTTGGGAAGACGAGTATGCAATTAAAAGTATTATGATTCATATGATCCCTAATTTTCAGGGCGATACAACATTGTATAAATTGAGGATGTGATAGGCCAGGTGGTTGCTTGTGAAGACCTGGATAATTATGACAAAAACGGCAGGTCTGGCAAGAAGAAACCCATCACAATCATTGATGTTGAGTAAGTTATTCTAACCAAGTTTATAAAGTTGCATTTACATTTACAATGTATTTACTGAATTTCTACCAATCATATGTGCAGGGGCAATGAGTTGCCGTGTACCTTGTGGGGTAGTTTTGCTCAACAATTCGCTGACTTTTTGAATAAACTCGAGGAACATGGTAAGATCATTGCTGTCCTGCAGCTGGCAATGATGAAAATCTGGGATGGTATGTTCCGCTTTATTTTCTATTTAAATTCACTTATTTTGTATGCAGTAGAGTCAATAGGTATACCGTTGAAATAATAAAATGTTTTGTATTTGTTTTTGAATACACAGGAATAATGGCCATCCAAAATAGTTTCAATGAAACAAGGTTGTTCCTCTTCAACGGCAAAGACTGTATACTCGGCAATGAATTTAAAGATGTAGATTCTTTTAGGAAAAGGTATGTTAAAACAATATTTGTATATGTTTTTTAAATTTGTTAATATATTAGCGTTGGAATGCCGTCTTAATAACTTTGGTGTGTTTAACCATATGTAGTTTGGTGGCTGCTCAAGGAACGGAGGATTCTCAACAAACTGCTTCACGTATCTCAATTGCTTCAAAGAATTCTACTAAAGATGATTTCGTGAGCAAATACCAGTTTAGAAACATTGCGGAAATTTTTGATGTTGAACATGTAAATTCATTGACACCTTCAGCATTTACATCTACGCTTATTCAGCACTGCAAAAATATATAATGAAATCGTAGCATAACAGTTTGGAATAGCATGTTCAAAACGATTTATACCAAATTTGAAGCAAACATACCATTATAATGTGTTTTCGGTCCAAACGTTTGTACAAAAATAACATCAACTTTGATGTACGTATATGCAGGGTGCTCCATCCGTTATTGTCGCTACAATATGTGCTATCCAAGAGGAGGAAGGTTGGTGGTACCTCGGATGCAGGGCGTGTAGAAAGAAGGTGGTTAAGTCTGCAGATATTGTTGACCTTGAATTTGATAGCACACCAAAACCGGCTGGTGGTCCTAATGAATGGTGGTGCTCAAAATGCAATGCTGCTGCTACACGAATCAAAACCCAGTGAGTATATAGTTTCCATTAATCTGGCTCTGTTATAGTAGTTGTTTTTAGTAGTTAGTGCCTCAGTGCATATGTACTTTTTTGCATTTAGGTTCCGCTTACAGGTGAGGGTTCAAGATGAAACTGGCACTGTATCAGTTTGTCTATTCAATGATGAGGTCCAGGCTATTCTGAATAATTTAACTGCCTATCAGTTGCTGGATAAGTATGGCAAGGTATTCCTGCTTATCGACAGTGCTAATTATTTTGAATACGTTTGTTGCTAACCATTTTACGCGACTTAACCTACCTTTTTTGTGATTTTTCGCAGGATTTGGAGTCACAGACCGATGAGAACAAAACGCCGGTTCCTTGCCTAAAGAATGATGTTGCAAATGCCGAGAAAACGTCTTCTGATACTACGTCTCAAGAAAAAAGGAAGGTTGATCCATTGGATAAGACTGACTTGCTCCAAGGCGAAGAAAATAGTGCTACCAAAAGGACAAAGTTGGTTCTCGACAAGGAGATTAAAGTTGAGAAACCGTGAATGGACTGTGTCTTTTAGTTCCTACTTTTGAAATAAATGGTAGCACTGGATGAATATCCACATAAACAATACATTTTTGTTGGGGTTATGTTGGTATTTGATTTTATTTTCCTCGCTTTTGCGATGCTGTTTGAACTGATTTTCCTTGTGGACAATGGCTTATTATGAATAATGTTCTTTTCTGCTTTGGGCTTGAACAACAATAAGTTTTCTGCTTAAAGTTGTTTGCAAGTTTTAACAGCTAACATTCTATACTTGTTTTCGTCTGTTCTGTTCATTTTGCAGGTAAATTTGTGCCCATTCTCTGGAACCCATAGGGCTTTGTTACATATTGGATTTCACAAACACACTAAACCATAATCACAAGTGGCGTACAAGAAGGTTTTTAGAGAGAGAAAGTTAGAGGTTTAGGGAACTTAGTGAGAGAAAGAAAAATCTTATTATGAGCTCCAACTCTCTACCTTGGAAGGTAGAGAGTATTTATAGTCTTACAATAAAACGCCACACAACGGGCTGTGGATCAGGCATACAGTGGGTAAAGACCCGTCCGTCCTCCACGGTGTTACTTAACTAAATACTACTTAGCTTAAAAGAACTACGACTACGAGCTTTCTAACGATTACATATACTAGAGGTGACCGACTCTTTAATACCTGGAATTTCTAATTCCTAACAATCTCCCCCCAAGGGAGGTCACCTCAAACATATACTAAAATTACATTGAATACAAACAGATATTACATTAACAATTGTTCTTGCATTCTTGATGTAGTACTTTGCTCCGAAGCTCGTAGTCATTGATTCCTCTCATTGCATGTTTGGTTAATCCAAGTGGAGGTCTTTTACTGATCCACGTGATAATAATTTTGAGCCAGCTTTTGAGATCATCATCTAACAAAAATCTCTGAGACATCCATTGTGGTGTTGGTATTATGTGATGTTGTGACCTTCGGACCGACATGCTCACATTCTGGATCATGATATCTTCTCATCAGAGTAGCGGAAGCTTTCGTTGATTCATGATATTGGCAGCAGCGTAGCAGAAGCATGGAGTGAAAATATCAGAGTCATTGATGCACTTATCATGATTTCTTGAGAAATGAATGTATTGTGTGAGCATGCGGCTATGGATTGACCGCTCCATTCTGATCAGCTACAAACGTCGGGGCGTACCTGCATACAACAGTTAGCAATAAAGCGCACGAGAGTGTCTTTGTCCACTTTCGTCGAATTGAGGTACACGGCCCACGGTTCCCCGTTGATCAGTACAAGTACTGCCTGTGATCAGGTATAATTCCTAAGAATTTCCTTGATAGGGTTTCGCAGCTGCTCTAGCCGTTCTCAAACCAGAACGTCTGAAAGAAGACAACACGGAGTGAGTGAACCAGAGAATAGAGATTCACTGATTGATGAAAGGATATTTGAAAAACAATCGTGTATTGCTCAATAAAAATTGTTTTTGCAATACAACGAAGGTTTTAATGAAAATCAATTATCAGTCATAAAACACCTTTTGATTTGAAATATTCGTACACGGTCGATGTGCTAAAGAAAAGAGTTTTTAAGCATAATGACCGGTTTTTCAAAGGTATCCGTCAATCCATAACCTGAACCAGGATTGATTCAAAAGATTGAATCGCTCCATTGTTTCTGTTCAGTTGTCACATGGTTGATCTATTGAATAGATCTCACATGCCACCTACCAGGAGCTTGTTTGATGTTGGCTCCAGAAGGCTTTCCATCTTCATTGTGAATATGTTTGCATATCACTCAGATGTTCTGGCAATACCACAAGGATAATGCGTAGGACTCAAGATATAATCTCTCTTTCCACATTGTGTGAAACAAAGAGTCTTCATTGAAAGTGTCCTAATGAGATTTATTGATGATCTCGTGGCTCTAGACTCAATTTGTGCATATTTGGTTCCTGTGCCGGAGACTAGGGAGAGGGTCTCCTTCTTCAATATCAACGATCTCTAAGAGAAAGTCGATAGATTATGTAGGTTCCCCGTGAGAATGAAACAAGCCCTTATAAGATGAACTTGAGTGGTTTGGGAAGTTGTAGTGCAGAGCGTCACTGGGTCCATGACGTCTTGTCTTCAGTACCAATGTTACCATCACTAGCATATGAATTGTACCCGGTTTCTGCCCTAAGGTTGAATAATTGGAGGGCTATTTGTTTTCACCCTTTTCTCATTCAATTCTTTTTCATTCTTCAACTCCTTCAATGCTTACCGAGACTTCATAGCTAGAACCTTGTTGGGTTTATTCCAGTACTAGCTCAGACTCAGTCCGCACTCTTCCCATATCTCATTTTTCTCCTTTTTTCAATATACCTAAGGACTTCTACATTATCTAGTGGATTGTCCCTGGGTAGATCCCTCCGGTTCTGGCGGATCATGGGAACAAATACCTAACCTTATCATCCTTATATCACCGTACATAAAGTAAATTTGGTCGGTCTATTTGGTATTGTTCATCTGCCATTTGAACCAATTGAAAACCATTTGAAAATCAATCCAGATACTTGTGATATATTATCAAAGCATTTTGTACCTGAATTGTTTTTGATATTTTTAGAACAAGTGCTCCCCCTCAACATGTACATCAAGTGTTTGAAATCGTTTTGAACATGGAGGCAAGAGAAAGAGTTAACTTCTTTGAATTCCATTTTCTAAAAGATATCAACATCACTTCCCTAATCAAATCAAGTAGATAAAGCATTTTGGGGAAGGATGAGGTTTTCAAAGTTTTGCTCCCCCTCAATATGTGCCTCGAGGTTTGAAAAGAGTTTTGCACATACTAGAGGGAACCAGCACATTGAGATAAATGATCACGTTTCAAATCATTATGGTTTAAGATAGATGCTCCCCCTCAACATGTGCATGGAAAATTTGAAATCGTTTGGCACATGTGGGAAGGAGAGCTTGTACAACCTTATAAAACCATTTACCGAATTATCAGTTTAAATCCAATTTAAATCACAAATTCTCCCCCGATCACAATTATCAAATCATTGAGATTTGTGATCTCTGTAGATTTAAATTGATTTTGAAAGCTTTTAAGGAGAATTGTGACTAGTTTATGACAATGTTTTAACTGATAAGGATCGAATTTTGAGACTTTAAACTCCATTGATTAAACATGCATGATTATCTTTTGAAAACATAATAGTAACCAAGGTCTGGTACCATTGTTTGAAAAATACACTTTTTGATTTAATTTGAAAAATCATTCTCCCCCTCTATCAATGACATAAGTTGTTGATTGAGAGATAAATATTTTTGACAACTGTTAAGTACAGATGATTTTCAAAAATTGAGTCCGAGTAAATTTTCAAAGCAATTAGTTTTCATTAGATAGTAGGTAATTGTTTTATAGAATCAGAGCATGAGATTTGAAAACCAATTTAAAGCATGGCTCTGTTCTTTCATTGAAAAGCGGGTTATTGCCTGAAATGACAATAAACCATTGTTTCTCTTTTCTCCCAAATATATATATATATATATATATATATATATATATATATATATATATATATATATATATATATATATATATATATATATATATATATATTATATATATATAAAAATTCGAACAACATCTAAAGTCCCGTGTCATTCTTTGAATGACAACAACAAGACCGTAGATATTATCGAATCGAGAAAACATGACAAAATGACAATAATTTTTGAAAATTTTTCGAATTTTTCAAATTTTTATGGATTTTGAAAGTTTTATATTTTTCTATTTGATTTTTGAAGGTTTTATAATTTTGTATTTTGTTTTTCGAATAGATATATACAAGAGATAGATGAAGGAAACCTTTTACTCCTCTTCTTCCTCTTGAAGACGTTTGAGTGTTTCTGGTTGAAGGCTTTTAAGGCCAAGTCGTGGAAGAATAAACTCAAAACGTTCTCTAGGGAGAGATTTGGTGAAGATGTCTGCTAACTGATATTCAGTCCTCACAAAGTAAAGTTCCACCACACCGTTTTCCACTTGTTCCCTGATGAAATGATGTCGAATGTCTATGTGCTTTGCTCTTGAGTTTTGTACGTTGTTGCATGAGAGAGCAATAGCACTTTTATTATCACAGTACAGAGGGATTTTGTTGAATACAAAGCCATAGTCAGTTAATTGAGATCTCATCCAAAGGATTTGAGCACAACAAGATGACATGGCTATGTATTCTGCCTCTGTAGAGGAAATAGAAGTACTCATTTGCTTCTTTGAAGACCAGCTCACAAGCTTATCACCCAAAAACTGAGCACCTCCAGACGTACTTCGACGAGTATCTTGACATCCTGCATGATCAGCATCTGCATAGGCTGTTAGTGACATACCGGTGTCCTTCGGGTACCAAAGTCCCATATTGATGGTTCCTTGGAGATACCGAAAGACCCGTTTAACCGCTTCAAGGTGCTTTTTAGTAGGCTTAGCCTGGTATCTATCACACATGCAAACAGCGAACAAGATGTCTGGTCTACTAGCTGTGAGGTACATCAGGGATCCAATCATACTACGATATTTTGTTTGGTCTACCATGATCCCTGAGTGGTCCTCATCTAGTTTAGTTCGTTCAATCATGGGAGTGTCAACAGGGTCACTTGAATCAAATCCAAATTTCTTTAAAATCTCATTTGCATATTTAGATTGATTTATGAAAATGCCTCCGGGACTTTGTGAAATTTGTAGTCCTAAGAAAAATGACATTTGTCCCATCATTGACATTTGAAATTTAGAACCCATTTTATTTGAAAAACGGTCACACTCATTTGGGTCAGTCGAGGCAAAGATGATATCATCAACATAAATTTTAACATGAATTAAATGTTTGCCTGACTTCCTGGTGAACAATGTTGGATCAACTGCTCCTTTGCTAAATCCGGTAGATAGAAGAAACTTTGATAGCGTATCATACCATGCCCTTGGAGCTTGATTTAAACCGTAAAGAGCCTTCTTCAAACGATAAACGTGAGTAGGATGCTCTTGATTCACAAATCCTTCCGGTTGGCTGACGTAGACGACTTCTTTAAGATCTCCGTTCAGAAATGCCGTCTTTACATCCATCTGATAGACTACCATGTTCTTACTAGCAACTGGAGCAACTGGAGCAAACGATTCTTCAAAGTCAATACCCTCCTCTTGACGGTATCCCTTAGCAACTAATCGAGCCTTGTTCTTCAACACATCACCATGCTCATCAAGTTTCACTTTGAAGATCCATTTTAGAGCAATAATCATAGCACAATCTGGAGCAGGTACTAACTCCCATACATCAAGTCGATCAAACTCATGAATTTCATCTTGCATAGCATTGAACCAGCTGTCTTCATTCATGGCAGTTTTAACATCCTTTGGTTCGATCTTAGAGAGTACGGAGTTGAAGAAGCACCATAAGGCATCGGTTGCAAGTTGTTTCCGTGTTGATACAGGACGAGAGGGATTTCCAATGATGTTGTCTGATGGATGATCGTGAGTCCATTTTCTAAGGTGTTCATGTGGCAGTTGTTGAGGGACTGAGGTAGCAGAGTTGATATCTCCTGAAGAAGATGGTTCTGATGATGATTCAGGAGCAAATATGTTTTCAAATGGAGCATCTTCAGGAGTAGCAAAGGGATTAACTTCATCATTGATGCCAGAAGCAGTTCCATGATGTACATTCGAAGAAAGATGATTTGTTGATGAGACTGAGTGATCAGCAGCAGGCGCTTCTTGACTTAATGATATTGAGATTGTAGGATTGACTTCATTCTCAGGGATATGAGCAGCCTCTGTTGTGGGAATTGACGGTTCAATAACATATGGCTCATAGAGTTCATCAAACATAGGATCAAACAATTTCTTTAAATCATCTTCAGATGGAGGTACATATGGAGTTGCTTGAGAAGAGTTTGGTACAAGGGATGAACCAATGGGACTGTTTTGAAGAGTGGGTCCTGAACTGGATTGTCCAGGAGCCATTTGACCGGTCAGCTCATCAAACGTGACGTGAATTGTTTCCATGATATTTCGGGTTCTCTTGTTGTAGATTCGGTATCCTTTACTGTTTGGTGCATAACCTACAAATACTCCAATGTCTGCTTTAGCTCTAAGTTTGCCTAAATCTTGGCCCTCATTAGTTGGATAACACAATGCATCGAACACACGAAGGAATGAAAGATTAGGTTTTCTGTTGTGGACAAGTTCATATGGAGTTTTTCCATGAGCAGTGTGAATCAGGGATCGATTTTGGGTGTAGCATGCAGTGGCGATGGCTTCACCCCAGAGAAACATTGGAACTTTTGAGTAAATCAGCATTGTCCTTGCGGCTTCCACAAGAGTTCGATTTCGTCTTTCAACTACACCGTTCTGTTGAGGAGTTCGAGGAACACTTCTTTGATGATTGATTCCAATACTTTCATAGAACTCACTAAGTTGTTTGTTAACAAACTCAGTTCCATTGTCTGTTCGGATGATTCTGATCGTTTTGTTAAGACGAACCTGCAGTTGTTTGATGAGTTTGATGATGATATCTGGAGTTTCATCCTTTGTCTTTAAGAACTTTACCCATGTGAATCTAGAGAAATCATCAACCACAACTAACACATATTTTTTCCCAAAGATATTCTGCACTCTCATAGGTCCACATAAGTCCATGTGAATTGTATGAAGAACTTCTGTGACAGAGTTAGTAGGTTTGGGTTTATGGGCATACTTCTTGCTTTTTCCCAATTGGCAAGCTGAATAAAGATGATCCTTTTCATACTTAAGTCTAGGTAAACCTACAACTAAGTCCTTTCTGGAGAGATCATTGATGGTGCCGAAGTTCAAGTGATTGAGACGACGATGCCATAACCATGACTTTGTTTTAGAAGCCTTTGACAACAAGCAAATTGGAGAAGACTTCATCATATCTTCGATAGAGATGGTGTATAGATTTGAACCACGTGAACCTCTTAAAAGTTCCTTACCATCAAGTTCTCTAACGAAACAAGTATGTTTTCTGAAGGCTAATTCTAGATCAGAATCGCAGAATTGACCAACAGAGAACAGGTTATGACCAAGACCTTCGACATAATATACTCTGGAGATAACACTTTTACCAACAACATAATCTCCATAACCCATAATTGCACCGAAATGATCATTCCCGAATCTAACTGTCCCGATGAATTTGCTCACGAAGTTCATGAGCCGTGACCGGTCGCCAGTCATATGCTTGGAACAGCCTGAGTCCAGGTACCACAGAACGATTTGAACGATCTGCAGTTGAACACAGACAAGAATGGATAACTCGATAATTGGGATCCCCATGCAAGAATGGGTTCCATTTGGTTAGTAACAATGTTTGGAATACCCACATCAGAAATAGAAGCATTCATATAAAAAATTAAGGCAATGGAATCATTATGAATAGATGCAGTACTAGTGTCTGTATTAGCCCTATTCAAAGTGTGCTCACTTCTTAAGGGAATAGTTCTACCAGTAGGCATCCATTTTCTAGTGGGCATTGTCTGATTAGTCTTATGACCAACAGGTATCCAATGATAGCCTATCTTACTAAATGTTTTTCCTGTGGGTTTCCATTGTTTTCTAACTTTCTTTCGCCTTTGCCTTTTTGCCTTCTTAGCATGACATTTTTCATTGACAAGATTCACTTGGGGATTTGACAGCATTAGACAACACATTCACACCACATTCATGATTAGAAACAGAATTCAAGCAGACATCATTACAAGGTTTGCAAATAGTATCAGAATTCGAATTAATTACAGTACGCCTATGGCTAATACTAGAATCAACACGATTCGTTTTATTCGACTCAAGCTTAAAGTTCCTAGGTTGGTCTTCTACTCTCTTCCAATGCACATTCTTAGCTTGCGAGGTCCTATCACTCCTTGTATTATCTTGAGACTTTGACCTGCTCGCTTTAATGTCACTGATTACTCCTGTAGAGGGAATGGGAACATTAGTTGGTTTTGCTACTCTTTGCATCTCCTGTTTAGATGTGCTGGGATCTGAACTACATGCAGGCATACTAAGGTTCACTTTTTTAACACTAGAAGTACTGGAATTTGAACTTCTAGAAGGCACACTAGAGTTCGCTTTCTTAGCATTAACAGATCTGGAATCTGAACTACTTGAAGGCACACTAAGGTTCACATTCAAAACATCGGGCATCGAATGAATAGCATACTTGGCACTAGGCATAGAACACCGAATCAAAGGATTAACTCTCTCACCTAAGGACTTAGGGCATATTGTGATTAAGCATTCTAGAATTTCATGAGATCGTTTGGCATATAAGCATGCATGCCCAATTGCATTGTCAAGTGGTTTTTCTAACTTATCCTCTTCAACAATCTCACGGAGACATTCTAGACAATCCTTAAGGGATGAGAAATATGTTTAAATAACAAGTTTGTTATTCCTGAGATGAGGGGGGACATATTTAACAGACAAAGCATATTTATTACAAGATTGAACCTTTGATACACCATTCTCCCCATTGGTCAATGGCATTTTCCCTTTTACCTGGCTCTTCAGATTCTCAATTTCCTTTTGCAATGAAGCTATTTGTTCGTTGTTTTTGTTACGAGTGACCTTTATTGATTCAAATAACTCCTTGAAATGACGTTTAACCTTTTCATTTTCTTCTAGAAAACTTTTGTTTTCCTTTTGTAATGCATTTACTAAGTTTTGAAGATGAAACGTTTGAGAATTCTGAGAATCTAAAGGAGGAGGCATTTGGGAGCCTGTCACATCGTTCTTTTGACCCTTTAATTGAGAGATTTGGGCTTTCAATTTTCTGATCGTGTTACAATGAGCTTGAATTTGTTCATCACGTTTGTTAATTTGAAAAACTGCATCAAACTCTGGAGCATCTGAGGATGTCTTGATATTTGAAGTTTTGACATTTTCTTTAAGATGTTGATATTTTAGTTGTAAATTAAAATGCTCAACCTCTAGTTTAGAAAAAAAATTAACCAAATTGTCGTGATCATCCAGTTCTATTTTCTCATTTAGTTTAGAATTAGTCTTTTCAAGCTCAATGACACGATCATGGGAGACTTTCAGGGCAACAGATAATTCATGAAATTGAAAAGCGTTAATGGAACAATTTGTAGCAGTGAAAAACACATCTTGAGCAACACATTCAGAAATAAGAGTCTCATTCAATGTATGCAAGTTCTTCCTCTCAATTTCATTATATTTTAGTGCACACTCATAGTCACTAACCTCAACTGTCATTGCATCAAATTCCTTTTCCATTTCTTTAATGTCTAAATTCATTCCCTTTTTAAGACTTTCAAAATGATCTTTTAGTTGTTTAAAGAAAGGCATGACTTCAGTTAAATAACATTCTTTTGTTTGCTCAAAACCCCTTTCCCCTTCAGTTATACCAGTGGGTGTGATCCTTTTCTTACAAGTTTTCTCAAAATCAACAAATAGTTGAAAAATAACATATTGACTGATTAAGGTCTTGCTTTTAGTGGCAATAGTTCTAGGAACTAGATGCATTGGTGTATTGGGAGGATACACAGTCGCTTTAGGAATTTTCCTAAGGGGAGAGTTTGTTTCAACAATATTTTCCGCTTTCTGCTTATCTAAGTCCATTTTCCAGAACACTTGTTCGGGAGTCAACAATGTTTGAGGCTTAAACATGTTCAAGGAGATCCAATTCTCCTTTTTGTAGTCATGGGGTGTGATAATTATTTTCTTCTCTCTACATTTAGGATCATCTAGTTTCTTGTTCATCTTCTCCCTAGATGCCTCATTTAACTTTCCATCTTCTTCAGTGCTTCCAATACATGATGGTGTTTTCCTAGGTTTAAGAATCTCATTGCCATCGTAGATTACATTTTGAGTAGCCTTAGCAATCTTTCCGTACTCAGGGTTGGGTTTATCTATGATGGGAACGCTATGCTTATCGCTTAAAATTCTATGCTTAGTGACCATGTGAGCAGTCTGAATGGTATTCCCTTGTACGTATAACTTATTTTCAAGCTTGTTCTTCAAAGTTTTTAGATTAGAAAAATCATTCAAAAGTTTTGATTCCTTAGCACTGAATTCTTGCTTAAGCATTTTAACATTTTCTTGAAGTTCTTGTTTTTGCTTAGTAGTTTTAGAAAGCTTTTCTTGTAAGGAGTTTAACTCTTGTTTTAATACTTCTTCTCTAAACCTACTTTTTCTAATAGTTGTACGCATTTGGTCATCCATTTCCTGCTCACGGGTGGTCAACTCAAATTTTGCACGTTGTTCATAAATAGCAACACGTTCTTTATAGGCATTCAGTTCAGAGATGACAGAATCATCAGGGGCACATGCAGTGAATTCATCAAAAACATAATCATTATTGACTGCAGAAGATGCATCACTTGGTACAATCTCACTTTCACTTTGTTTCACATATTGATCATATGGGACAACATTGATATTACCCGTATTTTCAATATCTGATTCAATAAATACAGTTGATTGTACTTCGTTTTGTATCTTTTGCTCATCAACTTCATCGTATAATTTTAATACCTCAGAGATGAGTTTGTCTTTGGATGGACCAGCTTGTGGTGATGAAGAGACTTTAGGAGAGACCATTGGAGAAATGCTAGCCATGAAGATGGTTTGTGCAGTGGGTTCTTCATCAACATCAGAGTCGTATGCATCACAATCAGCTACTTGAAAGGCATTCTGATGATTATTGCCTATCTCCTGAATTGGTTGCTCATCCACATCTGCATCATATGTCTTAGCATTTCCCTCAGCCAAGAACAACAACTCCTCTTCATCTAAAGCTGCACCATTATCCTGAGCTTGCACAAGCAACATCTTATCCCTGAAGTACTCTGCATTCTGAGGGCGTTTTGGCGATGTGCAGTTCCTTGCAATGTGTCCCTCACCTCCACAATTGTAACATTTGATTGGCTTTGCTTGACCCTGATTTCCATTCCTTCCTCTATTATGATTTTCCACATACCCTCCTCCTACTACACCTTTTCTTTGTTCATATTGTCTTCCTTGAGCTGGTTGTATTGTAATCTTTCCATCTCTGACCAAAGCATGGTTGTGTAGATTGGATGCAGTCCTGATTTCATTGTTAGTGTGAAGTTTGTTGGTATGTGGAGAGAAGGTTAAGTTTTGTTTAACCATATAAGCCAGCTTATTGATAAAGTGTTCCATGACATCATTGGCATCAGGCTGTTTGAAGTGTGGATCTTGAATGACTTGAGATGTTTTGGAAGTGGTTCCATCATTGGTGAAAAATGCAGTTGAATCATTTGAAGAATTTGTTTCTCCCTGATTGGTTTTGAACTGCTCCAGAATTCTTTTTATAGCATGTCTCTCATTCTGGAGAAGGAAGGCATAGAGTTGCTCATAGTTTGTATTCTTCAATCCTTTGGTTAGCTTCACAGAGGTGACAAACTTGTGCCATTCGGGATTCATGTTGTTCACAAACTTTGAGTTCAGCTGAATGTTTGGCATAGTCATTCTGATGTTTCTAATGTCATTCACAAGCTTATGGAATCTCACATAGTACTCATAGACACTCTCATCTGGTTTCATCTTGAAGTGTTCAAATTCATCATAGAGTTGTGATTCTCTGTCTTCCATAGTTAATTCAGAACCTGAGAGAAGCATCTTAACATTATCCCATACAGCCTTTGCTTCAGTGTTGTGATTGATAAGCTTGTAGATGTCTTTTGGAAGTCCTTGCAGTATAATGTTAGAAGCCCTGATATCTGCATCGAATCTCTTCTTCTCCTTATCATCGAGCTCATCATACATCTTTGGTCTGTCCATTCCGTAAATTAATGTTCCATCTTCAGCTGTATCAATTATGTCTCTGGTAGTCTCAACCCGATATGGTCCTTCATCAATGGATTTGAGAATGTTGACTCCATTTTCCTTTCCAAGACAATACAATCTGATTCGTTGAGCCCAAGAGTCGTAGTCAGTCCTGTCAAGCATGGGTGGACGAGTATCTGAACCAGCTGCTTGAACATCCTCGGCAACAGTGGAGATGATTGTAGGAACGTTGGTAGACATGATGACTGATTAAACGGGATTTTATAACTCTATGATTAAACCGGGAAATAGATTCTTTCACGGGATTTTACTAAATCAAGAGAAAACCGTATTAAATAATCACCCAAGTCGCTAGGAGACCTTGAACCAAGTCGCTAAGTGCCAAGTCGCTATAATCCCAAGTCGCTAAGTAACAACTCGCTAAGCTCCAAGTCGCTATAAAAATTTTGACAGCAAGTCGCTAAGAACTAAGTCGCTAATTTGTCAAGTCGCTAAATAGCAACTCGCTAGGTACCAACTCGCTAACACCAAACCGCTAACAATATAAAGTACAAGTCGCTAACTTACACCAAGTCGCTACTCGTAGTGGAGAATCCACTAAGTGTACTTTTTGTCGGCTTGTCTCAATAGACAAGTCGCTAACCCAACTCGCTAATTCCTTTAACAACAACTCGCTACCAAATTGCAAAGCAAGTCGCTACCAAGAAAACTTATCTGTGGCTCAAGTCGCTAGCATGAAAAACACATAAACACCACTTTTCAATCCAAAAACAATCCAACCACGATGATTCAAGCCTTCTAAATCAAAACCTAAACACTTGTGATGATTCTAAACACAAAAGTACAATCAAAATCTAAACTTTAACACCAGAAATCAACCAAATGATGCAAAAACCACTAAAATTTTTCAAACTCAAAAACCACCTAAAAACCACTAGAAATCCAAAGATATGTAAGAGATGATCTAACCTTGGCTCTGATACCAATTGTTACATATTGGATTTCACAAACACACTAAACCATAATCACAAGTGGCGTACAAGAAGGTTTTTAAAGAGAGAAAGTTAGAGGTTTAGGGAACTTAGTGAGAGAAAGAAAAATCTTATTATGAGCTCGAACTCTCTACCTTGGAAGGTAGAGAGTATTTATAGTCTTACAATAAAACGCCACACAACGGGCTGTGGATCAGGCATACAGTGGGTAAAGACCCGTCCGTCCTCCACGGTGTTACTTAACTAAATACTACTTAGCTTAAAAGAACTACGACTACGAGCTTTCTAACGATTACATATACTAGAGGTGACCGACTCTTTAATACCTGGAATTTCTAATTCCTAACAGGCTTGATCAAGTTTAACTACCTACAGTCCTAAAAACCTGGCACAGCAACCGACGAAATAGCTTTTTTCTACTTGAAAGTTTGTTTGCATGAATAACCAATGTATACTTGCACATTTATGTAATATTTATATGTTCTAATGAATACTTTATGATTTCATTCCATATTTATTTATGACATTTGTATTTTTTTGTAATTATGAACACAGTTGTTTTGAATATTTGTTTACTATGTTCATGAGAAAATATTACCTTTATGTACATGCTAAAACTTTGTATACCATTAGCCAAACGCAGATAATGTGTCTCTGAAGCATAATAAACAAAATTTATTATTGATCATGATGTGTAATTACCCTTTTTGGGACAACCAGTTTAACTTTGCTAATCCTTACTCATTGTCACATAGCCTGGATATATCTGAAGACAACATCCATACTTCCATCCTATCACATATTGGACAACACTGATATGATATATCTGATAGAACACTGATATTCATATCATCATCAACAAATCATACGACCAACATTAAAAAATGAACATCCATCTGCAATGCATATAAGCATCAACAAATCATTTTATGAAACATCTACAAATATAATACTTGAAAACAAAGACACGTCTTAAGCAACAACATAGATTGCATTCCATATTTTTAGAAACCACTGATTTACCTAATCATAAAAGGCCATTTGATCATCCTTAAAATGATAAGGTTATCCTGACTATCCTAACATAACATAACAAAGCTATTATTCAAACATTAGTTCAGACCACACTAACCATACAAAATAAACATAAGTTGTTATAGGATCATTTTTTAACAGACGTGAAACACAGGGTACACCTCCACGCCATCTCCACCCATATCCATAATCAAATGCATGAACTTGAACCTTATCATTTTGTTGTACCCAAAATTACACTCACGTGCAAACTCTCTCCATTCACCAAATACGTTCACATGGTTGGTCCTTCCAGGATCCTCTTTATGAAACTCCATCTTCACATTAAAAGTGCAGTCCACATCTTGGTGTATCATCAAAACCTTCCTGTATGTGTGCATCGGGTGGTATTCCAAAAAGTCTACAGGTATTGTCTGAAATAAACCATTCACCACCATGTGAATAACTACTTCTTCATGAACATGAATAACGTGTTACAATAAATATGTTTCATAAAATAATTTTACTTACGAGTCTTTTCAACACTGTAATCATAGAATAACTCTTATAGAAAGTGTCACCCACTTCACCAAAGTGCTCTCGATGTCCTGGCCATCGACAAATGTGGTGCATCCTGTCATCATCTGACAATACATTTAACTTGTTAGATATGCTATACTGATACTATCGAATATCACTAATATCTAAGTATACTTTTCTTCCCTGAAACTAAGGATTTCTATAAAGACATATATAATTTTCAACTAAATTATGATATGAATATTTATAGCACCTTTGTTGTCAAACTCTATAGCAGGTTGTACCACATGTAGTTGTGTTGCTCCATAGAAATGCATCAGTGTATGCGGACTTCCATCCAAGTTAAAAGCCATCAACCTAAACACAGTATTATACTCTTTTGTAAACACCAAGATCTGTCCAGCTTGCAAACCCAAAGTGAATTTCACAATATTCCAAATTTGTGGATTTAATTCATATTCATATGGCTGATTAGGATCATTAACACGGAGCACAGGAACCATAAAGTAGTCTTCTCCACAATTAATTCTAATACGATCTGCCTGGCCTATCCCACTTAAGAAATCAGCTACAATTCTCTGTAGATGAAGTTAACGTGCGTCTTAAATACACATTTTAAGGGAATACATTAACATACTAATAAAGGTAATACAAGATTACGTTATACATTAATTGATACCTGAGGCCTGTTTGGAACAGCCCAAACACGGCTCTTAAAACGTGAATACTGGTGGTTCACTTCGTCGTATCCCCTGAATTCTTTACCATCCCTAATATCGTATCCTGTCATGTAGAAACAGTCATCCCCTTCCTGGATGAAATGCAACCAATCTACATACAGACCAATGTTCTCCTTAGCAAACTTAACCCAATCCCTACCCCTCAGTGTTATAGGTCCTACAGTTGGTGTTATAAACCAGACTTTCTTACAAATCCTTGCTGAGCTGGTCAGATATAGATGATTGTTCCCATTGTATCCTTCAAATTCAAATACTTGAGGCAGTTCCTGAATAATTATTCAAAATTTTAATTTACTTTTAACTGCACAATAACACTTATAAATGATATTATGGTGTTCTTTTCTTTACCTGTTTCGAAGGATATGTTGTGCGGTTCACCAAGACTACAAACTCGAACGGCATTTTCCTGCAAAAAACGGAATGGGAATTGTATACCAGGTTTACATTCTATATTAAGCTCATAACCAGCATAATGCTATGGTTTTCCTTTTTTTGGTATCAATCTATTAACTGTATTGGAATGTATCCACTTAAAAGTATACAACCATAATATCAAAAACACGATTTAGTAACCATTATCATAACTTACACAAAATCGTTCTGCATACAAACCAAAATCTATTTCATATATCCACAAAAATTTTAGTAGTCATATATCGTAAACAATGAAACCATCAAACTCAGAAAATCCTACCATAAGATTCTAACATTATGATCACTGACAGACCATTTTTTGATACCATATAACTTAGTGTCGTACTAATTTCAAACCTAACTGTCAAATGAAACGATAAATTAAAAAAATACTAATTTCCAAAAACAACAACCACATGCATTAAATATTGAACTAAGATTCATCACAATCAGGGTATTATAGATGTATAACAGTAATATAGATCATCAAGTTCACAAATATTATGCATTTTTTTCAATGATCAATTATCATCACTAACATATTTGTGTAAACTATCTTACAGGAAGTTGGATAATCTAAAAACTATCATCATGCAAGGTTTTGAAAAGTGGAATACCTAACGACTTCATATCTACCAATCTACTAACAACTACCTCTTTTGATTATGTTTTTCATACTATTTTAGATCACAATTAGTTATCTTACTAACCTTGGAGTAGATTTCTCAGCTTTGGGATCAATCGGGATGATTTGACAGGAGTGTTAGGGTGCACCTAAAACCATACCATGTAATTATGTTTTGTGCTTGGAAAACGTAATATATGTATACACGCAAAACATATCTTGACCTTTTGGACTTTTGTAGTTGACCGGGATATGTCAAATGGGTCGATTAGGCCATTTGTTTTTAAGGGGCTCAGTTCGAATCAACTGATAATAAGCCTAATGTGTAAGTTATGATATGAAGCATAAAGAAGGTATAAGTTAAATCGTTATTTTTTGCCCCAAAACATTTTGGTATCACACTAAAACATGTGTGTAGGAGAATCAGAGGATCATGGAAGTACTCTAAATCCAAAGTTGTTTTATAATACAACAAATCTATGTTCTTTTTTATTCAGATGAAGATGAAATCATGTTGATGTGTCATAAAGAAAATGTCAAGATATACATTGGTGCACATTGTCATTCTAAAAAGTAAAGTTATCTTAATTGGAATTGAGCTGAACTTGCATGCTTATTTAATCAATCTGCTATATAAACATTGAAGTATAACAAACATTCTAAAAAGGTACTAAGCCACATACTATCATCCAGTTTTAAATGGGATGTAACCCAACTAAAATTCTTACTACATACACAAGCAACCAACTTTAAACAATAACATACACTCCTAAACGGAAGTAAGCTAATTAACAGATGACTACATATAATACATCAGTAGTGAATTTGCATTAGTATAAAGTAGTTGATTCAACAACATTAGCAATAACAACTGATTGTCAACATAGGAAAAAGTTATTTGCAGACCGATAACACCTTAAACGTAGTAGGAAAATAGACGGCAGTCATTGTCATGTATCCAGACATTATTCAACTTAACATATAACCAAACTACTAAAGTCTTGATATTAAACATAGATTGAAAAGACACAGACCCACTGAAGCCTTAAAACAAAAGACGTTTTCGCTTCAATACCCTTCATTCAACACATATCAAGATGGGAACAAGCACAGGAAACTCTGGATCAACTGTCTCCACCAAATCTGTCATCACGTCAACCAGCTGGAATCGTATCATTTTATCTTTCCTGAAACGGCATTGCATTTTGATATGTTTCCATTTGTCCTTTGCAATCATGGTCAGATGGTTCTTTCTCACCTTCCGCTTCCGGGTCTTTTTGTGCCTTATAGTCACCAAGTCAACCGGAAACTCCATCCCACCGTGTCTAACAATTGCGTTGTCAAACGTGTACAGTTCACTCTTATCAACATACTTGGCAGGTACAGTCTATATATCAAATATAAAACCACAATAAGCTCTTATTTTTAAGTAAACATAACCAAAACTTATATCTACTTACCAAACGGTTTCTATCTAGGACATAGGCCAGCATTGGTGTCTAAAAATACGCATCTTCATTCATGTGCTGATCATGGCCTTCCCAGTCGCATATGTGAAACATCCTTGGATCTATATTGCAATTTGGGAACACAAAATATTATAATTATGTAATCATATATATATATATATATATATATATATATATATATATATATATATATATATATATATATATATATATATATATATATATATATATATATCGGAAGATACCATTGTCCAGGGGACCTCGACATATAGGAAAAGCTAAATCCAATTCTGTTCTGGGGATGTCCTCAAAGCCTAAACCAAGGTAATCCCTTCCAAAAGTAATCATATTAAGCACTGCACCACCAAGATTTGTGAAAACCATTGGTTTCCCGGGTACCAGGTGTTGACTCTCAACAACAGTATTCCAGCCATCTCCATAAAACAAGTTTGCATATTTTTTCGGATGTGATGTTCCTCGAATATGAACACGACAATGGTTTACAGTTGCTAAATTCATTCCTCCCATCCGAATATCAAATTCGTTAGTCACTATATCTTGCAGGAAATCTCCGGGAAGCAACTACATAAAATTATAAATAATCAACATATTCACATACTAAACAATAGTTATGTCAACTTAAAAAAAACACGTTAAAAAAATAAATGTTAGTTCGTGTATGCTTACTGGAGAACGTCCAAGATTCTGGCCCTGAAATACTAAGCATCTCATTTTCCTGCTGCCTATCTCCCTGCTGTCATATCCACCGCATTCAACCCCAACATGACTGTAGGTAGTTACGTAATAAGTGTCTTCCTCTTCCCTTATAAAGTGTAACATTTCCACCTCTGTATACCTACTGTGTTCCACAAATTTTTCCCACTCATCTCCGCACAATTTGTAATGGTTTTCTGACTTTTGTTTTATCCAGACTTTGTGTTTTGTTCCACGATTGTGTATTAAGTACAGCCATGGCATTCCATTGTAGAAGCTTTTAGTGAACAGAGATGGTAAACGCTGACAACACAAACAATATAAAACAATTATTTCTTTATAAACAGGGTAAAAATATAGAACGTTTAAATTATCACCTTACGCGCATACCTGACTTTTCGCAAACTTTTCTTTGTTTACAGCAAACACAAATTGAAGACTCATCCTGTCAAATTATCATTAACAAATAGGTTAGCTAAATGACTCATTTAGTAACAACAATGGAAACAAATTTAAGCAATCAGACTCTATGCATAACATAAATATCAAAACAAGTATCCATTTTAAAACATATGAATCACTTTACAAATATAAATTCGCATATCGTATATCATAAATACACAAATGGTTTCCGTTAATTCACGACAGTCATAGGTGATTACGTTATAACTAATACTAATTTCTGTTTCGATTATAAACACAACACCTTTATAAAAGTTATACACTAACACTAAACTTCTGTTTGTCCGTAAACTTTTGGCTATATGATTTCACCCTATATTCATATCATACATACCATCTAACAAAATAATGATGGACATATTGTCTTATTGTTTCAACTAACTTTTATAAAGGTCATACACCATAGACCATTAATGAACATATATTAGCTAAATGATTGAGTTAGTAACAATAATCTAAACATATATAAGCAATCATACTTTATGCATAACACAAATATCTAAACAACAACATAGTTAAAACATAGCAATCACTTCAGAAATATAAATTCGCCTATCGTATATCATAAGTATAAATTCGCATATCGTATATATTGCAACAACGCAAATCGTTTAAATCGATTCACTATAGGTCTTACGTGATTACTTTATACCTACTACTAATTTCTAATACACTATAAACACAACACCTTTATAAAACTTATACAGTAACACTACACTTTCTGCTTACATGCAGATGAAAAGAAAACTAAGAATAAAATTATTAGATTTTTATTTGGTTTGAGATCATTACCTCTTCTTGGTTCTAAAGCGCTACAGTATTGCTTCTTAATCAATGAGGTGTGTGTGATAATTCATCTACCGCCGTTTCATTTATCAAGGTAAACTTGATATTTTATGGCTGGAACAATCATTACCTTTGAAAATACACGTTTAATATAAATGCTATTTTTGAAAGTATCTTTGTAATATTTGTTAAAAACTGAATAACCAATGACCCAATGTTAGTCAACTCACTCAACGTAGGAGAATTTGCAAACATTCTTTCGTGTTACACAAACATACTTGCCTAACCATGTACAATAATTTTATTACCACAAGAGTATTTCAATGCAATATTTACTTACTAATTATATTTAACCATGTACAATAGTCTTTTTAACTATTATACTTACAAACATATTACCTTTTTTACATTTGCTTATACAATTAAATGATTTCATGTAATCAAGTCACAAATTCTATGTAATTTAAAAAGAAAATTAGAATATGTTAGAGATCAATTCTTAACTTAACTTTGTCTACATTTTGTATAAAAAGTGCCACCAATGTAGGACGTAAACACACAATTAATCTCCTACAATCACATTATGGTCAAAAACGACTCACCCAAGGTTCGTATGTATTTTATGAAATTTAGATAGAAAACCAAGTGATTAAACTTAAATAAACTTTTCAATTCATTTGGAGGCAAATTTGTTCAATTTACTTTTAATTTATCTGTTTGTTCGTATGTAGGCTCCCAAAAAAGAGGAAGGCAGTAAAGCATTAAATAATTTAGATTCACCCGAGAAACATATATCTTTTATCGACATATCAGATGACAATGAGGTAAGAATTTCAACATGCATATGTTATCTTTTTAAAAAACGAATGTTATATTTTTACAATAAAATTCAAACAAACAATTTGTACAATTTTTAATCGATGATTACATTATCAAGGAGTGCCCCGTATCTCGCAAACGTGGAAGATTGTTGAAAAAACCTGTTTCTGTGAATAACAATGTTGTTCACATTGGTTCTTCTGATGATGAAAATGTTCAGCCATTAACACAAAAGAAAGAAACCGTTGATGACACTGTAAACAATTATAATGTGGTATGAATTGATCATAATACTATATTTGTTATGCTATTACAATTGTTCAGTTTATGCATATACAAGATATCACTAATATCATGTTGCACTACTTTTTACATAGGAAGGTGATGAAGATGGACCTATAACGTTTAGTCGATCACAAAAAAGACAAAGGACTTTCTCATCAAATGCACATCCATTTAGGCTCATGGACGTAGAAACGGATGATGATTTTGATAACATTACCTTTGAAGATAATTCTATTCCCATTAGCGATATGATTGGTAATGGTACTGATAATGAAGAGGAAGATGGAATTAGTTTAGCAGATCTTGATACTGATATTGATGAATCTATCGATGATATTGATGATGATTTGGCCGATTTTATTGACGACGAAGATGCAACTCCTTTTCCTACGAATGATGACAGTAATGATTGATTTTCAATGTGCATACTGCTCTCTCATATATATGCTAAATTATTTTTCAAATCTCAAAGCATATATTAAGGGGAGCATTTCAAAACGAAAATAAACCTTCAAGGTACAAAGTTTTATATGTTTCATCATAAAGTACCTTGATTGATTTTCATTTTGGTTTTTGTATGGCGGGTATGATCGTTAATGTACTTCTAAGAACCTTTTTCCCTCTAGTATGTGCATAACTCTTTCAAACCTCAAGGCACATATTGAGGGGGAGCAAGCTTGTGAAAACCTCATCCTTCCCTAAAATGTTTTATCTACTTGTTTTGATCAGGGAAGTGATGTTGATATCTTTTAGAAAATGGTAATCAAAGAAGTTAATTCTTTCTCTTGCCTCCGTGTGAAAAACGATTTCAATACTTGATGCACATGTTGAGGGGGAGCTCTTGTTCTAAAAAATATCAAAAACAATTCAGGTACAAAATGCTTTGATAATATATCATAAGTATCTGGATTGATTTTCAAATGGTTTTCAATTGGTTCCAATGGCAGATGAACAATACCAAATAGACCGACCAACTTTACTCTATGTATGGTGATATAAGGATGATAAGGTTAGGTATGTGTTCCCATGATCCGCCAGAACCGGAGGGATCTACCCAGGGACAATCCACTAGATAGTGTAGAAGTCCTTAGGTATATTGAAAAAAAGGAGAAAAATGAGATATGGGAAGAGTGCGGACTGAGACTGAGCTAGTACTGGAATAAACCCAACAAGGTTCTGGCTATGAAGTATCGGTAAGCACTGAAGGGGTTGAAGAATGAAAAAGAATTGAATGAGAAAAGGGTGAAAAAAAATAGCCCTCCAATTATTCAACCTTAGGGCAGATACCGGGTTCAATTCATTGGCTACTGGTGGTTACCAAGGTAACATCGGTATTGAAGACAAGACGTTATGGACCCAGTGACGCACTGCACTTCAACTTCCCAAACCACTCAAGTTCCTCTTAAAAGGACTTGTTTCATTCTCACGGGGAACCGACATTATCTATCGACTTTCTCTTAGAGATTGTTGGTATTGAAAAAGGAGACCCTCTCCCTAGTCTCCGATATAGGATCCAAATATGCACAAATTGAGTCTAGAGCCACGAGATCATCAATAAATCTCATTAGGACACTTTCAATGAAGACTCTCTGTTTCACACAATGTGGAAAGAGAGATTATATCTTGAGTCCTATGCATTATCCTTATGGTATTTCCAGAACATCTGAGTGATATGCAAACATATTCACAATGAAGATGGAAAGCCTTCTGGAGCCAACATCAAACAAGCTCCTGGTAGGTGGCATGTGAGATCTATTCTATAGATCAACCATGTGACAACTGAATATAAAAAATTGGGCGATTCAATCTTTTGAATCAATCCTGGTTCAGGTTATGGATTGACGGATACCCTTGAAAAACTGGTCGTTGTGCTTAAAAACTCTTTTCTTTAGCACTTCGACCGTGTTCGAATATTTCAAATCAAAAGGTGTTTATGATTGATAATTGATTTTCATTAAAACCTTCATTGTATTGCAAAGACAATTTCTATTGAGCGATACACGATTGTTTTTCAAATCTATTTTCATCAATCAGTGAATCTCTATTCGCTGGTTCACTCACTCCGTGTTGTCTTCTTTGAGACGTTCTGGTTTGAGAACAGCTAGAGCAGCTGCGAAACCCTGTCAAGGAAATTCTTCGGAGTTATACCTGATCACAGGCAGTACATGTACTGATCAACGGGGAACCGTGGGCCGTGTACCTCAATTCAACGAAAGTGATCAAAGACACTTTCGTGCGCTTTATTGCTAAATGTTTTATGCAGGTACGCCCTACGTTTGCAGCTGATCAGAATGAAGCAGTCAATCCATAGCCGCATGCTCACTCCACACATTCATCTCAAAAGAAATCATGATTAGTGTATCAATGACTCTGATATTTTCACTCCATGCTTCTGCTTCGCCGCTGCCAATATCATGAATCAACAAAAGCTTCCGCTACTCTGATAAGAAGTTATCATGATCCAGAATGTGAGCATGTCGGTCCAATTTGTCACATTTTCATATGCAGGCAACACTTCAATGTATGATGCTGAGCTTTACTATGGTTGATGATCTCTTATAATGCTCAAAGGTTATCATCGTGGATCAGCTTTTCAACCTCCATGAAATATTCACTACAGTTGTTCAATGATGACATCTCCACAAATGCACATAGTTTGATTACGTTGATGAAGAGAAGTCTACGAGCTCAAGACTGAAGTTTTATTAGAATGCTAGGATTCACAATGTAATTTATGGGGTGACCTCCCTTAGGGGGAGATTGTTAGGAATTAGAAATTCCATAAGAAAAGAGTCGGTCACCCCAAATGTTATCTAGCCTAAGTTAGCTCGTAGACTTGTCGTTATTTATGTTATTAAGTAGTTTATTAGTTAGTTTAGTGCAACACCGTGGAGGAAGGACGGGTCTTTACCCATTGTATACCTGATCCACAGGCCATCAGGAGGTCGTTTAGTTTGTAACCTATAAATACCCTCTACCTTACAAGGTAGAAGGTTGGATGTTCATTTGGAATCTAATATTCCACAAGTTTCTCTTTCTAAAACATCCCACTTTCTCTCTCTAGAAATCATTTATACGCCTAAGTGTGTTTGTGTTATGATGTGTATATGAAATCCAATATGTTACAAAACTAGTTTATGCTTTAATGTGTTCTCGATATCATGACGACATCCGCTACGGCCTTTGGTATGTTTTACGGGTTCATCTTATCTATGTGGTTATTATCGTATTCTAAGATCTTGTGGCATAATAGTTTAATGTTCATCATGTATATTTGATGCTAAGGTCTACTGATAACATCAAATAGTCCTGAGTTTTCAATGTCAATTTCCTCCGATAATGCCCATATTTTGTGTCATTTATATGGATTTACGCTTGTATTCCTCTCTATTTCACTTTCAGGTAAATTATGAGCATTGGAGCTTAAGAGACGTGGATTTGGAGATTTTCCTAACGGTTTATGATAGTATGCTACTAATGAATAAGCTACTGCGTAACCCAATCTCTCACATTATGCCGTAGCTAGTGTTTTATCGCGGATTGCCTACTCAACAGCAATTACCGTGTAACTCCCAACTAAGGTTACGCCGTAATCATCTAGGTCATGAAATATTTCGCGCCTCCATTAACTAGGCCGTAATTCCTCAGCAAGCATTACGCCGTAGTCCACTTAATGAGAGTTATGTATTGAAGTTACGACGTAACCTTTCCCTAGTGTTACGCCGTAGTCTATTTAACGAGAGTTTCATTTGGAGGATAATTAAGTTACGGCTTAACTCTCAACTCAAGTTACGCCGTAACTATGATCGTGCCTATAAATATAAGCCCTAAATTATGCATTTCACATCATTCACTCACAACTTAAAGGCAGAGAACGTGAGAGGGTTCCAAAGGCAAATCATACGGAGCATACAGAGCCATCTCCAAGGGAGGAATCACTCCATATCGATAAGCATTAGCGATCATTTCTATCTTTTACTATTAATTCATGTCTTTCATTATGTTAAACATCGATTTCATTGTTTCTTTTAATATGATCGGCTAAGAACCTTTGATGCTAGCCTAGTTATGATTCCTTAAATGTATTGCTTATGTTTTCATGCTTCCATATAATTGTTTCTAGTGTATGCATGCATAGTTTGTTGGTAGTTACCCTAGCTTCGGTAGTATTGAAATGCGGTCGTATGTAGTTGCTTAGGAGAATTGACCAACTGACCCTAAGTAGTTAGGTAGAGTTTAGAAGGGTAAGAATTGACCAACTGAAGACTCTTCCTCTCTTGTGCGAACTGACCAAATGATCACCGGTCGTCCGGATGAACTTAAGAAGTTAGGGATGCGTGTCTAAGATGCTAGCGCCCGGGCACTCATTATTTCGAATCTTGCATGTAGGGTACTTAATGACTTGGCTTAGGTAACTTAAGACCCTCGACTCCCCAAGGGGTAAACCTTTGACGTCGGGCAAGAGCCTTTGTTGATAGGTTAGGACGAATTGACCAAATGTTGTCCTAGCGACTTAAACCCCCACTTGAATCAATTGAAAGTAATAAACCATAGACATTACATGATAGGATGATTAATTAGGTTAGCACACTTTCTCTCTATTGATCACGATCTCTATTTACTTTACGCGTTTTATTTATTAGTTTAATCTTTTCTACTTCAAACCAGTTAAAACAAGTGACACTTAGACTTAATAGGATCCTCATCTACATAGCTCTTGGGAACGACCTCGGCTATACCACCTTCTATACTACGCACGACCGGGTTCACTGCTCGTTAGTGCATTAGGTAGACCTTATGTAGACTAGAAAATATAAGTATTAAATCCTGGTCGAAAATCCTGCATCAGAATTTTGGCGGCGCTGTCGGGGAGCTATATTAGGATTTTTGTTAAGTCTTTTATTTTTGTTTTTGTTCATTTTAATTTTTGATTTCTCACGATCTTCTTTAAGTTTCAGGTACCATGACAGTTGTGGACATTGATAACTTCACCTTCAAGGAATATCTGGCTATGACTCGGGATGAATAAGGGTCGGGGCTCGTTAGGCCAACCATTGGGGTAGATATCAATTTCGAGATAAAACCGCAATTCATGAGGGAATTAAGAGCAAGTCCTATTTCTAGAAATATTATAGATGATGCTTACGAGCATATTGAAAATGTGGAATACATTACCAGCCTGTTTAATATACTAGGAGTCTCGAACGATGCGGTTATGCTCTGAGTCTTTTCTATCACACTCACTTGAGCTGCAAAAAGATGGATTGATAGATTGCATGCCAGGGCAGTTAATACATGGGCTATCCTTAAAAGACACTTCATTCAAAGATATTGTCCATTTACAGATTAGAAAAACAAAAAATGGGAGGGTGTACGATTTACATGTGAAGGAACCATCATAAGTCTTATCACATCACGCGACTGGTACTACCCATCATGTGATAAATGTACCCTTAAAGCTGCAATTAATAAAGGCATTTTTGAATGTACGCTACATGGATCATTAGCAGTTCCAAACTACAGGTAAACACTGAAACATATACAAAAATACAACTACTAAAAAAAATAACGCATCTATTACTTTTTTTTAATAGGTACAATTTCAAAGCGTATGTGACAGACAATACTGAAACAGTTATGTTTCCATTCTTCACTCCCAAGGCAGACGACATTGTCGGTACCGACTGTAACTCGCTCATTGCATCACTAGAAAACCCACAGCCAAGAACCATGCCAGAAAAAATAACAGCAATTGTCGGTAGAAAAATGATTCTACAATTTCACTACAACACAAACCCAAGAGACGAAAAACCAGATTTCATTTTCAATGAGTGGTTAGACAAACCCGAACCACCAAAGCAACTTGAGCAAAAAGTTATAGGTAAAAATTTATCCTTTTTAATTATTTACTCTATAAGAAATATAATTTAATAAACCTATAACCATTTTACAACTACTTTTCCACAGGTTCAACATCAGAAGAACAATCACAGTTGGCAATTACAGATACACCATTTGAAGAAAAGAATGTCCAAACAAGTTAACTACTTTATCTTATAATTTAACATGAACTCAAAGTTATACAATAACAAAAAAACAAAATTTTACCTAACACTTATATGAATGATGCAGCTGACACGACTCCGCAGCTAGCATCTGATGTAATTCCACCATCTTCTGAAACAACCCTGCACAACCTAAAGACATGTTAATATATGATCTTACCATTACACGTACGGTGAAAATTATAAAATAAAGAAAAAATAAAATTGCACATAACTAACGGTTATATGAATGTTGCAGATGACACAACGCCACCACCACCATCTGATGTAACTTCTACTACTTCTGAACAGAATCTGGCAACAACAAGCAATCCAAAAAATGTCAAATGAGCACTATTTCAAGAAAAAGAAACACCAACCAAAAAACCCAAGCACGAATAGTGTAATGAATCAAGGTAACTACAAATACTATACTCATGCATTAAATAGGAAATTAATAGCAAATCTAAATTACTAATAATTATACATCTCAAATGCAGGTTCCACTACGTATCAACGCTTTTGCTAAACCCTATGAAACACAACCATGTTCCCACTAGGGGTGTCAGTAGGGTCGGGTTGACCCGACCCGAACCTGAACCCCGATAAGCCTTGTAGGGTCGGGTTAAATCGGGTTGAAAAAGCTTATCGGGTTAGTTGTACCCAAACCCGATAACCCGACAATATTATCAGGTCGGGTTATGGTTAGATAGAAAAATTTATCGGGTTATCGGGTTAACCCGATAAGACCTGAAAATCAATATTTAATTCTTTTTTTTTACTAATAACTTAAAATGAATGGTAATTTAGTACTACTTATACTTCTTTTGTTTAATGCCTACTGATATATATTTTTGTTTCGCAAATAAAAGCTTAAACTACTTAGCTTGTAGCTACTGATCTGTTTCAACTTTCAACTTATTAGGACGTAAAAAAATGTGTCTTTTCAAGCATTTTGTAGACCTTTTTAATGTGTTAAAACTATATACTTATTGGCTCATACATCTTTTATACACTTCAAGCTTACACTTATGGAAAAATTACATATTGTTATATCTGTATACAGATGTATAATGAATAGTTATGCACATAAAAATGCTTCTAACAGTTCACATGTTAGCATAAGCTGTGTGTGTTATGACGTTGAAGTTACATGATTATATGTTAATGACGATACATATGACTAACAATTTTGTGGTATTTTCATCAAATATGTGGTGTTACTGCAGAACTGCACACATATATTCCATTTTCACATATGTATGTTAAAGGACTAAAGGTTACCAAGGCCTATTACTGATCTCGTGTAAGTGGTTATATGATCACCTTTCCCAATTTAAGCGCCAATAAATTATCAGTACAAGCACCAAAAACATAGCCAAAACAAACACATCAACATCACACAGCTGAATACTCCATATCCTTAAACAAATAGGAGTATATGATCAAAGTAACATTTGGCAATTTATTATTTGCTCATCTGTAGTATAACCCGATAACCCGAATCACCCGACCCGACATAACCTGACCCGACTACCACCCGAACCCGATAACCCGATTCCTTATCGGGTCGGGTTGCGGGTGAATTTTAAAAAAATCAAAACCCGACTCAACCCGACCCGACAAACCCGATAACACCCCTAGTTCCCACTATCAAATATGTTTTTATGAATAACAAAAACTACTGCTATTGTAAATATTTATGTAGTGGTAAAGCCATAATGACATGTTTTGTATGAGGCTTAAGACCTAATGAAACCAGACTTTATGTTAAAATACAATGCATATTATACATGTAAAATGTTATGTGTAATACGACAATCTTACTACATAAATACACACCAACCCCACAGATTCCATGTAACAATACAAACATATAATGTACTCACAAGGTATGCCAAACTCCTAAATGGCTACCCATTCTCGGACAACAATGATGATCAGTGTTCAACTAACAAAAATGATTCCGTTACATATAATACGACAAACCTTTTTCTGTTAACCAACTTTACTTATAACCTCATTATTATTCCAAACTTTACATTACATGATACCTTTAGTAAACAAACTAACAAAAAAAATAGCATACACATATACCTATAACAGTAAAGCATATCTAACCATAAAAGACTAAAACACCAAAGAAATATACAATAACAAAACAAAAAACTTAAAAAATATTAAAAAAACAAATAGCCGTAACTTTTATTGATATGTCACATACGTAACAAAGATTAACAACACCCTATTAATCAAACACATAACACCATACCATCAAATAGACAAACCATCAAACAGACAGACAACACAACAACCTAATCATACAGATCCATCGTAAAGACATGACGGTTCTTCTCAACCCTTCCCTCATGAGCCAGATCAAGCACCGCAATCAATCCAGCAAGGATATGGTGATCCCTATCCTGTGCTTCTTCCAAACATTGAAGACCATCAGTAGCGACATCATCAAATGGGCTAAACCTACGCCCCTCCTCAAGCAGTTCAGTCCTCTTCTCAAGACGACGTCGAACATCATCACATTTTTCCCCAAGCCACATGATAAACCCTTCATTCTCACCTTGCTCCTGGACGAACAGGAACTTAAAAGCATGGTAAAGTTCATCAGAACCACAAGCATCTTTGAGCTGATCAAAGTTTGGAGTTGAAACCATTTTCTTAACAGATTCTTAAAAAAACTCACAAGGTATACAGACAAGTATGTAAAGCAAAAAAAAACCCAACTTATATAGCCAAAATAACACTGTAACATCCAGTTACTCTAACCTAATGGAAACAATATCTCATTGGCTTCTCTTTCTAATGAGAGATTCCAAAAACAAAAGAAACACAGCCTATACTGAGCAAAAAGTATCTTGAAAAAAAGAAAAGCAAACAATGATTATGTATGCACAAAACAAAACCACAAATACATCCACACCACATACTAATAACACGTAGGTATTAACAAAAACAATTAACAAAAAACACTAACAATTAATATTTCTTAAAAAAGAAACATAAATTCATAATATATACTTCTCCAATTTCATAAACCTAAAATATACCAAATCATAAGACAACAAGATCTGTATACTATTATATGCAAATTATTAATTACCTAACTTAATTGAAGTCATGATTCATCCATTCAATCTTCATCAGAGCAAAAGATAAGATAAAATGAAAGAAAGGATCTTCGTTTTGAAGCGGCAAACCAAAATAAAATGATATACGGGTTTTAGAAAAGCAGGTATATTCATTTTTCGGCAATTCATAACCCAAATTAAAAAAAAAATGAAAGAAAGGATCTTAGTTTTGAAGCGGCAAACAAAAATAAAATGATATACTGGTTTTAGAAAAGTAGGTATATTCATTTTTCGGGTATTCATAACACAAATTTTTAAAAGAAAATAAGCCCACATGATTAGAGAAGCCCAATAACTTTAAACAAAATAATTTCTAAAAAAAAAATAGATTTACACTCTTAACATATAACAAATTATGTTGTATTAGAATTCCCAACCTCATACAAAAAAAAAAAAAAAAAAAAAAAAAAAAAAAAAAAAAAAAAAGACCTAACTATGGTAAAAAAATGCACTTAAAAAAAATATTATTTAAAAAATATATAATATTAGCAAAATAAAAAAAGCTTAATACAAATGGATATTATAAAATAAAAAATTAACAAAACAAACCCGCAGGAACGCGCGGGCTACCCGCTCGTTTATGGACCAAAGTGTAAATGTCAAAAAAGCGGGTGATCTCCTTCATTCATGATCTCTTTCCAGTTTCACAAAAAACATCATGTAAACCCTTAAACCAGATTAGGTTTTTTTTATTAATTTATGTAATCTTGTTCAAACTCATAATTTATAATGAATATCTTTAACTTCTGTGCTTTTTTGAAGACAGAAAAATAGCATTGTTGTTTTAGTTTATGCATACCAAGTGTTTGTGAAAATGTCTAATGGATGTTTTTTTTGCAGTGGGTTTTCAGTAAAAGATGATGGGCGCAATTTATATCAAGGGGATCAATCTACTGTTGCTATTAAGGAAAATTTGACAATGTTCTTGAACCGGGGGCTTTTTGGAAGTGAGATAGGCAATGGGTCAAAACTCGCCAGGTTATGCTGATCCACTCACATTATTTAGTCAAGCATCAACAGCTATAAATGTTGGTTAGTTACTATTGTCATGAGAATATCATATTTTCTATTTAAGGTTAAGGTCGCGTTCATATGTAATTAGTTGATGTTGGACAAAAAGTTTAACATGAAGTCATGAGAATGCCAGGAATCATTAAATTTTGAACATTTCTTTATTTACTTGGGCATACAATTAATTTTTTGAACTTTCAACCCCTTTTAGAATTCTTTTTATGTATATGAGAAGTAACGGTCTCAGACTTATTGCAAACACTTGACTATATACTGTTTCAACATGATGGCCATGTTGATGGATCATGTTGTATGTGTTTCCAAACATGAATACTGTTTCAACATGATGATCAACTTGGTCGATCATGATGTATGTATTTCCAAACATGAAGGCATCGGAAATAATGTTAACTTTATGGTTGACGGTAGATGTGACTTTTGTGGTTTCAACATGATGATCAACTTGGTCGATCATGAGGAATTAAATTGTCACTAATCAAATAAAATATAGTATAACCAAATGCCAGCAACCAAGAAATTCTACATCAGACAATATATATAGAAGGTATCACAGAAACATCACATAAACAAACTACCATAACAAGATATCACAATTATAGAAATCAAACTAAGATCTAATAAACTTCCAGTCGCACAAAGTGTAGTTTTTGGCACATCATAGTTTCCCAAGCACATATATGCCAAAAGAAAATGCAGAGTAGGCTTTGGGTATTTGGCCATCTCGTAAACAACGAAAACTAAAGTAACTGCAATAAAAGTCATGCTAATAAACAAGAAAAATTGTATATTTTTTCTATCCAAACTAGAACAAACTAGCAGATAAGTCGACCACGTAGGTGCTGAGATTTCTAAATGAATAGACTGAACTAGCTCTTCCAGGTTGACAGTTGGGAAGAGATCGGTCCATGGCATCCAAGAAGCTGCGTTACATTCAAATATTGTTTGCAAATATTAGTAATCAATGCACCCGAAATGAATTGCTTGCATAAGAAATAAGACATACCCACGGTTAAAATGCATTTGAAAAAGGGTCAAACGGGTTAAATATTAAAAAAAAAAAAAAAAAGAATTAAAAACAGAACGGATTAAATCATAAGTGTGTAAACAATTTCGACACAATAAAAATTAAGGTTTACGATCTACATGTGACATCTCTTTTTGTCCGCCTCATGCATAAATTTAACACCAAACATGCATGGAGAAGTAGGCTGTCTTCATACTTCTGTATTTGACATCCCCTTTTTAATGTATGACTTACTCATATTTAATCTAAGCTTCCTAAGCTGGATTTAAACTTACGTCAGAGTGCTCAAAATACAAAATATATCAGTATCATCTACAATGCTAAACAACACTTGAAACCAAAACTATATAAGCAATGTAACATAATCCACATAAGGTTTTGAACCAAGACAAAACAATTGTGTCCTTTCATCAAGTCTTATGGCATGGCTACAAGTTAGTTTCGTATGAAGTTCAATAAAGTTCAAGCTGGCTTGAATGGTTCAATGTCAAATTTACGAGGTCTAAATTTAGCTCTTCCAAGACAATAAGCTTGTTGGTGATATGCAAGGATTAATTTAATGCTTTCTGGTCCTATAATAACGAGGCACTAATAATTTCTCTGTAAAACTAGAACTTGTAAACTGTGTTAGGCTTCTTTAGGTAGATAATTACTATCATTGATACAAGCTGCATTCTTTCAGGTGTCATGTACGTACTAACTACTTTTTAATGATTATACAGGCATGAAATGAATGGATGTCACATTTCATAGCAAACACATGTATTTAAAAAATGAAATTTATGTCAAACTTCAGGTATGGGAAAACTGAATGAAAACCACACTTATATGAGCTTAAAAATTGTAGTTTATTTGGGATATCACGCCCTCGAGTATATGTGGAATCAAAATATAACGGTGGTTTACAAAAAATATAACCCAAACAAGCAGTATATGCAGCTGAGAGTAAATATTACATACCTTAGTTAGGAATGCTAGTTAGCCTGGTGAAAAATGAAGGACTGGCAACTGTTGCCACGGTCAAATCGCCGTGGTCCTTTGAAGACCACTTCTTGCTTTTCGTATCGTAATTAAACTCTAATGCTCCCCAATTTCCATGGTAATTTGTCGTCATTGAGAAATGGACAACTCCATCTAGCTCTTGTAAGAGGTGATTAGAGAGGTCATAGTCGAAATTTGGCAGCATATTAGATGGTACTTTGGAAACGAAATACACCTCTGACCAATTTGATTTTAATCTGAACAGATTTATCCTGTATAAAGTTGGATTGGGAGGTTCCACCTTAACTGTCTCAGTGGTTACCAACCAAACTGGAGATCCCCTGCTCCAGTAACCATTAAAACCCATCAGATGCGTGATATCTTCATCAACCTCAAACCTACCTGGTTCCTTAAACGCCACAGTGGCAATATCTTCAACATCAATTGCAAATACACGTGGAATATTAAATGCCGTGCTGACAACATCTTGATGAATTCGAGGAATGAATACTGGCCTTTTCCCTTTCATAGATACCATACAGAGTCTGTCATGGTCCACTATCATTGATTGCGGGTCACTAAGCTTGATCACTTCGCTGAGATCCTGTCTCTCATCCATGTACTCCATTCTTGTCCAATGTCCGGCGCGAGACCTGTACTCAAAGTACATATATCGTTGCTCATGAGGTAACCTTTGGACATAATTGATGATATACTCAAACTGATGTTGCGGGTCATCTACAACATGCAAGTCATTGTATCTATTAAAAGATTCCGGGTTAAATGGTAGGGGTACACATGGAATCCTATTGGATCGCCCAACGGCCAAGTTGATCACCAACAAGTCCGGGATCGGATCCAAACGGAAAAACAACCAACTGCGGAACACATACACTAGCTCAATGTGACTGACATCAGGTACTAACCAAATATCTATGACCCGGCGTAGATCAAAGCATACCACAGTTTCCCCATCATCCCTCACAGCGCGGATGCTTCCAAACCGAGGATTTGTTCGACGTCGGTGTTGGGTGATAAGCCAAAGCGAACGCGCCCCCCTCTGATTAAAAACTTGCGAGAATTCATAAGTGGTTGTTAGAAGTCGTACCCTTCTGTTCATACGTCTCATGAAGCTCAACTCCAATAAATCAAACCTTGAAAAGATGTTGGTTTGCACATTATCGGGTAAGCTAAGCAGGTTGAATCCACGACGGGGTGGGCGTCTCACGAGTCTCAGATTTGCCATGTGATAAATTCTGTAAAACAGCACTAAAGAGTCGATCAGTTAGCCCGTTACAAGGCTTATAATGAATCCCATCACAAACTGTATGGACATACTCAAATAAACACAGACCGATATATAATCCGAAACGGTTAGTTTCATGCAAATTGTTGAATTAGTACTAACATACAAAGAACATTACTACAGTCATCAAGAACATTACTGTCATAAAGAAGTACCAATCTTTAATATATTTCAAAACAATGATATACACAAGAATCCACACAGTTGTTATAACATATGTGTATGAAACCCGTAGAGAACACAATATGAATGAACGTGAGATGGAGTGATTACGTACCGATCTACAACAACGAACAAGAAGATTGATTACTATACCAGAACTTGAAGATGAATTAAAACTTAGTGAAAGTTTGTTATGGCAGATGTGTAACAGAATCTATGAAAGTTTGTTTAGGACTAACTGACTTGAAAATGGCGGGAATTTTTTTGTATTATTTTATTGGAATAAAAGTGTATCACACGTGCGACCATTTCAAATCTTCTATGTAAAGAGCCTATTCTCCGTAAATACGTAAGTAAAAATTTAGCTATTCAAAGTAATGTTAGTTGTTTTTACTTTTAAATAAACGATTTTTTTGCTAAAAAAATCTTAATAAATATTTTCATTTCTTATAAGTTCACGTAACTTTCGACATGTTTGGCGCATAGTGTTGTAGATTTTTTAAACTCTACATATTTGTAAATGTCATTTTACAAATTATATTTACATTAACGCTTCTCTTAGTATAAAAGAAACAGTTGCCGCTAGCTTTCATTGCTTGCAACGACTGCTTACTCGTATCGCTTACAACTATTCGTGAAACATGAACTACATCAATCTACACTGGCGGTACGCCTAATCAAAGGCATTATCCATAGCTGGAATTGTTTTCTTTGAACCAATTAAAAATCAATGTACAACAAATTTGGATGGATAAGGTTTAAGTAAGATTTTAATCACAAAAAGAATTACGCACTACTTTTTTCAGCATCATAACCTTCTTTCTAGGAAAAACAAGTTATCAGTTACACATGTCATCATTTCTACACTTTTTTTAACAACGTATTTGGAAACAAAAGATACCAAAACTTATACTACGTGTTAAATGAAATCTATGATTAAACACTACTAATTACTTCGGTTTACAAACAAGTACGAGTGCACCCTCCCAATATTCCCCATACGCTATTTTGTACTACTAACGATGGTCACTATGAACATTTGGTCACGCTTATACGATATGATTATCCATCTTTATTTTAGGCCATTACGAATCCCAACTTTCGAGTTTAGAAATATATCTTATCGCGAAAGCACATAACATTTCAATGGGAAGGAAATTGTAATAAAAAACGAATTAAAACCTTCAAGATCTTATAATACGTAAAAGTCATCCAATCACTTAATTTGCCTGAAATTATTAAACTAGTTGCACTTGATAAAACTGCTTCTAAAAATATTCCATAACGAACCTGCCTAATTACCCAATAACATCAATCCACGTGTACAATTTTAAAAAAAAAAATTCCCTCCATTTCCATCTCACCTATCACCCTAGTCCGTTACATTAGTTCTAAAAACGCACTTTATTTATTCACTTGCCAATTTGATACATTATTTATTACTCCTTCGGATCCAAAATAATTACTGTATTCACAAACAAAGTTTTTGAAAATCTTACTAATTCACCAATCAAATATCATATCTATCAATAGGGACGAAACTTAGTGGAGACCGAGAGAAAAGTCGTGAACCCTAAAAATTTTAGCCACAAGTACTTTTTTATCTCTGACACTTTGTAGCAGTAACAATATTAGTAGAAATGTTAAATGAAAATGTAAATTGACCCCTCTGAAATCAATACAATTTGGCACCTCCAATTAAACTTGTCAAGTTTCATCTATGTCAATCAACTAAAATATCTTCATTGATTAAAATACAAAGTTGACACTTATTTTATAAATAGCAATGTGCACATTTATTATGGAAAGAATGGAATATATATTATTTAAATACGAGGGTACCCATGCCACGTGTTCCGTCGGCAGGGTACCCTGTAACTATAATTTTCGGCGAGAAATGTTATTAAATATATATGTTTTTCGCGACAAAAGCATTGTGAGTAGCGATAATTTAGGTTGGAATACAAAACTATTTCGTATAAAAACAACAAGGAAGCCCTTGTGATGCTCCATCGACCAAAAAAAAAAGAAAAAGAAAAAAATTAAGTTTCTCGAAATTAGTTTTGTCCGATAGCACGTTTGTTGTGGCGGTAACTTTATCGATGACAATGATTTTCATCTTGATGTTTGGTTTTTCTTGCTATGTAGTGAAGTACTTGTTCTGGTGGTGCGAGAAAATGTTGAGGAACACCGACCTCAGGTAGGGCTGATCATCAGGCGAAAACCGGACCGGACTGAGGAAAAACCGGACCGGACCGAGACCGAATTTGCCAAAAATGATAGATCGAGACCGGACCGCCGGTCCTTCGGTCCGGTCGGTTTTGTCGATCGGTCCGGTCCATCCTGTCCGTTTGGTCACCCCTAACCTGAGCTAAGACATAGTGAAGTGGCTTTACAAATTGGATGACCAAATGTTCTCTTGTCAAACGACTAAAGATTCTGATGGTGTTGCAATTACGATCCCTCAATTTTTATTGTTATAACTTATTCAAATGTTGGATTCGTATGTATATTGGATTATTTGGAATACAATGGATAATTATGTATTTTATTCATTGTCATTGATGAATCATTATAGAAAATATAAAAATGGATTGTTAGTACCCATACATAAACAGTGACAAATTACCAACAAATTTGTTATAAAGAGTTTAATAGTATTATTTTGTTGGGAACCTGCAGCACTAGTCCGTCACTAAGAGCCCGTCACTAAGAGCATGCCCAATGATAACACAGGTTAAAATTTAACACCGTGCTACGTCAGCGCCACATCAGCTTTAACATTTCACCTTAACATCCCCAAAAAACACCCACAACAATAACATCCCAAGTTAAACTTTAACATTTAATATTTTCAATTTCAACCCCTAAACTAAAACAAACACTTTATTTATTAAAAAACATATCACATTTAACATTAAAACACAAAGTACATTAAACGTTAAACACGAATTACATTAAACATTAAAACTACAACGAGATTGATGAAAATAAACTACTAAAACTTAATAAAACGAATCACTAGAGTCCCAACCCTCGTCACTTGAAGAGGAATAAAACTCGCCATTAACGATCCGAGTCTCTATTATGTCAAAGTAGTTATCTTGAAGATACTGAGCTTCCCTTGCTTCTTGTTCACGACGAGCAGCTTCCTCGCGTGCCTGCTCTTCCATAATTTCCCTATAGTTTTCGTCGTCTTGTTCAAGTTGACGAAGGGAAGCCTCACTTAACCCGAATGGGTTGTTTTCAAGATCCACCTGTGGAGTGTTGACAGGTGGAGTTGGAACAATTGGATTGTTCACAGGTGGAGAGTTTAAAAATACATTTTCCGGTTGGAAAACCGGAATGACAGATTCAGGTGGTGTTGAGTAAACTTCAAACTCTTCTGGAGTTGGAAAGCTAGTTTCCGGCAACTGAGTTGGAGTTGGAAAGCTGGTTTCCGGCAACTTTTGTGGACTTGGGAATTGCTGAGAAAAATACATTTTTTGTGTGTGTGAGTTGTGTGTGTAACTTTTGTGTGTTGTGTGTTCTAAACAACTCTGGTAGAGTTGTATATATAGGCAAAGTTGATTTTGAATTTGAATAAATCTCGCTCATATTTGATTTTTAAATTTCAAATTTGAATTTGAATTTATCCCGCCCAGAATTTAAATTTGAATTTAAATAGGTTGAGGGGGTGTAAGTGAAAATTTATTTGAAATGGTTTAGGGGGGTGAAATGATTTTTTTTTTAAACGCCCGTTGATTGTGTAACTTCGCCCCAATAACGCCGGTTTAACGCGAGAGCTCCAACGGCTAACGCCGGGTAATGCCCAATAACGCCTAATAACGCTAGTGGGGGAGTTAATTGATGGACATGCTCTAACATTGACTGGTAATATTCTTCATAAACATCTTTCGGGAATTTTGGCCAATAAACCGTTAGTAATTTAGTGATGAGCTTATAGTTACGGTCAAACACATATTTTTTTGATTTAACATTAAGAAAGCAACATCTATAAGCAAAATCTACACTTTAAGATATTTGTTTTGTGTGTTTCTAGTTTAATTCTTTTATTTAATAGACGTGATTGTAATATTATGTTACATTGCTCACTAACAAAATCCAAAAACATATCCTAAAATACATTTAAAATATATACTTTGTACTTGGTAACATTTCTATTTTCCCATTTAACTTTATTCTTTAAGCAAGATACCCCGCGCATTACAACGGTAAAGATAGAAAATTATTTGTTAAATAGTTCACTAAAGTTTAAAGGGCATTTACATCCATATCCTTGCAAAACTTTAAAATTATATTAATATCCTTACAAATTATATAATAACTTCAATATCCTTGCAAAACATAAAAATACACATGCATATCCAAAATATATATTTTTTATATTAAGTAGATTTAATGTTAAAATCTTTTATGTGAATATTATTTAACATGTTAAATTACATATTTACCCATTTCTCTTAATTAAGCAAACACACAGTTTTCAAAGATGTTTTTGCATATGAGGTTTTCAATTAAAATTCATAAACACCAGATATTTGAAAATATCAGATGCTATATTTGAAAATATCAGATGCTATAATATGTTGCTAGGCGTTGAAACATTTAACCGGGTAATATGCAAGCCCATACAAAAAGAAAGTGAAATCCATATGACTTAAGAAATTGACCTATTTTATGTTTAGTATTGAAATGGATACGTTAAGAAACTGAAGGCAATAAAAATCTTTTCTCTTGACTATGTGGAGGAGTTCAATTAAAAAACATACGCCATAAGTTGACTAGTTGTTACACTTAACTAGTTATAATACCTGTGCACGCACAGAGTTTTGACAAAAAAATTATTCTATATTAATATTGAATATTGTGTCTTTAAAAGTAATTGCATATAATTATATAGTTATAAGTTTCGTGCACGCACGAAGTTTACACATAAAAACTTTTGTTAGATAACTCAAGATTTAATTTTATTTAGCTGACAAAGATGTTGATATTGTTATTTAAATTTCACTACTGATATTATGTTGTACACAGATGCAAGTTTAATAGCACATAATGAGTGTTGATAAAGTTAAAGTATACTTATTTTATAGTGAGCGTTGATATTCTGTTGATGTTTTATAAAAATGTTTTTTCTAGATAACCTTATATAAATAAATAAGAATTACATAAATCATTGTTATAAGTACAATCGCGTATACTTATTTTTATATTAAAGTAAACCGTGCTTACAATTTGATAGTTATATTCCCGTTTTCAGTAATTTAGCCGTATTTAAAATGTAAACTCGTGTCCACGAAGGTTATTTTAAAAATGAAATAAATGAGTCCTTATTGAACGTATATAGTAAAAAAATTAAAACTTATAATCTTATGTAAATTTATATGTTGTTATTTTAAAACAACATATACATTGTATTTTTTAAGATATAAAGTTTAAAGTGTATAAAGTATAAGGGTGTATTTGTTTATAATCAAAAGTTATTAAAAAACATGGAGGTTTATAATATTACACTTAACTCTATATAATTTTTTAAAAATCAACCACTAAAGTTTTATTAATCACCTCCTCTTTTTTTAAGTTTTTGTTTTCACAAATTTGACACATATATTTTTATGTGTTTTTTTTATCAACCAAAATTCTCCACCAAATTTATTAAAGTTTGACCAAAATCAATTTAATTTTGACTTTTATTAACCAATCACAGCACATGATTTTGCTTACGTGACGAAATTGAACTCTCCTATTGACCCAATTTTTTTTTCCAGTGAGAAGGGTTTTCCAAAAATACTTCGAAATGATGTAATTTTTTTATTATATAAAAGATTTTTTTTCCCAACGTACTGATTTATTGAGAAAGGGTGAAGAGGTAATTTGATATATCATATAATATTTATAAATAAAGTTATTAGTGTTAGATCCATTCATATATAATGAAAATATGTTTTTGGAGAATTTTGTGTATTTTAATATTTTAGAAGGATATTGAAATAATTATAAAATTTGAAAGGATATTAACGTAATTTGTAAGTATTGTAAGGATATTGATGTAAATTTCCCTAAAAAAATAGAAAAAAAAAGGAAAAAGAAAAGATATGCAAATTTTTTAGAATTGTTCAACTTGTACATTTACATAAAACTGTTGAGGTATCAATGAAGTAGTATTAACATACAAAGTTAATCAATGACATACAACTCTTTATTAACTGGCAGGGACATTGTCATCCCAATATCATGAAGGCGTTAATCGAGCAAGCACAAACCTTAACTCTAAGTTCTAGAGCCTTCTCAACGACAAGTTTCCTGTCTTTGCACGATATCTAACAAAATTATTTGGATATGATATCGTTCTTCCAATGAACAATGGTGTTGAAGGAGTTGAAATGGGTTATGAGAAAAAAAGGAATTTCTATAGATTAGGTAGCAAATTAGTAGTCATTTTTAAAGGTCTTACTAGATTTTTCATTGATATTATTTCTTAGATATTAATTATCATGTTTCCATAATTAAATGGAATCGATGTGTAGGCTATCATTGTTTCATGTTGTGGCTGTTTCCATGGTCGTACAATGGGTGCAATTCGATGAGCTGTGATAACGATGCAACTCGTGGATTTTGGCCATTGTTACATGGTCAGCTAAAAGTCGACTTCGGGGATGAAGATGCTCTAAAGAAACTTTTTGAAGGTTTATATGTAGTTCTTTATGATCACACATGCAAACATATGCATAGTATATTTGTCTAAGCAATCATTATATAATCTGTCATTTTCCCTCTAATTTTATCTCTGACACTTTGTAGCAGTAACAATATTAGTAGAAATGTTAAATGAAAATGTAAATTGACCCCTCTGAAATCAATACATTACAATTTGGCACCTCCAATTAAACTTGTCAAGTTTCATCCATGTCAATCAACTAAAATATCTTTATTGATTAAAATACAAACTTGACACTTATTTTAAAAATAGCAATGTGCACATTTATTATGGAAAGAATGGAGTATATATTAATTAAATACCAGGGTACCCATGCCACGTGTTCCGCCGGCAGGGTACCCTGTAATTATAATTTTCAGCGAGAAATGTTATTAATGTTTTTTGTGACAAAAGCTTTATGAGTAGCGATAATTTAGGTTGGAATAAAAAACTATTTCATATAAAAACAACAAGGAAACCCTTGTGATGCTCCATCGACCAAAAAAAGAAAAAGGAAAAATTAAGTTTCTCGAAATTAGTTTTGTCCGATAGCACGTTTGTTGTGGCGGTAACTTTATCGATGACAATGATTTTCATCTTGATGTTTGGTTTTTCTTGCTAGGTAGTGAAGTACTTGGTCTGGTGGTGCAAGAAAATGTTGAGGAACACCGACATGAGCTAAGACATAGTGAAGTGGCTTTATGATTTGGATGACCAAGTGTTCTCTTGTCAAACGACTAAAGATTCTGATGGTGTTGCAATTACGATCCCTCAAATTTTTATTGTTATAACTTATTCAAATGTTGGATTTGTATGTATATTGGATTATTTGGAATACAATGTGAATTTATTTGATGGTTTGGATAATAATATGTTAAGATGATGATGAGGCCCGTAAAGTGTAGGATGTTTTCCCTACAAAGTTTAATCCAATGGAAAACCATATTTATGGACTGAAATTGTTATAAAATTTTACTGCAACTCTTTGGTAAAGCAAGGCAAATTGAGTAACAAAAATCAAGATTTGAGTTTCAATTTTTTTTCTTTTTAAGATTCTTAATTAGATTTGTTTCTGACTAAGCAGTTTATGAAGCAAAATGATAACTCTGGTTATAGTATTGCTTTAAATTTAAGTTATCTACTTTTAGGAATTACACATATCTTGTTACCTTTCATGCTTATGCAAGTTTAAGCTATTTCATCATTTCACATCTCGAATGTATCATCACCGTGTGGTAAGTCAAAGCTTATAGTTGTTAGGTAAATTCAGAGCCCAAAGTCCCTTAGTATAGATTTGAATGAAAAATAACCTAAGTGGATATACAAGTCTCTGAACATTATCCTCAACAAGTTCTTCGAAGTCTAAAGATAAAGACTAATCACAAACCGATGGGGAACTCAGAGAGTGAAGATAAAAACCAAGATCAGGATCATGGAGTCTGTGTGTGACAATAACACACTGACTTCTTAACTCATTGAAGATATTTTAAGACTTAAGCATTTTGGCAGAATGGTTTAAGTCTCTGATTAATAGGCAGGAAACATTTTGAAAAGATACATGAAAGGTATTTATCACAAAGTCAAAATGTTACTTTAGTTTGTAAAAGTACAAAACAGTTGTATTCCTCTTCTACCAAGAGTATGTTGGTGTCATACTAGGAATAGAAGCAAAAGTAAAAAAAGTATTTTTGCCTATCAAATGATGACACGTATCCTTTACCCCGCTGCCCCGCCTATAAATAGATTGTTGTATCGAAAAGAAAAAAAGTCTCTCTTATATATTAAAAGTATTTTAACACTTTCAAAAGCATTCCTTCTCAAGGATTCTAGTGGAATCTTAAGGATTCTGGTGGAATTGAAATTCAATTCCATTTCATAACGTGTTTGGTTGAAAATTTAAAGAATATGGAATCTGAATTCCATTCCTTACTATGTTTGGTTGGCAAACGGAATGAAATGAAATTCCTTCAAAATCCCATATATATCGAATTCAACATTCCATGGCAATATGAGATAGATTGTTTACAATTCCATGGAATTCATATTATCTTTAGCATTGTCATTGTTATTATTATTATTATTATTATTATTATTATTAATTATTATTTTATTTTTATTTTTATTATAAACAATCATTTAATTATTATTGTTATTATTATTATTATTATTATTATTTATAAACAACCACGTTATTAACATTTAAAAATTATTATTTATTTAAAATTGAATATGAATTATTATTATTTAAAATTTATTATTATTATTATATTTAAAAATTATTATTTATTTAAAATTAAATATAATTTATTTATAGCTTACTTTTTAATTTGTAATTAAAAAAATACAATTGTATTTTATATAAAAAAAATATTTATTTAATATATTAGTTTATATAATATTATTTAAAAAATTTATATTATAATTTGATAAGTAATTTATTTATTAAATAATATTTAGTTTATTATCTTATACTAAAATTAAATTTTAAATATTTTAATATAATTGTTTTTTCTCATTTCATTATTCCAACCAAACATGCGCTATTATTTGCAAATTTCAATTCCGTCAGATTTTAAATCCTAAGGATTTCAATTTCTAACATTCCAATTCCTTAAACAGATTTCAATTCCGTCAAAAATATTCTGTGAACCAAACGAGTCCTTATGTCCTAGATTTAATTATTGGTTTAGCATAGTTCTTACTTAAATACAATACTTTGGTTTGTGTTTAAGTTTAGTGAGGAGATTACATATACAACTTGTCATTCAATCCTAAGTGTTATTCCACAAATATTTGGGTATAATTCTTTGATATCTATCGATAAAAAGATAAACAATTTCTAGAACGCATTGTTACAGAAACTACAACACAGATTTTTTATGCTTGTTAAGAATCTAGCTATGCTATTCATGTGTAGTTTAACAAGCCAATGTACCTTATTAAGTTTGAATTTGATAGCTGTAGATGAAATAAAAAACAGGTTAAAAAAAATGAAATAAAAAATATATGTAACCATATCCAATCCATACTATACACGTAGCGTGCAGTTCACCATGCACATATAGTCAAACTACAAAGTCATTATAGAATTCTAGGAGATCAAATTCCTTTATGCATTAATGATCTTATTAAGTTTTAGGACCCCCAGTAAAGTTCAACCAATTGTTAGTTTGTTACCCGAAAGCAGTAGTAGCTAATCAGATTTTCTTCTCTCCGACATTTGAGCAACTTGATCGATCTCCAGCTTTAGTACCTATTAATTAGCTAGCAGAATAATCAAATATCTTGATTTAACTTCAGTAATTAATGATGAAAAACAACCAAAAGATCAAAGTTATGGATAAACATGCTTGCATTATTATTCAGATAATAATAATCTCAGTGTGTAAAGCAACTACTAAAATTATATCAAAATAATGAACTGAGGTGAGTTAACTATAAAATCCGGTTAAAAAATTCATACCAAAAGAAGCAGCACCAGTTGTTGCTGATGAAAAATCCGCAGCATCTTCTTCATTAGACAATTCTGAATCTATGTTGAGAACAAATCCTCCTCCCATCTCATCTTTTTCACCTATTGATAAAAGTAAAACAACACAATAATACCATAATATAAGCGAATGCCATTTTTAACATGTTTACTCATAAATAAGTGTTCAGTATAAGTGTTCAGTTATGTTAATATTTAAGTATTTAACAAATCAAACTGTATCTGCTGAACAGAAAAGTAAATAGAGCATGTGGAATAATACCATAAGACAATAAACATAGTCTGTATACTTTTTGATTAAGTTTATTTCGGTAATCTCATAACTTTGTATGATAAAAGTCAAATTGGGCCAGTATTTGCTATCAGAGCGAACAACTAAGAAAACGACAGTCGATATAACATACCAAAAAAGTAATCAAGAAATGTAAAAAATCAAGATCACAATGATGGATAAACAAGATAGAATTGCATTTGTCCAAATTAAACTATACATTACTGGTTTTCTTGTGAGCATATTTATAAGTTCATTAGAAAATCCGTGTTGTTTGGTTAGCAAGTAGGAACGAGAAGTGTGTAGTGTAAAATAGGTCCTCGAGTGGTCTTTGCCTTTCAAAAGAAAGATGTACATGAAAAAGAAAAAGAACATTAATTGATTACTAATTCAAATGAGACTTGTTTGTCTAAAAGAAGCAGCCCGGATGACGCTCAAGATGAAATAAGGTGACCAACAATACATACATAAATCTTAATAGGTTATAGAACAAAATAAAAGATGATCGAGTTCTTACCAGTTGCATGGTTGATATGTTCTTCACTTGAAACACCAAGATCCTTGGTGGGGAGCTTATGAGCAGGACCTTCTTTGAACATTTGAGCAAGTGGAACTCCAGCTTCAGCGCACGTATTAAGGAATTAATTACAAGGTGCAAAGTCAACACAACACAGCAAAATTACATAATAACATAGGAGGCTATTAGTGAATAGAAGTTAACAAAATATAAAAGGTTAATTGTGTTACCAAATGCAGCAATGCCCCTTGGTGCTGATGAGGATTGTCTTGAAGCTTCAAGACTCAACAATACAAGCTCATTATTAAGAATAGATCCTCCTTTCTCCTCATTATTTGTACCTAACAATAAACCAGCACAACAATACCATAATATAAGTCATTGTAAGAAGTTATGTTGTAGTTTAACGAATCAATCTGAATTTAGAAAACAGAAAAGTAATAGAACATGCACAAAATTAATCTCATCATTTCAAATATCTTAAGTAACATTACGTGATGACGCAGCACCAGTTGCTGTTGAATCTTCTGCATTGTTTAGATTGTCGACCATAACTACTCCCTTTGCATCTCTTTCCCTTATCCTAGTCTCTACACGGTGCCAAAAGTTAACATAGATTAGCCCACCAATAATACCATAGAAAGCCAATATATGAAGGCTCATAATGTAAGCATAAGCAGCGGCTTTCATCAACAACTATGCATGGAGAAAGGATAGAGAGACGGCCAGGGAAAAACCACAATTAATTAAACTTGGGCAAGTTGACTATAAGGTCAAAACAGGTTTATTTTAAAAGCATGTCAGAACAGTGTGGGTCAGATTGGAATGAACCACGTTTCTTCATCCAATTTTTGAGTTTTAAATATAATCTATGTGCTGATTACAAGAGCAATTTAGAAGATTGTTCTCAACCGGTTGAACCAACATTATTACTACTTAAATCCTTTAGCAGGATTCTACACAACCTAAATCAACCCATTTAGAAGTCAATGAGTCAGAACTGGCACGTCTAGGTGAAATCAGTAGTGGCATAATGTTGAGAAGTTTCTCTCTCATTCAATTTACTTTTGAGTATTATTAAAGAGTCTACAAGTTTTTAATAGAAATGATTGAGTTAAGCAATCTTAAAAATTCCTCATATAAGTGATGAGCTAATAGTGCCATGTAAGAAACCAAGAAATTCTGCTCCAAGCATGGAAATAACATAATAAAAGCTAAGTGGCAACAGTTTGTGTCCCTTGAGGATGTGACTGAAAGCCATTTGTCAAAAAAATTATGCCTGCCCGTAGCACTTACGATGAAGTCAGCAAATAATATTCAATGACGGATAAAAAAATTTGATAAAGGGTATGCACTTTTATTTTCGAAACACGCTGCAAAAAGTATGCATTTAGTGATAACTAGAAAAAACCCTTTTTTTTACACAACGGATTATGTTTAAAAGGGCATACCCTCCGTGCCTCACATCGGGATTTGTGTATTCGTGACGAATAAAGTCTCCCAGTATAAGACAATGTTATAAGAACAAAAGTACAAAATTGAATTAACCTGAACGCCTTCTCTTTCGCTTAAAAGCTTCCTCCATGGCACGTTCCGTAGGATAGCGTCTCGAAGCTATTGAATACAACAACGAGTTAGAAATAAATATTATATATCAGTGATCCTGAATTGAAAAATAATACTACCAAATAGGGAATCCGGATCGACGGGTTTGATATCAGGATACAAAAACTTCCGAGTACGTGTATGTTCAGCGCTATAAGGGTGAGGTACAAATGCATTATCTCTGGCCATCCTCTTGCCTGGATACATCTTTTCAAATATTTTAAAAATATCTTTCTCTTCTGCCATTTTTATTAGGGTTTGTATTTTGGGGATAAATTTGAGATCTCTTCTTCTATATATAAAGTAGTAGAACTATTTAACTTTGACAAAAACCAACCGTTTCTTTAAATTTCTTTCTTTTTACACCCCTTAATAATCATTTTGTCACATTATACTTTTGGACAGCTTTTGCATTCTAATTTCCTCAACTTGTATCTCTCAAACTCAAACCCACATATCACAAAATGCACCAATTGTTTCGTGCCTTAATTCCGTACATTATCAGACAAGAACCAATTATCCATGATGAAGATGTTGGTGTGGTTGATCCCAGCAGCAGGGTTAGATAATCAACTTCAGCAGAAACAACAATAATCAGCAGTAACAAATACTACTTGGTGGTTACCGGATATCACTTGGAATCGTGTGATCACTTTCCAAAGTAAACTATTCGACCCTAATGCCTGGGTTACACGAATATCTACTTGGGATAAGACCAAATGCAGTTATGGAATTAGGCACAATTCTATAACCCTTGCGCTAATAAGTGTTAATGGTTTTCTGTGTCTCCTTCATGCATAATCAGATCTCCTATTTATAGGAGTTTACTCTAAGCTAATCAAATGGAATTATGAGTATTAATCGGCCTATTAATAGCCTCATAATTATCCCCATTATAGCCGTTAGTGGTTACATCACCAATTAAACGTGGTCATTAAGCAGTTGAAACTGCCACTTGAATAGGTCAAAACCGTTACAAGCAGTACTTTCATCAGTACTTTCATAGTGCTATCAGTGGATACACTGCTTCAGTGGAATCCACAAGCTTCAGTGGAATCCACAAGTTTCAGTGGAAACATAAGCTTCAGTGGAAACACTGCTTATCAGTGGAAACACTGCCTATTAGTGGAAGCCACAAGCAGTACTTTCCACAAGCAGTACTTTCCACTAGCACTACCAATACAAACCACTACAAGAGTCAGGGTGTTCATGGACCTTATGGGTGTACACTCCGTACCTCCTAGCCCATTACAAGGTGTGAACTAATTCTACAAGTGCACTAAATTTTCCAACAATCCTCCCCAAATTTAGTTCACTTCCTTTGCATGAAAAATAAACATCAAGCAAAACATGTGCATAAACGAAAATGTCCTGAGGATTGAATTTCCATCTTAGTAAATTACACGTTCAAATATTCGAGAATCATGGTGTTCTAAGAATTGAACCCTTCAACCCATTTGAATACCTGAAGATAAAATACACACAAGTTTTCAAACACTTATCAGCTCCTGACACTATACAAGCCATGTGTCCATATCCAAATTCATAAATGTTGTAAAAGCTAAAAGTCCAAAGCTTCCTGAAGCGGCAAAACTTCAACATTTACATAGGTGGTTCCTCTTTAGTCATGCTCCTGCCAAGCACTTTTTCAAAGAAAATTAACCATTGAGAAGTAAAGACTTCATCCTCCTTTCAGCAGGTTCTGAGCACAACCTTGGGATGTAAATAAAACATGTGCTCCAGTCCACTGAATGTTCAGCTTTCCACATTGAACTCAGCTCCCAAGTTTCCTTAGGAGGGAGTTGGGTGTCCTAGCATTCAGTGACTAAGTTGGACTTAAACCCATCCCTTTAGCAGACTTTATAACCAAGTCTCTAGCCAAACCCTTCGTCAAGTGATCAGCTAAGTTCTGTTGAGATCTCACAAACTCTATAGATACCACCCCATTCATGATAAGCTCACGAATCATGCTATGCCTGACACCTAAGTGTCTAGACTTACCATTGTACATCTGGCTATAAGCCTTAGCCAATGTAGCTGCACTATCACACCGGATAGAAATAGGTGCTATAGGTTTAGGCCACAATGGAATCTCAAGAAGCAAGTTTTTCAACCATTCAGCTTCTTTACCAGCAGCTGCCAGAGCCACAAATTCAGATTCCATTGTTGAACTGGTGATGCAAGTTTGCTTCTTGGATGCCCAAGAAATTGCACCTCCACCAAGTAGGAATACCTAGCCACTGGTAGACGAATTGTCTTCAGTGTTACTGATCCAACTTGCATCAGTGTAACCTTCCAACACTGATGGGTAACCAGTATATGAGAGACTATAATCCATAGTTCTCTTCAAATACTTCAGTACCTCTGAACTGCTTGCCAATGATGAGCACTAAGATTTCTAGTATACCTGCTCAATTTTCCCACTGCAAAACCAATATCAAGCCTTGTACAAGTCATGGCATACATCAGGCAGCCAATTACCCTAGAGTACTCAAGTTGAGATACAGCCTTGCCATGATTAGGCATCAGCTTCTCACAAGTATCCATAGGTGTACTCACTGGAGTACAATCAAAGTAATTGAATTTCCTTAGTACCTTCTCAATATAATGAGACTGAGAGATAGATATTCTTTTACTTTCATATTTAATCCTTATACCAAGGATAACATCAGCCTCCCCCATGTCCTTCATGGAGAACCTTGATGACAAAAATTCCTTTGTCAAGTCAACCTGATTTTGGTCAGTGCCAAAGATCAACATGTCATCAACATATAGACAAATGATGACTCCTTTACCAGATTCATCAAATTTGCTATATACACATTTGTCAGCTTGGTTAAGAACATAACCACTAGACAAAACCACTTCATCAAATTTTTGATGCCATTGCTTAGGTGCCTGCTTAAGTCCATAAAGAGACTTAATCAGTTTACACACCTTTTTTTCATTTCCAGGCAAGATGAAGCCCTGAGGTTGGTTCATATAGACCTCCTCCTCCAATTCACCATTCAAGAAAGCTGTCTTCACATCCATCTGATGAATAACCAGATTGTGAATAGATGCCATAGCAATCAGCAGTCTTATGGTACTGATACAAGCCACAGGGGCATAAGTATCAAAATAGTCTATTCCTGACTTTTGTTTAAAGCCCTGAATGACTAGTCTAGCCTTGAACTTTTCAATAGTTCCATCTACCTTCATTTTCCTTTTGAAAATCCATTTGCAACCCAGAGGTTTGCAACCAGGAGGTAGATCAACCAACACCCAAGTGTTGTTGCCCATGATGGAATCCATCTCATCATTGATTCCTTCTTTCCAGAAAGCAATATCCTGGGACTTCATTGCTTCTTCAAATGTCTTGGGATCATCCTCAACAATCAAGCAATAGGAGTATTGGTCTGAAACCTCATCCATTGTTCCTTCAACTAAGTACAGTTGAAACTCAGGTCCAAATGATTTTGGAGTCCTTACCCTTTTGCTTTTCCTGAGCACAGGTTCAGGTTGTTGAACCACAACCTCATCAGGGACCACTGATGGTTCATCATCAGGGACCTCTGATACACCAGTGTCATGAGTTTCATTAGGATTCCTCTGACTTGGTCTAGGGACAGTTGAGAATCTATTCTCATCAAAATCAACATCCCTTGATTCAATTATTGAGTTAACTGAAACATGTTCATTAGGTTCAATAACATAGAACCTAAAAGCCTTGGAATGCTCAGCATATCCAACAAAGATGCAATCAATGCCTCTTTCACCCACAGTCTTTTGCTTTGGATCAGGGAGTCTTACAACAGCCCTACAACCCCAGACCCTGAGATAGTTCAGGTTGGGTTTCCTTTTAGTCCAGAGTTCATAAGGGGTAACCTTGTTCCTTTTGTTGGGAACCCTATTTAGCAAATAGCAAGCTGTTAACATAGCTTCACCCCAGAACCCTTGACTCAGTCCTGAATAGGACAACATGGAATTAACCATCTCCTTCAGCACCCTGTTTTTCCTTTCAGAAATACCATTTTGCAGAGGAGTATAAGGGGCATTCGTTTCATGGATTATTCCAACAGACTGAAACTACTGAGTATCCATGTACTCACCTCCCATATCAGTCCTTAATCTTTTGATCAAAGACCCAAGTTGTAATTCAACTTCAGTTTTAAACACTTTGAATTTATCTAATGCTTCATCCTTGGTATGTAAAAGATAGACATAACAAAATCTAGAAGCATTATCAATAAATGTCACAAAGTACTTCTTATTTCCCAAAGAAGGAGTGGCATGCAAATCACACAGGTCACTGTGTATCAGCTCCAAGAGCTTAGTCCCACGACTAACACCCTGAAAGGGTTTCTTGGTTATCTTGGTCAACATGCAAGTTTTACACTTTTCAGTGTCCATGTCAAAAGCAGGGATTAAACCATCCCTAGACATATCTTGCATCCTTTTATAATGTACATGGCCAAGTCTGGCATGCCATAGGCTAGAATCAGTCTGATCATATGTGGTCACAAAAGCTGAAATAACACTGTCAGTGGTAATATTAAGCCTGAACATTTGATTACATAAATAACCAAAACCAATAAAAACACCACATTTAGAAAGAACAAATTTATCAGATTCAATAACTTGTTTATATCCATGATTATTCAAAACACTACTTGAAACCAAGTTCTTCCTGATATCAGGAACATGAATAACATTAAACAAAGTTACAATCTTTCCTGAACTAAACCTAAGATCTATACAACCACGACCATGCACCAAGGCTGTTGACTCATTTCCCATGTGAAGAATAGAACCATCATTCAGTGACTCATAAGTCTTGAACCAGCTTCTATCTTTACACACATGAACTGTTGCACCAGAGTCAACCCACCACGCAACATCATCATCCTGCACATAAAAAGATTCAGATACATATGTAACATAATAAATCTGAAAAGACTTATTAAACATATTCTGACCTTTCAGTGAGTTGGCTGAACCACCACACCCTGAACCATTAGTGCCTGATCCATTGGCTTTACCACCAATTTTAACACCTTTGCAGTCCCTTTTAATGTGACCAATCTTGCCACATTTCCAACAAGTAGGAGTTGCCTTCTTGTTAAGATCTGCCTTTGTGTTATCATGATATTTGCGTTTGCCTTTGTTATCATTGTACCTGGTGGAGTTGTTATGCTCTACCATATTGACAACAGATGGTCCAGCAGCATTGCTACTCTTTGGCTTGTCATTATCCTGCACCTTGAGAGATTCCTCAATGTGCAGATGACTGCCCAACTCAACAAGAGTTAACTCCTCCTTCATATGTTTCAAGGTATGCTTGAAATCTTTCCATGAAGGAGGAAGTTTATCAATAACACAAGAGACTTGAATAGCCTCATCCATGTGCATATTGTGTTGTGTAAACCTTCCAAGTATTCCAAGAAGTTCATTGTATTGTTCCATAACTGGTCTTGAATCAGTCATTTTGTAATTTGTGAAATTACTAACAAGGAACTTCTTACTTGATGCATCCTCAGCCATATATTTGGCATCCAAGGAATCCCACAGTTCTTTGGAAGATTCAAAGTTCTGATAAATATCAAACATAGTATCAGACATACCATTGAGAATAAGACCTCTGCATATGTAGTCATCATTCTCCCATTTGCTCCTCCTCCGGATCTGCTCCACAGTAGCATCATCCCCATCATCAAGAATAGGTGTAGTAAGCACATACACCACACTCATGCTTGACAGCAAGAAGTGCATCTTCTTCTGCCACCTCCTAAAGTCCACCCCTTCAAACTTGTCCAGCTTAGCAAAGTTTGAAGCCATGTGTTTCATTGCAGTAGCAGCCATTGATTATCACAAAATAGTTTACTTTGATTGTTGGTGTGGTTGATCCCAGCAGCAGGGTTAGATAATCAACTTCAGCAGAAACAACAATAATCAGCAGTAACAAATACCACTTGTTGGTTACCGGATATCACTTGGAATCGTGTGATCACTTTCCAAAGTAAAATATTCGACCCTAATGCCTGGGTTACACGAATATCTACTTGGGATAAGACCAAATGTAGTTATGGAATTAGGCACAATTCTATAACCCTTGCGCTAATAAGTGTTAATGGTTTTCTGTGTCTCCTTCATGCATAATCAGATCTCCTATTTATAGGAGTTTACTCTAAGCTAATCAAATGGAATTATGAGTATTAATCGGCCCATTAATAGCCTCATAATTATCCCCATTATAGCCGTTAGTGGTTACATGACCAATTAAACGTGGTCATTAAGCAGTTGAAACTGCCACTTGAATAGGTCAAAACCGTTACAAGCAGTACTTTCATAAGTACTTTCATAGTGCTATCAGTGGATACACTGCTTCAGTGGAATCCACAAGCTTCAGTGGAATCCACAAGTTTCAGTGGAAACATAAGCTTCAGTGGAAACACTGCTTATCAGTGGAAACACTGCCTATCAGTGGAAGCCACAAGCAGTACTTTCCACAAGCAGTACTTTCCACTAGCACTACCAATACAAACCACTACAAGAGTCAGGGTGTTCATGGACCTTATGGGTGTACACTCCGTACCTTCTAGCCTATTACAAGGTGTGAACTAATCCTACAAGTGCACTAAATTTTCCAACAGAAGAACAAGTGACTTGACAATAAAAACGATTAAAGCAAACAACTAAGCATATCGAGTATACTACTATACATGTAGCCAGGGACACACATTAAAAATAAATAGGCTTGTTGGTATAGAGTGTTGATAATCATAAGATTGTTTGGATAATTCTTGAATCGTGTATAGTCCATTTTCCGAATACAATATTTCGACCTTATTTGGTGTCGTGGGTTACACGAAATTCGTATATGGGATAAGAAAATAACACACTCAATGTCTAGGCACAAGAATTGAAATTAAGAAAAACATAAAGAATTATTGAGTTTGTGTTGTTGATATGAACCTTATATCCATATTAGAAAGGATAAGCATATGGCGGTTGGCATGAAGAGTTGTGTCACTTAATGAAAAGTCATGGCCCTTGAGAATAGTTAAAAACAACTCACTTAACGACACTTTGGATCTGTCACAAGGGTTGCAACTTTTAGTGATGCTCCTAAAGGGCTTAGGGCTTGATTGTTAAATTTTTTTATTAAGTCATTTCTAATTAAGAGGTGACTTAATGCAGACACCTTCAGTTTTATTGCTTAATATTTTCAGTCATCTTTCTCTATTAAGTCACAAACAAACTGTTTTAATATGACTTAATGAATTCAATTTTTTTCATATTAAGTCAATTAAGTTACAAAAAAACACCACCTTAGTGACTCCTTAGAATGTCGATAATGTTTTTATCACCAACATTTGCCTTAGGATCAAATAAACTTATATGAGTGTGCACTCCGCACAACCTAACTCATATTATAGTTTAACTATAATTCCTTTAGTCTCAGGTAAATTACTATTACATAAAATGTTTAATGACACTAAAATCACCAACGATCCTTCCCAATTTTAGTGTAATCCTTAATTTCTCAAATAATCAAAACAAATGAAACTCTTGCATAAATGAAAATGTCTTGCGATTGAATTATGATCTTAATACACCACACATTTCAAATATTCGAGAATGTGGGTGTCCCAATGATTGAACCCTTCAACCTCCTCATCTTTTAGGTCCGAACACAAACCTTGAGATATAGTAACATGTGTTCCAATCTCTAGGTGTGAGCTTTTCATATTGAATTCAAACTTCTAATGTTGTATTAGAATCAGGGACGGAGCCAGGGGGTCCCGTGGGTGCCCGTGACACCTATTAATTTTTTCGATTTAGTGTTAATTTTAAGATAAAACATTTATTTTTCTCAAATGCACCTTAAATGACCTCGGTCCATTGAAATATGTTTTTAGCCTTATTTAGTTAGCATCTTAAACTCATTATATTACGGTTAAAAAAATTTGGTGCACCCGATCATGTTTGTTCCTCTCCGTCCCTGATTAGAATGGAATTGGGGATCTCACATTTAAAAGATCTAATGGACTTTAATCTCATCCCCGTTACCGACTTATACAACCGACTTATACACTAAGTCCTTTACTAACCTCTTTGTCAAGTGGTAGCTATCGATAGTGTGGATTCACTTCACAACGCATAATAACACATGACCGGTAACATGGCACTTTTAAATATAACACAATGTTTATTAGCAAGCGTTTTAACCAGAAGCAACGAATCATGATGAATTGAATGGTACACTTCTTTGATACCAAGACATTACAACCACATCGTAGTACTTATGGATGTATAATCTTCTAGATCACTAATCCAACTCACATCCATTTAATGTATCCTTTTAATTCTTAATAAGGATTTTTGTTTCAGTCACAATATGTGGCCTTCCAAGTATTTAAAGACCCGGTTAAATATCCCAATCCAGAAATCCCTTCCACGACATATGCGCATTATGTCATAGCCAAGTGCCTTAAATAACCCCATTAATTTTTTTTGACTTTTTGTTGACCTATTTTTATTACCTCAAAATTTTTAGGTAAATTTTTAGGGTCATGTGGTTTACCATTTCTTGTCAAAATTAGTATATATACTATTTGGCAGGAGCTTACTGTAGCAACATAGGTGCATTAAATGCCAAGTTTGCCAACTTGGCGAAAACAGCCCCTGAGGTTCAAGTGTCGTTGCAAAGTAAGTCCTTTAGCATTAATAATCTTTCGCAACTTGGCAAAAACAGCCCCTGAGGTTTAAATGTCATTACAAAGTAAGTCCTTTAAGCAATCCCGCTGCATCGCGCGGGTTTTCCAACACTCGTTTTTAGGTAAATGACAAAGTCCAATATAAAACAATATTTTACTGTTCATTCTTTTATTCTTTTTTGTTTTTACATCATCCTTTTTACGTATGTTGGATATTTGACATAACTTGTCAAGCTGTAATTTGTAATGGAAATTAAAATAAATTCATTTGATCACTGCTTATGATTTGGATCACTGGAAGGATGTTTATGGATTTGGTTATGATGCTAAGGTTAGTAAGAATTCAAAAGAAACATATAGGCGAGAGGTGAGGTAATGGAAAATGATAGTGACATGTTGGGCATGTGGGGTAATGGAACATGATAGGGACATGTTGATAGGGACATGTTTTGATCATTTTCGTAAACCACCTGAGAAAAGTCCACTCCCGTAATATGAGTGTGAATATGAATTATTTTGGTAATTTGCTTAAATATTTAATATCCAAATAGACGGGTACCCGCGTGTTGCGGCGATGGGTTCCCGTATATTTAAAAAAGCATATGAAACTTAAAAAGATACATCAAGTTATTAATAAACTAATTTTCTTGTTGATGTTTTGCCAAACATGCTCAATAAAATTCCGTATGCTAGGCTCGAAAAAAATTTAACCAACAAATATAAAATCCACTCTTGGTCTCACACCGCCTTATGTCACATCTTTTCTAATGTTTATCCAATTATTTTTTTAAACATATTTTCCGTTGTTCATTTTTTATCTTTTGATTTAATATTTTTGGAAAACAATTTTATGAAGCAACCTCGCCCATCGGGCGAGTCATAGAGCTAGTTTTATTAATGTTCTACTTGTACAAAAAGCTTTATGTAGTTGTATGAACACCAACGTTTTTTTTACTCTATTACATCTTTTCCATCCTTAATATTGCCATAATAACTTGAGCCAAAATGTTGCGCGTTTTTTTTTTTTTTTTTTTTTTTTTTTTTTTAAGAAAAAGAAAATAAAAAGCAAAGTTACAAGTATTACATTATGATTAATTGTAAAAAAAAAATTAATTAAATATGATAGCAATGATTATTTAATGATTGAGTTATATTATAAATGAAATAAATGATAATGATTATTTGTAATGATTGGTCTAGGTGGAGTGGATCTCCAATATGATGACCCAATCATTGACTTTTTTATAAAATAATTCACCAACATGATGAGCCAATCATTTACTTTTTTATAAAATAATTCTAGGGACATGATTACTTTCATTAATGTACATTAATGAGCCAAAATAAACATTCAATGTGATTACTTTAATTAATGTACATGCTTTCTCAATTGTTTTTTTTTTTTTTTTTTTTTTTTTTTTTTTTTTTTACATAAACATATAATTATTTTTTACTTATGTCATATACATATACGTACTTATAAGTGAACAAATAATACAAATTTTATTGAAAATGAATAATTAAAAATACAATATAAATAACGTTACATGATTACTTTGTTAGGTCAATATTTTCCGGAATATGATAATAATATTCGCGAAACACATTTTGTAACACCCCGCCTTATTTGACCACAATATTGTCCGCTTTGCCCGCAGGCTCACGGATTTGTTTTTGTGGCCTCATTTGAAGACTTCCCGGCAGGTCACCCAAGCCAGTACTACTCTCACATGAGCACGCTTAACTGCCAGTTCCTAAGAACTCCACCCGCAGTAGATCACAAAACGCGTTGTGTAATTGTAAGGCGAATGTTATCTTATGAGCCCAGCATCTCTCCAGGCCCAGCATCTCACATGAGCCCTGCAAAAAAAAAAAGAAAAACAAATCAGAATATACAATAATATTTAGTTATTAAATCAACAATATTAATAGAAAAAAAAAAAAAAAAAAAAAAAAAAAAAAAAAAAAAAGCCCACGACAACAAAATATACTCTACTTAAAAACCCTAAAACACTCATTTTTCCCAGCCTCCACATTTTCCCTCCCTGCCTCCACCTAATATCCTCTCATCACCTCTATATACAATCACCACTGGACGGAAAAACCACAACCGACACCATTTTCACACCACAACTATAACACCACAAGTAAAACGAAGGGTATATTTACGAATATGTTTGGCACTGGACGGAAAAAACGAAGGGTATATTTACGAATCTGTTTGGCACTGGACGGAAAAAACGAAGGTATATTTACGAATCTGTTTCGGGATGGATCTGTTTGGTTCTTCGGATCTGTTTGGCACTGGACGGAAAAAAACCACGAATAAATAAGGATAACGTGGCGTCTTCGGATCTGTTTGGATCTGGAAGGGTATGTTTGGTGGCGTCTTCGGATCTGTTTGGACCTGGAAGGGTGTGTTTGGTGGCGTCTTCGGATCTGTTTGGCAATGGAACAACACCAAGTTTCAGATTTTTTGGCACAACACCAAGTTTCAAGTTTCTTACACTCACCAGACTAGAAAGATTGTTACTGCAGAAGATGGAAATAAAAGGATAATATCTTTAACTTACCTTGTATTTGAAAGTTAAGTGTATTTGAAAATCAGAATTATATTTTTTATATACATGATTATATCTTGTTTTAAGTGTAATTTAGTTAAAATTTATTATAAAGTATAGCAGTGGATACATCATATTTACAAAACAGCCCCCCAAGTATATATTATCAGAAAAACCATTGGCAGTGCATTGACAACCAAAGGCAGTGGTTTCATAGACGCTAGCAGTGGATATCTAAAATTTACAAAACAGCCCCCCATGTGGTACATTAAGAGGAAGCTGCTAGCAGCGGGTTGAAAACAACTAGCAGGGGTTTCATAGACGCTAGCAGCGGATGCATCAAATTTACAAAACAGCCCCCCAAGTATACATTATCAGGTCACACAAACCAAATGTATGCATCATGTCAAGTACTTTCACTCTACATTTAGGGCCCCTACATTTATTTACAAGTCAAATGCAAATCTTTACCGCTTTGAGGAGTGTAAAAAAGTATTGTCACACAAACCAATGTATGCATCATGTCAAGTACTTTCACATAAACCGATGAATTCCAAGCGACCTTATTAACGCGCCCTTTTCATCTTACCAACTTAAATCGAGTAGACAAACATATTTTGTTTTAGTAACCAAAAATTGGATACAAGGAATTATGAGGTTGATATTTTATTTGATGTTTTTATTTTAATTATGTCGATTATGCGATATAATTTTGCTTTTTTAATTCAACGTCAATGTAGGTTGTTTTGTAAAACACAAATACAAATTAGACTAAGATTGACAACGTCATAAACAAAAGTAGTTACACTTAACTAGTACACACATAACCCACCATAACTAACCTAAACAAAACATAAACCCTAACATGAAGGCTTCACAAATTCAAAGGACCATTGACTCAAGATGTTCAATGAAGGATAACAAAGAAGAAACGCGAGCACGCCTTTCTAAGATGGAGGTCTGCTTCCTTACAATCTCAGCCCTATCTTCAATTTGCATCCTTCTCATGTGCCGAACAGACGCAACAGACGAGTTAGTTGGACCCACAACCAACAGCTCTCCAATAAGCACATCCCTACGTTGTACACGAGCGGTTAGCTCGTCAATCTTCTCTTGCAGATCTAATTCATCCCGAACAGTATCCCTAACTTCTCCCCAATATTCCACAATCATCATAGCCTTGACAGATCGACAGTTTGCTGTACGGGATAGTTGATCCAAGAGGGGAAGAGGGGGGTTGGACATTGTTGTTGTTGGTTGAGATGTTTTTTTTTTTTTTTTTAGAGAGGATTAAAAATAGAGTGTGGAAATATAGAGTGATAACCACAAAATGTGTTGCTAGTTGTGATAGGAGTAGTTGTTAAATAGAGTGGAATTATAGTAGTTTTAAAATAGAAGTGTAAACCGTATATTATTTACAAGGAAAAAAATGTATACTGTTTAGAAGTTATCATCATATATGTTTTGACTGTTAATAGATATTTGTATATAGTTTAGAAGTTATCATCATATACGTTTTTGTTTTGTCACAACAACACAAGTTCGCTAAACATAATTTCTTATATAAGCATAAATCGATAACATAAAATGTGTTTCCAAAATCACCAATGGTCCAAAAACTGTACATAAGCTACATATAACAAAATGTTCAAAAACTATACCTATAATCCATTTAGCGGTAATCCTAACCAAGTTATTCTCTACAAACATATAATAACACATAGGGCGCGAACTCGTGTTAACCAGGGTCTGTTGTCAGTAGACTTCCGCTATCTCCTGCTTCTTCGAGTTTGACCAAAGCTTAACCTGCGTATTTTAAATAGCTTAGGGTTTTAAGTAATGAGAACTATCCAACCATCGGGTATCAAAAAGACCCTTTAAACCATTAAGCTCGAGTGGGTCATTTTAACAATTAGGGTAGGAGGGTAGGATGGTGGGTTTTTTGAGACATAAACCAAGTTCTTGGCAGGGTGTTGGGGTCCAACCCCTTTCATGTGTAATAGCACTTTAACAAGGATAATGAGATTATGTTGTGTTCATATGCCTGTGATACACGAAATTTTATCGTGTTTGCATACGACTATTTGAACAGTGTGTATATGGTTGAAGGGTCCTGAAAACAAAGGAATGATGTTAGTGTGTCTGCTTAAAGTTATATTATACCATTGCCCGACACCATTTCCTTATCCTTTTTACAATGATCACCCCCAAAAGAAACCAAGAATTCTCTACTATATTATGAACCAACAAAATTGTAGTGTGCGTGTATGACACGTGGCTTCTTTGATGGTTCACGGCGACGAGGTACACGGTTTCTTGGTCCAGTAGATACGGGAAAGTGTACAACACGTTTCTTGTTACGGTTTGTAATGGTTACCTGATGATGAGAGTTGAATCTTGAAGGGTAGAAAGGTAGTGCAAAGTGGTTTAGCCATGCGTATAGAGTTCATAACTGTGCTTGTGTGTGTTTTTAGTGTCTGTTTTTTGTAGAGAAACTCCATGTTTCTGTGTAACAAAGAGATGTCAGAGATTATAAGAAATAGATGACATGGTTTTGTAATGATAGTGATGGCGAGTGAAGTGGAGTTAATGAGGCACCCTCAAAAACACTCATATCGCTCCCCACCATTATATATCATTACCAACCATTTCATCTATCTTGTTATCATCTATGATCTCATACCACACGGAAACATGGACTTGGTCACCAAAAAAGACACCACTAAAAAAACACACTCAGTTAAACAATCTCAAAGCAAGCTAAACCCTTTTGCACCACCTTTCTACACTTCATGATTCAACCCTCTTCATCAGGTAACTTGTACATACTGTAACAATAAAAGGCTTTACACTTTCCGGTATCTACTGGACCAAGAAACCGTGTACCTCCTCGTCGTATACCATCAGAGAAGCCACGTGTCATGGTTGTTTGACTTCAATATTTTTGTTTGATAATATAGGAGAGAATTGTTGGTGAGTTTTTGGGAAGATCATTGTAAAAAGGAGAATGAAATGGTGTTGGGCAATGGTATAATAGCACTGTAAGCATACCCACTAACAGCATTCTTTTGTTTTCAAGAACCCTCAACCATATACACACTGTTCAAATAGTCGTCCGCAAACACGATCAAATCTTTTGTATCACAAGCATAAGAACACAACATAATCTCAATATCCTTGTTAAAGTTCTATTACACATGAAAGGGGTTGGACCCCAACACCCTGCCAATAACTTGGTTTATGTCACAAAAAAACCACCATCCTACACTCAGACCCTAATTGTAAAATGACCCACTCGAGCTTAGTGGTTTAAAGGGTCTTTTTGAAACACGATGCTTGGATAGTTCTCGTTACTTAAAACCCTAAGCTATTTAAAATACACAACGACATATCTTACCTTTTGGCATCGACTGCTGTCACGGCTTGGTCTCGGATTGGAACCCGTGACACCTAATCAATTTGAAGCAAGTATAAAAGCAAATCATATATTCCTACAACTAATCAATTGCATATAACATACTATATAACAATACCTAATAAACAAGAGATACCCAGCTAAGATTACAACTATCTAACAAAAACCCATGAAGCTTTTTACGGTCAGTCAAGAGTATTTATAAAAAGTAGTAAACGATACCTGCTCGGTGATGTAGTGGTGGTGGAGGCGGCGCTATGATGTAGTGGTGGTGCAGTGATGAAGATGAAGATGAAGAAGTTGAGGTGAAAGCAGTTGAGGTTAATAATTGGGGTATGTGTGATATGGGTAGTATCTGAGTTATAGGTTCTTAAATAGAAGTTAAGTGTTTGATTATAAGTTGTTGAGGAGTAAATTAAGTGGTTGACTTTGGTTTCATTAAGTGTTTGGTTATTTGACACGTTGCAAATTATTTTAAAAAATCGTATATTACAAATTATTTTAAAAAATCACAAAACGAGAGAGTTTTTGACCAAATAATGGTTTTTTTTTAAATTATTTACCAATGTATGGCATCTTCAATAATATTGACTATTATATGGTGTTTTATTATTTTTCACTTTTAGTTTTAATCCATTTATTTTAAGCCAATATGATATATGCTCGAGTATTAAAGGTAACCGAAGTCGACTCTTTTTATTATCAAAAAAGGCGGTTGTGCTAGACCATTGATATGTTCACTGCAATTGAAGTTAACAAATTACAATAATCTATTTCTAACGCAATTAAAAAATCCTACTTCTAGGCAAAATATATATAAGAAATAAAAGGAACGTACAACAAAACAATAGATTCACCCATATGATTAATGGGTTATAGATGCAGTTCTCCAATGATTCTTACAAAAAAATAATCAAAAGATAAAAAAAAAGGTAAATCAGTCCCAAAAACACGATAACCAAATAAATTCAAATAATAGTTCTTGCCAAATGAAAATATTCCCAAGTTGTTTGTAGCATCAATTCTTCATTAACTTATCGTTCCTAGCATCATTCAATCACCCCCAAAATGTTGATAAGCAAAGAACAAAATGAAAAACATTTAAAGACCGAACAAGATGTAGAAAATAACAAACTTAAGTAATTATCGAATTAATAAAAAATAATCAAATTAAATACCTTAATAGTTTAAGGATCAACGTCCATTCTTCTAAGTCTCCAAGGATTTAAACAACTATAATTAAAGTCATAAACAACAATAATACATCAACTAAATAAGCATGAAACTATAACATACTCGCAGACTACATTAAATAATATGTTTCTTAACTCAAAAATGAAATCAACATGAAACAAAAATTAAACGAAACACTAATTGATTATACAAACCTATCCTATATACCAATGTAATCCGAGTCCAAGAAGTAAACATGTGGTCACAATCATAATACTACAAACACAATTACCAGAGAATTAACTAAACAAGATATATAAATAATAACCTAGGTATAATCAATATACATAAATATTAAACTATACATTTAGAGTGCTCGGTAAGGTTCCTTTTAACACGCCAAATGCACCATTTTACATCATGCCATTCGTATGCCATGGTACCGGAGGTTTGCGCCAAATTTGTGCCATTGGTTTTCAGCCATTTGAATGGCTCACGCCAAAAGGATAAAAGTGATCATTTAATTTTTTTTTAAATGTATTGTGAGTGAGTGGGTATTTTTAGTGGGGTATTTTGTGGGACCCAAAAAGATGTTAATGGTGTGTTATGAAGGAGGGTATTTTAGTTGTTGGTGTGTTATTGGGAGGGTGATGAGGTGGCGCTGAGGTGACAGACGAATAACGTGTTATTCGTCGTTACCTCACCTTGCACTCTTAAGAGATTTTTTTTCAGACTCGGAGGTAGATGATGAATAAGCGGGTCAAAGTAGGATCAGTAGGGTTTTCGTGTTCTTTATTTACAGTTTGTTAATTGTATTATTAATGGATTTAGAATAGGCTATATAATTCAATTTGGTAACTAATGCCATACAATTGATAATACTTTTGAACATGCCATAGAATAGTAATTATGTTCTTAAAAAGCTATTAGTTAGTAAAAAACTCCAAAACGAGACACGTATATTACAAATTATTTTAAAAAATTGTAAGTCGTAAATACAAACACGTGATTTTCCATCTTTCTTGTACTTGACCTGATAATGTATACTTGGGGGGCTGTTTTGTAAATTTGATGTATCCGCTGCTAGCGTCTATGAAACCCCTGCTAGTTGTTTTCAACCCGCTGCTAGCAGCTTCCTCTTAATGTACCACTTGGGGGGCTGTTTTGTAAATTTTAGGTATCCACTGCTAGCGTCTATGAAACCCCTGCTATTGTCTATCAAACCACTGCCTTTGGTTGTCAATGCACTGCCAGTGGTTTTTATGATAATATATACTTGGGGGGCTGTTTTATAAATATGATGTATCCACTGCTATACTTTATCAAACCACTTCTAGTGGTTTGAAATCTACTGCTAGCAATTTCATGGTAATGCATACTTCAAGGGTGTGTTTTGTAAATTTGATGCAAACTTATTTTTTCCCCCAAATCACTGCCAGTTGAAGTAATTGATCTTCAAATCACTTCCAATTGACGCTCCACATAAACCCTAACCAATCCAAACTGGTAATTTCAAAATCCCACATCTTTTTCCAAACCAACTCACAATGCCTTCGCAGTATTCCAACACCCATAACCTAGTTGCTTACTTAAAAAAAAATAATCAATCAGATGGTTTTCATGAGATGATTGATTTTATCAACCACAGTAAAATTCAGTTTGCATTAACTGTAGCACCCACAATTCTCAAAGACTATATACATGATTTTTGAGGTAAAGCTGAGATACAGGAGCGAGATGGATTTGAGGTGTTTAGGACTGTGGTGGATGATAATGAGATTTTGGTGGATGAGGAAGTCATTAGAGGTACGTTGAAACTCAATGATGCTAATGGAGTAGTTAATCTTTCTGATAATGATATATTTTTAGGTTTAGAAAGATTAGGTTATACAAGAAGGGGAGACAGGGTAAAATTTTTGAAATGTATGTTTTCTCCCGAATGGAAGTTTTTAATTCACACCTTGCTGATGTGTCTGAGTAGTAAGACCACTGGCTTTAATGAATTTCCCTCCAAAATTGCAACTGCTTTAATTTGTCTATCTGAAGGGAGGGAATTCAATTGGTCTAGCATGATTTTTGAAGGGTTTTTGCAGAATATTAGGAAGAAAGGTAAATATTACTTGTATCCTAGGTTTGTTCAACTTATTGTGGGTAGCCAAATAGCAGAACCTGTTGAACATAATACAAAGTATGAGGTGCATTATATGCATCATAAGGTTTTTGCTCATATGAGGAAACAAAATCCAAATTTAACAATCCCAAATGTTCCATTGTTCCCGCATATGATTAATTTACCTGTCATTCGTGAGTTTGATGATGTAAATGAACCCCAATTGACTGAACCTGAACCCACTGACACCGTAGTTCCACCCACTATTAGTCAGACTGTAACCACTGCAACCAACCTTGATGCTATGATAAGTTCACCACGCGCACCAGATAACACAGGTCGAACTTAGGAAGGTATCTTGGAACATGAACATGAATGGACGTATAATGATGAACATCAACATGATGCCTTTTCGAATGAACGACCAGTTAACACAGGTCGAGTTGGGGATGACAATCGTGAACGATTAAATGAATTGACGTTTAAATGTACAAAAATGGAGAATACGATCAGAGAATTGAAGCACAGGATGTTTGTAATGGAAAAAGTTAGGGGACATGGGCGTAGTGTTGTTAGCGGAGTTAGGAGACATGGGCGTATTGTTGTTACAAGAGTTAGGAAACATACTAAGAAAGTGACATCCTCTCAAGATGTGGTTTTGGAGGACCAAAAAACACAGGGGACGACTGAAGGATTTGATTCAGGGGACGCTGCAGTTGTGCGTATGGATGAGGATGTGGATAGTGTAGATCATGGAGGGGAGTATGTGGTGTCTGATAAAGATGGGAATGAAGCTGTACTCGAGATCGTGAAGAATGTATTAGATGATATAGAGAAGGATTTGGTGCAGGACACATCCACTGATAGTCTTTCAGAACCCACCGCTAGAGTTGTGCGTATGGATGAGGATGTGGATAGTGTAGATCATGGAGGGGAGTATGTGGTGTCTGATAAAGATGGGAATGAAGCTGTACTCGAGATCGTGAAGAATGTATTTGATGATATAGAGAAGGATTTGGTGCAGGAAACATCCACTGATAGTCTTTCAGAACCCACCGCTACAACTTCAACTGAGGTAACCCCACCAACTGATGTACAACTTAAAGAGAAGGAATTGGTGCAGGACACATCCACTGCTCCCAATGATGCACAAGATAAAGAGGAGGTGGTGGTGCGGGACACATCCACTGCTAGTGTTTCTGTAACCTTAACCCCAGCAGCTGATGTACAAGTTAAAGAGAAGGTGGCGGTGCAGGACACATACTCAGAACCCACTGCTACAACTTGTCTATCTGAAGTAACGACAACAACTGATGTACAAGTTAAGGAGAATGAGGTGGTGCAGGACACATACTCAGAACCCACAGCTACAACTTCAACTGAGGTAACGACACCAAGTGATGTAGAAGTTAAAGAGAAGGAGGGGCTGCATGAGACATCCATGGCTAGCGTAACCTTAACCCCACCGGCTAGTTTGAAAAGTGTAGTAGACAATAGAGTAGTCTCACACACTGCTATTACTACCACATCTACAATTGTCACAACTACATCTGTTTCACCACCTAAATCAAAAGAAGTTGAGAAGGAGGCTGCCAGTACACTGATAAATTTAAGCAAAAGTTCATCAAACCCTACACCTACCATTGCACCGGCTCCTATATTTCTTAAACCAACTGGACCTAAACCCTTGACTACAAGTTTGACTATTGGTGAGCCTTTGAACAAGAAGGTGGCTCTACCAGATAATGGAAAGGGAAAAGGTATTGTTGAACCTGATATAAAGTTTAAGAATAAACAAGAGCAGATTGATTATGATTATGACCTTGGTGTAAGAATGGAAGCTGCAGAAAAAGCAGAAATAAAAAGGAAAAGGCTAGAAGAGGAGGAAGCTAATCAGAGATGGATAGATGAATGGGAGGATTCACAAGCCTATCTTGAAGCTTCTAATAATATTGGGATTGAGTACACTCGTGAAGTGTGGGAAATGTTCTCTAATAATCAAAAAGCAAGAATCTTGGATGAATGGTTCACGAAGTTCAAAAAAGATAAAAAGCAAGTCAAAAGAAAGAAACCTCCTACAAAGAGCGATATGAGAAATACATACATGAAGATTATCAAGAATTCAGGCGTACATCTTGGTGTAGATCTAAGAACATGTTCAACAGAGAGGCTGAAGGAGCTTAGTCAGAAGTGTATGAGGGTTAATGAAGATCACATTCCTATGAATTCTGAGAAAGAAGCAGAATGGTTAAAGAAGCAATCCAGATATAAAAGACAAAAGGTGGACGAAGCTTTGAAAAAGAAAGAAAGAACTCAACAGTATTTTAAGGAGACTAATAGTCCTAATCCTGAACCTATTAATCCTATTCCTTTAAAAGCAGTTCATCCTATTATCGATTGGCAGATTGTCAAACATAGACGTAGAGAAGTAGTTGAGATTACAAGAGGTGATGGATGCAAATCCACTTATTGGTCATTTGGGATGTTACTGGATTGTTTGACTAGGGGTGATTTGGACGAGTTGTGGAAACTAATGAAGTTCAGATATGGGAAGTTAGGTCCAAATGGAGAGTTAGCTAAGTTTGTGTGGGCTGCTATAAAGAGCATGTTTGAACCTGATCTTGAGGCTGAATATTGGTATGATTGTGAGGTGGTTGAATGGATATTGTACTCATACTGCAAGGTTCATGGTGTAAAAACAAAAAAAGAGGATAGGTTTTTCATGTTCGTTGATAGGGATTATCCTTTATCAAAGAATGTGGCAAGACAAATGCTGGAAGCTAAACTCAGTTCAAGAGGAACAAAGGAGACACATCCTATAATTGATCCACTGTTTAAAAAGATAGAGAAGATTGCAGACCTACAAGGAACCTACTGCCAGTGGTGATTAAACCAATCCTAGAAGATTCAATCCACTGCTGATGTTAGAATGAGGCTAGTAGTAAAGGTCAGACGATACTTTAACAATGTGAATTTAATGTCTTCGATTGTTCAATTTTTGTTATTTTCGCAACCTCATTTTAAATTAGAATCCCATATATTCCATAGGTATACGCTGGATATGATGAAAAGACAGAAGATTCAAGACCATCCAACTATTGAACACAATATAAAATGTGAGTTAAACTCCTACTTACTAGGAAACTTTATTGAATAAAGTATGTTACTAGGAAAGCACGCACGATATAACACTAAGTACTTGGAAATCAGATACATTATACCACTAAATTCTTACTTGGGGCATATAGTAGTCTTAGTTACTAGGATATCACATACGACATAACAGTTAGTACTTCGCATATCGCACAGTGCTTATAGCGGCAACGTACCCTCAAGCTTATGAATAAAGAAATTCTTGTTTCGAGCACTCAGCTCGAGTTCTCCTGCCAAGATATTCATTTGCATCACTTTATGTTCACTAAGGGCCTGCTCCTGCTTCAGAAAGTCAACAGTTTTTTGTGGCACCTTCTTACGCACAGTTTCCATCTCTTGAATAACGGCAGCCCTTTGACCATTAAGTCTAGCCAATTCTTGAGTTAGGATGTTCACCTTTCTTGCCAATTGAACATCTTCGATTGCAGCGGTACGGCAGTAGTAAATCATCATGTCTGTCCAGTTGTTAGTGTTAGAAGCGGCTCTTATCTCATCACATTTAGGCAGACCTGACATTGTTTTTGCTTACTTATTTATGGAATGATGTTGTGTGAAAATATACTTGCAAGTTTGCTGTTAAATAGACAGATTGAAAGGTAAATAAACAGTCACATGCATACATTGACGTTACACTATATGCCTGACTCCTCTATGTTTTTATAGAAAAGAACAAAAAATGTGCACATGTTCAACAGTTTATTGTATAACATTCTCATAAAGTAACATAAAAAAACAAGGGAACAATAAAAGCAAGCCACTCCTGTAGCTATTATTATTCAAGTAACAAACATTGAAAATTCTAAATGACTGATAAGTTGTGCTTCCATTGTGTTAAACTTCAAATTGAAGTACTATAAATCGTCCAAATGAACAACATTTTCAGTCACAGGTTGTGACTGAATGTTGTTACGAACGATGTTTTCAGGAGTAGATGATTCACATTTCCATACGAAATCATTGTTTGATTGACCACTTGCTTCTCCCTGTTCGACCTCTACACGCGTCCTCTGTCCACCGTGTCGTTCTTGTTCCACTGCTTCTTCATTAGTTGTAGGGGTGCACGATTGTGACTTTCTTTTACGTTTCTGACATGTGGCATTAGTTCAAACAACCATATCAGTAATAACATTAAAAATTATACACATTGAAATAAAATATAGAAACACACTTGCCTTCCTTGTCATCAACGGTTCAGTACATGACTGTCTTGTGTGTCCTGCCTTTCCACACCTGCCACAGGTTTTGCTTCCTGGCTCTTCCCCCTGTGATCGGATACGTTTCTTTTCTTTGGGTCTTCCAGGTTGTCGCTTATCCATAGCAGGAGGTTTTACGGTTTGCAAGTCATCAGGAGTACGCCACAAGGATACATCTTTTAGAGGATAAACCCTTGCTTCGTATGTATTTTTTAGTGACGTTTTGTTAAACCAATCCATAGCCCAACTGCTAGTGTCAGTCATCCCTTCAACTCTAGACACAGCACAAACATGACCACAAGGTAGACCAGATAGCTGCCATTTGCGGCAAGTGCATTCTCTGTTGTCAAAGTCAACAATATGAACATGTTTCGGATCAGTGACTTGGTAAATCTTGTGCATCTCAATTCCGTTAACACCCCAATTAGCACTCTTTGCCATTCTATTGTTTACTTTTGCATTTGCCCATTCGCTAAGTTCATCAGTTGGAGCATCTGAAATCAAAAAAATAATAATACATTTTCATGCGACGTGCCAAATATGTAATAAACCAAGTATAATATACAGTTTTTTTAAGTTACCTTTGTATTTTGCTCGACGTTCAAAATACCATCTTTGTAGAAGCCTTCGGTAGTACTCCATTAGCTGGGTTATTGGAACCTTCCTAACATCTTTCGTTAAAGAGTTTACTGATTCAGCACTATTTGAGGTCAAATAATTGTACCTGTTTGCAGGGCAGTAAGCACGCGACCATTTATCAAATCCAGCTTCATCTTTTAGTTTTTTATACACATCATGTTTTAATGATCGAATCTCAGAAATTGAAGCATCAAACTCCTGCTCTGTGTAAGCTTTGCATGTCCTCCAATATATAGCCTTCCACTTTCTAGTTTTCAAATTGCAGTTCATCATTAAATGCCGACAGCAAAAACCATGAAACGCGCTGGGAAAAACGGTACTACATGCATGTGCAATTGCCGGATGTCTGTCAGAGATGATGGCCAAATCTTTTACTTCACCAATGCATTCTTTAAGTTTGGTCAAAAACCATGTCCATGATTCATTGGTCTCACCTTGAGAGACACCAGTTGCAATAGGTATAATCTGGTTGTTGCCGTCCATCCCAACAACAACCAGATTCGTACCAAGGTATCTCCCTTTAAGATGTGCGGCATCAATGATTAGCAATGGTCGCATAAAACGTAAGAAGCTCCGGATCTATTTTAAAACAATCAGAAATTTGCTTAATTAATAAAATTTCGATAACAATGAAGGTATTAATCATAAATAAAATATAATAGAATTTATGAAAAACTTACAGCAACACCGAAACCAATGAATACCATCTTAAACCGATCTGTCTCATCTGTCTCAATGTGAGTTACTGTCCCCTCATTTTCCAACTTTAAGTTATAGCAGTAATACGGCAACTGCTCAAAAGACTCCCTAGGACAACCGTTCAACAACTGTAATGCAATGTTTTTCCCACCCCAAGCTCGGTAGTAGGAAATGTCTACTTTCCAATCAACATTAAAATCGTTTTTTATGTCCGCACCCGTATATACCCGTTTGCAATTCCTCAATTTATCAACAAGTATGTGACCCAATAATTTTCGGGTAGCATTTCGATGATTAGGATGAATTTTTGTTCTGGAACATGTATGAGAGTCGTTAATGGAAGTAACATAGAAGTATCGGCTAACAACACTTTTTCGTGCGTTAATGTACCAGTTGCAACCTTCGACAAAACAACCTACACTGTACCTTTTCTTACATGAGTTTGTAACTTTGTACTCAAACATATCAACCAACGCTTTTATTCCTATTGCATAAATGCATCCTTGCTTATCATCAAACCGACTACCCACCTTTAATTTAGATACTACAGGGTGTTTATGGTTACTTACCTTTTTAATTATGGGATCAGCTGAACTGGGTGGATCAGGGATATTTAGAAATGTTGTTTTCTGCCAACTAGGATGCACATCTACATTAACGTTTGCCCCTGCACCCTCGTTATTATGATCTTCAACTTTTGGTGTTTGAAAATCATATTCTTGAGGCAACAAAGGAACATTAAGATCAAAATCAAGAGTCTTAGAAGAAGTAGGCGGCTTTACCTCGGAAGATTTCTCGATAAGTTTGATGTATAGCGTCTGGATCAGGTGCTGCTTACAGCATATTTCATGAACGAAGAAAGAAACATCATCATCGTCACTCACATGAATTTTGGTTGAAGCGGACATGTAGTATAAACTGATGATCTTATCTTTAATCTGATATTTGTTAGTGAGATAGGTAATCAGCTGTAGGTAGGTGATGTTAACCAGAAGTAAAACTCCACGAATTGATGTCTCAAAATCCAAATAAAGTTTGAATTTTTGGGAATTAGCCGAAGTCATTTTTCTGGGTTTTGTGTTCTGGGATTTGTGTTCACTGTTCTAGGATTGTACAAAACAATAAACAAAAAAAACTTCGCTGAAAATAGGACCTTTAAGTCGCTCAATATAAAATTCGCTTAAACTTTTCCCTCCACAATATTCATTACCCGCTCATTCACAAAGTATATTTCCCGCCAAATAAGATGTGACTATACTATAAAAGCGTCAAGTTTACTCATTGGGTAAATAAAACCATGGCTCCCTCCTCTGCCTCTACCTCCAGATCCAATCGAAAACCATTGGAATACTACATCAATGCTACACACTGCGAATGTCCAAAACCATTACCGGTGGAAGTACAAACCTCTTGGACACGGACTCATCCTGGTAGAAGATTCAAGGCCTGTCCAATTTATGTAATATTATTATGCATTATACTTATTTTACTTGTTAGGTTGAATATGTGAATTTAACAAATTTTTATTTTAGGACAAAAATACCAAATGTAACTTCTATGGTTTCCTAGACCCGGAACTACCAAGTCAGTATTACAAAGATTTGTTTTACAAGGAACATGAGGAAAAGAAACATTTAATGAAGACGGGAAAGAGTTCAGTCTCGGATGAAGTTACTGAGGTTTCAGACAATGATATCATGAAAGTGTTGGATGAGTTGACTTTTATCAAGTCAAGAGTGCAAGTTCATGACAAAGTTGTGTTGGTTTTCAGTTTGATTGTTCTCTTCAGTGCCATAGTTTGGTTATGGTAATCTGTTTACCAATAAGTGTTATGTAATAAGTATGTTATAGTCTTTTACCAATAAGATTGTATGTAGTCGTTTTTTCAAATGAAATGGATGTTTGTAAAAAACAAACGTTTTAGCAATTAACACAAAATGTTTGTTGCAAATCAACAGTATCACAACACGTATATTTGGATGGTATGCATGGGTGTTAGGAATATACAAAGTAGCGCTACACATACATGCATAAGAAATTGTCTTTTGATGCCCTTCACAGACATCCAGATTGCGGTTACATTTGGTTGAACAACAAAAGTATAAAACCACATACAAGCCATACCCAAATAGATGAAATGCATCTTTATTCATCACTTGTATGAATAGACATCTTATACTTCCAAAAGTACTCCACCATATGCTCTCGATACGCCAAAGCAACTTGAAGAGGGTCATCAACCTTCATACTTAATTTGTTACCCAGCCTGTGCAAAAAAATACATACCCAAACTCCGCAATCACCGTATGCATTGGCTTGTATAGGGACATCATCCGCAACTTGAAATGTGATCTTATAATCAGAAACAGATATTGATTTAGCTTGAAGAACTTTACACAAGTTTAGATACTGTGGTAGCTTTCTCTCAAAAGTGACCCTCCATTTTAAATTCTTTTGTCTCGTCTCAGGTTCTGGCGTACCTAGTGTGTCATAAATTGTTATAACTCCGGTACGAATTTGCAACTCGGCGAGAAACCAGTGGCACTCGGGTACGTTAACAGGAAAGTATACCTAAATGTGATCAAATAATCCTTGTCATAATTCATCACATTTTTACCATGTACATATATTTACCCAAATATATAGAAGAAAGTATGGTCTTTATATACAAACCTTCTCAACACTAGACCATGGCAATGGATAGCGTTGACCAGTGGCGTAGTAGGCACGCATAGACCCTTCAAGGATAGAGGAAGAGAAAAATGGTCCAGCCATAGCCCAATCGGCATTGCCCGGCCTGAACTGCCACATTAGATGAACCCAGAGATCCAGATGCTGCAGAAAAATTTTATAAGCAAAATACCGGTAAACTAATTCAAAAAAAAATCTGTTAGCTACCTCATCTCCTAGCCATCCTTTTTTATTGCCTCTTCCATAACCCAACAAAGCCAACCAAAATTTTCGATCAACAACGATGTCGCCAAGACCCCAAGGAAAGCTATGCGATGACTTCAAATTTTTTTTTAAAAAGGTATCCATACACGCTGGTTTAGTAATCTTGTTGATATCGCAACCTTCAGGACGTGACAGATCCTAAAATTTTTTAAAAACAACATTAATGTATATGTCTTTAAGATGTCTGTTTGTAAATGTAGTTCTTCTATACCTCTACCCATGATTCCAACTGATTATCTTCACCAGGTGGTGGATTAATATCTTTTCTCAGTCTTTTGGAACGTCGTTTCGGCAACTGTGGAGTCGTAGGAGGGAGATTCACGTATGGTTCCTGCAAACACTTGCCCACCTGCTTTGTCCTTTTTGAGTCATCATCTTCTTTGAAAACAGGAGTACTCTCTTGGGTAACTTTCTCATCACTCTCTTTGGTAACTTTGGCCTTTCTAGTTTTCTTTTTTGGTAGGGCATTATAACGTGACTGTCTGAACTTAGTTGCGTTTCTCTTCCTTTTACCCCGCATGAAAACATACTGTACAGAAAAAATTCATCATTGAAATAACATCAAACTTTTGAAGTACATGTGGTAACTTTAATGAATAATGTAGCTGTACCTCAGAAGCTGTAGGAAAAGGCTTACTGGCTTGTCCGTCAGAGGTATGAATCATCTTCTGTCTTGCCTTCACAGCATCATTATCAATTTTGTCTATTACCGCCTTGGTTGACAACTGATTTGCAACCGGTAACTCAACCCCGGTTTCTTTCTCTTTAACGTGGGCATCAACATTGTATGCTTCGTCCCCCATCCCTGCCATTTGTGACACTGCCTCACGATCATGAGAGTGTTCATCAACAGCATTGCAATTAACAATGACATTTTCATTAACTTGAACACCCTCTATAGTTTTATCATCAGCATTTAAAAGTACTTCATGATCATGAGAGTGTTGATCAGCAGCAGTGCAATGAACAATGGCATCTTCCTTACCGTGAACGACCTTTACAGACTTACCATCAACATTCAACACACCTTCATGAGCCTGTATTTCATGTGCTTGAACCGCCTCACTCGGTGTTTCACCATCTTCATTGTTTTCAACAGGTTTTTCTTCATCTATCCCAACCTGTTTGTCGTGAAGACAATAAACAGAGAAATCATCTTCCATATCCACCCGTTCATCTAGCTGCATCTGTTTCCCCTGTAATTATACAACAATAACACATCTATATGGATGACCAACTATATCAAACATGTATAGATAGTGCAGGTGGAATTTATATATACGTACTTCAACAGCCGATTGAGAAAACGTTTCATTCAAATTAGGTAAATTCAAATGACTGGGATCATGATCTGGAATGTGATCATCTAACGGCAATGGTCCGTCGTGAAGACAATATTCCACGAGCTGCGACATAGTTGATGGAAAAGCGGCAGGGTCTATATAAGTAAGACCAGCTTGTTCGTTTTCAGCATTTACACAACTCGATTTGTCGCCATTCTGTAGTTAACCAAACTGATTTAGGTATGTAACCAAAAAACGAAAAAAAAAAAGTACTACTAAAAGGAACATAACCTTATTATAATCAGCCGAATGAACATCACGACAACGAAGATCAAAGAAACTAGAACTACCATTCCAGTTTTCATTATCAACGGGACTTTGTCCAGAACAAGCCTCATCCGATTTGCCGTGCGTATGAGTTGAAGTCTGATATTTAAAATATACAATCAATTATACTACTAAAGAAACCTGCTAGCAGTGGATTCACAGTGGTTTGATAGACACTAGAAGTGGTTTGATAGACACTAGCAGTGGTTTGATAGACACTAGCAGTGGATACATCAAATTTACAAAAACAGCACCTCAACTGATAGATTAACAGGAACCTGCTAGCAGTGGATTGAAAACCACTAGCAGGGGTTTGATAGACGCTAGCAGTGGATACATCAAATTCACAGAACACCCCCCCAACTGATACATTAACAGGAACCTGCTAGCAGTGGATTGAAAACCACTAGCAGGGGTTTGATGTACGCTAGCAGTGGATAGATCAAATTAATAAAACAACCCCCCAAAGTATACATTATCAGGTCAACTCCAACAAGTTTTTAAAAGAAATTGTAATATAAGTTGTAATATACATTACCATGTTCACCTTTGGACGTTGTATCTTTAGAACTTCCTCAACAACGGCAAGTCTATTTTCAATTTCATCAAGGACTCCCACATTAATGTCTAGCTTGGTCGGGGTTGTATCTTTATTGGCTCGGAGTTGTATCTTTAGAGCTTCCTCTACAGCGGCAAGTCTATTGTTAATATCGTCAAGCTGATTGGAACTTTGACCTTTATCAGTTACTGCCACATCATTATTGACTATAGCCACTTCTTTATCACCTAACGCCACATCTGTATCAGTTATCACCACCCCCTTGTGCACCTACAAAGCAAGATCGAAACAGAATGTGCAATGGTCAATTGTCAACGTGAATACAACCATGGTTTGCACAAACAGGCCAACTTACCTCATTAGTGGGATCATCAGCAGGTAGACTAGCCAACTGGCTCAAATATGCATTACTTGGTGCAAACCATGGTTGTAACATTTCCGCATTTGTTGGAAGAAGATCCAAGACTGGATTAGAACCCTAGTAAACAAACAATTATAAAGTTAAAAACAAATATAACGAAGTCCTAACTTATTTGACAAATACAAACAAATGGAAATGCTTACAGGACCAAAAAGTTGGGCATAATGGCGTTTGGCAAATGTTTTACCCTTTGACCAACAAAAACAACGTGGTATCTTTGACGGGTCTTTGTTCCACCATGAACTGCTAGTGGGATAACTCTCAAGAATCCATATCTAAAATAAACGAAAATTATAAATGCATTGTATGAACTGCTAGTAAACAAAAACTGATATGTTCATAAATGTATACACATCTAACCTTAAAAGCCAAGAAAAAGCCAGAAATATTATATGTTGCAATTGTAGAAGGGTTTTCTTGCAATTTCTCTTTGCAGTGAGCATTGTAATGCCGGGGTACCAAATTGGCTAAATTTTTGTAAAAACGGGTCCACAAGAACTCTCCCCAAGGATATGCATTCCATGCCCCAAAATCCTCAACTAATTGCAACAAATGACTGTCAACAATGTACCAAGGTCCACGACCTATGAACACGATCTCAGCGACTAGCAAAAGACATACCCTTACAGCATCCTCAGCTGATAACTTTGAAAATTCCGTGTCATTCCCAAACAAATTTAAAAGCTCATTGCCTTTTACAGTTACCTTTCTTATTAATTGTTTTTCAGGAAAGACACGCAAAGCAAAAGGACTTCGATCAATTTGTACATGGGGAGGCAAACGACCAAAACGAAATCCAGTCATCAATAGAAACTCTTCCCGACCGAATTTCAATACATTGTTCCCAATTTTGTATAAAATGGGGGGACAAGAATCAAGAAGTTTGTCGATAATTACCTGGTGTTGTAAAACGAAATTAACAATATGATTGCCTTTACCTAGGTCAGGAATATCTAACCATGGCCCAAAAACAGTTGCTCTGAACAGCCTCATTCGATCTGGATTCCTTGACAATTTAGACTTAATTTCCGAAAACAAGTGTACCTTGGAACGAACAGTTACCTTAGCATCAAAATATTGGGGAATGTCAGCCATTTTCGAGTTTAATTTACTGAATAATTAGGGATTGATTTAGGATTTCACAATTTTCAATTGTGTTTTTTCTGGTAGCAGTGTTGCTTGTGTGTGTTTGTATTTGGGTTAAAAATTTGAAAACAGGGTAAAAATTTTAAAAAAAAGTAGTAAAACTACTTTTGAAACAGTACTTTAGGTACTGTTAATGTACAGAAAATAGTCGCTTATGTTTTTACGCTTAAGTCGCTCAACCTCGGGAAAGAACTATATGTATAAAAAAATATTTTTGTATCTTTGACTTTTTTTAACTAAAGGACAAAACCAAATTTCGCTAGATTCTAAAAACGGTCGCTTAGATTCGGTCGCTGGAAAATCATAGCTGTAAAAGTCAGAAAAAATGATTGGGTACACAAACTTCGAAGGACACTTGTCAAGCTTATATGAAAAGTAGAAAAGTCGCAATTCTCAAAGTCTATTTTGGAAATACCCAAATTTTTTTCCTAAAAAGTGATGACACCTTGAGCGAAAAATGCATTCTTAGAATTTTCCCATTTTCAAAATAAGCAGATGTAGTGAAATGTGTAAATTTTAACTGTCTTGTGAATTCCAAGTGAAATAAAACATAAACAAAAATGCTGGTGTAGTACAAAATGTGTGTTTCCAAGTGAAATTAAATGGGAATGGGTTGACCGTGAAATTAAATGCCCTGACAAGTAACTTTTGTGAATTTCAATAGAGAAAACTTTTGACCAAATTAATATTTGGTGAGTTTAGCAGGACCCCTAAATAATTATTTCAAGCAAAAGCAGGCTCCAGTTGACCTCGTTCTTGTGATTAACTCAATGATATGTACCAATCAATTACACTTTAAAATTTAAGTACTGATTGAATTTAGACATGTTTTCAATCATGTCCATTAATATCTTATACAAAATCACATATTCAAGAAACAAAAGTACATGAATTTATCATAAGTATAATTAAAAGGATTAATTTCATATATCACCCTACTTTCAAGATAAATTTCATATATACCCAAAGTGCAAGTATTGAATGCATAATGTACAATGTTTTTTATGCATGTTTGGGTATATATGAAATTTTCAATAAAAAGGAGGAGAGATATGAAATTGCCCCTAATTAAAAAACCATCAATTAACAAACCGACTATCTTGCTTGGTGATTCAATAATGTTTTCTTTTTCAGATCATTTTGCTATGTTTATGGATGAATGTTGGAATTAAATATAGAGTTCTGTTAATTCCGCAAAACTTTGATTTGCAAGTTTACACACTCCTTATCCTTTTTCTGTCACAATGGCAAATAAAAGAAAACAAAATCCAAACTGAATCTTGTTATAGAATTTGGATCGCAGTAATATAAGAGTCGTGTAAACACTTTCAGATTGAAGTATTTCGGTGGTTCTATCGAAATATCAAATCGGATAAAACTCAGATTTAGAACGTGAATATGTTTTTGTATGTTATGAAACAAAACCAAAAACGAATATATGACCAATTAACCAACGGCGGTTGTAACTGCCATTGCCAGCCAGGGGCGCTGCCCCTTGGACCCTGTCAGGGGTTGCCGTCCCTTGGACCCTGCCACGAGGGGCGCTGCCCCCGGAACCCCGTCATTCGGGGCTTCGCCTCCGAATGATAATCATAATAACGTCATACAAGTGTGCACTCCGCACAACCCCGACTTGTTGAACATTTATCACAATTACACATTGGTCAACTAAATTAATCAATTACACTTGAATAATATCGGTGATGCAAAATCACCGACAAATCTCATGTAGTCATGTTAGTCTCATGAATGAACACCAATCACCAGGCATGTATAAATTAACATTTATAATGGATGAGTCATAGTTAGTTACACATTACATTGATAACCCATGATTCATCATATCAGTTATAAGAAAAGGTTATTCCTAAATATGGTGCAATTCAAACCATGTTTCCTTTGAATTTCAAGAAAGCAAATAGACTGCCAAAACAAATTTGCCTTCTTTTATTCAGTTTCAGTTAACCATACTATCAATTGGTTTAATAGATCATGTACTAAACAAGGAATAGTGATTATTATTTAAGAATTGCCTTAACATAAAATAATGATCCTTATTATTATCATGATAACAATTAAAAGAAACCCAAACAACTTCTTGTCAAACAGTATGGACTTAATTATATGACATTATCGCATTTCGATATTAGAGTTTCACCACGGAATTAACCATAAAAACTAACGGTTCCCGCCATTGACAAAATGCTTTAGACTCAATATATTCGTTTTACCATGCATAAAAACAACCCAGAAATATCATGCATCAAAATATCAAATTGACAAATTTCATGCAAGCATCTCATTCTCAATAGAACTTATACAACTTCTTGATTAACACATAACATATTGTTTTTATAATATAGCTCATATCAATAGGTTAATTACATGTCCAAACTATGTGTCTCGTAATAAGTCACTTAGTATAGCAAATTCCGAGTAGTAAACTTTGATATTACAATAAGTTAAAAAAACTATATAAATAATAAATTATACAGTGACTAAAACAACAAACACAAGTCACAAACGGCTAAAAGTATCATGATTTTTTTGGTATAGTAACCAAGTCAAAAACTAAAAATAAAAAGGTCCTTGTGCTTCGGGAGTTATGGATTCCACAATAGTCAATCTCCACCGTTAAAATAATACCCACCTATATAACCAACCCCGCAAAAGCACACGCATCTTTTTAATCTAAAAAGTGGCACCAGAGACAGAAAAGAAACCAGCAAAGAAGCTTCCAGCAAAGGACACATCATCAGCAGCATCAGCAGACAAGAAGAAGAAGAGATCGACACAAGAAGTCTATTGAGACATACAAGATCTATATCTTCAAGGTTTTGAAACAAGTGCATTCTGATATTGGAATTTCAAGCAACGCAATGGGAATAATGAATTCATTTATTACAGATATCTTTGAAAAATTGGCTGTTAAGAGTTCTAAGCTTGTTAGGTATAACAAAATCAATACTCTTTCTTCTCGTGAGATTCAAACTGCTGTTCGTCTTGTTCTTCCTGGTGAGTTGGCTAAACATGCTGTTTCTGAAGGCACCAAGGCTGTCACCAAGTTCACCAGCGGTTAAGAAATTCTTTAGATTTGGAGTTTTATTTCATGCATGTACTGTAACGTTTTTGTGGAAGGTGGATCTTGAAACTTGAAAATGATGGTTGTTTTTAATGCATGAATGGAATGCTATGTATAGATTGGTTTTGTAATGACACAACTGATATTGTTCTGGTCTAGTGTAGATGTAGTTTGGTTAGTAGCAAGTATCACACAAAAAAAATAGTCATGTATTGATTCATACTAACAACTATACCCAATCCCGGCTTGAGCGGGGTATGAGTATGAGGGAGGTAGTATATAGATAGTCACACCCCTACCTGAACCAACAAATTGCAACCCTAACCAACACGCATGCTTCAATCAAATTTAGCCATCAGATATGCTCAATTGCAGGGCCAGTGCCCGGATTTTTGTTCTAGGGGTTTACAAGTATAACTAGTACTGTATGTATACTATATATCATGGGGTTTAATAGTAATATTAAACTAATAAGTTTCTTGTGGGTTCAATAGAACCTGTTCAGCCATACTTAACTTCTCCCATGCACAATTGGTGTTATGTGTTTGTGATACAATAAATTCGCCAACAAACATATAAATCATTATCTAATGGAAACCGAAAAAATAAGTATATTGTTAATACAAATCTGGGCGCTTCTCCTACGAGGATTAGTTTAAGCTAACTCTTCAGAGAATAGATCTTGTATTAAGTGAAGTCTTCGATTGCTAGCTGCTAAGAAAACCAACACCGTTAGTCTCACCGCGGAAGGGGGTTCCGCGGTCAACCTCCGGCGTGAGAGTAAGTAATTGTTTTAGAGAGATGAAGTGAATTCTAGAGAGAGAGAGTATGTGTGTATGTTACCGTTTGAGTAGAGGTGAGACCTCTTATTTATATGGTTGACCTTTCTGTCGTGTTCTCAAGGTCACGGGTCTTGAGAGAGACAGTTGGTGACGTAAGTCAGCTGCAGAGCTTGTCTGCTTGCTGTGACGGTGATGTTTTTGGGCGGGAGTTGTACCGCTTTCCCTTTTTGGGGACTGCAGGTTGCAGTATCTCCGACCTGGGGAAGATTCCTTACCCTTTACATAGGGCGCGGTTGTGTTCTTGTTCGGGCGCGTCTACTGTCCGCGGAATGGCTTGGTGGCCATTGCCGGGTTATGTATTTAGTCCGCGACCGGCGCATGTGGGTGCCGGAAGTATTATATGCTAGTACTAAGTCCGCGACTGGCGTATGTGGGTGCCGGAAGTATTATGTGCTAGTACTAAGTCCGCGGCTGGAGCGTACTTGTGCCAGGGGGTCATACGTGATCAAGTCCCCCCCAGTCTAGTTGTGCTTGTTAGTCTCATTGCAAGCATTGCTAGACTAAGATTTCTAGTTTAACCGCGGTTGGTTGTATCGTAGGAAGACTGAACCGTTGCTGGCTGTGTTTCACCACGTGGCAAGAGTGTGCGTTACAGCTGTCCATTGGGATTCGCGAACCGCCCTCAGCCGCGTATTTTCTGACTGATGGGACGTTTCGTCTGCTTCCATCTCGTTCGTTGATCTGGGCCGATCTGGGCCGTTAGTTATGGGCCGGCGACGTGGCGTGTTGTTGATCGTTCGATTGACCCGTCCGTTTTACTTTTGGGGGTATAAATACCTCTCTTTTTTACTTTATTGGTTACTGTTGCCATATCTTCTTCGCAAGTAAAAAAGAAAATTCTCCACTAAGATTTGTGTGTGCGTCCAACCCTTACCAGGTTAGGTTTTCTTTCTTCCTCATAGTATCATGGCTAAAAAACTTTTAAGCGATTTCACCTGTAAGTTGTCACAGAAAGACCTTAGCGAGTTTTGCTCGAAATATCATATTCCTCCTACCGTGCACCCCCTTCTTCCTAGTCCTGAAGCTACTATTAAGGGTGCTCCGTCGGGTAAAATAGGGGTATACACTAGATTTTTTGAGTTTTGCAACTTTAGGATACCCCTTTCCGCATTTTTGTGTAGGGTTTTGGAGTATTTTCAGATCCATTTGTCCCAGTTGTCTGTGTTAGCCGCCGCTAGGATTAGTCATTTTGAGATTCTTTGCCGCGCTCACGGTGGAACACCCACCGTGCCCTTATTTAGGAAATTTTATTATTCGGGGATGAAGGATGGTTGGATGACGCTAGAGAAGCGTAAGGGTCCTAAGTCCTTGATTGTTCCGGTGTGTTACACCGCTCCCTTGGATTCCGTGAAGAATTGGAAGGAGTTCTTTTTCTGGGTTGACGCAACTTTTTTCCCCTTAGCAATCTCGTGGAACGAGAAAGTTTCTGTTGACCGTGATCCACCTCCGACTGATGACGGTATTGACTTTGAGTTACTGCATCGTCTTGACACGATGCGCGCTCCTTTTAAAAAGTTGCCGGAGCCTTTTCTTTGCACAGTTGGACTTAGCCGTGCTTGGGATGATGCCACAGCACGGCCTACTTTTAGGTCTTCGGATAATGAGGGTGGGTAACTTTTTTAGGGTTTGTCGCGTCTTGTTGCCTTCCCTTGTGTCTTGTTACTAATTTGCACTTTTGCTTGCAGATATGTCTCTCTTCGCTTTTATTAACCAACAGGATCCTTTTGAGGTGATATCTGGGGAAAGGACTCTTCAGGAAGGTGAGAAGACGCTGCTTGATGAGACCGCCAGCCGGGTTATTGAGCCTTCCGAGAACATCATTTCCTTAGTCTCCGAGACAATTGTGGATAATGTTAACGCGACTCAGGCTAGCAAGGCCGCTGGGAAAAAGAGAGTGAGGCTTGCGGTTCCTTCCAAACAACCAGAGAAGAAAAGGCTTACTTCTGTGCCGGCAAAGGATGCCGGGTCCACTGCTGGTATGGTCTCTTGGTTATGTTGATGGTTTTTTTTTTTATTATTATTTTTTTTTAGAAAATAACTGTGTTATCATGTAGGAGGTGCGACCGCGGGATCTGCTCTTGTGATGGAGCTCCGCGATGAGTCCAATTCTGGGCTTCGTCCGCAGGAGGTGACCCATGTTTCTTCTGAGGCTACTCCGGATCCTCAGGCTAATCCGGATTCTACTTCAAAGACGTCCACCAGCTTTCTTCAAGAAAAATTGGATACGGAGATGTCTGGTCCGTCCCAGCCACCACCATTGCAGCCGGAGGATGTTGTTGGGGTCGTGTCTCCGCTGCAGGAACAGTCCGTCCATCGTCCTGAGGCCTCAGACGATGATTTTTACGAGTCTCTGTCCGTGGAGACGGCAGAAGCCAAGAATGTGTATGTTCCCAAATGGCTCCCTACCAATGATTTCCGTATGGACGATGGTTGGGTTTGTCGGAGCATGCTGGATAATCTTGCTACTCCAGGTTATTTGTCAGTGCTACGCAACATGCCGTACGCGGACTTGCTTGAGCAATACAATGTTGCTACTATGCAACAAACATGCATGTCGTCTGAGGTGCGTCTGCAGCTGGAGTTTGAATTGAATCAGACAAACAAGTTGACTAAGAGGCTTGAGAGGAGGGATGCAAAGATTGGGACCCTTAAGCAGAGAGTGGCGGAGTTGGAATCCGAGGCCGCGGAGGCGAGGGGTCTCCGCGAGCGCGTGGGTCAGCTTGAATCTGAGTCTGAAGAAATGAGGAAACTGCGAGAGCGCGTGGCGCAATTGGAGAGTATGATTGCTCCTAAGGATGAGCAGTTGGCGAACCTGACCGTGGAAAATGCTGAGTTGAAGGGTAAAGTTACTTGGCTCACCTCTGTCTGCGATCAATTGAAAGAACAGGTGAGAAGTGCAGGTTCGCTTGAGGAGAAGTTGAAGGAGTGTGAGGATAGGGTCCGCGGTGAATATGATGGACAGCTTGCTCAATTGGATCAGCGGTTGGAGGATCTTAACCGTGATTTTGATGAGGATTTGTTCCCGAGCACTCTTGTGGCTATCGAGGGAAAGAGATGGGTTATCGGGCATGGTTTCCGCCGGGCTTGGATGGCGTTCAAACAATCGGGTGAGCTTAACACTCGGTTGGGAGATTGTATTAGCAAAGCTATCGCGGAGGGTCTAAGGCAGGGCCTAGAGGCTGGGGTTGTTCATGGTTCTAAGGGCCGCACGCTGGATCAGATCAAAGCCTACAACCCACGGGCTAAAGAAGCGTATCGTGAATCTGTTGTTTGCTTGAGCGATGTCCCTTTCCCCCTGCTGGACTCTTTGGAGGCATGCAAAGACTCTCCCTTGGAATATCTTATGGCCCAATTGGTTTTGCAGGAGGAGCGGCCGGGTAGTGCGGGGGAGTTTGTGTTTAATCCCCCAGTAGGGGAAGAGGTTGCACTTCCCACTTCTTTGCTCCAAACTATCACTAGACGTCCGCGCGCCATTGCTGCATACAAGGAGAGGAAGAAGGTAGCCTACGGTAGGAAGTTTGATATATGGAACCCCGAGTTAATTGTGTCGGAGGTGGATCATCAGGTTACTTCTACCGGGGAGCCTTCCATGGTGATCGTTCCCGTTGGTCCGACCCCTTCTTCTGCAGTTACTGGTCCTACTGGGGAGGACGAAATAGAGGAAGATGAAGAAAGGCGTGGTCATGATGACATGTTTGACTTGAGTGTACTGGATCATGGTGCGGATCACGCGAGTGGCGTTTGAAGTGGTCTTTTTGTATAGGCGGCATTTAGACTATGCCGCCTTTTTAATGAAGCTTTGGCATTCTTGTTAGTTTTTTCCTTAGGGTCGCCGTTACCGCGATGCCTTTTTTTTGTAATCCGGGGGTATGCCTTCGTGTATTTGTACAGAACTCATTTCATACTTAGTGAAAGTGTTGGTGCCGTTTGTACACGTTTTTTTGTTTGATTGCCGGGGTTGAGTAACCCGGGCTTTGTACCCTAGGCCGTACTTAAGAAGTCCGGGGGTATCACACAATGGACAATGGGTTTGCAATACCACTTACATGCCTGAGTCAATTTTGAGGTTGCTCGTCCTGTCTGCGCGACACTGTCTGTCGCGGTTGTGAGAATTGTGCACAGGTTTTAGCACTTGAAAAGAAAAGAGTAAAGAAAATGATTGCATATGTATTTTGGAAAATTTGTAGAGCGGGCCAGGCATCTACATTTCATTACTTAGAAAACATTACAATAGAGATATGAAAAGTTAAAGTTCCCCTGTTGTCCGGATCTGGTCCGCAATCAACTTACAAAAGACGGGGAAAACCTACTTACGGTTAGATGTAACATTTCTTCAGGTTGCGGATGTTCCATGTCCTTGGGAGTGTCTCCCCATCCGCGGCTCGGAGTTTGTATGTTCCTTTCCCTATTGCTTCGATCACTTCATACGGCCCCTCCCACTTGGGACCAAGCTTTCCAGTATCCGCTGCTCTGCTGGCTTCGTTGCTCCGGTAGACAAATTCTCCGGGTCTAAATGCCGTGCTTCGTACCTTGGAGTTGTAGTATCCCTCCATTCTTGCTTTGCTACGTGCCTCTTCGATGGCCGCGGCCTCCCTTTTCTCTTCCAAGATGTCCAGGTTTAAGCGAAGCTGCTGGTTGTTGGAGATTTGGTGCACCGCTGTGCACCGAAGGCTTGGCATACCAATTTCGACCGGTATAACCGCTTCGGTGCCGTACGTTAGAGAAAATGGAGTTTCTCCGTTGCTCGTTTTGATCATGGTTCTATGTGCCCAAAGCACATGCGGCACTTCCTCCACCCAGTCCTTGCTTCCTCTTTCCAATCTTGATTTGATGCCATCCCCCAAGCTCTTGTTCGCGCTTTCAACCAACCCATTTGCCTGCGGATGCTTCACCGACGCAAACCGCTCTTTAATGTTAAGCTTCTGGCACCAATCTTTGAATGGATTGTCGCGGAACTGCTTTCCGTTGTCCGACACTATCTCTCCCGGCAAGCCGAAGCGGCAGACTATGTTATCCCAAACAAACTTCTTCACTTGCCTTCCTGTGATGGATGCTAAGGGCTTGGCTTCGATCCATTTGGTGAAGTAGTCTATCGCGACAATCATGAATTTAACCTTGCCGGGACCCTCTGGGAAAGGTCCGCAGATGTCGATACCCCACTTGTAAAAAGGCCATGGGGAAGTGATTGGGGTCAAATTTTGTTGCGGATTCTTGGGTACCGGACGGTGGACTTGGCAATCTTCGCACTTCTGAATTAGCTCGCGTGCATCCCTGTGCATTGTCGGCCAATAGTATCCGGATCTAATTGCTTTGGCAACCACCGCACTTGGGCCGGAGTGCATGCTACATGATCCTTCGTGGATTTCTCGCAACACGTAGTTGGCTTGGGTGGGGCCTACACATCGGAGCCAAGGTTCTAGAAAAGATTTCCGGAGCAAGATTCCGTCTTTCAACGCATATTGCCTTGCTTTGATCCGCAGCTTCCTTGCCTTATTGTCGTCTGCCGGAAGTGTTTCGTCCCGTAGGTACTCGATCAGGGGCGTCATCCACGTATCCCCGTCCTCTTCCACAATTGCCAGTACCTCCTTTTCTTCAATGGATTTTTCTTTCAAAACTTCCACAAGGACCTGTTTTGTCAGGTGGACAAAGCTGGTAGATGCCATTTTGCTTAGCGCGTCAGCCTGTTTGTTTTGACTCCGGGGAACCTGTCTGATGGAGAACGTCCGGAACCCTGTAATCAGTGCTTTGGCCTTCGCCAAGTAACGCACCATGCTTTCCTCCTTCGCTTCGTATGCTCCGTTTATCTGGTTTGCTACGAAACGGGAGTCAACATTTGCTGATAAGTCCTTGACCTGCATTTGTGCAGCAATCCTTAGTCCTGTGATCAGTGCCTCGTACTCGGCTTCGTTGTTGGATGCCTCGAACTCGAAACGGAGGGCGTAGGTGAACTCCTGTCCTTCCGGGCTTGTCAAGATTAAGCCTGCTCCGGACCCTTCTACGCACGAGGATCCGTCCGTGAATAGGCTCCATGGCTCCGAGTACTGTTGCTGGTCTGTTTTCTTGTCAGGGGTTTCTTCATCCGGAATCTCAGCAATGAAGTCCGCCAGAATCTGCCCCTTTATGGCCGTCCGAGGTCTGAAGGTGATGTCGTGCTCGTCTAGCTCTATTGCCCATCCGGCCATCCTTCCACTTTTTTCCGTCTTGGTCAAGACCTGCTTTAATGGTTGGTCCGTGATTACCGCAACCGGATGTGCTTGGAAATACCGCCGCAACCTGCGAGATGCATACACCAGTGCCAGGATGAGCTTCTCGATTGGGGTATAATTCATCTCCGGGCCTTTTAGGGCGCGGCTGACGAAATACACTGGCTGTTGCCTTGATTCCCTTTGCGCTAACAAGACTGCGCTTACAGCTTCTTGGGATGCGGCCAGGTACATAATCAATTCTTCCTTTGGCTGTGGAGCTATGACCATTGGTAGGTTAGCAATGTGCTGCTTTATTTCTTTGAATGCTTGTTCAGCCTCTGTTGTCCAATAAAAGTCACTCTTTTTGATACACTTCTTCAATGTCCTGAAGAACGGGAGGGACCTTTCTGCTGACTTGGACATGAAACGACTGAGGCTGGCTAGTTTTCCATTCAAAGACTGTACTTCCTTTTTGGTCGTTGGGGATCTGAGGGTAGCTACAGCCGCAGACTTGTCTGGGCAGGCTCGGATGCCCTCTTTGCTCACTACATGACCTAGAAACATTCCCTGTTCGGCCCCAAATGTGCACTTCTTGGGATTAAGCTTCATGTTGATGTTCCTTAGGGTCTTGAATGTTTCTTTCATGTCCCTGAGTACTTCTTCCTCCGAATGACTCTTGATGACTAAATCGTCAACGTACACTTCCAAATTTCTTCCAATTTGCTTCTCGAACGCCCTGTCCACAAGTCTTTGGTATGTGGCACCGGCGTTTTTCAGACCGAAGGGCATTTTTGTGTAGCAGAAGATGCCTTGGTTTGTGTGAAACGCTGTCTTCTCTTCATCCCCGGCCGCCATCTGTATCTGGTGGTACCCTTTGTACGCGTCAAGAAAGCATTTGAACGGGGTATCCGCAGAGGGATTCGTCCTTCCAGTCAATTTCCGGCAAGGGGTAGCAATATTCCGGGCAGGCTTTGTTTAGATCCTTGAAGTCCACACACATTCTCCAGCTCCCGTCACTCTTTTTGACGAGTACGGGGTTAGACAGCCAATCATGGTAGTGTACTTCCTTCATGATCCCCGCTGCCACTAGCTTGGTGACATCCTCGTTGATTGCTTTGTTTCTTTCTGGGGCCTGGCCTCTCTTCTTCTGTCGTACCGGGCTATAACCTTCCCGGACATTCAGTTTATGTTCCGCGATTGTCCGCGGGACTCCGGTCATGTCAGAAGGTTCCCAAGCAAAGATGTCCAAGTTGTTCTTGAGTAGGTCGCAGAGGCTCTTCTTTCCTTCTTCGCTTAACCCGCCCCCTATTGCGACCGTTTGGTCGGGGAATTTTGGGTTGATTGCCACGGCGACTCCTTCTTTCACCTCTGTGGTTGTATGGCCGGGCTCTGGTTCAACGATCATTCTGCATTCAACCGGAACCACCTTGTCACTGTGCAGAGTCACAATTCCACCTTGGGTAGGAAATTTTAGCATCCCGTGCGCCGTGGATGGCACTATCCTTAACAGCCTAATCCCTGGACGTCCAATGATTCCATTGTAGGGGGACGGAGACCGCACAACCATGAAATTCATCCAAGCGCTGGCTGAGTTCTCCTCATCTCCCAACGTAACTTCCAGGAGGATCTGTCCTAATGGCCACGAGAGTTCTCCACTAAAACCCAACAGTGGCGTCGTGGCAGGAATTAGCCTTTTGCGGATGTCTGGACTTAGCTTGTTGAAGCAATGCTCGTAAAGTACTTCTGAGGCGCTTCCATTGTCCACGTACATCCTGTGGATTGTGCATCCTTCCACGTCCGCTTTGATCACCAGCGGATGATCATCCCAGTCATCCCCGGATATGGGAGGGAAAGATATTTCCATGCTCAAGACTCCCTCTGGAAACAGCTTGGGTTTGACCGAACGCTGCCAAGTGTTGACCATGTATATGGCATGGGCTTTGTCTTTGGCTGCGGTCTCTTTCTTTCCTCCCTTGGGGCCGCCATTCTTTTGTGCTCCATTCTTGATCTCTTTGACCAAATGTGCGAGCTGTCCGGACCTGACTGCCTCCTCTATCTGTTTCTTCAACTGATAGCATTCGTCCGTGTTGTGCCCCTTCTCCCTGTGAAAGTCACAGTACTTGTCTTTGTTTCTGGATTCGGCCGGGCTGGACATTGGTGGAGGGGCTGTGAATTTGACCTTATCCATGGCTAGGATTTCTTTCGGTGTCTTTGTGAGGAATGTGAACCTGTCCCCTCTCTTCCTCTCCGGCCTGGAGCGGTTCCTAAACTCTCCCTTCCGTTCGGAGATCTGGATGTTTTTTTGTCCGGGGTCCTGGTTCCTCCACTGGTTGGCTGCGGCCACCTCACCTCTGAGGAATGCCGGTGGGTGTTTCTTCTTTGACTGGTTGGCTGCGGCCACCTCACCTCTGAGGAATGCCTTCACAACCTTCCACATTTCATCCTGCGACTGGGGGATGTTGTCATTGAGCCTTTTGATTAGCTCCGGGTTTGTTATTCCGTGCATAAAGCCAGACACTCTCATGCACTCTGGCGCTCCCTTCACGTACATGCTCTCCGTCTTGAAGCGTTCCACGAATGCCTCCGTGGACTCCCCTTCTCGCTGCTTTATATGGTGCAATTCAACAGGATCTTTCGTATACTTCTTCTGCTGTAGGAAGTACGAGAGAAAACGTGACCTCAATTCCTCAAAACTGTCGATGCTTTCCGGGCTTAGCTCATCAAACCAGCTGCGGGCGTGCCCAACGAGGGTGGAGTTAAACATGTGGCACCATGTGGGCATGGCCCATCTTTCCACTTTTGCCGCGGTCTGGAAGATTTTCAAGTGATCCTCCGGATCTCCTGTCCCATCGTATGTTTTGATGTGAGCTGGCATTCTTGTTCTGTCCGAGAACTCAAAATTCCGTATGCGACGGGTGAAGGGGTCTGTGTCGGCTACGTCATACGGGGAATAGAGGTCGTCGTCGTCTCGCTTCTTGCTTCTCGGAGTGGACCTCCGGTGTCCTCCGGTGCTTTCCCCGCTTTCCGGGGTGGATACTTCCTTTGTTCTACTGCGGCATGAGTGATATGTTTCTCCTCCGCCCGACTTCGAGTGGGAAGTACTGCCGCGGGTAACACTCCGGCTTCGCTGGTGTCTTTGCTTCTCAGTTTCTCTTCTGTATTGCCCACTGGGGGTAACTTTTGACTGGAGTCTGGAGAATACACCCGGTTTTCGGTCACCGAGTCTTGTGGATACGTGTGGACGTTCCTTTTCCAGTCTCGAGAAGACATCTGGTCGTAGCCTTTTGGTTTCCCGCTGGCTCTTTTCTCTAGAACACCCCTTATCTCGGCTGTTGAGTCTCGAGAAAACACTCCTCGACTTGGAGTACTCCGAGGGGTCTGACCTAACACTAGGGCTGGCCTCGCGCCTCCTTTTAGGTGCCCGTTTTCTTTCCTGTTCTGACCGGGTATTCCGGGCGTGTTCTCGAGATCTCTCATCTCTAGTCTCATCGTCGAAATCTAGACGGGCTTTGACCCGGTCCAGTTTTTCCTGATGGACCTTTTCTGCCATAAAGGGCAAGATCTGATTGTAGTGCTTTTCGCAGAACTCCCTTATTGACGCGTCTGTCACGGTATTAGGGTGGTGTTTCTCTGCATTTTGCACTGTCTCGTTCCCCCCCGTGTTTCTGACCGTGGATGGTTCAGGGGACGGGGAAGGATCTTCTGCCAGATTGCTCATTAGTGTTTTTATTTAAAAAAAGAAAGAGACGCAGTTGTGTTACTGGTCCCACGGATGGCGCCAACTTGTTAATACAAATCTGGGCGCTTCTCCTACGAGGATTAGTTTAAGCTAACTCTTCAGAGAATAGATCTTGTATTAAGTGAAGTCTTCGATTGCTAGCTGCTAAGAAAACCAACACCGTTAGTCTCACCGCGGAAGGGGGTTCCGCGGTCAACCTCCGGCGTGAGAGTAAGTAATTGTTTTAGAGAGATGAAGTGAATTCTAGAGAGAGAGAGTATGTGTGTATGTTACCGTTTGAGTAGAGGTGAGACCTCTTATTTATATGGTTGACCTTTCTGTCGTGTTCTCAAGGTCACGGGTCTTGAGAGAGATAGTTGGTGACGTAAGTCAGCTGCAGAGCTTGTCTGCTTGCTGTGACGGTGATGTTTTTGGGCGGGAGTTGTCCCGCTTTCCCTTTTTGGGGACTGCAGGTTGCAGTATCTCCGACCTGGGGAAGATTCCTTACCCTTTACATAGGGCGCGGTTGTGTTCTTGTTCGGGCGCGTCTACTGTCCGCGGAATGGCTTGGTGGCCATTGCCGGGTTATGTATTTAGTCCGCGACCGGCGCATGTGGGTGCCGAAAGTATTATATGCTAGTACTAAGTCCGCGACTGGCGTATGTGGGTGCCGGAAGTATTATGTGCTAGTACTAAGTCCGCGGCTGGAGCGTACTTGTGCCAGGGGGTCATACGTGATCATATACAAATATAGAAATGAAGCCATCTAATTTGAAGAACCATTATCACTGCATTTGCCCAACTATTCATGGATATTACTCCAACTACATATAAAGCATGTATGACTCTCTCTCTCTCTTAATTTTAAGATGTAAAACTTTTAAAGCTTAGAGTACAATATTTTACAACACAAAAGCACTCTCTTTCTTAATTTTAAATAAGCAATTAATGTGGTCCAAATTTTTAAATAAATACAAGTACTAAAACAAAAGGTACAATTAACTTTTACACAATAACATTTATAAATTAACTAGCAAATAAATACAATTAATGTATTTATTAAATAACCCCTTAAATAAGCAATATAAATTATCAAGCATATTATATAACAAAATTAAACACATTTTCTGCATTAAATGTCACTAATACAAATAACAAAGCATATTATACAAACTATTCACACACAAAAACAACAACTTAAGAAATACAAGTAATAAAGTTAAAATAACAAAATATTTTTTCATATATTTTATTCCACAACACATATTTCTAATACAACATCAATTTGTTTAAAACTACATGTATATAAAACACGTTTTGATTCGGGTAACCACTGGTATTTAAAAATAAAAACTTAAATCGAACCGCGATAATATAGTTTATCTGATTTCTAGTTTTTTCGGATTCAATTTCTTATTTATTGTTTTTTAAGGTTTCGAGCGGGTCAGCTCGGTTTGTTGGTTTCATAGATTTTTTTTAACACTTGTATCCATAAAACTTAGCTTTATATAAATCAAATAGATGTTTTGAACGACGAAAAAACATTGCCCACTGAACTATTTACTATCATAATTGTATAATAAAAAACATTCTCATTAGTTAAAGACTTGAAATACGTCACATGAATACTTGATATCCGTAAATTTATTGTAAAAAAGAAAATAATAAACTAAAATACATGACTAGCCGGAAAATTTTATTTCAAGGTACCCACCGCTGCAACACGCGAGTACCCTACTAGTTATTCCAAATAGGCACCCTTTAGTTCATGATTTTAGCGGTTTTTTAATTTGTCTTAAGCTAACTCCTCATACATTCAATTTTCCTAGAAAGAAAAAAATGCTTAATTTATTTATACATCATCTTAATTTTTAAGGGTATTTTTGGAGAGCGTTTAGCATTTTGTTTAATGTTTAGAATTAAAAACTCATTTGGCAAGGATTGTTTGTCTCTTTTTCTTCTTCTTCCAAAAACGCTACTTGAAGGATCATTCAACTTTTACGTCATGTTACAATTTATATTCACATGAATCTGTGTTACGATTTATACTCATGTCGGTGTATGTATGCACACGGTTCGAAAAATGACAATGTGGGTTAATAAGCCTGCTCCAATTGATGAGGATAATGGGACTATCAGCTATGATAGATTTAAGGGTATGTTTGGTATGTTGCCATTAATCATAATAGGTGTGGGTATAGGTATAACGTAGGCCCCTCAGGTATGAAAGATCCATACCTTCCCTTTTTGAGTGATATAAAGTATGAAAAATATCTATATTTCGTTCTCATATTTGAAAGATTTACATCTTAAACAAATACATGATTGGAATGAAAATTCATTCCTTGATTCCCAGATACCAAAAGCATCCTAAATGTCCCACTGGATCAAAACCTAGCCGATGATCCAGTAAATAAAGAACTTGAAAACGTTATCTCTAGCTTCCAACGTCTCTTAATATTCAGGGTGGAAAGAAAAGAAAGCCTAAATCAAAGAAAAAAAACTTGTGGTGGGAGGGAGCGTCTTGTTCCTCTTCGATGTTATCTCAGGGGAGAAATATCGGACTAAAAGAATGGATGAGCACGAAAGACATGGGAGAATAAATCAGCTTCTCTTTCAAGGTAGATAATGGTCTTGACTCTCAGTCCTAATTTGGTTTTTCCGGGTTTTTGCAGGTGTGCTTTATTTTCAATGATTGGAATCTCTATTTATTGCAATAGGCTTGGTTCGGACAATAAGAAATTTTGGTTAGAAGTATTGTTGGGAAGGAGTTCCCTATGTTTTTTGGGATTCGAGAAACCAAATTGGATGTTACTAATCAAAATTTGATTATCGGTTTCTCTGGCCTCTCTCGGACTCTGGTTTTGGTTTTTGTAATGCTTCAAGTGCCTCGGGTGGTATCCTCACTATACGGAACCCTCATGTCTTCTCTCTGGAACATAAAATTATAGAGTATAATTTCCTTTGTATTTTAGGGTCATGGGTGGGTGTTTCATGTAAGGTTGGGCTTATTAATGTTTATGCCCCGCAATCGAACTCGCTGAAAGACTGCTTCGGGATTCTTCCCTGGTCAACTCCTTCGAGGCTATATGGATTGTTTTGGTGATTTCAACATGGTGAGATCTACATATAAGAAAGCGGATCTTTGATGATCACGAAGCTAATTCTTTTGATGATTTCATATCAAGGGTTGTTTTTTTTATCTTACTCTCGGACGCTTTACAAGATATGACAAGGAAGGCAACAAAATGAGCAAGTTGGATAAATTTATTCTTTCCCTCGATTTTGTTGAGTCCGGGAACTATGCATCCAAATATGTTCTTTGCAGAACCTATTATGATCATTGTCCGATTCTCTTAAAAGTGGGGCTTCCAAACTGTGGGCCTAAGCCTTTCAAGATTTTGAATAACTGTATCGGAAATCCCGATCTATTGGTTGCCATAAATAACTTTTGGGCCTTCAGTAATGAACCTGGTTCTCCGGACTTGGTTCTGAAAAACAAACTCAAACATCTTCGTTTAGCTATTAAGGAATGGTCCTCATAAGGGACTAAAGCCCTAAATCAATCTAAAGACGACCTTTTGCATTCTCTGTCTGCTTGGAACGTCAAAGATGAGGAAGGCCTCCTAAATTCCATAGATATTGAATAAAAAGAGGAGTGGTTATTAGACTTTAAACCAACTGGAACAATTACATAGAAAGGATATCGAGGGAGATGAAAACTCTTGCTTCTTTGCTAAAAACCTTAGCCTTCTTGGTAAGTGGAAGTGGCATTTTCTCAATGAAAATAACGCTCTTTGGCGTTTAGTGATTAAAGAATTATATGGTGAAGATGGTGGCTTTGGATCTTTATCAAGTTCTATTGGTGGTAAAGGTTTATGGTGTGACACTCTTAAGGTCGTTGAACAAATTGAAAGTATCCACCCATTCTTAAAAACTCCTTCACTTTAAGAGTTTCTCGTGGCTTGAATGTCTTGTTTTGGAAGGACCCTTGGTGTGAGAATGGCTTGCGTCTCATGGATTTATTCCCAAGGCTTTTTGCCTTGGAGTTGCTCAAAATTGCAATGTTGTTGACCGTTGGTGACTTGTAAACGGGAGTGGAAATTGGAACCGGAGGCTGCCTTTGTGTTGCAAAACTCTAAATGACCTTTATTCCTTAACTATTCTAATGGGTAATGTTACCCTCTCGACTGATAGTAATGATCCGGACACATGGAGTTGGAACATGGATGATTGAGGTATTTCCAAAGTCATTGTTCTCACAAATCGGATTCAATCTATCTCTCTTGCAGACTATTGCATTGGTGAACATAATGTTTGGAATTCTTGGATTCCGCGTAAGATGAACATTTGTGTTTGGAGAGCATCGATGGATAGACTTGCAACTCGTGTAAACCTTGCATCTCGTGGTGTTATCTTGCCTTCTAGCCATTGTCCCCTCTGTGAAGATGTTGATGAAGTTATTGATCATGTGCTCATGCTTTGGGCACGGTTTCTTCTAATGGTTGTCCTCGTCTAAAAAAAGTCATCAATTGTGTCTTACAGTGCACAATCTGGGCGTTGTGGAAATGAAGGAACAAGGTGATCATTTCCCTTCCGGATCATGGATGAGATCGAATGTGCAAGACGAGACAAATTTTTTCCCTACATTTAAAGATTATCAAAAGCATGCGATCTCTGCCCGATACTCTTTGAAGCCCGTCTCTTGGAACTGCTGGATCTCGAACCCATTTGATCTCTCCAAGTACCAATAGTTTTTTAATTTATGTAGTTTTTGTAGTTGTACGTTCTTTCCTTGGTTGTTTTGGTTGTCTCTTTGGATGCTCCCTCTTTTCATCTATGTATTTGTTAAGGGTGAGCACGGTTTGGTTTGGGTCGGTTTTTGGCCAAAACCGAAACCCAACCAAAATATTCGGTTTTTACACAACCCAAAAGCGAAACCAATCTGTTTTTGTCTGTTAGGTGTTTTCCGTTTTTTAACGGTTTTGGTTTCGGTTTTTCGGCTTTTTCTGTTTTTAACCGTTTATTTGAGCTTGGCAAATTCGTACCAACAAACTTTTTTTACGTAAGAAAATCGTTTTTCTTCTTTAGTTTAATATTGTTATTCTAAGCCTAATAATGTTATTCCAAATTTCTAGACATACACAGATATGTATGAACACACACACAAGCAAGTGAAACACGCATAGTATAATCATTGTCAAGTAAAGACACATACAAGTTAAGAACACACATAAACGTTACATAATTTAAATCCACTTACAAAACATATATGAGTTTGTAAATTTATTTTGAAAGAAACATATATCACCAATTTAAAAGACTAATTTGCCTAAAGGGAAGCTCAAGACTAATTAAGGTTACCATAATCATAGCAGTTGGCAACATACATAGTCAAAGTACTAACATATGCTAAGAGATGTCAGAGTTCAAATTTATATACATTTGTATCTTTAATAGGTTTCAAAACCCCCAACAAATTCGATCTAGATGTTACCAGCATCTGATGAAACTGCTGCAGGAATCACATTTTCTTCACTTGACGGATCAAGATCCTTGCGGGGGCGCTTAGGGACACGTCTTTCTTCCGCATTTTGAGCAACTGGATCTTCAGATGCAGTACCTATTAAATAACCAACAGGATAATCCATAAGACAAAGTAATTATACCTAATCACTTTCTAAATAAAGATGATGATTGCCAACCACTTAAAAAGTTGAGATCATATGAGCAGTTAAACAGAAAGCTCTTGCAACCTCAATAGCGTTTCAACATTGCAAATGGCTTCACTTCCAAACTTGCATTGTTAAAATAGGATGTATAAAGAAGATTAACAATAATGCGAGCTTTTGATAGGACTCTGTTTCAACAACGCCATCAAGTTTTAGAAACTTAATGTATATTGATTGATTTTTTTATTTTATGTTTTGTTGCTTGGGTGTTAAAACTGAACAGGATGTGACTACAATGATACTAAGCAAGGCAGCAACCATGCGTCCATGACAAGTGACATGAAGGATAAATTGACATTACAACCTCATCGGGGTTTAGCATGAGCAAAGCATTCAGTCCATTCACCGTACCGACTATGCAACTACTGTTTTTCATGTGTGAACTTCGATTAGTATTCCTGGAAATTCTTGCAACTACTGTTTGTATTAGTGGTCAAACGATGTCAGGTGTTGGTGATCTTGAGTAGTGGTCGGGTTGACCAATATATGCAAATGAAAACAGAACTACAAATTTGCCTAAAGAGGCGGCCCCAAGATGAGATGAGGCTACCATAACCATAAACCAGTCAATTCCATATGCATGGCAGTTTATTTAATTTTTACCAGAAGCAGCAGCAACAGTTGATGATTCTGTTGCAGGGCCTTCAGACATTTCAACAAGTGGATCTCCAGCTTCAGCTTTAGTGCCTATTAATTGACAAACACGACAAGATTAAGCAATTACAACCCTCCGTTAGTTTTTGAAAAAGTTGACGTGAGCGATATTATGATTGTTATAATAGCAGTCGAATTGGGTTGAAAGTAGCTTTCAAAATGAACAAATTAGAGAAAGAGTGTTGTATTTAGTTAAGAACGGAAAAAGTGTAGGGTAAAAAGATCAATGTTATGGATATAATTAACCAAGATTGATTATTAGAAGTATTTAAAAAGCTTGAATATTCCATCTTTTAACATCCGAACCCAGTTTGGTTTAAAAGATAGTTTAAGCTTGTTAATTAGTTAAGAAGGATTTTGGTACTTGTTATCACAAAAACATAACCAACTCTACGTAATATCTGTATATTCTGACTTGATATAAAACTGAGTAAGTTTCAACTTTTTGTTTGAGGCTTACTTTTCAGCTTTCTATTCTCCTTCTTTATGAGTTTGACGTATTCTTCATTTGCTTGATGGAACTTTCTTATAAATGTCTGCAAAGTACAAACAACTGAAAACAAAAAGAATAGTTATATAGGCGAGAAACAATGGAGGCATGAACAGAATAAATAAAAACTGAAAAGCTGAATAATTTTGTAGTTACTATTTAAAAAATAATTTTGTATTACTTCGCTCAAATGTGTAACTGAATCGATCCTCGCCAAAGTAAATAATTAAAGCCGCCTGATTTTCAGCCTATAAAAAGAATATGTATATCAGCCTTTGCCTACTATTGCAAAATTTTTAAACCACCAGATATGTATATGGAAATATGAGGCATACCATGATTTTAAATTGAGAGACTAATGACTTGACTTCACCTTCTGCTGAACGAATGAACGTCCTTGAAGCCTAACCAACATAACCAAAAGCTTCCAGTTAAACAAAAAAGAACACATTCCTCTTAGATACTTATTTCTAAAGGCGGCAAGATGAGCGGGTGAGTAACGAGTCAAAACGGGTTGGGGTTAGGGTTAACCCGCTAACACTTTTATGTCGTTTTATTGACCTATAAATGATGCTTTAATTATAATTAGAGAAACAAAACCTAGGCTTTTATATAAATTTAAAAACAAAAACCAACTACTTTGAGCATGTATGACCTCATTAACCAGTTTCAGAAGAACACAACAAATTGGCCCATTTATAACTAAACGGTCAAAATTGCAACCTCTAATTATTTGTGATATGATAAGTAAGTCAAGGCATATAAGCTTTGATCTCAAAAGTACAACCGGGTAGTATGATATGGATAAGTATGCTCGTCAAGCTGATTGTCTTACTTTCCAGAAATGTATACTATCCCTTTTGGCATTTGACGATTCCTGTTTAGCAATCTCTAATCCTCTGGAAATCGTCTGAATCTCCTCTGCCAATATTTTCATTTGAATCTGGATAGAAATAATCAATATCAGAAAACATACACAAATGCCACATCACTTCCTTCAAAAAACATTTTACATTTTTTAATTAACTTACCTTTGATGCAGATCTTAAGCTTCTAAGATCGTTGGAAAAATCAAGGACTTCAGGTTGTTTGTCAGCAAGAACCTAAAGGTGCCAATTTTATGTGATACATTGATGACTTAGAACAACAATATGCGCGAAACATATCCTTTATTAACAAAAGAATAAGGAAAAGAAATGAGTACCTTACAAAGATAATGCATAAGAGTCATATTACTGTTTCTTGAACGTTTCTCTGTAAGTATTAAAAGACTCTCCAACCTTGACTCAACAGCACCTAAAAATTTAACAAAATTATTTTTTTGCAAGTCAAAATAATGAAGACGGTATACATTAATAACAAACATAGTAGTATTATGACAGAATTACCGTTTCTAGTCCTTTGATTTAAAGCACTTCCCAAAGAAACAAGTGTTTGCATGACTCTCTTCAACTTGGCAGAAGTCCTGATCTGAATAAGTTATCCAGAACCTATGAGAATTACGTTTCAATAAATAATCTTATCTAACCAAATAACTTGCCTCTTCTACTGCACAATTTACACTGTTAAAGCTCTCCCGAAGATCAGAAACCTAAAATCCAACAAACTCAAGCATTAGAACAAAGTCCAGTACTATTACAAGCATAGAATGTATGTCATGATATCTTCTGACCTTTTCGTTGAATTGTAACTTATAAGAGTAGACTCTGAGTTTAATGTCTGAACGTGGAACTTTCATTAGCTCCAAGAAGAACTGTCATAAAGATATACAGATTCCATCCATCAAATTGTGTACATTATTAAAACTAAGTTGTCCCAGCTCACTGTCATTATAATTAAACAGATAAAGTGTATATAACAAACCTTTTCACACTTTCCCAGTCTATCCTTATCTCCTTCGTAATCCTAAACATGAAAATGTTACTTATTATGAATAAAATCTCCCAACGCATCAAATTACACGAAAGAGACCATAAAACTTAGACGATTAATCAAGTCGCTAAGATAATTTAGAAAATTTCGGTTTTAGTTTTTTTATATTCTCGAAACAAATTAAGGATTTTAAGTGTTTGACTTAACATTTTACCTTGAGTAACTCCATCTCCTCTTCTGTTGGACAAAACTTTCTGAGGTTCTCCACTTGCTCTGCATCCAACATTGCGGAGTCTTCCAAAGCAACTACATAATCCTGTCACGTTACACAAAATGGATACAAATATGACCAAATTCCCTTGTGTGTTCGGTTATAACACAAATTATGTTATGAATACATGTAAATACTTGGCCTTACCATCAATTTATTCAATGGTATTCTAACTTTTGAAAGCATGAATTCACAGTTATATGCCCTCCTGTGCTCAATCTGCAACAATGCTATGTTTAAAATAACTTTTATGTGAAAATAAATTAACTTCTACCGAGTAATAAATAACAACTATAATGACAGAAACAAATGTAAAGATTGATTAAGAAGATAATATTTTATGATTTGCACAATTCCTGAAGATTCATTAGCAGCATTTAACCGAGATCTTAATTTTGCTGCATTAGGATTTATTGCTGAAAACATAGACTTAAGTTCTGACACATCTATCTCTGATGACCTAATGTACATAAATCATATGATAAATAAAAAGATCACGAAATACTTAATATGGGAGACATCGTCAATACTTTTACAAAACAAAAAACACAAAACTTACTTTTCGGCTTCACCAGAATTTTGTATCTCATCCCAAAAACTTAATTGCACCGCTCTTGTTGGCTTCAACCAATGTAAAAATGAGCCTTGTATAATCATATTCGCATATATTACATTTTACCAGAAGATAACTCTAAGGGGAAAAAATCATTTATTTCTGTGTTTTCATCCATCAACAAATATTCTTACATATTATAAAGATCAAAACCTTTATAAATCATACTAGTATATGTTGGCAAACAAAAACTCAACCATGGTTTCATAAGAAGGATTGCATCGACTTCTGAGCTAACCTTGGTGTCCATTTGTGCGAGATAACTACCAAGCCATCTTCATCATCCCAAATTCGTTGTAAACAAAAAACCATTAAGAACCATATTTTGTAACAAAAATCACAAAGCATTGACCAGGATCATGTTAATTGAACAAGTGGTTTGGAGAAGCCCAAAAAAGCAGAATTACATGGGAACCTCACCAATTTAAAACAGAAATCCTAAAAATTTGCTTTATATATAATGAAGTCCAATTGTTTGATGCCACATCAGATATTAAGGTTTTTAACTTATCAAAATTTACAGAAATATGTATCTCATGAATGATGTCTAGCTAGGAGTTTTTTGTGCTCCCATATTTTTATCTTTAGATAATTGTTAATAGCTTTTTTTTTTTTAAATTACATATCTCACGTATAAAAACGATAATTTGCATGCAAGTTGTACACATCAAAATAGAGTTACAAACCCAAGATAAAATTAAATAAATAAATAATCAGGGAATTGATATGTACACATATGAATTTGATTTGTACACATAATGCCCCTATCTAGTTTTTAACACCTTCCTCGTATACGCTATGCGGTTACTAGTCACGTCCATTGTTGCCTTTTAAGTTTTAACATATGAATTAATAAGTTACACAGTTGCATTTTACTAATCCATCACGATTACATGTATATATACAATTGACTTATTTGTCTCTTAACATATGAATTAATCACTAGGTATCCGCGTTCCCCATCCTCAATCACCAGCAAATACTAACGAGGAACTGTTGTTGCAGTTTTTTCTTTGTGGTATTTTTTTGTTTGTCTACTTGATCTTATGAATATTTGATTTGTGCCGTCCTCACAAGACGTTGATTATTTCATACCTATTTCGACTTTAGCTCCAGTCTTACACGGGATTAGGAAATTTTGTTTGGGCCTGACATACCTATTTCGAGTTTGGTAAGTTCGGGAGTCGCTTTTTCGTCGGTGGGGCATAGAGGTGGCAAAACGGGCGGGCCGGGCGGGCACGGGCTAAACGGGCGCGGGCTAGAATGGGCACGGGCTTAAACGGGCACGGGCTAAACGGGCGCTGGCCAAATGGGCACATGTTATACAAATCGCTTAATAAAATACCTAAAACAACGAAATAAATTCCTTAAACGTAATATCTTATTTATTAAAAAACTTAAATATATTATATAAAAAAAAAATTTTTTAAAACGATCGTAATGTTCTACAATTGAGGGGAAAAAATGTGCCCGTTAGTGCCCATTTAAGTTTTCAATGGGCTATATGTGCCAATTTCCAAAAAAAAAGAGGGCTAAATGTGCCCAAATCTTTTAAAAATGTGCTCATTTAGCCCATCTTCTTGCTTTTTGGCACATTTTGTCACCTCTACTGGGGCAGTAACCTTTTTCCTATCACTTAGGCTTACATTTGTTTCAGCTTGTTAACCTGAAGATCAAAACTTGGTTATGCTTGCAATTTATGGGTACATTTTGATTGCTATTACTATAACATTGTTCAAGAGTTTTTTATGATGAATATCTTGGTGAATAACTTGTTTTTAGATACTATGATTTGTGCGTGGATACCTTGTGACTTGTGGATGAACATAGAGAAGCGTCACTTTGATGAAAACCTCTCTAATCTTCCAAGATCATTCGACATATAAAGTGATAAAGTATTTCGGTTATAATGAAAGGCAATCAGTGAAAAGTGAAAAATGACGGACGCAAAAACAACGGGTTTTTGTTGCAAGTAAGGATAAGATCAACTAATAATGGACTTAGATTTAAGGAAGCTAATAATGGACATAGATTTAGGAAGGGCACAAGAGTCTATTCACAGCTGTATTTATGTGTACAAATCAAATTCATATGTGTACATATCAATTCCGAAATAATCATCATCTTTGTTATTGTATATCTGTTGGTTGTACGAAGCAAGAGATGGATCTATTTAAAGTATACGAGAAGATGTATGGAGGTCGTAGAATGCCCAAGGATAACGAATTTGTACCTAGCCTTTATAACGCTGAGCATAACAATGCCGTCGAAATTTGTCGCATCCTGAGGTCGCTGCAAAATCGGGCAACTTGGATTCGCTATTTGGTATTCATGATCACTATTTAGTACGAATATCAATATTTTTTTTATCATAATTGTGCTGATATATACTAGTAATTATGTATTTATATCTAACTCGTTGTTTAACTAGTTAAATTTATAACCTTTAACCTCAAAATATAATAGAGGGACTAACTTTGCTATTCTTTTAAACTCTTTTGTAATACAATATGGATTTGTGGCTATGGATTGCAAGTTAGTGAAAGATTAAGGGCTAAAGATGTTAAGTGATGAAAGATCAATGTTGAGGAGTATATATATATATATATATATGGATTTGTTATAGGTACCTATGGCCTGCCAGAAAGATCAATGCTAAGGAGTATATATATATATATATATATATATATATATATATATATATATATATATATATATATATATATATATATAGTGTCACAATTCTCAATTTCCGTTAAACGTATAACTTTTATTAAATAAACGTTATCGCGTAATTTATTTATTTTGAACAATTGATCCATTACTTCCGAAAATTATTTCAATATATTTTTATACTCATATTAAGTTTATAAAAATAATATTATGAGTTTACCCAGTGTTTTAAATTTATTTTGTATATAAATGGTTATATTTATATAATTACGACGATTTTATTAAATACTACACGATTATTATTATATCACTCAAATTTTGCAAGAAATGTATTTTTATAATTTTTATGACCTCAATGCATTTTATCTTGTTCCGTTAAAATTTATTTCTATTTAACGCTACCCTAAATGCTAAAATATGTATACAAGTTACTCACTAACCTTAATAAATATCACATTTACTTACATATTACTACTTAATAAAAAAAAAATATATCAAGCTAAGTACAAAGACCCCCTTGTCGACACAAGGGGGTGAGTCACAATGGATTCCCAAAATATCTCATACATAATATCCTAAACATATTACACATTCACTAACAACATTTTTGAAAGAAAAAAAAAAGACATCACTCTCTTTCTCTCATAACCAAAACCGGCAACCATAGGATCAAGAAGGAAGGAGACCAAAAATTTTTCAAGACAAGATTTTTAAACTCTAGTATCACTTGTTGTATAGGTTTTGCAATAAAAACCTCAAGTGATTAGGAAAAACCCATTGTCCTTAAACCTCATCATATTTCTTGTAAGCATTCATATTCATGTTTTTATTTCATATTCGTTATTATGGTCATATCATTTATTTGAGAAACATGCAAGTTATGTGATGTTTATACCACTTTTTAAGATTTTTAAGTGTTATATATATAATCCATCCTATAATTACTCCTTGTTATATAGTAGTTTTGGTGATGTCTAGGAACCCATGACACCCTAAGAAGGTGTATGGTAGGATTAGAATAGCTTCGGAGTTGTTTTGAATGGGTTAGAATAGGTTTGGCGCGAGAAAAACTCATTTCGACAAGTTTGGAAAAGGGTCTGTCCTTATTTTTAAAATCTGGAAAATCCGACAGTAGATAAAAAATTTTGGCCTAGATATTTAGAAAATATACTTTAAAACGAAACCGTGGCCGCTTGAACGGATTAAAACGGAGCTATAACGAAGAAGTTATGAATTTTTCAAGTTGGCGACGAAAAATATAAATTTCTGGAAATTTCAGCAAACATTATTTATTTTGTACGAGTCAAAAATGAAGCTTGGACGTTGTAAATTATGTCGACTTGTTAAAAATATGTTAGGATACTTTGATACAAAGCTAAGAACCCTTAAAACGTAGAAAACGGAGTTGTAACGATTAAATTATACACGTTTACAAAAGTTGCCGTAACTTTTATCATATAAGAAAAACTATCTTGATTTCTAATAGACAAGTTTTGCGGCAAAAACTAGTTACCAAGTTAAAGGTTATTGTTAACATTGATTTAGAACTTTTTATAAAGTGATGTTTTCTAGTAAAAGTGAGATCGCCAAGTATACTTTCCAAAATGACCGACTGTTTGTTTAGCGGAGTTGTAATGAATTATTTACGATCGCTTAAACTTTGCCGAAAAACCATCCTTAAACTATATTTTGGACTAAAAGTACCATACTTAACCTCTATTTTTCTTTATGTTCGAGACCTTTAGGATGGAAACTTAAATGCTAAAACTTTGAGATAATGATACAAGCTTCCTAAAACCGTTGAGTTTGCTTCCTAACACTCAACGTGCACCATTTTACGACTAGCTTTTAGAGGCCGTTTTAGTCACTTTCATGGAAATTTCAATGACATTATTTTACGACGAAAAGTTATAATTTCACAATTAATCACTAAATGATTATCGTCGGATATCATTTCAATGTAAATACATGTGAAGTAATTTAAAAATGGTCAAGACGTTAAAAGATTATATTTTCGACGAGAAGTATTGTTTTCAAAAATACATAAGTGGTATAAATATCATCCGAATTGCGTGCATAACAATACATCATGACTTATTGCATATCATATCATTCATAATAGGTCAGTTTCGAGATTCACGCTACATTTCGGTGTAACCACTTTTGTCATCGCATCTATTCATCAAGTGAGTAATCACATCCCCTTTTTACCGTTTTACTATATTTTGGGGCGTAATGCATGAATCATTCTTGAGCTAAATTGGTTACTACTTTTATTAACTAGTTTGACTAGAACTTGTGAACTTGTATCAAATCCTTGAACTTAATTATGAAATTATGCCTTACTTGAACTTATTGAACCGTACATGTTATGACCTTGACCTAAAGTCTCCTAAGTTCGGAGCATCACTATAAAGTCTCCTATGTTCGGAGCATCACTATAAAGTCTCCTATGTTCGGAGCATCATTATAAAGTCTACTATGTTCGGAGTATATCTTTGGGAAGAGGCACCCAGTATATCTTTGGGAAGAGGCACCCAGTATAACTTTGGGTAGTGGCACCCAGCATAATTTGGTTTCATCAGAAGCATCAGTACAAAGTCTCCCTTGTTGGAGCAGTGCAAAGTCTCCCATGTTTAGAGCATCCCTGAATTATTATATACGTGGTACTATATTGTGAACTATTATGACCACTTATACTTGACTACTTGACGCGCTATATTTTGTGCAATGGGTTGTGTACACACAGGTTGCAAGTTTTGTATGGGCGGAACTTGGAACTAAGTGGATATACAATTCCTTTGCTTTGTGGACTATTTCCGATGACCGAAACCTTGGACTCTTTCATACGAGTTTTCTTATTTTACTAAACATGTTTACTCACCAACTATTTTCATAGTTGACCTGTTTTTCTCTCATGCATTTCAGGTGATAATTAGTAAGCTTTTCTACCAGGTCTTGCATAATGAAGTTTTCACTTGTCAATACAAATCGTTATGTAATAGAACGCAATATTTTGGGAACTAAACTTTGTAATATATTTGCTGATGTCGGCTAAACTGGTGTTGTAATGGTGTACTCTTTCTTTTAAATCTTAACGTTGGTATGTTCTATTATCTTGTGCTTATGTTCCCTTCCGTTACACCTCGTGTTTCCGCCTCCGGCGAGGGTGTAACAGATTGGTATCAGAGACAAAGGTTATAGAGAATGCTGATTTTTCAAAAATAAAAATCACAGCTATAACCGGAAAATTTTTTTTTATTAAACATTGAACATCATCCGAGTCATCTAGTCCTATCATTGCATCGTTAATCATAAATTATACGTAGCCTGATCAACTATGTCTAATTTATGAAGAACCATGCAATGATAAGAAGGGTAATTTTATATCAAGTTTAGTCGAGTCTTTTGAGTCTGGTCACCTGAAGTTGCATTGGTCGGGTGGGTATGCATAGCATGTTTTTACGTTCACGTCTACATTAACGTATCTTATTTATACCCTCTCTTTTCCATCTTTCGACTTGTTAGACATAGCATGTCTCTGTTCCTGTCATATTTCGATTACTATAACACAATACCACCGTTCTAAACCTCATCTGCCTTCGTCCGAGTGTCATTTACTCAACCCGATATTTTGGTCCATTGTAGGATCATGGCTGCCAGAAACACACGCTCAGGAGTCAACAACAACGGCAACCCAAACAACAATGACAATCCAAACAACAACGCGACTGGAATAGCGGATCTACTCACCCAAATTATGACGCACCTTGATGCTAGACGAACCAACGTCGGAAAAGGTACTTCAAACACTGGTCATGGATGCAGCTATAAGACTTTCATGACATGCAAGCCGATGGAATTTTATGGTACTGAGGGTGCCATTGGACTGTTAACCTGGTTCGAGAATGTTGAGTCGAAGCTTAGTATCACGAAATGTGCTGAAGGAAACAAAGTTGAGTTCTCTGCTGGTCTACTACAAGGTCGAGCATTGACCTGGTGGAACAATCAACTGCAGACTAGAGGAAGAGGGGCTGCAAATGCGTTATCTTGGGAAGCATTTAAGAAACTATTAACTGATGAGTACTGCAGAAAAAATGAAGTGCAAAAGCTGGAAGCGGAATTTTGGAATCACTTGATGGTAGGAGCAGAGGTCGACAAGTACACTATCCGTTTCCACGAGTTAACTAGGATGGTTCCTCACATGGTTTCCACTATGGAGAAGTTGATCGACCGATATATATGGGGATTGATACCGGAAATTAGGAGGGATGTCACCTCATCAAACCCAACCACTCTGCAAGCCGTTGTGGGTATGGCGTATCGCTTGACAAATGATGTGATCAGGTCTGGAGGACTAGCAAAAGCGAATGACAATGGACGAAAGTGACAGGAGGATCACCAGGGAAGCCGAGACCAGGGTCAGCAAGACAAGAGGCAACGAATAACCAGGAACTATGGAGCGACTACTCAGGAGCGCAAAAGATACGCAGGTCCACATCCTTTGTGCACTCGATGTAACTATCACCACTCGGGAGACTGCCCAAGGTGCGACAAATGTGGACAGACGGGCCACTTCGCTCAAAATTGCTCAAACAGGACTGGGAATCAAGGACAGAGAAAAGCATGTTACGAGTGTGGAAGTCTAGATCACCTTCGCAATACCTGTCCAAAGCTGAAAAGAACACCTAACCAAGAAGGTAATCGTCCAAACGTGGCGTTGGCAATAGAAGGCCCACAAGCATTGAAGGAGCTTGACCAAGTTCGTTGAGGGGGCCAGAATGAAGTTTTATTATTTTGGAGGGGCCAAACTATTAAATTGGTCTTATATCATTATTGTTCATAGCAGTGGACATTGAAAATTACATATGCAGGCTAAATTTTTGGGGGGGCCACCACCCCTTCCTGCCCCTTAAATCCTCCGTCCTTGCCCACAAGATCAGAACATTGATGTTCCCCCCGCACGTGGTCGAGCATTCTATCTGGGTACCGAGGAAGCCCGCAACGCGTAACGGGTACATTCTTTCGAACAACTACCTTATTTCTGTACGACATGATTTTGAGTGCATAACTTCCTTCCAATTTTTACCACGTTCACGGCATTGATTAATTTGTGACCCATCGATATCGACCTTAGTTGTATTATATTTTGTTGATTTGATTTGATTTGTGTAAGCAAATCCAATATCGAGCGAATCTTTCAAAAGACTTCATTCAAAAGACTTGTTTCCTAGCTTGATCTAGTGACAGTTCTTGTTTGATGAGTTGCGAAAGTCAAGCTAAGAAACAAGTTTACTCAAGTCACTATTTAAAGGTCTTTTGAGGGCTACGTTCGATATTGGGTAAGTTTACCCTATCAAATCTAATCACGGGCATGTACTTAGTTGAATGGGGAACCTGTACGCATGGGCATTGATATGATCATTTAGACTGTTCGTACGAGCATAAACTTTTAGAATCCTTGTCGAGGTTCGGACCATGGTATCATTAATCGAATCACGAGGACGTGATTCCGCTGACATGGGAAGAATGTCACAATTCTCAATTTCCGGTCATTTCTCAAACTCAATATTCATCATATTAGTTCATGCATGGTTTTGCATTTCACGTTAAACGTATAACTTTTATTAAATAAACGTTATCGCGTAATTTATTTATTTTGAACAATTAATCCATTACTTCCGAAAATTATTTCAATATATTTTTATACTCATATTAAGTTTATAAAAATAATATTATGGGTTCACCCAGTGTTTTAAATTTATTTTGTATATAAATGGTTATATTTATATAATTACGACGATTTTATTAAATACTACACGATTATTATTATATCACTCAAATTTTGCAAGAAATGTATTTTTATAATTTTTATGACCTCAATGCATTTTATCTTGTTCCGTTAAAATTTATTTCTATTTAACGCTACCCTAAATGCTAAAATATGTATACAAGTTACTCACTAACCTTAATAAATATCACATTTACTTACATATTACTACTTAATAAAAAAAATATATCAAGCTAAGTACAAAGACCCCCTTGTCGACACAAGGGGGTGAGTCACAATGGATTCCCAAAATATCTCATACATAATATCCTAAACATATTAAACATTCACTTACAACATTTTTGAAAGAAAAAAAAAAGACATCACTCTCTTTCTCTCATCACCAAAACCGGCAACCATAGGATCAAGAAGGAAGGAGACCAAAAATTTTTCAAGACAAGATTTTTAAACTCTAGTATCACTTGTTGTATAGGTTTTGCAATAAAAACCTCAAGTGATTAGGAAAAACCCATTGTCCTTAAACCTCATCATATTTCTTGTAAGCATTCATATTCATGTTTTTATTTCATATTCGTTATTATGGTCATATCATTTATTTGAGAAACATGCAAGTTATGTGATGTTTATACCACTTTTTAAGATTTTTAAGTGTTATATATATAATCCATCCTATAATTACTCCTTGTTATATAGTAGTTTTGGTGATGTCTAAGAACCCATGACACCCTAAGAAGGTGTATGGTAGGATTAGAATAGCTTTGGAGTTGTTTTGAATGGGTTAGAATAGGTTTGGCGCGAGAAAAACTCATTTCGACAAGTTTGGAAAAGGGTCTGTCCTTATTTTTAAAATCTGGAAAATCCGACAGTAGATAAAAATTTTTGGCCTAGATATTTAGAAAATATACTTTAAAACGAAACCGTGGCCGCTTGAACCGATTAAAACGGAGCTATAACGAAGAAGTTATGAATTTTTCAAGTTGGCGACGGAAAATATAAATTTCTGGAAATTTCAGCAAACATTATTTATTTTGTACGAGTCAAAAATGAAGCTTGGACGTTGTAAATTATGTCGACTTGTTAAAAATATGTTAGGATACTTTGATACAAAGTTAAGAACCCTTAAAACGTAGAAAACGGAGTTGTAACGATTAAATTATACACGTTTACAAAAGTTGCAGTAACTTTTATCATATAAGAAAAACTATCTTGATTTCTAATAGACAAGTTTTGCGGCAAAAACTAGTTACCAAGTTAAAGGTTATTTTTAACATTGATTTAGAACTTTTTATAAAGTGATGTTTTCTAGTAAAAGTGAGATCGACAAGTATACTTTCCAAAATTACCGACTGTTTGTTTAGCGGAGTTGTAATGAATTAATTACGGTCGCTTAAACTTTGCCGAAAAACCATCCTTAAACTATATTTTGGACTAAAAGTACCATACTTAACCTCTATTTTTCTTTATGTTCGAGACCTTTAGGATGGAAACTTAAATGCTAAAACTTTGAGATAATGATACAAGCTTCCTAAAACCGTTGAGTTTGCTTCCTAACACTCGACGTGCACCATTTTACGACTAGCTTTTAGAGGCCGTTTTAGTCACTTTCATGGAAATTTCAATGACATTATTTTACGACGAAAAGTTATAATTTCACAATTAATCACTAAATGATTATCGTCGGATATCATTTCAATGTAAATACATGTGAAGTAATTTAAAAATGGTCAAGACGTTAAAAGATTATATTTTCGACGAGAAGTATTGTTTTCAAAAATACATAAGTGGTATAAATATCATCCGAATTGCGTGCATAACATTACATCATGACTTATTGCATATCATATCATTCATAATAGGTCAGTTTCGCGATTCACGCTACATTTCGGTGTAACCACTTTTGTCATCGCATCTATTCATCAAGTGAGTAATCACATCCCCTTTTTACCGTTTTACTATATTTTGGGGCGTAATGCATGAATCATTCTTGAGCTAAATTGGTTACTACTTTTATTAACTAGTTTGACTAGAACTTGTGAACTTGTATCAAATCCTTGAACTTAATTATGAAATTATGCCTTACTTGAACTTATTGAACCGTACATGTTATGACCTTGACCTAAAGTCTCCTAAGTTCGGAGCATCACTATAAAGTCTCCTATGTTCGGAGCATCACTATAAAGTCTCCTATGTTCGGAGCATCATTATAAAGTCTACTATGTTCGGAGTATATCTTTGAGAAGAGGCACCCAGTATATCTTTGGGAAGAGGCACCCAGTATATCTTTGGGAAGAGGCACCCAGTATAACTTTAGGTAGTGGCACCCAGCATAATTTGGTTTCATCAGAAGCATCAGTACAAAGTCTCCCTTGTTGGAGCAGTGCAAAGTCTCCCATGTTTGGAGCATCCCTGAATTATTATATACGTGGTACTATATTGTGAACTATTATGACCACTTATACTTGACTACTTGACGCGCTATATTTTGTGCAATGGGTTGTGTACACACAGGTTGCAAGTTTTGTATGGGCGGAACTTGGAACTGAGTTGATATACAATTCCTTTGCTTTGTGGACTATTTCCGATGACCGAAACCTTGGACTCTTTCATACGAGTTTTCTTATTTTACTAAACATGTTTACTCACCAACTATTTTCATAGTTGACCTGTTTTTCTCTCATGCATTTCAGGTGATCATTAGTAAGCTTTTCTACCAGGTCTTGCATAATGAAGTTTTCACTTGTCAATACAAATCGTTATGTAATAGAACGCAATATTTTGGGAACTAAAATTTGTAATATATTTGCCGATGTCGGCTAAACTGGTGTTGTAATGGTGTACTCTTTCTTTTAAATCTTAACGTTGGTATGTTCTATTATCTTGTGCTTATGTTCCCTTCCATTACACCTCGTGTTTCCGCCTCCGGCGAGGGTGTGACATATAGGTACCTCTGGCCCACCATAAATGTGCAAAAAAATTCTTTTGTCTTTCAGTTTACATTATAACAAAACGCCTAGCGAGATGGACTTTCTCATGTATACCGATTTTACTTCCTTCCCTTCTTCGGGAGTTCTTTATCATCTGCTCCGTACTTTTTGCTAGTTTAATACTTTTGACTTGTTAACTTTCAGATTTATAGTTTTTTAATATAAACAAAATTATAAAAATAAAATAAAATAATTGAAAAATCGGGAGGGTACAACTTGTAAAAACAGGTCCTTATAACCTACCCCATATATATATAAGCTCCTTAATCCGGATATAGGATATCTTGCAATCTCACTTTCTCTCTCAAAATACTCTCCACATTCTCTAATTTTGTCTCACAAAACATGTAGGAAAAGCTTAATTTACTTACACCAAACACTTAACCACAATATCGCAGATATAATTATTTGCCACATTGTTGTTGCTATGCACGGGCACTCGTCTAGTGTATATAAAAGGTATAAATGTACATTGACCTTTGTTTGATAAGGCTTACGAGCCTAGTATATTTTGGAGCACAATCACCAATCGAGTCGATCAAGCTTGGCTCGTTTAAAATCAAATTGATTTCGAGTACTTTACCAATCAAACTCAAATACTTTGTGAGTTGTCTCAACTCGTCTTACATTCAAATATCTTGTTAGGTTTTAGAATCCCCATAAGTTATTTAATTGTTACCCGAAGCAGATGATGAATCTGTTGTAGGGTTCAGAGTTTCTTCACTTGACGGACCAAGATCGCTGCGGTGACGCTTAGGAACAGGTCCTTCTTCTGAGAGTATAGAAAGTGGATCTCCAGCTTCAGTATTGGTACCTATTAATTAACCAACAGAATAACACCATAAGATGGACGTAATTATAGCCTGTTTACTTCTTCAATAAGTTGACTAGAGTGCAATCATATAACTTTCTGTGATAGTAGTCAGATTCGGTTGGAACAATTTCGAATAGTGACTGCCAACTGATTAAAAGAAAAAGTAATCAAGGCATGTAAAAGATCAAAGTGATGGATAGACATAACAAGATTGCATTTGACCAAATTGATCAAACATGGTTGATGAATTATTTTGAACATCTTTGACAAATATAAACTTGGTTTAAGGTACAGTCAAAGGACTATGGATATATCTTGTTATCAAATCCATATAAAGCTTACCAAGCTGTGATTATAACCACTTAACAAGTTCATTCAAAATTACCAAATTGTGACACGCAAGAAAGGATATTTGAGATTTTGTGACAGCAGGGCTAAACTGATACTACAATCTTAACGGGGTGTGAGCAAAACATTCAGTCCATCCACCGAACTAACTACGCAACTTATGTAATTGGGAAGTATACCTATAGATTCTAGCAACTAGTATTGATAGCTAAATAGCCAAGGCATGTAAGGCAAATATTGATTTTTAACTCTTATTACCTGAAGAAGCAGCAGCATCATGAGTTGCTACCACTGACGAATCTTGGTTCACTTTTACTTCTTCTTCTTGTTCTTGTTCTTCTTCTTCTTCTTCTTCTTCTTCATAATCACTTTCACACGAGTCAGTCTCTATTGGCGGGGAAGCTGTGAAGGTTAAACCTAAATTAATTTAATCCAATAATGCCATAATAATAAGTAATTGACAAACAAACTATTATACCTGGAGGGTTCTTCCGTTTTCTGAAAATAAAAACAGACCGCCCTGAAGCTTAAGGAAAAAGAAAAAAAGTTTAGTACCAAAAATAATAATCTAAACATTGATTCATTAATGATTCCCTTGGTCTTTAACCTTTTTTTCTTTTAACCGTGGTTTTTTTTTTTTTTTTTTGTCGCCAGAGGTTTGAAACCACCATCACAAAGACTCTAACCACGTAAGAAGTTTGGCGTGACCAATTCAACATGTGAGTGGTTAAATAAATTTACAATAATAAAATTGTTGGTACCTGATAGCAAATCCATGTCGATAATTCTTCGACCAGGAATAGGATTCAAGGAATTCCAGAGACGCGTCTCTTCTTCGGTATACGATTTTGGTTCAAATGCTTCATCATGTATCCTTCGACCTCCGTACAGTTTCTCTAACATTCCATATTTATCACCCTCCATCTCTTTCAAAAACAAATAGCGATTGAGGTTACGATCGATTATTATTATGATTCCTAGGTTTGTATTTGGGCGAGATTTATTATTATATCATATACTGTATATTTATAATAGATAATGCTTACACTTTTACATATCAACACCTACATTAAATCAGTTTATTCTTTTTCTACCCTCTTAGTTTATTTTCTTTTTCTGATTTATATTTTAGGGCTAATAACCTATTAAAGCATCATACTTGTCACAAATGTCAGTTCGACGTAGCGAACAAAAAATAGCTCTTTTAGACATTAAACTTGACATGTTTGTCTTCAATTGAGTATTATGACCATTTTACCCTTTCAAATTACATAAATGGTCCCTGTGGGTTTGCGAAAATTGCATTCATCGTCCCTAGGCTAAATTACATAAATGGTCCCTGTAGTTTGGAAAAAATTGCGTCCATCATCCCTTACAACAATTACATCAATTCACATAACAGATTCCATAACGGATTCCATAACTACAAAAACAAATAAAAAACATCTGTTTAAAACATGAACAGGTTTTTTGTACAACTATCTTTACTAGGGCTGTAAACGAACTGAACGCTCAGCGAACATTTCATGAACCGTTCGGTAAAAAGTTCGTTTATGTTCGTTTATTTATTAAATGAACGAACATGAACAATATTTTACGTTCGTTTAGTTAAATGAACGAACATGAACAATAGTCGCGTCCGTTCATTTATGTTCGTGAACGTTCAATTATGTGTTCGTTAACATTCGTTTATGTTCATTTATTTATTTATGTTTGTATATCATATCTTTTAATTCTATAATTTTAAAATTGGCTTGTTTAAACAAAACGACACTTGTAAAACAATATATTGTGCATATATTAAGAAATTTTATGTTTGTTTGCATATGCTCATTTATGTTTGATCGTTTATGTACGTTTAACGTTCGTTTAGTGTCTTAATAAACGAACATAAATGAACATGAACAAATAATTTTCTTAATAAACGAACATGAACAAGAAAATTCGTTCGTTTAAGCGTTCGTGTTCGTTTATTTCTCCGGTTAAAGTTAAACGAACGAACATGAACAAGGCTTCGTTCGTGTTCGTTCTGTTCGTTTACAGCCCTAATCTTTACAACTATCTTTACAAATCAAAAACAAAAACAAATAAAAAACATCTATTCAAAAACGTCCCTTATGTTTAGCTAGAAGCATGAGATAGCGGCATGACATTTATCTTATCGCAGCCACCCTGTCACGACCATGTGAACCAGCTTCTTTACGGAAACATGAAGAAAATGCAGCATATTTTAACGGTAATTGTGACTGTTCAATCCACTCACCCATATGATAAGCGCACATCGGTTGTTCAGCTGTAGCAATTAGTTCCTTCACCTGTTACCTTGTAAAGTGCTTCGTCGAATTCTGCTAATTGTGCACACTTTGCCATGATATCCTTTTCCATGAAGAAGGGAGTATGTAACAATGTGTAGCCTTTTTTTATCAAGAAATTTAGACCGAATTGTATAAGAGCTAGATTAAGTAATACACCAGCTCCTTTTAGATAATATCCTCTGCTACCAGCAACAACAGACCCTTTCTTTAAATCAGCGATTTGAAGGCGTTTAACAAGTTCTACATGGTTATCTAGATTTGCATCAATCCTTTTCTCTCCCCATCTTCGAATAAGCTCGTTATCCTCCTGAATTTATACCAAAACAAATGAGGTGCTGCAATTTTTACAAATCACATATAACCTAAAACCTTTTTTAAAGGGATTTGATAGATTTTTGTTCACAGTTTATTAACTTTTCAAGTATTGCTGCAATTTTTACAAATCAACCTAAGCCAAGCACTATTTCAAGCTACAACATGCCTTGTAAATATATGTGCACCATGCCTTGTAAATATATCTCATCTAAAACTTGTCTAAAATGTTAAGGAAAATCTTACATAATTCAAAAGTATTTAACCTATGGGCACTAAAACAAATAAAACTAAGCTGATGTGGGATAGCAGCCAAACAGGTCAAGGAGGGTACTTTTGAGTTTATTAAGGATAAGCTAGAGGGGGAGATGGCTTCTAAACTTCTGAGCTTAAGGGGTCCACCAACCCAACTTACTTTTGCCCCCAATAGATTGCCTGAATAAGTTGTTTACAGCTTGTTAATAAGTTGAGTATTACTTGCTGTTGAGAATAAAACCTATGCACAGAACAATGAGTTGGCCAACCCACCCACTTTAACCCATTAGCAAACCCACTAAAACAATTTTTTGATTTTTTCTCTTTTGACCCAAGAAAAATAAGCTACTGAACTCACTATTTTTATTTTTTTAAAATTTTTATCTCATGTAAAACTTGTCTAAATTGTTAAGGAAAATCTGACAGAATTCAAAAATATATTTTTTTCTTTGAAACCAGATAAGACGTAAAACCCCTGAAATGATTGAAGCATAACAGCAAAGATAAACAAACATCTACGATGAAAACTGAACGGATAAAAATCTAGTTCAGTCGTATAGTCTACCAATATCAATTCAACTGAAACAAGAGATATTTACCTTTGTTTTGGGGTACCACAAGTATATGTAAAATGCCAACTTTACTTCACTGTACATCGGGACCCTTCACAAGTAAATAACCAAAATGAGAAAAAATATACAAAGAGAAAAACTTAAACTTTATCATGCGCCATATGTTAGACTATCTAATTTGAGTTCCTACCATTAAATAAATGTGTCCCCAATCCGCTCACCAACAGTTAATACATCAACCAAGATCCTGCTGCTGCTAGCTCTTCATCAGCAGGCTAACATATCCCTACATGATCACAAAGAAACCCAAAAAGCTAAGGTCTTTATCACCACTAATTCCACATACAATGGGTGTTTGATTTTTCTTTGAAAAAATAAAAGAGGTCATCAAATCATTTTAATTGACAAAAATAAAAGCAGGCGAGAATACTCCAACCCAATCATCAATACAAGGGTTAGGATTGTGAAATTTTAAAGTCAACCATTCAGATGTTTGACCATAAACAGAGTTTTAGGATTAATAATCACACAAACTTTAGTAATGGCATATGTAGATATTGAAATCAGGATCTACTTCACATACATGAAATATAACATGAATCTTAATCATACAATAAAGCCTTTGACTGCAAGCCAATCTTTATATAGCATAGTTATGATTCAATCAAGATTGGTCATTGTTATTACCTTTAAACCAAGAACCGAAGGAGACGCCGGAGTATAGAGGGTGGCGGCGCCGGAATCATGAGGTTAGATGGCGGCGACCAGAGAGGGGGAGGGATGTAGGGTTACGGGGTTAGTTGTTTGTGTGTGTGTTAGAATGAGTTAAAAAGATTAATGGGGTTATTTATATACTTGGGACAAATAATGCAATTTTTATAAATTCAAGGGTAAAATAGTCATTACAATTTTGTATTTTATCTTTATTACTCAATTGAAGACAAACATGTCAAATTTAATGTCTATAAGAGCTATTTTTTTTATTCGCTACGTCGAACTAACATTTGTGACAAGTATGATGCTTTAATAGGTTATTAGCCCTATATTTTACCAAGTAAGACTTGGGGCTTGTTTGTTTTATTTTTTTGTTAAGTCACGTTTAAATAACATATGACATATTCGGAAAGTTTTTCACATAATGTTATGAGAAGATTATGTTTAGTTTTTAGAATAATACGAGGTTCTGAGCCCGCGCGTTGCTGCGGGTGGTTTTGTTAAACATGCACGAAGTAGCTTGTCAATGATAGCAATTTACAGCATAAAAAAAAAGAAGGAGAGTTTGTAAGGCGCATGAAGGTAGAAAGGTGTAAACAACCTTGGTAATTATTGTGGCAAACACATGTTTAAATACAACTTTGCAGCACAACAGATGAAACAACATTTGGATAAAGTGCAACCGGGATGGCATGCATAACAGCATATGCAATTCGTAGTGACAATACGATCCACAGTTTTTTAGAGTTTTATTTAATGGAAAGTAAGGCATTGAGAAACTACCAAGAGAAATTATATCTGAGTCAGACTTAATTTGTTGCTTCTTGTTTCTTTTGAGGCATTCTGGTCTGCAGTTTTTTCCATGGCAACATCCTTTCCTCGAGCAACCTTTTTTGGAGGTCTGACCTTTCTAACAGCTTCTTTTTTAGATCATGAACCACAATAACCAGGTGGAAAGTAGGTGCTCCATTCCATTGAAATGGCAGCGGTTCGCGAGCTTGATTCAGTGCCTGAAATGCCCATGGTACCTGCACATTTAAAAAATAAGTAATGTTTTGTTTATTTGATACCAAGACTGAGATGAAAAAGAGAAACCTTTCTTGTTGCCTAGATCCATCTCGTGGTTTATTTTTAAGCTATTGTTTGGTAAATCAATGTTCGATGTACTTGTTCTTATAGGTGGAATTTGAAATGATCATGTCGTTTATAAATGAAATATGTGCAGGCAATGTGCATGCTTAAAAAAATAATCACTTGATTAAAGTAGTCAATGCATACACATGTATATACTGTTGATATCATTAAAGTGAAGGCTATGCATGCTTTATCTGAGATTTTTGTTTCAGTAGCCATTAACATTGAAATACGCATAGGTGTGCAGTACATGGTTGAAGAAAAAAACAGTGAATCCAAGCTTCATATCTCATAAAAAAAACAGTCGCGACACATGAATGATGGTTGCAGAAATGATCATGTAATTTCAGTCCCGTAACTATTATGATTACCTGAATCGCAGCCTCAGCGATGTTGAGCTTCCGTAGATGATGTCTGGCTGTTGTGTGAAATTTGCATGGAAACGGATACAAATCTGAAAACAAATTTAGAAATGCAAATCAGATTGTCCACCAATAGCAAAGACAACGTGCTTATAACAGAGCCATGCACCAAAATTCTTTTTCGGCAGGCTAGCTTTTGGTACATGGTTATGCCAATAATATTAAGTTATTAGAATAACAGCGAGGCATTACAATAATTTCAGCACTGAGCAGTAAATTGCAGACTAAGTTGTAAAGGCAGTATGTTCATAATACATGGCGTATCATTGTCATATGAGTGGATATCATTGCCATACAACAAAGCTAACATTTCAGCATTGCATGGTAAAGTGCAACCAGCACTTATCAAAGTATTTATGTAAATCGATAATTAACTATATCAAAATCTGTTGTAGGTCGGTCACAGCCATATACCAAGAAATAGTGTAAAAATGTTTTTATCGATTATCGCTAATAGTGTAAACAAACAATAGGTAAACGCCACTTACCGCAACAACCAAATGTAAATGTAGGATCTTCCAACATCTTTACGTCCTCTTTTTTGCAACCTGGCTTGTAATAAGTAACTGTGAAGCAGCGTTTCTGTGGCGTAGGAAGGCGACTGGTTGCTGAGCTTGATTGGCTTCTTCAAATGCCAATGGTTTCTGCATATGAAATGAAAAAAGAAAAAAAAATATTAGCATGTGCTGTTTGCATATAAACATAGAAATGAAAGCAATAAACATTTTCTTTGGCTTGAATTTATGCTGCAGTTCGCTTTAGGTTATTGTTTTGTCAGCTGATGTTTAGTGGAAAAGTTATCCACTAATGAGATTTTAGATCAGTGGTTGGTTTATCAAGGGAATCTGTGCAGATAAAGTGATTAAAGTAAAATAACACAGGCTGCACTTTTGTCTACAGTAATAAAATCTTAGATTAGTGGTTAGTTTATGAACTATTGAAAGGTCCTTTTTGGTCAGGCTAGCTTCCATGCTGGCTTGTTTGGGCATCTGCCATTGGAATGATAAGTAATGAGACAATGTACCATTTAAGTTACACTAACTTACTACTACAGTGTTGTTCTTGTCTATATAAGGGTTTTTTTGCTGGCTTGGCAGACTTGTCTTCCTGCCTTGTGATTTTTTTTCAGAGGTCTGTTAACAAAATGTCTTCGACCCCAAACATTGATCAGCTGAAAGCAACATGCGGTTCTTATGAGCTGCATAATTGATAACGCCTAAAATGAGCATGTTTTTAGTAGCGTTATTGTTAGTTTTGTGCATGATAATCGGCTATATTTACTCATAACTGTTGCAAAAGTGCAAAGAAGCGTATTGTGTATGTATATGTAGCCAGGTATCACGAATAACGAAGAAATGAAGTTTTTATGCACATTTGGAAGATTCTCGAGGAAGGAAGTCGAGCTAGGAAGCTTTTGGATTCAATGATTAAGAAACGCAATGATTTCTAAGTATCTACGACAAGGAAAGATCAAGTTTTGCCTTGGAAATCATCAGCGAGAGCAAAGAATGAAGCGCATAGGAGAAAAGTCAACAAAAAGTCAAAACAGCACAAACCTAGCCGATCGGTCACAACCCGTAACCGGATCCGGCTGGGCGAATGGTCAAGATCCAACCGATTCGGTTGGAGTAGAAACCGATCCGGTTTCTCACACTGCAGTTACACAATGTTGCATTTATTGTTGCCTTAACTTCCCATAATCATTGGAGTCCGATCATTTCTTGACATTTACTTGTTGGGAACGTTTTTTGAGAGTTGAGCAAGCATATTTGGCTATATAAAGAACCTAATCCTAGTATACTAGGTGTGACACAACCAAAATTGTATTAGTTTACACCTAAACTAATACCAACCATATTATTTAGCCCAAAAGCTTAGTTCTTACTGAAAAACGTCCAGGAGCAAGGAGGGAACAATTCTCATCCATAGTTTTGGTTGTTTGAAGTTGTACGGTGAATCTAGGTGATTGGAGGCGCGTGGTTGCTACAATCCACGAATTCTAATTCTTGTAATCACAAAAGTTTAGGTATTCTATGAACTTTGTTATGGAATTCTATTCTCTTGAATTGTTGGAATTACTTTGTTACTATTTGTGTTTAGTTGTTATTATTATTATCTTGGAGTAGTTTTGGGATATACTTGTGTGTTGGGATGTAGTTAATCATATTAGTGTTCTCAAAATGTGATGCATGTACATAAGATCTTGTTTAAATGAGTTTGTTGGAAAAATACTAGTCTTGGTTTGATTTGTTGATAAAACATGTTTTAAGAAAAAGGACCGAAAGGATTTCTCTTGTGTTTTATTCCAAAAAGTGAAGTGACAAACTAGTATGGGGATATGGTGATTGACAACCACCATGTTTGCTTATTAAAACAAGACTAGGAATATTTTCATCACGAAGGGTCGAAAGATTCGTAAGAACAAATTTAATAAGAACATGTTGCAAACAAATGGAATTTCGATAGGATAATCATTGGGATAAGGACCGAAAGGATTACCTAAATGTTTTTGTTCTTAGAATAATTTTTACAAACACATACCATGGTTGAGGAATCATTTGCTTATGATTTGTGCATCATATTAAGAGTATACACCAAACCTTCATGAATACTATTTATGATTGATTATAGACTACACACAAGTATATAAATATTTCTTATTGAATTTCGCTAGAACATAATTATTTGGGGAAAGCCATGACAAGCTTTCTTGTTGGAATCTTTTCAAACAAATCTCTTTCATACACAAAATCCCTTGGGACGATCTCGACTTACCAAACTTTGCTATTGCGGACGAGTATACTTGCTCGTATGTGTTAATAGGTTAGACGGTTAAATCGTGTTTATAAATTTTTAAAACTTGCACCATCGTAGCACATCAAGTTTTTGGCGCCGTTGCCGGGGATTTTCTTTAATTTTCTTTGATTTTCGGTAAAATTGATAGTATTGAAAGTATTTTTGTTAAATTACAAACTAACCAATTCGGTTGGTTATCCAACCGAATCCGGTTAGACCTTCTGTGTTGATTTTTAGTTGCGATTTTATAGTTCTAGACTTTTTAGTTATTTGTCTTATGATTCTTAGAGTAATTCTGGTAATTTTAGATTCTATTTGCAGATTATGTCTTTTTAGTTTAATTATTTCCTAGATTTATTTTCATTTTCTTTACATTTATTATTTATTGGTTAATTAAGTTTTAGTTAATTATAGTTTTTATGGTTAATGATTAGATAGTTATATTTTTCAGTTTTAAGTTTAATTATTTTTATGATAGATTTTAATTGGTAGTTTTATTTAGTTTTAGTTTAATGTGATTTAATATGTTATTAAATTGTTGGTTTATGAAGAGTTTTTTTTATTAACTAGAATTTAGTACATCTTAATGATTCCTTAATTGCATTTAATTCCGTTTATTTATTTCTAAAAAAAAAATAAAATAAAAAATCGATCAAACCGATCGGTTGCAACCCGCAACCGGATCCGGTTCGAGTTTCTGTCTGAATTATTTTCAACTAACCGATTCGGTTGATGAACCAACCGAATCCGGTTGGTGTTTCTGTGTTGATTTTTATTATTTTTAGGTCTTGAGTTTTAACTTGTGTTTTTTTTTTAGTTTTGTTAAGTGTCTTACATTTTTTTTTAGTCTATGTTTCTATAGTTTGTTCTTGTTTTTACTAACTCTAACGTTAATAATTCGTGTTTTGTTTTGTTTTGCTTTGTCAAGTTGTCTAGTAATATGGATAGTTTGAGTGGAATCTCGGAATACCTTCGTACTTTGGATGAAATGTTCAAGGATACCGGAAGTTCATTGGAAAAGATTGGAGGTATCTTGGAAGAAAGTAAGAAAGAATTGGGAATTGATACGGGTAATATGGAGGAAATTGGTGAAAATAAGGTTCAGCTACCCAAGAAAGGAAGAGTCGTAGTGTTCACACAAGCACCTTTAACGGTGTATGATTCACCACTAATGAGGTTTGGAACGCCTTGCAGTGTGGAAGGAATAAGTGCTTGGGACGCGCAGCTTAATATGGCTTACGGAGAAAGCTATATTTTGGAGAAGGTTCTTGACGAAATTGGTCATGTGCGATTGGACTATGAAGCATATGGAAGAAGGATGGTCAAAAATCTGAAGGTCAATATTCATGGACATATTTTTGAAACTGATTTTGTTGTGGTAGAAAAAGGGAATGCGGATGAACCTAATGTGCGTTTTGGTCGAGATTTTCTTGTCACGACCAAGTGTCAAGTGGATTTTGCAATGGGAGAGATGAGAATTAATATAACTGATCTGGAAGAAGGAAAAGGAGTAAACGAGATGCTAATGGAAGTTTGTGCAAACATGGAAGAGAAAGAGGTGGAAGTGGTTAAGATCGGAAAGGCAAATCAGAAGAAACCGACATCAAACAAACTGACCCCAACAACAACCTCCACCACCAAAAATGACTCCACACCATCATCACCGACTACTATTTTCAAACCCTTAACCGATAAGCAAAAAGAAGCTATTTTAGAGAATCTAGAACAAAAGTTTCTTGAGCTTAATGAAAAGAAACCGGTGATAGAAGTACTCCAAGATTATGTGCTTTACCATAAGAAGTTGGATGCATTGATGCTAGCAAGGGCTAGGTTGGAAGAAAAGAATCTCACGGAGGAGGAGCGAGATCAAATTTTGTTTAGAGGCATACCAAGGAAGGAAAAGGATCCGGGTAATTTTGTGTTGCCAATCAAAGTGAATGGGACTACACCTGTTTATGCGTTAGCCGATACGGGGTCGAGTGTTAATGTGATGCCGTATCCATTGTTTAAAACTTTGGGACTAAGTAATCCGCAACCTAATCATTCGAAGTTTACTATGGAGGATAACTCTCAAGCGAAGGCAATGGGAGAGGTGAAGAATGTGAGAGTGCAAATTGGATATCAACCGTATTTGGCAGATTTCCTTGTCCTAGATATTCCGGTGGACAAGAGTTTACCACTACTATTGGGGAGACCATTCTTACGAACTTGTGGTGCGATTATAGACATGGGAAGAGGCACTTTGACTATTGATGATGGGATTTCGAGGCAAACATACTACCCAAAACCAAGAGGATCAACTTTGGAATTTATGGAGGAGTTAGAGTTGATGGAAGCAGATGATGATTTAACATGTTTTGAAGTGGGACGTGATGTCCAAGGTAACCCAATGTACGGACCGTTAGCTCCGCCTTATTTTGATATAGAGGACGAAATGGAACGTGCATTAGCGGTAGAAGCTTTCTATAACCCATTCAAAAACATACTAGTTTACAAAACGTTGACCGACTTTTTAGGTTCTTTACCAGTGCAACTTAAGAAATTGGAGTGGAGACCCGAAGGGTCGGGGACTTACAAGAGACAAACCGGAGATGGAGCATGGCATGTTAAGTTCGATATACTATGTCCGGACGTACGAAGATTCATAAGAAAATTCAAAACTTTTGAAACATTCCGCGAGTTGACCGGAAAATTTCAAAGCGAGGATATTCTAAAACAAGAGTATTTTGAGGGATTTTGAGGAGAAAACAAGAGGCCGTAATAAACAAGCAATTATTTGCTTGAATTTCATGAACTATTTCTTTTTGATTTGATGCATTTAGGATTTTTGTTTCTTACTTAATTTTTCAATTTAATTTTTATGATTGAGTGATTTGGTTAATGCATTATAACTTTGAGTTTTGAGATGAATTTTGGTTTAGTTCATTAGTATGATGAGTTGAGATTTTTAGATTGGATGATTGTTCAAAATTTCATATGGTGGGTGAATGTTGTGTGAATCTTTAGCAGAAATTTTTGAGTAAAAAATTGTTGCTTGGAAGGTAAATGCCTAAGTAACATGTAAAAATGAAAAATTTGGCGAAATGCAAACTGAAACGGTTGTGTCCTTGACTTAACCGGTTGCAATTGAGTATAAAACCAAAAAAAATTCACTTTTCCAGAAAAACACACACACACTAATTCACCAGTGGGTTTTGCAAAAATTCGTCCAAGAAAAACTGATTGAAGGTTGTTTAAGTTGTAGGAAAACATCATCGCACCCAAACAAGTAAGCATCTACAGTAAATTAACTCAATTAAGGTTTTATTAGAGCATTTGATTCGAATTGGATATTAGGTCACCAATTTGGGGGTTTTTGTTATAATTCGAATTAAGTTGTAATATTTTAAGAATGAGTGGGTAATTGATATAGGAGTGCATTGCAAGAAGGATTGGATTGATTGATTCAACATAGGATGAATAATAAATGATTGAATTTTTGGATTTTATTGGGTTGTGCTTTTGAATCAAGATAAGTTGCAATTAGTGATTCCTTATGATAGATGATGCGTTTTTAGGAGTGATAGATGCCACATTATTGATTAGGACTAATGATTAAAGGATATAGGTTTATCAAGTTGAGTTCTAAGATGATGATGGATGATGTTTGATGATTTGAAAAGCGAGTTTAGAGTAATTCAAGGATGTGGAAATCATTGAGGATGATAGAATGCAATCTAGGAGTGGTTTGGACTTAGAAACTCGAGTGTAGAAGGGTTTTTAGAGTTAAAAGCCTTATGCAGGTTGCATAACCGATTCGGTTGCGCATTGCAACCGAACGGTTGGATTTTGGTCATTTGATGAACCGATTCGGTTTCTCACGAACCGAATCCGGTTACGGTTTCTGTGTTTGAATTTTTTGAAATTTTGAAAAGGATCTTAGGAGGTTCCTTGAACCTTCTTGTTTGTTCTAACAATCTCATATGTTCTTTTATTTGTGATTTCTACAGAGAATTATTGTAGGTAGCTCGAGCGAGGAGGCAATTCCTATGAACCCGCTTATTACAAAATTTTGTCAAAGGAATGAGAAGAAGAAGGTTAAGTATAGTGTGAAGACGGAGGCAAATGCTAATTTAAAGTTCAAAAATCTCACCTATGGGGAGAAACATGCTTTTCGGGAAAGGTTGTCGAAACTGCAACATAGGACATGTTTCGTTCCGAGGGTGATTGATTGGGATTTATTTGAGGAATGTGATTGTGAAGATGAGTTAAGAGGAATGATGCGAACTTCTTATGTATATCCAGGGGATGGAGATTCGTTCAATGATTTGTCATGGGAAAGAGCATTTAGCGTCAATGAAGAGGTCTATCGGGAATGGTGTATGGAGTTCTTTTCAACCATGTATTTTGAAAGAAAGGTAGATGTTCGGAACTTGATGAAGGAAATTTGTGTTTGGTTTAGGCTTTGTGGAAGGGATCATGCTTACACGTTGCCAGCTTTTGGCGTAGCTCTTGGTTTGTATGAGCCACATAAGGTTAATCATCGATTATTTGAAACTCACTTTTCTAGACTTCGGAGGTTTGAAAAAGACTATCCTAGTATTCCCGCTTATTGGAATCAAGTGGGAGATCCTACTTGCGCTAGGAGGAATGCCTCAACCATCAGGAATCCGTTGATGAGGATACTTCACAAGTTGATAGTGACCGGGCCATTTAATAGATTTGGAAGCAGGGACAAATGTCAGAAACCGGACTTATGGGTTATGAAGTTGCTGGAGGAAACTAAGGACGGTAATGCAGTTTGGCAGATAGCCGAATATTTGTCTAGGAGAGCCCCGAGAATTAAGAGCAACAGTAACATTTGTGGAGGACATTTTGTGACAAAATTGGCGAAGAATCTTGGGTATTATGTTGATGAGGAATTAGCTAAGTGTGGAGAGCCAAAGTATAGTGATACGTGGACTGCACAAGGTTTTGGTAATGCTTTGAATAGGAGATTGAAAACCTTAGGGTTATGGATTGAACCAAGACAACAACAACCACCACAACAGCAAGGGAGTATACCAATGGAGAACGTGCAAATGGGTACGTCCAGTAGTTTTGATTCGGGTTGGGGAGAGTGGAACCAACATTTAGATGAGATTCAATGTAGGGATGAATGGAGAGACTCGATGATGTTGAGAAACAACTACATCAATGATTATTCCATGCCTATTTTTCAAAACATGGCTCGTGAAGCCAATTATGAGTTGCCACCCTATAATCCACCCAATGTACCACCATATCCTTTTCCTTACACATCTTATCCTGGACCCTATCCGTATCCATATCCTGGGTACGCACCATTTCCTGATCCAGTACCCCCATATGGTCGATTACCTGAAGTTGGTGGAGCAAGCCACGATGTTGGAGGATCGTCATCAGGAGTTGGAGGAAAGAAGAAGAAGAGGAGAAATTGAGCGAGGATGAAGAGTGATCGTGGATCATTCGTGAATTATGGTTTCAAAGACAATGGGTTATGATGTGTTAAACAATATTATTTCTATCTTTTTAGGATGATTAACATGTTTTGCTTGGTTTTATCTAGTTTTTAGTTGCATTTGTTTGTTTTGTGTATTGCGTGTTGCAGTTTTTATTTGCAGGATGGATGTGTTGGAAGCTTATTGATGGTCAAATATTTGGAGTTGGATAACTCACATGCTTTCTTATGACCCAATATGCATATTGCATATTCTATCCCGTGGTATCTTTTAACTATTTTTTTCCCCATTTTCTTTACTTTGAAGTTCATTTTTCATTACATTGAGGACAATGCAAAACTTAAGTATGGGGGAGGGAAGAAAATAGGAAAATGATGAGCATTTTTATTTTATTTTTAGATAACTTTTGGATGCAAGTGATTAGAAGAAATTCGCCCTTGTTGGTCTAGTTGTTTTCACGCATTATTGATATTTAATACATATAACTTGTGATTTCAATGGTAAAATGAGGATTTTGAAAATTTTTGGATTTGAACCAAATTACGGAAGTAATTCATTTTGGATTCGATAGCCTTTTCTAGCATGCATAATAGCCTTTTTCCACACTTTTGTGAGGTTTCTTTTTGTATAAAACACATCTTTTGTTTTATATTTGCTATGAGTGTGCCGGTGATTATGTCGATTCTAGAACTTGTACTGGTTATGCATTACGGTTAAAATCACTTTCGAGTGGTCTAAATATGTTCAAATGATAAGAGGCATCTTAGGATTTAAACCAAATGGCCTTCCGTTTACATCTAATGATATATTAGCTAACCACATTGGTTAGTTAACCACCCATATGGACCCATTTGTTAGTGCTTATTTTTAGTGCTAGATACCCTTAGTACACCCTTCCGAGCCAATCTTTTTGTTTGGATAAATTCAGAAAAATACAAAAATATTTTACACTTTCAAGCTTTAGCCAACCCTTATCAAGTCTATTGGTTTGTTGCTAGTTGTTTGGAATGATTGGATTGTTTTTGATGATTATGAAGAAGCTACACTTTGTTTATAGTGTGTACCATTCTCCATCTTGGATGAAAGAGACGTCTTTCTCAATTTTTTTTGGTGTATGCTTACATTAAGTGTGGGGGAACGATTGAAAAAAAAATGGTTATAGCCAATGTGCTATATTATGATGAAGATGAAGGAAGATGAAGTATGTTGGAGATATCGATTAGCCAATGTGCTAAGACGTGATATATGTATTTGGGGATCGATATGAGAAGAGGTGAAATAATCATTTTCGGGATTGTGGTTTGTATAATGGCTAGCAACATGGAGGTTTAGACTTGATTTTATTTTTATTTTAACACCAATTTCATAACTATCCCATGCCTTATCCATACCTTTTATGAACCCTTAGCCTATCGTTATAACCCGAATAAAAGCCCTCTTTGATGAATTTATTTTCTTTGTTTTGATGCTTGTACAAGATTATGGTAAAAAGCATTGATCATGACTAGGCATTGAGTGATTTACATATGCCCACCAATATATAAGAGTTGAGTGATTTTTCTACATCATTCGTTAGGTGTTCTAGTTATGTTATCTAAAGTATTTTGGTTCATTTTTAAAATTTTTCACATATTATAAGCAAGCCGATGATTATCTTTTGGGATAATTGTTACATTTTTAGAACCATGGTGTCAAAGACCATTGAAATCAATCTTTGCAAATGTTAGACCTACTCGAGGGCGAGTAGAGCTTAAGTGTGGGGGAATTTGATAACGCCTAAAATGAGCATGTTTTTAGTAGCGTTATTGTTAGTTTTGTGCATGATAATCGGCTATATTTACTCATAACTATTGCAAAAGTGCAAAGATGCATATTGTGTATGTATATGTAGCCAGGTATCACGAATAACGAAGAAATGAAGTTTTTATGCACATTTGGAAGATTCTGGAGGAAGGAAGTCGAGCTAGGAAGCTTTTGGATTCAATGATTAAGAAACGCAATGATTTCTAAGTATCTACGACAAGGAAAGATCAAGTTTTACCTTGGAAATCATCAGCGAGAGCTAAGAATGAAGCGCATAGGAGAAAAGTCAACAAAAAGTCAAAACAGCACAAACCCAGCCGATCGGTCACAACCCGTAACCGGATCCGGCTGGGCGAATGGTCAAGATCCAACCGATTCGGTTGGAGTAGAAACCGATCCGGTTTCTCACACTGCAGTTACACAATGTTGCATTTATTGTAGCCTTAACTTCCCATAATCATTGGAGTCCGTTCATTTCTTGATATTTACTTGTTGGGAACGTTTTTTGAGAGTTGATCAAGCATATTTGGCTATATAAAGAACCTAGTCCTAGTATACTAGGTGTGACACAACCAAAATTGTATTAGTTTACACCTAAACTAATACCAACCATATTATTTATCCCAAAAGCTTAGTTCTTACTGAAAAACGTCCAGGAGCAAGGAGGGAACAATTCTCATCCATAGTTTTGGTAGTTTGAAGTTGTACGGTGAATCTAGGTGATTGGAGGCGCGTGGTTGCTACAATCCACGAATTCTAATTCTTGTAATCACAAAAGTTTAGGTATTCTATGAACTTTGTTATGGAATTCTATTCTCTTGAATTGTTGGAATTACTTTGTTACTATTTGTGTTTAGTTGTTATTATTATTATCATGGAGTAGTTTTGGGATATACTTGTGTGTTAGGATGTAGTTAATCATATTAGTGTTCTCAAAATGTGATGCATGTACATATGATCTTGTTTAAATGAGTTTGTTGGAAAAATACTAGTCTTGGTTTGATTTGTTGATAAAACATGTTTTAAGAAAAAGGACCGAAAGGATTTCTCTTGTGTTTTATTCCAAAAAGTGAAGTGACAAACTAGTATGGGGATATGGTGATTGACAA
>BPTQ01000005.1:306806099-307298356 GCA_019973895.1 Chrysanthemum seticuspe
AAAAAAAAAAAATTACGATAAATCACATGTGATTTATAGTAAATCACATGTGATTTGAGGTAAAATCACATGTGATTTTAAGTTAAAATCACATGTAATTTACACAAAATCTCAAGAGCTATTTTGAAGACACTTATTTTTGACTATATCACAAATCCCACCATAACAAAAACTTATTTTTGTCACATGACTCCCTTTACAAAAACTCAAATAAAATGATTCAAAAATTAAGTGTCTCAAATAAAATGATTCAAAAATTAAGTGTCTGAAAAGTAGGTTGTTGCCCTTCACTTTCTACAAGTCACATATTCATCATTTAAATGTCAAATCTAACGTCAGTTTTACCAAAACAAATTACAACATTGCACTTTTTGCGAGGGTAAATAAATCATTTAAACATCACACATGACGGTGATGAATTAAAAATAATGCTGCAATACTTCTGTTACATAAAAAAATAACGAAATAACAAATTAACACACACACAGTGAGTGTGTGTTACTTACACAGGTGATAAGAACAAGATGAGAGAGCAATCACATTTCTTGAAGTTTAAGTAACATAATTAGTTAGTTATAGGATCAAATTTTTACAAATTAACACCTAAACACACACTAAATTACACACACGAGTTATACAAAATGTGATAATTGAATCTGTTACACCTAAACACGCACTAAATTACACACACAAGTTCGTGCATACGATACAGAATGTGATGAACTAAACGAATCAAAATTGCGTTATTTGAAATCGATATCGATATTTGACGAATAATCGGCTAGTAAACACGATTAAAACATATAAAAACGTGATTTTAAACCGAATTTGACGACTTATCCGTAACAAATTGGCTCATAAAAATGATTTAAATGCATTAACTAATTAACTCACACAAATGTGATGAACTGAACGTACATCAATAGAATCACAAATGTGATTTTCTCATGATCCACGTCATCATGAGAAAATAAGGGTGGATTGGAAAAGAAAAGAGCGTGTGCAACAGTGCAATACCGAAAATAAGGGTGGACTACATCTAGATCTGGTGAGAGTGTGTGCAACAGTGCAGGTATGAGAAAATAAGGGTGGGTTGGAAAATTACAAGGATGCCCTTCCGTTTTTTATTTATTTAAAATTAGGATTAATTTACACCATTAGATCTAAAAAGATTGAATGGTGGGGATTGGACCATTTGTTCTTTAAATAAGTTGTGTTCTGTATTGATCTTTTCTCAAAGATTTAGGGTGTGCTTGATATGGGGTTATGAGAATGGGGGAATGATAAGCGGCATTTGGTACATTGCTGAATGAAATACCAAATTGAAATCTCAATATCTAGCATTCCTCGTAGGAGGCAATGAAGGTGTCTTTTAATCCATTTCTTGTCTTTTGTCCTTATGTAGATGACCTCTTACCTCTAACTTCACTACAAGAAATAAGAGAGCTGGATACGACCTATTTCCCGACGACAAAATTGTCGGGGAAAAGCGCTAAACGACAAAAAAATGCTTGGCCAAGATTCCAGTGCGTTGAATTTTTAAGCCAAAACAATGCCGACGACAAGTCGCCGGCATGATGTTAGTCAAATTTGACTTTCAATATTCAGCCCAATGTTTTGGCTGCATTTTTTCCCGCCCTATACATACCGACGACATGTCGTCGGTAACCAAAAATACACAAATATTGGTCGAGATTAGTGCTAATCATTTTTGTTGTTTATCGTACCGATGATATGTCGTTGGCACAATAAATCACAAAAGTGATTAACACTTTTGTAGTATATCGTCCCGACGACATGTCGTAAGGAAATAACTTGGAAAAATAATAGCGAATAATTGGGCGGGAATTTTTCCCGCTAGCTTTTTCCCTACGACATGTCGTTGGAAAAACTTTCCTGCCACACTGCAACTTTATCCCGCCAATTTTTTACTTATATATAACCGATCATCCTCAATTCGCCAAAACACACAAAAAACAATCCTCAATTCTCCGCAAAACGCACATAACAATGGTTGGTTACACGCCAAAAGAGGAGTGGTCAAAGGTTTTATCGAACCTACCACTCTTTGATAAAGTTCTAATACATATGGCGATGAAATTATTTCTTAATATGGTTCTTATAAGAACATTAGCCCGTGGATGAGAGATGTTATTCTAAAATGGTTGAGAAAAAAACCATACTACAGAGAGATGTTGGCCGATGATAGTGAAAGCAAGGTATCAAAATTCGATGAACTAGAAACGAGGATAACAAATCTTGAAGCTTTGTTTGAACATTTCATCAAGCAAAAGAATGAAAGGGAGGGGAATGGTGGTGTAGGTTCTAGCAGAGTGGGAAGTATCAGCAAAAAAAATGAATGAGCGTTTTTTGTCCTGGTCTTTGTCGTGTGTTAAGTTATGTCGTTCGAGTTGTTTCATTTGAGTTGTTTCGTTTTCTTGTCAAATTGTTTCGTTTGAGTCTGTGTGAAATGTATGTGTTTGAGAACTCTTGCGCGTTTTAAATAAAAGGTTTGCTTTTGTGTTTGTTAATTGTGATATTGTTCCTTTAGTTCCAATCTTTTGTATATGTAATTTAGTGTTGGAAAATTGCATATTTGTACCCTGCTGTTTAAAAGGGTGTTGGAATATGGATTTAGCACGCATATGATTAATGTCAAATACCAAGTGTAAAATACATACGAATTACATTACAAAGCGGGTTACAGTACAAATCGAATTACATTACAAGCAGATGATTGATTCTGTTTAAAGGGGTGTTTGGATATGTAAAATACATACGAATTACATTACAAATTGATAAACATTCAATCATCAAAGCGTATGAATTACGTCGTTACAAGTTAATCGATAAAAGTTTAGACAGTAATTAAAGCATATGAAATTACATTACAAATCAATAAACGTCCAACATTAAAGCGTAAGAATTACATTACAGATCGATAAAAGTTAAAACATTAAAGCGTACGAATTACATTACAGATCGATAAAAGTTTAAACATTAAGGTCATGAAATATGGCAGCTGAATCAACTTGTGCTTGTTGGGATGCATATACACTTTTAGCATTTTTTTCGAGTACCTTTATCTTGTGATTCAATTAAAGAGTAAGTACCCTTCTTTTTTTCCCAAACATGCACTTTAATGATTTATTGATACATAATATAGTAACCGACTAATATATTAATTTTATCATTTTTTTTAAACTTTGTAGGAAGAGATGACCCGTCTACGGGATCTGGGGGAGAAAAACCCTACCGGCGTAGCCTACATCGACGAAAGATATTTGCTATGGTTATCAAGGGCAAGCAACGAGGAAAAGTCGCCGGTAGGGGTAGGGTGTTAAGCGAGAAGATAAGGTTATCCATGGCGCCTCCAGGTTCGTACAGTGGGCCCGAAATTGGTGAGATGTTTGCTGATAAAGAAAAGAAGATCGAGGAAGGTAGAAAAGAGACGAAGGTCGTTCATCGCCAACTCACTCAGATGATGTCAGTGTTATAAAGTAACCCTCAGTGGGCCCAGTGTTGAGCCATATGTCTTCTCAATCTGATGCAGGCTCTAGCAGTGGCACTAGCGGGAGTGGCGGAGGCGGGAGTGGTTATCTCGAGGGTGGTAGATCGGATGATGATGATCATGGCGAGGAGTAGATCGAGGTATACATGGGTTATTTTGTGTCAATATTATCTTTTAGACTATGCTATTTACTCATATGTATGTTATGATTATACACTTTAATATTTTGGCGACTTGAACATTGCGGTATCACAACTTTTGTGTATATGGCTGCTAGATCCGTAGATTATAACACCCGTTTTGTAGAATTTGTAATGTTTTAATGTATTTGAGGGTTTTTAGCGATTATATATGTGTTTTAGATGTTATAAATTGTTTTGGGATATTGGCATATTGATATTGGTGGTTTAGAGGTTTAGGTTGTTTACAGGTTGTGTAGATTTTTTTTGAAAAAAATCTGAAAACTACTGCATAGCAGCAGTATCAGCTTAACTTGCTGACGACATGTCGTCGGCATTTAACAAAGTATTAAACATGGGTTGTTTTATTTCTGACGACATGTCGTGGGTATTTAAGAAAGCATTATGTTAAAGTTGTAACCTAGCCGACGATATGTCGTCGGGATAGTTGCTAATTATTCTTGACTTTTGTTGACTTTTTGCTAATTAAGCTACTAATTAACATAATTTTGCCGGCGACATGTCATCGGCACCAAACTGGTCCAACCCACAAAAAACTTTGACTGCAAATGGTTGTGGGACCCACCTTGTCGTCGGCAAACGGAAGAAACTGTCGTAGGGACAGTAGGTCCCAACAAGGCATCCACGACTCTAGTGTGGCTACGTGATGTCGTTGACATAATGACATGTCATCGCCAAAGTGCAAAAATAGTCGTCAGCAATTGTGGTTATTGTACTAATGCTTGTACAATTGCCAATTAGTCAAGTGTATGTCCCACCTTGTGAAATTTGATACCAAAACAAAAATATCAAACCAAACGAAAATATTAGATATGACGACTTTACCTTCATTGCGCTAAATTATCATTCTTATATCGATAGTGATTCAAAAATGCATACGCACCCTAAAGAGGTCATTTACTATTGTCTTAAATAAAGTTTACTTATGATCGTTTCTTAATTCTCTTTCTTTATGTTGTTGTGTAAGAAGGCAAGTTTTAGCAACTAAAATAACATACATTTTGTGGTTACTTCGACTTATAATTCTGTGAATTGTTGTAACAAAGATCATTAGTTTTTTAACCTTAGGTTTCACACAATTGAGCAAAGGAGGTAAAAGAAAGCCCAATAAGCAAGGCATCGTAAACTCTCTTTGAATGTGTTGAGAAGTTAGATTTAAATCAAACTCAACTCGTCTAAAATGTACTTGACCAAAAGAAAATTAACTGATTTCTCTTTTTAACATCTCGGTCATTATGCATGTGAGTTTGTTATTTACTCAAACAATCATTATTTTTTTCGGTTCATGCTCAAAACTGATGGATCTCAATCCATGTTTCAGCTTCAGTATCGCGGTAAGAACTCAACATGGTTGCAAGTATGAACCAATTAAACAAGATATGTTAGAGGTGATTATGAATGTTAAAATAAGATAAGATTAATAAAAACTAGATAAGTTTAAAAGATCTTGATGTACATCTAGTTAGTCACCCTTAATTAACCTTTTGTGGAAGATATGATATGATATAAAAATGGCTAATTATTTTCTAGCTGTAAAAAATAAGTTGAACCATAAGATAATGATTAATAGTTAATTAGTTATATTTTTTAATTACAACTTGTTAGATAAAGGTTCATATAATACTTATTTTATTACGATAATCGTTATCCATGTTTAATTGAGTTAAGGAAGTTTAGTTTGGCCAATTTTTGGGATAAGAAAATAATTGGCAAATGACACTTATGTAAGTGTGTAATATAGTTGATAAAAGCCCTTTTTTCTCTTTTTAAAACAATGTTAATTGTTATGGTATCTATTGATTAAGGTACTTTTCGTTGTAAGTTTACATGCCTTGCAAGGCAAGTAAACGTGTAGTTTTATTAGGGTGTTTGTTTGAGTCGGCTGAGGCCCATGTTTAAGTCTTAGCCGGTTTGGTTTACCCATCACCTCTATAAAAGGAAGTGAAGGGAAACACACGCCCATTTTATTCTTTCGTTCGTAACTGAGTTCGAAGTTTAACATTAATCGTTTGGTTATATTTTGTGGGTTTCGTTTTTTCTATTCTTCGCAAAAGTCGATTGACTTTTGAGTCTTTGGTTACATGTGTCGATTGAAGCTAAAGCTTCTCATTTTCATGCATGTTCGACGATTCTGGTTTGTTGACGACAAGATTCCAACAAACAACAAAACAAACATGCACTAAAAAAACCTACTCTACACATTTGTTCGAGACAGGATATGAACTTTCATCCAACTCATCTTACATGTAGTTTGTAATTCATACACCGACTTGCAGGGTACCCGCGCATTGCGTCACTGGATGCCTTGTAATTGAATATTTCAGCAAGCAATGTTCGTTAATTATATGTTATTCATGATAATAATTTTAAAGATGGCAAGAATTACATGTTGTAATTAATTTATAAAATCAAGTATAATTTTGTATAATAGAAAGGACGATATAGTCTTCTTTTTTTCCAGAAAAATAGTTGGACAAAACTTTAGTAATTTTGCTCTTAAAAATACATTGGGTGGTGCTGATTAAACAAAACTCATGTTTGAAATGGTTTAGATTGCAATATTATGCTTTGTTGCTAAATATAGACAGTAGGATAACCATGCGATGCCGACAGCTGATACATATACAACTACAATTTTTGGCACGTCTATCTGGAGTTGAGATCAATATAGAACTTATATTTGCCATAGAACAAATGAACCAATTATATCCCTTCATTTTTTTTATCTAAACTAATAAAAAATTATTTTCCATCTTTTTTTTAAAACAACATATCTTACAAACGGTAAATCTTCAAACTATAAAAAATACACCATCACGACAAGAATTAAATTATCTTTTTATAGATATGCACTTTTATATAATTTCGACAAAAAATTTTTTTCAAAAATCTCGTCCGAAAAAATCATATATGATTTTTACGAATCATATATGATTTTCAAAAATCATGTATGATTCGATTTTTACGAATCATATATGATTTTTAAGAATCATATATGATTCTCAAAAATCATATATGATTCGTAAAAATCGAATCATATATGATTTTTGTTGACCGAAATTTTGAAAAAAAAAAGTTGTTAAAAATATATAGTAGTGCATATCTATAGAAAGATAATTTAATTCTCGTCGCGATGGTATATTTTTTATCGCGTAACGATTAATGGTTTGCGAGATATTTAATTTTTTTAAAAGGGTGAAAGTTTATCATAATAAAAAAATGAATGGCTATTATTGGTTCATTGGATCTATGGTAAATTTGAGATCTATATTGAACTTTTGCCCGTCTATCTATTGTACATTTTTTTTGACAATAAATATGCCAATTTTTTATTGTAATTAATCCTATTTATATGATATTAAGCTGGAGGGTATTTGGAGAGCATGGATATCAAGAAGTGTTTTGCTCTAGACATGTAAGAATATACATTATGGTCTATATATTGTTTAGGAATTAAGAATTATATATTTTCTCTGTCTTAAATTTATAGTTCATGTTTTTTACTGTATTTTTTTTGTCCACTCTTAAAAATAGATAGAGAATTTTGATCGATTTTACTATGTTATCTTCACTTGAGGTTATTATTCCAAACTTTAAATAAGACATTAATTAGTTATTTAAGAGTAAAACTATCATTTTACAAAAATTAAAATTAAAAAAAAAAAATTGTAATTATATTGTTTTTAAACTGCATATTTTTTGTCAGCAAACAATTTTTTAAGAACTATCGGAGTATTATTTAGTTTTCTGAAAAAAGAACCTCTTAAGCAGAGATAGCTCTAATTATTTGTGTGGTTTACTAAAAATCTGATGTGGTCAAATTACTTTAATGCAAAATAAACATAAAAATAATACGTAATTTGGTGATGGGCCTTGGCTAGTCAAAAATGGAAACTACCAGTTGGGCCATGAAAAAGAGCATGTAAAACACATTTCTCTAGCCGCACCCCTTTTTCACATGTCCTTTTTGGGGCTACGAACGAAGGGGCTTCGTAACTTCTCAGTACACACATGGATATAATGTCGCTAGAGAAGAAGTTTGTTACGTAGTTCTAAAAGAGATCGTGTTAAAGTTTCCGGTTTTGAGTTTTTATTTTACATCTCATCAGATTCGTCAGTTTAATATGTTTTCTGTTAAATGTGTTTTCTGTTTTATATGGTTGACAATTTGTTGTGAAATTTTTACCACTACTATATTACACATTTATGTCCATTTAGCTTGGTGTTGACCGAAGATTTTGCAGAATTAATTGGGAAATTCTTCTTTCATAAGGAGCATTGTATTTTGTTACTTTTTGTTAGAAGAAGACAGTGCAAGATGTAAGCATTTAAATATACTCTTGCATCTTTGGAGATCATTCATTTTTTTGCTAAGATGATTAATTTTACACTATCCTAGATTACCCTTTAGTAGTCAAAGATGTCTAACCTGCAAATATGTATGATTTAAAATCAAACTTTGTTGCATTTTTATTAACATTTTGATTGCACGATTGTTCACATGAGCGTTATTACTAACAAGTAAACTCATGAAACTAGCCCGCTCATTCAGACAAGCCATGAAGCTAGTATCACATAAATTAACAGTATTAAGTCACAATCCATCTTTATGAATATTACATACTTTTCTATACTTTTACAAAGTGATAACTTATCTTCTAAAAAATAAAGATATATCTTTTCAACAAAGATATATGCATCTTCATGTCATGACAAAAATTAGAGTTTATCATTCAAACGCAAGCAATGGTTATCTTTGTGTAAAGGTTATGGTTCACTAGTAATTGCTTTCTGAGTCATCTTTAAATATATATTATCTCCCTTTCAAATTCTTGATATATTATTGAAAAAAAAATAAAAATTACTCACATGGTCATTATCAATCAATTTTAATATTCAAAGAAACAAGGTTGTTTCCAAAAATCCAAAACGACATACTGGACCAATTCCGAATAGTTTTAAGGCTCACATTAACAAATTAATAGTTTTAACCAAAGGCCAAAACTTTTATATGAAAACGGCCACTTTGAGCTGCCAAGTATGTTAAAGAATTTTTACACCTAGCTGTAATATGTGTTCTATGGTTGGCCAACAGTTCTTGATGGAAAATTTAGTGCATTTGTGGGATTAGTTCACACCTTGTAATGGGTTAGGAGGTACGGAGTGTATACCCATAAGGTCCATCAACACCCTGACTCTTATAGTGGTTTATATTGGTAGTACTGGTGAAAGTACTGCTTGGTGAAAGTACTGTTGGTGAAAGTACTGCTTGTGGAAAGTACTGCTTGTGGTTTCCACTGATAAGCAGTGCTTCCACTGATAAGCAGTGTTTCCACTGATAGCACTGTGAAAGTACTGATGCTATGAAAGTACTGATAAGCAGTATTTCCACTGATAGGCTGTATTTCCACTGTAAGTGAAAGTACTGCTAGTGGAAAGTACTGCTTATGGAAAGTACTGCTAAATGGCAGTTACAACTTCTTTATGACCACGTTTAATTGGTCATGTAACCACTAACGGCTATAATGGGGATAATTATGAGGCTATTAATGGGCCGATTAATACTTATAATTCCATTGGAATAGCTCAAGAGTAACCTCCTATAAATAGGAGGTCTGATCATGCATGAAGAAGACACAGAAAACGATTAACACTTATTAGCGAAAGGGTTATAGAATTGTGCCTAATTCTCTAACTGCATTTGGTCTTATCCCAAGTAGATATTCGTGATACCCAGGCACTAGGGTCGAATAGTTTACTTTGGAAAGTGATCACACGATTCCAAGTGATATCCGGTAACCACCTAGTGGTATTGCTACTGTCATTGATTGTCTTAACCCTGTTCTGGGAGATAACCCCCAACAATCAAAGTAAACTATTTTGTGATAATCAATGGCAACTGCTGCAATGAAACACATGGCTTCAAACTTTGCTAAGCTGGACAAGTTTGAAGGGGTGGACTTTAGGAGGTGGCAGAAGAAGATGCACTTCTTGCTGTCAAGCATGAGTGTGGTCTATGTGCTGACTACTCCAATTCCTGATGATGGTGATGATGCTACTGTGGAGCAGATCAGGAGGAGGAGCAAGTGGGAGAATGATGACTACATATGCAGAGGTCTTATTCTCAATGGTATGTCTGATTCTCTGTTTGATATTTATCAGAACTTTGAATCTTCCAAAGAACTGTGGGATTCCTTGGATGCCAAATATATGGCTGAGGATGCATCAAGTAAGAAGTTCCTTGTTAGTAATTTCACAAATTACAAAATGACTGATTCAAGACCAGTTATGGAACAATACAATGAACTACTTGGAATACTTGGAAGGTTTACACAACACCAAATGAACATGGATGAGGCTATCAAAGTCTCTTGTGTCATTGACAAACTCCCTCCTTCATGGAAAGATTTCAAGCATACCTTGAAACATATGAAGGAGGAGTTAACTCTTGTTGAGTTGGGCAGTCATCTGCACATTGAGGAATCTCTCAAGGTGCAGGATAATGACAAGCCAAAGAGTAGCAATGCTACTGGTGCATCTGTTGTCAATATGGTAGAGCATAACAACTCTACCAGGTACAATGACAACAAAGGCAAACGCAAGTATCATGACAACACAAGGGCATATCCTAACAAGAAGGCAACACCTACTTGTTGGAAATGTGGCAAGACTGGTCACATTAAAAGGGACTGCAAGGGTGTTAATGTTGGTGGTAAAGCCAATGGATCAGGCACTAAAAGTTCAGGGAGTGGTGGTTCAGCCAACTCACTGAAAGGTCAGAATATGTTTAATAAGTCTTTTCAGATTTATTATGTTACATATGTATCTGAATCTTTTTATGTGCAGGATGATGATGTTGCGTGGTGGGTTGACTCTGGTGCAACAGTTCATGTGTGCAAAGATAGAAGCTGCTTCAAGACTTATGAGTCACTGAATGATGGTTTTATTCTTCACATGGGAAATGAGTCAACAGCCTTGGTGCATGGTCGTGGTTGTGTAGATCTTAGGTTTAGTTCTGGAAAGATTGTAACTTTGTTTAATGTTATTCATGTTCCTGATATAAGGAAAAACTTGGTTTCAAGTAGTGTTTTGAATAATCATGGATATAAACAAGTTATTGAATCTGATAAATTTGTTCTTTCTAAATGTGGTGTTTTTATTGGTTTTGGTTATTTATGTAATCAAATGTTCAGGCTTAATATTACCACTGACAGTGTTATTTCAGCTTTTGTGACCACATATGATCAGAGTGATTATAACCTTTGGCATGCTAGACTTGGTCATGTTCACTATAAAAGGATGCAAGATATGTCTAGGGATGGTTTAATCCCTGCTTTTGACATGGACACTGAAAAGTGTAAAACTTGCATGTTGACCAAGATAACCAAGAAACCCTTTCAGGGTGTTAGTCGTGAGACTAAGATCTTGGAACTTATTCACAGTGACCTGTGTGATTTGCATGCCACTCCTTCTTTGGGGAATAAGAAGTACTTTGTGACATTTATTGATGATGCTTCTAGATTTTGTTATGTCTATTTGTTACATACCAAGGATGAAGCATTAGATAAATTCAAAGTGTTTAAAACTGAAGTTGAATTACAACTTGGGTCTTTGATCAAAAGATTAAGGACTGATAGGGGAGGTGAGTACATGGATACTCAGTACTTTCAGTCTGTTGGAATAATCCATGAAACAACTGCCCCTTATACTCCTCAGCAAAATGGTATTTCTGAAAGGAAAAACAGGGTGCTGAAGGAGATGGTTAATTCCATGTTGTCCTATTCAGGACTGAGTCAAGGGTTCTGGGGTGAAGCTATGTTAACAGCTTGCTATTTATTAAATAGGGTTCCAAACAAAAGGAACAAGGTTACCCCTTATGAACTCTGGACTAAAAGGAAACCCAACCTGAACTATCTCAAGGTTTGGGGTTGTAGGGCTGTTGTAAGACTCCCTGATCCAAAGCAAAAGACTTTGGGTGAAAGAGGCATTGACTGCATCTTTGTTGGATATGCTGAGCATTCCAAGGATTTTAGGTTCTATGTTATTGAACCTAATGAACATGTTTCAGTTAACTCAATAATTGAATCAAGGGATGCAGACTTTGATGAGAATAGATTCTCATCAGTCCCTAGACCAAGTCAGAGGATTCCTAATGGAACTCATGACACTGGTGTATCAAAGGTCCCTGATGATGAACTATCAGTGGTCCCTGATGAGGTTGTGGTTCAGCAACCTGAACCTGTGCTCAGGAAGAGCAAAAGGGTCAGGACTCCAAAGTCATTTGGACCTGAGTTTCAACTATACTTAGTTGAAGGTACTAGGGATGAGGTCTCAGACCAATACTCCTATTGCTTCATTGTTGAGGATGACCCCAAAACATTTGAAGAAGCAATGAAGTCCCAGGACATTGCTTTCTGGAAAGAAGCAATCAATGATGAGATGGATTCCATCATGGGCAACAACACTTGGGTGTTGGTTGATCTACCTCCTGGTTGCAAACCTCTGGGTTGCAAGTGGATTTTCAAAAGGAAAATGAAGGTAGATGGAACTATTGAAAAGTTCAAGGCTAGACTAGTCATTCAGGGCTTTAAACAAAAGTCTGGAATAGACTATTTTGATACTTATGCCCCTGTGGCTCGTATCAGTACCATAAGACTGCTGATTGCTATGGCATCTATTCACAATCTGGTTATTCATCAGATGGATGTGAAAACAGCTTTCTTGAATGGTGAATTGGAAGAGGAGGTTTATATGAACCAACCTCAGGGCTTCATCATGCCTGGCAATGAAAACAAGGTGTGTAAACTGATTAAGTTTCTTTATGGACTTAAGCAGGCACCTAAGCAATGGCATCAAAAATTTGATGAAGTGGTTTTGTGTAGTGGTTATGTTCTTAACCAGGCTGACAAATGTGTATATAGCAAATTTGATGAATCTGGTAAAGGAGTCATCATTTGTCTATATGTTGATGACATGTTGATCTTTGGCACTGACCAAAATCAGGTTGACCTGACAAAGGAATTTTTGTCATCAAGGTTCTCCATGAAAGACATGGGGGAGGCTGATGTTATCCTTGGTATAAGGATTAAACATGAAAGTAAAAGAATTTCTATCTCTCAGTCTCATTATATTAAGAAGGTACTGAGGAAATTCAATTACTTTGATTGTACTCCAGTTCAACAATGGAATCTGAATTTGTGGCTCAAGCAGCTGCTGGTAAAGAAGCTGAATGGTTGAAAAACTTGCTTCTTGAGATTCCATTGTGGCCTAAATCTATAGCACCTATTTCTATCCGGTGTGATAGTACAGCTACATTGGCTAAGGCTTATAGCCAGATGTATAATGGTAAGTCTAGACACTTAGGTGTCAGACATAGCATGATTCGTGAGCTTATCATGAATGGGGTGGTATCTATAGAGTTTGTGAGATCTCAACAGAACTTAGTTGATCACTTGACGAAGGGTCTGGCTAGAGACTTGGTTATAAAGTCTGCTAAAGGGATGGGTTTAAGTCCAACTTAGTCACTGAATGCTAGGACACCCAACTCCCTCCTAAGGAAACTTGGGAGCTGAGTTCAATGTGGAAAGCTGAACATTCAGTGGACTGGAGCACATGTTTATTTACATCCCAAGGTTGTGCTCAGAACCTGCTGAAAGGAGGATGAAGTCTTTACTTCTTAATGGTTAATTTTCTTTGAAAAAGTGCTTGGCAGGAGCATGACTAAAGAGGAACCACCTATGTAAATGTTGAAGTTTTGCCGCTTCAGGAAGCTTTGGACTTTTAGCTTTTACAACATTTATGAATTTGGATATGGACACATGGCTTGTATAGTGTCAGGAGCTTTTAAGTGTTTGAAAACTTGTGTGTACTTTATCTTCAGGTATTCAAATGGGTTGAAGGGTTCAATTCTTAGAACACCCTGATTCTCGAATATTTGAACGTGTAATTACTAAGATGGAAATTCAATCCTCAGGACATTTTCATTTATGCACATGTTTTGATTAATGTTTATTTTTCATGCAAAGGAAGTGAACTAAATTTGGGGAGGATTGTTGGAAAATTTAGTGCACTTGTGGGATTAGTTCACACCTTGTAATGGGTTAGGAGGTACGGAGTGTACACCCATAAGGTCCATGAACACCCTGACTCTTATAGTGGTTTATATTGGTAGTACTGGTGAAAGTACTGCTTGGTGAAAGTACTGCTTGTGGAAAGTACTGCTTGTGGTTTCCACTGATAAGCAGTGCTTCCACTGATAAGCAGTGTTTCCACTGATAGCACTGTGAAAGTACTGATGCTATGAAAGTACTGATAAGCAGTATTTCCACTGATAGGCTGTATTTCCACTGTAAGTGAAAGTACTGCTAGTGGAAAGTACTGCTTATGGAAAGTACTGCTAAATGGCAGTTACAACTTCTTTATGACCACGTTTAATTGGTCATGTAACCACTAACGGCTATAATGGGGATAATTATGAGGCTATTAATGGGCCGATTAATACTTATAATTCCATTGGAATAGCTCAAGAGTAACCTCCTATAAATAGGAGGTCTGATCATGCATGAAGAAGACACAGAAAACGATTAACACTTATTAGCGAAAGGGTTATAGAATTGTGCCTAATTCTCTAACTGCATTTGGTCTTATCCCAAGTAGATATTCGTGATACCCAGGCATTAGGGTCGAATAGTTTACTTTGGAAAATGATCACACGATTCCAAGTGATATCCGGTAACCACCTAGTGATATTGCTACTGTCATTGATTGTCTTAACCCTGTTCTGGGAGATAACCCCCAACAGTTCTATATGTCCGACTAGACGGGCTCTGTCACAGCCGGGCCAGAAAATCTTTGTCTTGCTATTGAGTGTCACGACTAAACAGTCACTAGCAAATTCGTGAAAGTATACACTTTGCAAGTCTATATCTATCAAGTGTTAGAAAGTATAAAAAAATTATACATGTATCTTTAACTGCTTCATCCATTTCATAATAAGTGCCACTTATGCACAAAGTTTTATAAAATTGCTAAGTAAATTTCCACTAATCAAATCTCATATCTACGACAAGGGGCGGAGCCAGAAAATAGTTTTGGAGGGGCAAACATAAAACCATAAAAAAAAATTCACAACAAAACATATATATTCGAATGGATTGATAGAGTAAATGAGTAATTTAGCCACTTTTCTTTTCTATGTTAAATGTACTGCTACTGCAACGTGTGTTAGTTTGTGTATATGAATACTTTGACTTTCAAAGTTGATTGGCAAATATTATTTTTGAAGTGTTAAATTACTAAATTACTCCTAAAATTAAAATTTTTAACACATAAAATATTTTTGGAGGAGGGTCACGGGATCCCTGGACCCCTCCTACCTCCGCCTCTGTCTACGACTAAAGTCTATTTTCATTAATTGAAATATAAAATAGATTCTTATTATGGAACATCTCAAAATAGCAATATTAACACTTAATATGAGACAGGATAAAGTATTTATTTTAGTGACATATATAGAATACTTAACATGCTTACTAGAAAAACATAATCACATTCATTAATATTTACTGTTGTTGCAAAAAAAAACTTACAAGGTCAATTAATTATCACTTAGGCCCTACTAGGTCATTAACTTTTTCGATTTGTTTAAATTGATCAACCGTGGTCGATGGCGGTCAACGACGGTCAATGGTAGACAAACTTGTTGGAAACTTGCACATCTTGCCGGAAATTTTCATAACTCGCCGTAAATTATAGTTGTTTTAATCATTTATAGTCGTTATTTATATCTATTATAATATATGTTTTTTAGAAAATCGTATCAGAAATACCCAAAACTCGTCAGAAATACCTAAAACTTATCGAAAATACTCAAAATTTATTGAAAATGCCAATACAATTAACACCGATTAATCTAGCCTAAACCGATTACAAGCTAAAAAAAATCGACCGCCCAACTATCTAGAGTTGAGATTCATGTAGAACTCATATTTGTCATAGAACTAATGGACCAATCATAGCCATCCATTTTTTATCAAAATCATTTTTCACTTTTTTTTTAAAACAACATATCTTGCAAACGGTAAATCTTCAAGCTACAAAAAATATACCATCATGACGAGAATTAAATTATCTTTCTAGATATGCATTGTTATTTACTTTCGACGAAGTTTTTTTTTTTTTAAATTTCGCCCAGAAAAATCACATGTGATTTGTAAAAATCACATATGATTTTTAAAAATCACATGTGATTCGTAAAAATCAAATCACATGTGATTTTTACAAATCACATGTGATTCTTCTAGACGAATTTTTTTAAAAAAAAAAGGTCGTCGAAAGTATATAACAATGCATATCTATATAAAGATAATTTAATTCTCGTCGAGATAATATGATTTTTTTGGCGTAACGATTAACGGTTTGTGATATATTTAATTTTTTTAAAAAATGTGAATATATTTTAATAAAAAAAATGAGTGGCTATGATTGGTTGATTGGTTATATGACAAATATGAGTTATGTATTAAACTTTTCTCCAACTATCTATCGATTCAAACCTTGATATTTACTGTGTCCATATCACGTCTACAAAATACAACAAAAGCTGACATACATCAGTAGCTAAAAATGTTTTTTTCTATGCCTGCAGAACCAATGACTCATCGACGTGTTACCCCAAAACAGTCATTTTCACATGAATAACTACAATGAAAATTAATTCAGTGTATTTGTTTCTTTTGTTAAATCTAATAGGGTAATTAATGGGTGTACCTATCGAGTCACACTAAAATGTGTCGCGACTAGTATATACGTGTCAAAGACATCGAAGACACGCTAAGGAATTGAATGATGTGAAGATGTCATCGGTCGATCTTATGGATCTCGAACAGGCGTAAAGAAGCTAGTTTCAAATGGCTTGAGTGGTGCATGTTGTGCCCCGAAAGATATTAATCTATATGCTCAAAATCTTCCGAATTTATTAATAAGTTAATTTGGATTTATATAGACTTGAAAGTCAAACGATCAACAAGTTGTGTGTCGTTAATTCTTTTAAATTGTAATACTAATTCTCTTAAAAACAACATATGTGGATGTAGGTGTCAGAACAATAATGTTCATAACACGTTGAACTCTTTTGAGAAGCTCCACTGCCTCAGATGCAAGAAAACCAAAAGTATCCAACGCGAAAAGAATAAAAGCATGTTGATTTTCAATGCATGCTTTCTCGTGTTTTGCCACTTTGTACGAGGCGGCTTTCAAAGCAGCCTGTCTAACTTAAAACCCCGGCTACTTAAACCCATGAGAGAAGAAACCCCAGTTAGATCGACACACGCATGTTTTCCTTCAACCCGTCCAAAAACTAAAACATCTGCAAGTCTGAGTCTGAATCTTCCATCCAACGGCTAAAAATCATTTTAAAATAGTATTTACATTGCCATAGAAATGAATATCTTTCGTATTTAATAACACGTATGCATATTCATCGATGAACATCTTGTAAAAACTCAATTTCAAAATTATTTTAACTCAGTATTAATTCGAACATATTTGTTCAATATTTATGGCTATGTTTGGCAGTGATTTTATCAAAGCTTATAAAAATTTTGAGCTTTTAAAATAAGCTAGCTAATCCAATAGAGACACACATCCTAACCAAATTATTAATATACATAATATCCTTTTTATCTTTTATACTATAAGGAATTATATATGTATTAACTTTTTTTGAACTTAATATACTCCCTCCGTCCCAAATTTTAAGTCCAGTTTGACTTTTTGATTCGAACTTTGACCTTAAATATTTTTGTTTGTATTATAAAACACTTGATGAAAAATATACCAAATGAAAATACATTTAAACCACAATTTATTTATATTTTTTGCATCAAATATTATGTAATACAAATAAAATTATTTAAGGTCAAAATTGAACTTAGAAAGTCAAACTGGACTTATAATTTGGGACGGAGGTAGTATGTATTAACTGACTTAAAAAAAGTTAAATCACCTGAAATCATCTTACCTTCATGACGTGGCTACAATTTACACAAATAGTTAAAGAAAATAAGTGACAATGGAATATAATGTCTTATTTTTTTACACAAAAAATTCTAAGCCGTTGGTTACGATATTTTGTTGTAAAAACAAAATAGTGGTTAGAAATTATTCAACAATATTCCCTTGTGGACCATAAAACATGTACTAATTAATTTTACTTTAATCTATGATGATTTCAAGTTAGACCACGTTATTTTCAACTCAAATAATAAAACAAATATACATTTATTTTATTTTGCACATAGAATAAATCCATTATTAAATTAAATATAGCAACAAAAATCATATAGCCAAATTTTGTTTTCTTGTGTCTCACTTATCAATTAACTATTAACTACCGTTGGATTCTATATCACATAAATCCAACGATCAAAACCATACTTCACCACCACAAAAACTGCCTATATAAACGTTCATGTTACTATCTTTTCAGAGAAATAAATCATCCCTAATCAAAAACCCTAAATTTCCAAAGAATTGAAACCCCTAAAATCACCATAAGTTTTATAAAATTTTCGTTTCCGGTTAGGGAATGCAGAGAGATGAGAGAAGATTCGCGGCTATTTAACTGTGGCCGAGTTAAAAACTCGATCACAGGCAGAAATTGCCACCGTAAACACCGGTTACCTAACCGCGCTATAGATTTCAATACTAATTAGTTTATAACTTTATTACAATAGAGTAATGGTCATGGAGTCAACTATTGATGGAAACCATGGTGTTTTGCATGGAAAATACGAGCTAGGAAAGCAATTAGGTCATGGCACGTTTGCGAAAGTATACCATGCGCGAAACGTGCTCACGGGCAGTCACGTAGCGATGAAGATTGTTGGCAAAGAGAAGGTGATAAAAGCAGGAATGATGGAGCAAATCAAACGTGAAATATCTGTCATGAAGATGGTATGTCATCCAAATATAGTCGAGCTACACGAAGTTATGGCAAGTAAAAGTAGAGTTTACTTCGCGATGGAGCTCGTAAAAGGAGGTGAATTGTTTAACAAGATAGCTAAAGGAAAGTTACGTGAAGATGTAGCTAGAAGCTATTTTCAACAGCTGATTTCAGCTGTTGATTTCTGTCATAGTCGCGGTGTATATCACCGCGACTTAAAACCAGAGAATCTCCTGTTGGATGAAGATGGTAACTTAAAAGTTACTGACTTTGGTTTAAGTGCTTTTAGTGATCATCTTAGGCAAGATGGTTTGTTGCATACAACATGTGGTACTCCTGCTTACGTGGCACCGGAAGTTATCGGTAAAAAAGGCTACGATGGCGCGAAGGCAGATATTTGGTCATGCGGAGTGATTTTATACGTTCTTCTCGCTGGATTCTTACCCTTTCAGGATGAAAACGTTGTCGCAATGTATCGTAAAATTTACCGCGGGGATTTCAGGTGTCCGCCTTGGTTTTCTTCGGATGCACGTAAATTAATCACGAAACTACTCGACCCGAACCCTGATCTTCGTTTACCAATATCAAAAATCGTCGAATCTGCATGGTTCAAAAAAGAAAACCCTAGAAAAAACCCCAGTTTCCTATACGAAAACGACGTTTCCACCAAATGTAACGAGACAGAAACGCTTAACGCGTTTCATATAATCTCGTTATCAGAAGGTTTTGATTTATCTCCATTATTTGAAGAGAAAAAACGCGAAGAAAAGAAGGAGATAAGGTTTGCAACCACGAAAACCGCGTCTACGGTCGTGGCAAAGCTAGAGAAACTCGCAAAAGCTTCAAAATTTACGGTTAAAAAAACTGGAGATCAAAGTAGTTTAAGGCTGCATGGGGATGAAATTGGACGTAAAGGGAGGTTAGGAATAACGGCCGATATAAAGACAGTTGCGGCGTCCTTGGTCGTGGTCGAGGTGACGAAATCGAGCGGCGATACGTTCGAATATGATAGGTTTTGCAGTAAGGAACTTCGGCCGGCTTTGAAAGATATTGTTTGGACGTCGTCCGGTGAATAGCACTGTGAAAATGGCTTTTTTACAAAAGTTTATTTGGTTAGTGGGTGTTTTTTTAATTCGTGATTCAAAATTATTATATTGGATCATGGAATTATTGTGGTTGTGAATCATTTCATCATGCGTTTTTTTTTTTTTTTTTTTTTTGTTTAGTGGAATATGGTTGGATATTTTGGTTTTCTTATGTTATTTTCTTTGTGTGAAAAGTATTAATAATGTTTTGATACTTTGCGTATCATGGTTTTCCTTTTGTTTAATTTCTGGAACATACAAAGATCAAAAGATATGATGGCCTTTTTTGTTTTTCTTTTGAGTTTTAGTAACTGGAAAGTGATTTGCAAACCTGGAAAATCCAAATTATATATGACAAGAGATGTTAAATGTAATCTTTTAAACTCTCGAGAAACTCTTAAAACATCATTTTTTGTTAATAGTAAGTAGTTGTTTTGGTGTCTGGGGTTATCTCTGATTGGCTGCTAGGGCCCTCTTTTGGTGGGGTTGTATTTGGTGCATGCATCATACATTGCATATGTAGCTATTAGATTATGCAAGTGGCGTTCTAGAGTGCCAAGCAAAAGAAAACTTAGACAAGTTAAAATTGAGTTGAGTTTATTTGAGAAAGATTGTTTGACTATTTGAGTCAAGTTTAAGCCAAGTATAGCTTATCTTGATAGAATGATATGTAAAAAGAAGGGGAAAGTCATTTTAATTAAGTTAAGCTCATATGCTCGTTGAGTCGACAAATCCACCCACAATATGTAGCATGGTTTTATAAACTAGAGGCTGAAAAATAAGTGGGTCGGTCACGGGTTTATATGGGTTTAGATTTAAATTTGGTTCGGTTTATATGAGTTTTTTAAAAATATGAGTCTATAGGACCAGGTCTCGATAGGTTATGTCCGGGTCTAGATGAGTTTTAGTATGGTTAACAAGTTTGTTTTTAATTATTTTTTATTTTTATTTTTTTTACTCTCTTCGTCCTAAAATATATGTTCATTTTTAATTTTTTATAGTCTTTTGTTTCCTACTTTGACCTTAATTATTTCTTTTCGTGTTATATAATACTTAATGAAAATTATACCAAAGAAAATGCATTCAGAACACAAGCCCATTTATATATTTTGCATTAAGTATTATATAACACGAAAAAAAATAAGGTAAAAGTTAGAATAAAATACTTTGAAAAAGTCAAAATGGACTTATATTTTGAGACGGAGAGAGTAGTAAAATATGAAAAAGTTGAAAGAAAGTAAAAAAAAGAAAATTAATTGTTTTTTTTAACGGTGATTGAATTAAGACAAAAACTCTCTAGCAATGAACTAGAAGAGAAATTATATAAGCAAATTAAGCCAAGAGTTCTAACTATTTACTTTATGATCTCTATATTTGAGTTAGAAAAAGAAAAAGTACGAATATCATCAAATAGATCACTTCTCCTCATAGGATGATCATTAAAAATAAAACTATTTTGATACCGCCTATAAGACCCACAAAGAAGCCGCATAGATGACATACATACGGTCTTTAGAGTCTTTAGAAGCTTTCTAATTCTCAAGCGTCTATAATCGATCAGAGCAGGAGGAAAAGGAAGGCATATTAATGTCAGTCCACACTTGAACAAGACGCCAAATGCTACTAGCCAAATCACATTCGAAGAAAATATAGTCATTAGATTCCATACCAAAATTGCAAGATGGGCATGCAATAGAAGAATCACAAGCCCCCGTGAAGATAAATTTAAACGATTTGAAAGTCTATGCAAAATGAGCAGCCAAATGAACATTTACCTTACGAGGTAAAAGCTTAGACCATCCGGTACTAGGACAAAGCAATGGTAGTAAGCAATTGTCAATGTCAGATCTCATGGCTTGGAGAGAGAAGCTATCATCATCTAGAGTTTTTCAAGACCAAGCATCAGGACGGTTGTTCAAAGAAATTTGCCCTAACTCCAAAATCAAAACTTCAAGAACCACTACATTTCAACTACCTATACTTTTTCTATTCCAATTCCAAACCCAAGCCTCGTTGGAAAAATGGTCCGCAAGCATACAATTAGCATTAGAGTCTAAGTGATATAATTTGTTATATGTGGAACGTAAAGGCCCATTTCCATCCAAGTTACCTTTCTAAAAATGAATGGACATGCCATCACCCACTTTACGACACAAAGAGTAAGACAAAATAATATCGCGAGCATGCAATTTAGAATAAGAGAGAAATAATAGAAGACCAAATACCTCTACTGTTACATCCTTTCAAGTCAAAACCAGCTTCATCACCATGAATTGCTGTAATCACTCGAACCCATAAAGATTCCGGGTTATGAACGGAACACCAATGCCATTTAAAAAGAGCTAGATTAAAAGCTTTCAAACTCCCGATCTCTAAACCACCCTTATCAAAAGACGCCAAGATATTGTCCCATTTGATCCACACCATTTTTCTTTTATCTCCGCTACCTCCCCGATAGAATGAAGCCCAAATGGATTCTAACGTTTTGAGAACGGTTTCTGGACAATTAAAGATCGACATATAATAGATGCCAATACTTCCAAGCACAACTTTATAAGAGTTAAACAACCACCAATAGAAAGCAAGTTTGCTTTTCATGAAGAAAGTTTAGTACGAAATCAATCAATTAGAGGATGCCAGTTAGCAAGCAAAATCATATTAGAACTAATCGGTAATCCAAGGTAAGAAAATGGGATATTACTGGAAGAACATCCCATGTCACGAGCCATATTTTCAGACTCAATCGTGCTCACACCGAGACCATAGACATAAGACTTAGAAATATTAAGTTTGAGGCCTGAAGCAAGAAAAAAGACATGCAAAATTCTAATAATGTTGTCCATGTCTTGCCTGTTCCAATCGGATTGAAACTCGTGTTTCCTGTCTTTTTTCCACGAATAAGGCCGGTAGCAACTACATCTTTTAATGCTAAATGCAATCCTTCATTAACAATAATGAACATGAAAGGGCTTGAGGATCATCTTGACGTAAACCACATTTGATCGAATAACATTAATTGTTATATAATTGCGCTTTTTATCAAATAACCAATTAGACCATCTATAATATTTAGGAAGAAGAAGAAGAAGAAGATAAAAACCCTACGCAGCTTCTCTCCCCCATGGGGGGGGGGGGGGGGGCGATTTTCTTCATGGTCCCTTCACAATTCGTAAAGGGTTTTAATTCTCATCTCTCATCATGATCAAGATCGCACTAATTGTTGAATCTTGTTAGGTTTTCAATTAGTAGAAATCTGATTTCCGTGTCTCTCTTCCAGTGTGGGGACGATTTTTCTCACTTGTTCCTTCTCTTTGATTAGGGTTTCATTATGATTTTATAACTTGTGATGATTTTTCGTCTTTGATTGATGTTAAAATCAAAAGAGAGTGCAATTGTGTATATTACTCCTACCTTTTATTCAATTGTTTACGGCTAGGGTTTTTTGGGTTTTGTTGGCTTTCAGTTTGTTTTTAAAACCGATGGTTATGATTACATGATTACGTTTGTGCTGGAAAACACTCATTAGGGTTCTTTTTTCAGCTAATCATGGAATCGTGGTGTTATGGGGGTGTGATCGTGTGTGGAATTTTGTTAGGGTTCAGCCTTGATTCCTTATTCTTCACGGATTGCTGGGTTTCAATTCTTGTTAACGTCCTGTTTAGGGTTTCTGTCGACAAGAACTGTTGGGGTTTGATACAGAGGGTACGCATTATCTGGTGTTGTTTTCTCTGTATTTGATCGTCTTCATGGCTGGTTTCTGCTGGTCATGGTGGTTTTTGCGGTGGATCTTGGTCGGGGTGAATTAGGGTTCCTTCTCTCAAGATTTTGCTGCTAGGGTTTCCTGCACATGTTTGGCTGCTGATCTGATTTGAATACGGCTAGGGTTGTTTCTGGTCGTGAATTCCAGCGGGGACATGTTCGTGGGTGGTGATGAGAATTGGTTCAAGTCGTTGGGTGAAGGCTGATGAGTGGTTCCGTCCAGTAGTTGCTTGGGTTGGCCTAGGGTTTACTTCTACTCGGATTTGGCCATTTGTTAGCCATTTGCATGCGGCTAGAGTGGTTTTGTTTTTGGTGTGGATCGTTGGTTCATGCATGTAGCCATTTGAAGTCGTGGTTGTTTGCTGATTGTCAGCTTGTTGGGGTGGGTTTGGACCTTTAGCCATCGTTCGAGTTGGTAGGGCACTCTCATTCCTTGTCGAGAAGTTGTGTACGTAAGTCTGGTCCTTTTGCCATCCTTTGAGTTGGTAGGGCAGGTTGAAGATGCGACTTCAGATATGTTTGCTGCATTGCAGCTGGTAGTTGGTCGAGCACTCGTGGTCAAGCAATGAAGCATTGAAGATTGAGTCGTTCACCATGGATGTGGTTCATTTGAACCTTGTCTAGGTTACATTTAGATTTCATTTTAAATGTAATTTAGTTACTATTCTATTTGTTTAGTAGGATAGTTGGATTTTCTGCGGTTAGCAGTTGTATGTAGCTTTGTTATTTAGGTTGAGTCATATCGCCTATGTAACGGGCAGAGGACATGAGATGTACACTCATGTCAATTGTACTTCATGGATTTTTGGATATGTTTACCGGGGTTTTAAGACCCTTTTACCCAAAAAAAAATATTTAGGAAGATCCAACTAAACTCATCCGACATCCAACTAGACTCATGTTTAACCAATAAGTCTCCAACTTAAGGTAATTAAATTAAATCATAAAAATGAAAAAATATTATGGTTCTTCCTATTTTCTTAATAAGCTTTTGGCTTAGCCTATGAATATCGCCAATAGACACCTGCCCCTGACCTTATTACCAACAAGGGCCATGAAAAAGATCACCCTTTTGTGTCTTTAGGTGATGAAATTTGATCTTCATAATTATTTTTACTATTTATAATCAAATTGAACAACTCCCTTTTGTTTTTCAGTGTTAAATACTAAATAAATACGAATAGATAATTGGGTTGTTAAGATATGTTGGTTTAAATTATTTTACGGGTAATATAAAAAATAAAATTGTTCCATTTAAAATAATGAAGCTGCCATATCACTTTTAGAAGCAATATTAAATTAAACAGCAAGAAGCACATGGCTATATGGAGTTGCCAACATTTGAATGAACCAAATTTAGGTGTTACATAAAAATCAGATTAAGACTATTCATGTAGATGTCGAGTTTGGTTTGGTTTTGTTAGGTAATATATTACTTTTAATATTCTTTTGTTTACATATTCTTGACATAAAAGAGCATCTTTTGTAGACCTTTTGTTTCCACAAACAAAATAATATTTCATTCAGCCGTTCCTCTCGAGTTCAACACTCTATTATAGAAGGGATAGGTTTCAAAGACCCTCCCAAAACTATAAGTGATCCTTTTATTTTTTTTATTTTTTATTTTACTTTTTATAATTTGTTTATATTCTAAAACTGTGAAACGGAAAGCGTGAAATAAAAAATATAAAATTTACAAAGTCAAAGGTATTAAATTGAAAAAAAAAAAAAAATACCAAACAAAAACTAACAAAAACTGTGTTATACTTTAAACAGCGAATCAAAGGAGGATGGAGGTTGTTTGTGAAAACAAAAAAGTTACCAATAACACAACACAATTTCAAAATAAAAATGAAAAATAGTGACATGTATATGATAAAAGGGGAAATCTTACCTGCTTTTCTAAGCAGGAAAGTTATCTGCTTTTCTTTGTAAAAAGAGGGGGGAAACATGTACGTATGAGATAATGGAAGGGTTTAATTATAATTTTTTTTAAATATTTACAAAGCAAAGCAGGCAATTGCCTGCTTTGTTGATGCAGGTAATATTTTCCCATGATAAAATGCAATAAACAAAGGTACATAGTGAACAACATGACTTTGTTAACATGAATATAAAAGTATCAAATAAAAACTAAAATCGCGCATCAAATATGTTACCCAACGCATTTCAGACATATAAATTTTAATAATGTCACATATACCAATCATGAACACATTACTTGATGCACGACGCAATAAACTGTTGTTTTTCTAAAAGGTTTAGTTTTGCAATTTAAAAAAGGTTAGCGGCGTAACTTGTTGCTCATTTGCCTTCCACCTTTATGAAAATGCTATTTTGATGAAATGAAAAACTCAATACATTGAATAATTGAGTTAGAAAGTTTTGGTAGATTAACTGCATTAAAAAAAAACTAAAAGGCAAACTAAAGATTCAATAAGACAAACGCAAGTCTTTTTTTTAGCTAAAGTTTGATCATACTTCTTGAAAATTGATAATGTGAAAAAACATGGTACTAATTATTACCAAAAAAGCGTAAATTTCAAGTTATGTCATTTGTGGAATAATGTTACATAAACACATACGCATTTGAACATATGAATTTATAATTATCGAATAATATCTGAATCTATAATCACTGCGAGTTGACCGAAAGTAATACCTTTGTTGAATAAAGAATGAACGAATAAAAAAGTATCCATGTGTGACTCGATGCGAGTGAGTAAAAAATATACTAAATGACGACTACAACTTTTAGTATTGTGTTACATTTTTGTTGGACCTGTAAAATATCTGTTTTGATATCTTTGATATTTGAGATTTTTATAATTGATAACCTGCACTACAAAAAGAAGTCAAATTCTACATGATTATTTTTACACTTTATGTAGACATGTATTTTTATTTATAAATTTACATGCTATTAAGATGTGTTTAAAATGAACACAATTACAAACGTGTAAAAACATGATTTTATCGACGGTTATAGGCGTGTGAAAAAACTTACACACTTATCAATGTGTAGTAAAATAATCACACTATTTAAAAAAAGTCTCAAAACATGTAAAAATTGTTTATAGAAAAAATAAAATACAAATAGAGAGTGGACCATATGATTTTACACGCTTGTATATATGGAGGTGATTTATTTAGCAATATGATTTTTATATATTAATATTATTTTTCTACACTTATACATGTGTATTTTGGATTTTTGTGTCTATGCTTTTTCATATGAACATTTAACTATTTGGTTCACATATGCAAATGTTAAAATATTATTTACGTAACATATGTCCACGCACTAATAAAGCGTGTATTTTGATAGTTTAAAAGCGTGGATTCTTTAACTGAAAAATGTATAGAATCTGACTATCAGTTGTAACGCTGATTCTTAGGCTGTTATGAAATAAGCACTACATCATGATTTAATTATCTTCATAATGAAAATTTATCGAGATTAAACCATTAGATTAAAAATATAAATTTTGGTGACATTAACAAATGTTTATAGTGATTAGAAAACAAAAAGACTTGTAATTAGGGGTGTTCATCAGTTCGGTTATTGGGTTGTTCGGGTCGATTAATTTGGTTAATCTTTTTTTGAGTATAACCGAGAACCGAACCAAACCGGCCAAATTAGAATTGATTAAACTGAACCGAATAACCAAACCAAATAACCCGAATTAAATAATTTTAATTATTTATTCATTTATTTATATAGATTTTTAGGAAGGAAAAAAAATCAAGTTTAAAATATGTTATATTTATAGTATGAAAGAGTTTTAATATATTTTTTTAAAACAAATCCTCTCATGTTTATTTGAACATGAGAGATAATGTTATGCTTGTTGTGATAGTACATTGTCATTATTGCAAAATATTTATTTTATTTTAGTTCAAATGTACAATTACATTAAACATAACATTACCTCTAATGTTCAAGCATGAATTAAACTATGTAGGGGGCAGGGCCCACCCTAAAAAAATAATAAAAAAAAAATGCAACACTAATGTTCAAGCATGGATTAAACTATTTAGGGATAATTTAGTTTGATGTTACAAATAAATCTGCGATTCGACCATCTTAAAATAAATTCGCCCCCTCCTCTCCAAAAAAAATGTTTAAGTTCCGTTTATGTGTTCAAGTGAACATGAAAAGATATAAATATATAAACAAATATTTATATTTATTTGAATTCGGTTTTCAGTTTAGATTGCTAGAACCATAACCGAGCCGAAAATCGAATATTTAATTTGATTCGGTTTAGTTTTGACAAATTAGGTTTGATTACAAGTTCGATTCAATTATTTTTGGTTCAGTTTGGTTCGATTATGGTTTCGGTTTATTTGGGTATTACCCAAACCATGAACACACCTACTTGTGATTTATCACTGATTCATTCACAAGGTTAAATTATGGCCCATGACTTATGGGCTTTGCATTATGGGTTTGTTTTGCCTTTTGGGCCACAACTTTTGGACTAATATCATACTTTATGCAGTTTTCTGAATTAGTCATTGTCGGGCTAGAGTTCAGCTCGGCTCGTTTTACACCTGTAAGCAAATGAGCAAGCGATATGTAAATGAAGAAAATTAGTTGGTGTAAATGGGCATGACATGGTAGCAACTAAAAGTCGGTATAACTAATTTATAGTTAAATATATAATCTAAAATTTTGCCCCTCAACTGTTGGAACTAGTGAGGGAATTTGTGAAGCAGCTTTTTGGAGGATCGTTAGCTGGTTCAGGTTACTAACCTCCACTTGGAGTGAGTTCCTTTTTCAAATAGTGGTTCTCAAAACACCCTCGTGGTTGCAAGTCTGGGTCAGTTCTCCCTGGGCATTTATGCAATTTGCCAGTTCTGATTTGAATTATGGAGCTAAACGCTCTCGTTATTAAACTATGTTTGGGATCCCCAACATCTGTTTTGTTGTAGGAGCACTCGCTTGAACCTTTGACATTTATTGGATATTGAGTCTGGGTCATGTTTGGACCTTTGACATTTCATGGTGCGGGTCCACGGCTTTGGTCATTTCTTCTGTTTGATTCTGAAGTTTCCCTGGTAATGATGGTTGAGTTTATATAGAACTTGTTCTTGAACCACCTGCAAAAAACGATGAAAAGTAGTCAGGTCACAACAACATGGGAAAAGCTGATACTGTATTATACTTATTAACAGATAGGCCAAATCTATATGTAACGAAAAGGAAAAACTGAATCCAACAGGAGTATTACAAAGGTGAGAGGTTTCAAGTTTGATCTAAGAGGAAAAGAGTTGCACATGGAAATTTGATCGGATTAGAGATTTCAAAGTACAATATATTGAACTAAACCTTCAAGAAGAAATCGTTCACAAAAATTGCCAACAACATCCTCACAGCCTGCGCCTAAAGTGTCCCATCCTTCCTCTGTTGCTGAGTCAACCTCAGATTCGATGCCCAATATAACAAGATGTAACCTCCGAATACTTACCCACCCCCGTAACCAGCCACCATCATCTTCCATCACACCATCATCATCTCCAATCTCGACCTCTTCTGAGGTTCACAAAACTGTTCACATCGGTACGATGCTTGGATTCAACCTACAAGGAAAAGAGAATGACGTGGCTAGTCTTCTCAACAACGGTGATTGCAAGGTTCATCCATGAATGTGCTATCTCTTAACATTAGAGGGGTGGGAGAAGACCACAAAAGAAGCTGGTCAAAGAGGCTTTGCTTTGATAATAAAGTCAAGTTCCTGGGACTCCAAGAAACCAAGGCTCATGATGTTAATCGTTCTCTCATTCAAGCATTGTGGCATAACACCCCCTTTGATTATGTTGCCAAAAAATCTGATGGTAGATCAGGTGGAATAATTGCAGTATGGGACACAATGTCATTCTCGTTGCTTTCGTCCATGGAGGGCGACGGCTTCATTGCCATCTTGGGAAAATGGATTAACATTGACTCTCCTTGCCTTATGATTGTGGTATATGCGCCACAAGAACAACGAAAAAAGGACAAGCTTTGGTGGGATCTCACAGCAATAATCTCACACCACAATTCTCTTTCCATTGTGTTAGGCGACTTCAATGAAGTTAGAACTGCTTCGGAACGTTTGGGTTCCATTTTTGACAGTAGAGGGGCCACAAGATTTAATGGTTTCATATCTAACTCTGGGTTATGTGACTTACACTTAGGTGGAAAACGATTCACTAGAATGAATAGATGCGGCTCAAAGCTTAGCAAGATTGACCGTATTCTTGTTTCCAAACACATTGTCGACCTTTGGCCTAATTCACACATATTGGCTCTTCCTAGAGAGTTCTCGGATCACTCACCTCTTCTCCTCACAAACTCGTGTGTCGACTTTGGGCCGACTCCATTTAAGTTTTACAACTCGTGGCTTCTCCACAATGATTTTCCCTCTATTTTCTTAAGTTGTTGGCTCAACTCAGTAGGCCATGCCCACCCACATCCTGCTGTCAACTTTAAATTAAAACTACAAGCTTTGAAGTCCACGATAAAAAATTGGAGATCGTCTGTTAAACTTAATGAGTCCGTTTCTACTGTTTCTCTAAGGGACATGATTGATGCAATTGACTCTAAGGCCGAGATCAGCCCCCTCACTACCTATGATATTGAGAACAGATGCTTGTTGGTTAACGAATTAATGGCTTTGGAATGCCGCAATCTGAAGGACCTTCGCCAAAAAGCCAAGGTTAGATGGGCTCTAGAAGGAGATGAAAACACCCGGTTTTTCCATGGCATCATAAACAACAACAGAAACCGTTCTAGAATCAATGGTCTCAATATCCTTGGTGCTTGGGTCACAGACCCCGTTTCAATTAAGAATCACATCTTCAACTTCTTTGAATCAAAATTTAAAGAACCAAACACCTCTCGTCCCACCTTTACTAGCAACCTCTTCAAACACCTCTCCCATGACGAAATCCATCTTCTTGATCAACCCTTTACCTCCCTTGAAATCAAGGAGGCAGTGTGGGATTGTGGGGGTGATAAAGCCCCAGGCCCGGATGGATTCACTTTCAAACTCATCAAAAAATATTGGGACACCATCAACCATGATATTATCTCGTATGTCAAGCACTTTGATTCATCCGCTTCTATCCCTAGAGGCTGCAATTCGTCCTTCATCACACTCATCCCCAAATATGATGATCCTTTAGTGATCGGTGACTTTAGACCTATTAGTCTCATAGGGTGCCAATACAAGATCATTGCCAAATTACTCGCAAATCGTCTTGCCTTAGTCATCTCTTCGGTTGTGGGGGAAGTGCAAACGGCTTTCATTAAGGGTCGTCAAATCATTGATGGGCCTCTTATGGTTGATGAAATCGTATCTTGGGCAAAGAGAAAAAAGAAAAAGCTTATGTTCCTCAAAGTCGACTTTGAAAAGGCATTTGACACTTTAAATTGGTCTTTTTTGATGTCAATCATGGAACAAATGGGATTTAGCTCAAAATGGAGGAATTGGATCTTCTCATGTCTTGACTCGGCTTATGCTTCGGTTCTCGTAAATGGGTCACCAACCACGGAATTTAAAGTTCAAAGAGGTCTTAGACAAGGTGACCCTCTCTCGCCTCTCCTCTTTATTTTGGCGGTTGAAGCTCTAAACGTGGTCCTCCTTGAAGCTACTAACAACAACTTCTTTCACGGAGTCAAAGCAGGGAAAGACAATATCCATATTTCACACCTTCAATTTGCGGATGATGCATTAATTATGGGAGATTGGTCCCTAAATAATGCACAAAACCTTTCTAGAATCCTAAATTGCTTCCATCTTGCCTCCGGTCTTAAGGTCAACTTCAACAAAAGCAAGCTTTATGGTATTGGTGTTAACACTATTGAGTTAAACTTCCTTGCAAATACCTTAGGGTGTCAACCTTCCAATTTCCCTTGCACCTACTTAGGTCTCCCGATAGGTGCAAAAATGTCTAGATGCATAAATTGGTCCACCTTAGTTGACAAGTTCCATAAGAGGCTTTCTAATTGGAAAGCTAAGTCCCTTTCTTTCGGTGGACGCCTTACCCTCATCAAATCCGTTTTTGGTAGTCTTGGGGTGTACTTCTTCTCCACTTTTAAAGCCCCTACCAAAATCATCCACACTTTAGAAGGAATTAGAAGAAACTTCTTTTGGGGAGGCGCCTCGGAAGACAAAAAAATTGCTTGGGTTGCTTGGAACAAGCTCACATCATCTAAATCAAATGGTGGCCTCGGGATAAGTAGTTTAAAATCTAGCAACCAAGCATTGCTTGCAAAATGGTGGTGGCGGTTCCATAATGAAGGAAATGCTCTTTGGTGCAAATTGATCCGCTCAATTCATGGGCAAAGTGGTGATTCAAATACCACTTTACCTCTTAAATCAAAGTCTGGTACCTGGTACCACATTGTGTCCATAAAGAATGATCTTCTCAAGTTAGGCATTGATATGTCCTTGATCTTTAAAAAGAAGATTGGTAACGGAAATCATACGAGGTTCTGGACGGACAATTGGGTAGGTGGAGGCCCGCTAAAGCTTTCATTCCCGAGATTATACCGTTTAGACACAAACCCTCAGTGTGTTGTGTCTGATAGAGCTCCAACTTTTCATCAGTGTTATGCCACGACTTCTGCTCCAATTGCTACTGTTTCTTCTCAAATTGGGCCTTCTGCTTCCCAAGTGGGTCTTGTGTACAATTGGTCTTGGCTTCGGCCTATTCGTTCAGGGCCTGATCTTGCTGAGCTTGAAGATCTTTGCAGTTTGGTTGCTCATCTGCGCTTGTCAGACAATCAGGATAAATGGGAATGCACCATAGACAACTCAAGATCATTCACTGTGAAAGGTATGCGGTCACACATTACCCACCTGTCAACAAACACTTCCCTTATCCCTATTCGTTGGAACTCAATTCTGCCCTCTAAGGTCAATATACTCACATGGAGAATTGCTAATATGAGGCTCCCAACTCGGGTCAATCTCGATTACAGGGGTATCGATTTAGATAGTATCCGATGCCCTATATGTGATGCTGCAATTGAGACCGAAAATCACCTTTTCACCGAATGTGATTTATCCAAATCCACTTGGAATCGTGTCCTAGAATGGTGGGGAATTCAAATCATAAGCATCACAAACATCAATGACGTTATAAGCCTCGCATATCAGGCTCACTTGCCTGCAACTACTGTTAAGGTCTTCGACTCAGTAGTCCAAACCACCTTGTGGGTTCTGTGGCGGTTCAGAAACGAAGCAACATTTGCCATCAAGCGTCCCAACAAAGATTTAATCATCAACGATATCAAGTCCTTATCTTTTAATTGGTTTTCTAGTAGGAAAAAAAGGTCTTCTTTAAATTGGATAGAGTGGTCTTGTAACCCTTGTAATGCTCTATCCATAACTTTGTATCCTTCTTCCTAGCTTCTTGCTAGAGGTTCTCTTTTTTATATTCATTGCCGTTCAAAAAAAAAAAAAAAAAAAAAACAATGGCATAAGCCAGCAACCAATATACATCTCATATAAAGGTAAAAGATATACAAAATGTGAAACAAAGCAATTAGCCGTTCACAATGAGTTGGGATCCCCTTCCACTTGATGGAGGGACACGCAGCTACGAACTTTGATGAATCCCAGCCAAAGTAAGGTGTCAATGTTGTGCCCTGATGGGCATTGGGCAAAGTGTCATACACCAGTTTAGAGTGTTCTTAGAGGTCGCATACCAACTCTAAAGTTGAACAAACTGGGATGTGACATTCTATTATACCCTTCCCTATTCAAGATGCTCTACATTGTCTAGTCTCCACTACAAGTATTTTGAACAGTGATTATTCATCAACATTAAATAGGAAAGGGACACCCCATTTACATGGTTCATAGTGCAGCAACTCTGAGTACCACATGAAACCTATACAGATTTAAAAAAAAAAAAAAAAAAAAAAAAAAAAAAAAAAAAAAAAAAAACGATCTCTTGTAGCGTTTACTTCCAATGTTACATGACTGCATGAGCATCTTAGACTATACTACACATTCCTTCAAGGCCTAAAAGACTACATGTATCATGAAGCTTTTACTAATACAAGAGAAAGTTAATACATTACAAAAAGACCACTATTAAATAGTATCCCAGGGAAAACGCTCTGTATGTGCCAAATTAGTGTATGAGTAATGCGTTGCAATGGTTGACTAAATCTAGACTCGCAAAGCCAAGTAATAACACTACACAGATTCCAAAAATAGGGTCTTAAAATCAAATTAAGGTTATTAAATTTGCACCATATCTCACAAATTAGTTTATTTAGTAATGTGATTTAGCTCAAACAGTTCAAATGTGGTTAATGATGGGCAAATGGTGTCTAATTAATTTTAATTATTAGACTCACAATATCTTGCTTTCTCAAAATATTAGTTCTTGGATCATACTATTTTCGTATCTTACTTTCTCAAAATTAAGATAAGCAGATTCGAAATACGAGACATGAAAAGCATCACTGTTTCTATTTGGTGATCGATTTCCATAATCTCCATTCACTACATCCCCGCATTAAATTTTGAAGTTTTCAAGTACTTGAATAGCAATGATGTTGGAAAAGGTCAATACCCACACTCGAATAGTTGTATACCAAATGTATGATAGGAAAATGAACACATGCTAATGGTCCCTTTATTAGCAAAGTATATCCAATTCCCACAAACCTCAGCACATGAAATAACACCTATAACTTTTAACACTGGACAAACTAATAATGGACTGAGTGGATGGACTTCTACTTACACATATAGAACAATGATAACCCTATAAAATGTTGAGCATGAACAATGGCATCGGGTTCAAGGTAATTAAGTACTAAAACATTTGATTATGAATCAATAAGTGTATACATTTGGTACCTGTCTTTTATTAGAAATGCTATGTGTGCACAGAATGTCCTATTTCCAGTTAAAGACAAGAAATTAAAGCTGACATATTCACAACATCTGAAAATTCAAGAAAAGTATAAGATTGGGCTATAACTACAATGACAAAAACCGCAATAGAGATTGTTGATTATGATAAATGACTGTAAGTAAAACCCCAATAATTCAGAAGAAGAAACCACTTTGACTAAAATCATATATGTCAAAGGACAACAGGAAGACCAGTTGCACACAGTCTTGTTACTGCAACTTAATATAACTAGTTTAACTTATCTTCTTAGGGAGTATTCCATTATATATATTTACTAAGAGCAATCATGTCCATGCTACATATCAAATGACGATAGTAGCTCAATAACATTGATAGATGCATATTTAGAGCCACAAATGAGTGCAACAGTAAACGTGAAAGCTTGATGCACGATATTGGACAGGATGGGTGAAGATCTTAATGACCATGAAATAACATTTGAACATATAGGTGAACAGTGAAAACATGAAGTTATTAGTTACTGTATAACTTACTGCTTATGATGAAAATCGTTACATTCGATTACAATGATTTGTGATGAGCAAATATGAACTTATGAATTGTAGATGTGTGTAATTAATGTTTCATCAATTGTATTGTATACACTGAAAGTTGACCGCTTAATATGAAGCTGAATCACGATCCACTTAGTTAACTGATAAAGTGCTGCACTTTTCTATAATAACTTCTATAAACCAGAATCCATGGCTCGTAAAGTATAAATTGGACCACATTATCGGCTATAAAGTCCGAGTCTATTGTGAGGCTTATTGAATTCTTGGTGGGATTGAGACTTGTGGTTAATGAATGTAAGTAATTAGACTTGTACAGCAATGGTGATCTTGTGAGTACTACACACTATACAGATAAATATTATGCTTTCATTTCAAGAATTTTCAGTACATATATAAGTTCAAAGTGACAATAAGGATTGGTGATGCTAGCTGATCACACAGATGCTGGCTTACATGAATAGGCTCTAGGCAGGCAACACGTACTAAGGTTAATAAGGGATTTTTTTCGACTGATTGTTCAGTGCTGGAAAAAAGTAAATGTGATTTCAGAAGAATTAAGTAATTATCAATCTCAAGTTATATGACCTAAACCATGAGCTCCTAATATCAAGAGAAGAAGCAACAGTATGGAACAACAAAGCAGTCGCAGGAACTGTAATGGGGAGGAGACACGCATAAGCTGAATAAAGAGTCCAGTAACTAGAAAAATTGAACATGATAGTGAATCTATTGTGAGTATTCATGATGAATTTTGATGCATTTATCAATTTTATACTTGGATATTTTGCATGTATCGTGGTATTGATTAGGAGTTTTGTTGCCTTGGTCTAAAAAAGTCAAACTAAATTGTTTTCAAAAAAATTGTATATCTAATACTTAGTTTAAGTTGTAAAAAACCAAGAGCAGCCGTTCCATTTCTAAAGATCTACTTGCTTTTAACACTGTTACTCCTACTTGCTTTCACGAAATCATCATTAAAAAACATTTGCACTCCCTGAAGAGGCTCTTGAGTGCCTTTCGAACTGTGCATCGGTCATAGCACACATTAAAACATAAGACTGTATACGTCTCAAAAGATAGGAATTTTTAACAGTAAACACTTTATCAAATGCCAAATTGTCCAATTACTGTGAAATTTAGTGTTGGAGGTACAATAATTATTAAAGATGGCATCATGGCAAGTATTTTAGCAATAGAAAATTGTTAGCACTTTGACCTCATAAAAGCATTATGAATAACCCTAACCCCACCACTCTTCAAAAAGTAGGAAAACAATAACTTACCTAATACTTTACTTGCAATTTCCCACTAAAGTCTTGGTGACTGATACTTTGTCGACACAACTTTGTTTTGAACAGCAGCAATTTTCATTAAAAAGTATCACTCTAGTAAGGATCTAGAGGATAGAAATTTCATACAGATTTTGTACAAGCCCTTATCGGATCATTGATCCAGTCGATCCAACATGGATTGACTTGCGTATTCTTATATGAAGGATCCATGAGTGTGATCGAAAAGACTTTTACTTCATCCCCAAATGTATCCTTATGTGGAGGTTTTCAGTCGAAACATACACCATTCCTAATGGACCAAGCTGTTGTTTGAACTACAACATCAAAGCATGCCTTGATAGAAGTATCAAGATTAGTCGAGTCTGCTCAGGTAAGAAGATTTCCATGTCCTTAGGGTAGTCTTTGAATACCCCACCAGAAGAGACCATAGACAATAACGATGTAGCAAAGATGCAATCAAGAAAAAAGTTTTGTGATGTTTCTTTATCCTCATCACAGATCGGGCATCAAACGGAGTCTAAGTCTATACCGAGTGCATCGAGATTGAATTTAGTGGGAAGACGATCGATAGCCAAACACCAAGAATGGATGTTTATTTTAATGCTGAGGTTTTTGTTCTATCGAATTTCAACAGCAACCGATCCCACGGGTAGATCATCGATAAGTTTTCTCAGTAGGTGTACATGGTAATTAAGTTTTGGTGTAATTTAAGGTACAATCCCATCGGTCTGTAAGAATAGATGGTACAACAATTGGGAGACATGCTCAGCCCAAAGTATAGTACACACTTAACCATATATTCAAGATTATATTGCAAACTCCTAAATTCATTTGCAGTATACTGTTAATTGCTCCTAAGTTGGAGGAAAACAAGGTAGGTGTCCTGACATGCGTTAACTCAATGAATTAGAGGGAAATTGGTGAAGAATAATGTAGTTAACATTATTGCCCATGTTAATAATAATTAAACTGAATAGACCAGCATTAAGGCAATGAATATGGCCAGCATAATTATGAACTCTTAGTACCTTGCACTAGTTAGTACTTTAGCTAGACAGCAAATAACCACTGATATGTAATTGAAAGATCATTGTAATGACAGCATAGATTCATAGAACATAGACAAACAACTTATTAGCCATCTTAGGATGCAAATTAACTTTGATCACTGCATTATATTACAGCAAACGCTATATATGAACAAATTATTGATCAATTTAGGATGCAACATAAGTCTGGTCACCCCATCAAATTACAACGAACAGAAAGAATACTATAGTAGACATAAATGATCTTAAGTAGCTATTCTATGAAATTCTACCATATCAAATTGCATATACATAAGGATTGGCTTTTCACAGTAACAGCAATTCAACTTGACATTACCAACCAAAATTGCACACCTCGAGCAATGTAAGTATGTAACGGAATTGACCAACCAATTAAAGGGCATAAAGCAATATTAGATAGCGGACTAACCAGTAATTAAGATTTCTCCAGAAGAAGCTCTACTTGCTCTCAAAGCACAAGGGGCAAACTAGCAATGACCTTCAGAGTTTTATGTATGCTTAAACCCTAAATCCCTATAAAACCAATAGAATTATCAGAAAGAAGTAGTTGCCAAGTTTTAAAAAAATTCAAAAGCCCCAAATAAACTAATCAAGGCAACACACATATACCCCGTATACAACAAGTACTAACCTGCATAAAAATTCCTTTTTAAGTTAGTGCCTCTTTATATATATATAGATGCCCAACCACTTTACAAGATTTTGTTGCGTGCATCTCGGTCATTTGCCCACAATGCCGCAAATGCAAACCATCCTCAATCTTGGATGTCCGTCTGTTTTCCATCTTATTAATCAAAAGATACTGAAGAGATTAAATGAGTACCAAAGATATAACTATGATTTGTACATCCATGTTAAATAGTATCATATATCACAACATAGATATATACAACAAATTACAAATTTTATCAATGTATGACCAAGTGTTTGTGCCTGCAAAAGAGCTGCTACTTTAACATAAGCCCTACATGTGAGATACAATGCTTAAATTAGATCATTTCTTTGAAGAAAAATGAAAACTTTTTTTTACTTGTCTTTCTGGAAAGCTAAAATTAAGTAGACCCATATTGTCTTTAGATATACTTATAATCCAAATTAGTCAAAGATTAGAAAAAAAAAAAAAAAAAAAAAAAAAAAAAGCAGTTAAATTAAATTAAAAAAATTGGGAGAAATGGGGAAATTTTATTAAAAAGTTTGTTTATATATATTTTTTTTCTTTTAGGAAGATAATTAAAGGGTAAATTGCAGTTGAGATGAAGAAATAATGAGAAGTAGTGTAGCTAGTACCTAGCTTGTTAATGATTTCAAGAAAAAACCCTCTTCTTGCTCCAGATCAAGAACAAGTACATGATTTCAAACTCCAAAGTCCAAAGTTGAATATTATAATAATAATTACCTATGGATAAAAGGAAAACATATTAAATAAAGAATAAATCAATCATCAAAATAGTACAAAATTAACAAAAGGTACAAAAAAAACATTATTCCTGTACCTGTTGTATCCAAGATCATCTTCTTCATTTTGAATCTGATATAACCTAACAAAAAAGAGAGAGAGAGATATATGCATACAATATATGATAAATTAATAAGAAACCAAATAGTGGATAGTTGATTAGTCATCAAAACATATTAAATATCTGTCCAGGTGTCCACTCCTTTTTTCTGCAGCTTCTTTATTATCCAATCCAGTATATATAAAACACATAAAACATAGTCATAAAAACACCTAAAATAGTATGAAACACAACCAAAAAAATATGTTATAGCATGAAGATATATGGTAGAGAGTAGTTGACAGCAAGAGAAGTGAGCACATGCATCAAATATATAGTCCATCTACACATATTGCTTGCATATGCTCACTCTCTTCTGTCAACTTCTTTTTTTCTTCATGAACAACCTCCTCTACATCCTGTGATTTAAAAAAAGACCCAAGATTAGATACACATATCTAAAACCATAAAAAGTCACATTTTTTTATTTAAAAAGAAATATACCCATCATGAATGTAAAGTGCTTTGAGATTACAACTTAACATTAAAGAACCATAAGAAATCCAAGAAACTAATAAAAGAAACATGCCCACTAACAAAAGAAACATACCCATTAAAAAAGATTGCAACTTGAGGTTTCTTGTCACCATTTATATATTCATTCATTCATCATTTTTCATAAATGAGGTATTTAATCAGACGTGCGCAGCCTAACTGATAATGTAAGGTGGAGGATGGAGAGACAAGAGCAATAAAACACACAACATGTGATGCTTACATATTCATAGTATTAACCTGAGCAAAATAAATATAGGTGCATGAACAAGATTAACAAGAGTATAAAATAGTTGTAATGAAAGTGATTGGAAGAACATGAAATTGTTGTCGAAATATGATTGGTAAGGAATATAATAAGAAAGGTATGATTGGTGGGAGTGCGTTTAAGACTATGTTTATCATGTGGGTTGCCAAAATATTATTTTTTTAATAAAGTCATTCAATCTTCATATTCAACTAGGGGGTGTTTACCAAATTAAGTGGTTCCATATGAACTACTTAATTAGTCTCTTAAAGGGGAGGACAAAGCTTTGGTAGGTCTCCCCATTAAGTGGTATTAAAGGATTGGGCCCACATTAAGTGGTTCATATGGAAAAAAGAAACACCCCGGCAACCCAAGTTGGCAACCTGCAATCTGCCACATGGCAGCCCCCAAATGGCTAATTGTTATTTTTTTTTTCTTTTTTCTTTTTCTTTTTCATTTTTAATACTTATTATTTTATATTATCAGGTTGGGTTGTTGATAAATGGTAAAAAAATATAGATTTGTTGTATGTATTAGTTGTGTAGGTGGATGAAAGAGATAATAATATTTTATTAAAAGATTTGGTTGTGATGTGTTGTTGATAAAGATAGTCTAATAACAATGACAATGAAGGGACCGGAGGTGGGGGATCACTGGGCCACGAGCATGGCCATCTCTGAATTTTTGAAATTGTTTAAAACTTTTGACGAAATTACAAAATGAGTCATTTCGTTGTTATATATAAATTGTTACCGTTTATATAATATAAAAAATTAGTTATTTAGACGCTCAATATATTATTTATTTAAAGATATTTTTATTTAAATATTTTTTTTTGTGAAAAAAATGTATACACAACATATAATTATTAATAAGACAAATTTTAAAACTCATAAAATTTTGCTCATGTTGCACATTTTCAAAAACGACCTTAGAGCAAAGGGTAAGGAGGCCTTTTAACATGCCAAATACATCATTCTTCTCTTTTGGCGTGTTAAAAACCTTACCATGCAAAGTGCCAAATTCGTGTTAAAAGGAATTGAGCCATTCAAGTGGCTTACGCCAAATGTAAGTTTGTGTGTGTGTTTTTTTTGTTTTTTGTTTTTTTTTTAATTGTGAGTGAGTGGATATTTTTAGTGGGGATAAACTTTTTTTTATAAATTTTTCATAAACCTTTTTATAAAAAAAGTTTATAAAAAATTTATAAAAAAAGTTTATAAAAAAAGTTTATAAAAAAAAGTTTATAAAAAATTTATAGAAAATTTATAAAAAAAGTTTATAAAAAATTTATAAAAAAAAGTTTATAAAAAAAGTTTATAAAAAATTTATAAAAAAAGTTTATAAAAAGTTTATATAAAAATTTATAAAAAGCTTATAAAAAAAATTTATAAAAAGTTTATAAAATTTTAATGTCTAATGTTTTATTGTTATTGTTTAATTAAATGGAAACAAATACACAATTAAAAACACTACACAAATTAAATACACTATACATATAAAAACACTACACAAATTAAATACACTATATAATATACTTAAATTTAAAAAAAAAAAAAAAAAAAAAAAAAAAAAAAAATCAAAAGTGAGCCGTACGGAAGGGGACCCACACCTATTGAGGTGCCTGCCAAAGAAAATGTGGGGTGCCTGCGTAGGCCAGCCCTTTTTGCTTATTGGTTCGTACTAGCCATCCATTAAAAACATGTGACGTATGTACTTAAAGTTTAGTGTGATCATAGGGATGATGCATGATCTCCGATGGAAGAATTAAAATTTTATACTATGTTAGTGAAAAAAAAGAATAGAATATGATTTCATTAAAAATTATTATTTCAATATATGCAGTAAAGTTTGCATTAAATGTTGTGCATTACTATATATATTAAAAAGCATTCAAAACGACGTCATTTCAGTTAGCCCAATTCCGTTTCTTTGTGGGCTGAGTAATTTTCAGGTCCATTTGCTTCTCACACATCTTTCAGCCAATTTTCATTTAAGATAACAATTTTGCCTCTTCTCAAATGTTCCAGTACTCTCTCACACATGGACATAGGCGGTTATATCACATCAAAGGTAGAATTCACAGACACACCGACATAAAGCAGGTTGAATCAGGTTTAATTCCGTGGTTGCAATTATACTCAATCGAAACACAAGGACTACGGTTTCAGGTTAGGTTCTTTTCTTTTTTTTTGCCATAAAGATAATTTTATTTATGCTTCATTCATGCGTAATCATACAAATATACTCGATCAAAACAGAACGACTACGGTTTCAGGTTTGGGACTGAATTTTTTTTGCCTAACGTTTTTTTGTTTATGCTTGATTTATGGTCAATCCAGTTAGGGTTTCAATTTTGGGCGGAAGATTATTGTTGTTTATGCTCGATTCACAACAATGATACAAACTTTAATTTAACGAAGTTTTGGAAATCTAGGTGATTGGTTACGAATTTGATAAGAAAAAAATTGATATGGATTGTATTGGTGATTTGGATTTTCTTGGCCTTACCAGCTTGATGTCTTTGCTCGCTTTCTGTGCTTATCAGGTTGTTGCATCAATACTGATGGGGCAGCAATGACTTTATACAACCTATGGAAAAACTGAGGGTGTCCGGAACTTGGCATGGCACCATACTTGGTCTGCAGCCATGCCGGATGTACCCTGCTTTTCCGGTTTAGTCCCCCTATTACACTAATGTTTTTGGACTTGATTCGATAAAAGGTTGTTGCCATCGATACTGAAAAGGCAATGATGAGTTTATATGGGCTCTGGAAAACCTGAGGTTGTCCGGAACATGGCACGGCAACCTATTTGGTTTGCAGCCATGCCAGATGTGCCCTGTTTTTCCGGGTTGCGTCCCTGTCTGAGCCTGCTATTTTTGTATGCCTTAATGGGAAAGCGGCATGGAATTCCATCGTAATTTATTCAACCGAGGAAGCCCAAGCAAAATACTTTTTAGTTACCGACAGTGAATAAAATACAACAACATTTGATACCGCTATCCCATTATGCTTTATATAAATGTCGGTTGATAAAAAATATTTCCCTTGGGCTTCGCTTGGTGGCCTGTCTGTTTCACAATATTGGGATATTCCAACATAATTAGGGGCTATGATGAGTTTTAATGGGTCATGTTAAAAGCGAGATGCCCTATACTTTCGCACGGCAACCTGTTGGGGTTGCAGCCATGGTGGGCGCGTCCGTTTTTTCCAAATTGCACCCTATCTGAGCCTCAAACACATTAATGAACTCAGCCATGGTTGGCGCATCCCCTAAACACCCCCAAACTAAATTTTTTGTTAACTTAATGTTTGTTACTCTCAACAGGCCGGGAACTTTGACAACTTATATATCCTTAGTCGATATGTATATTTGCATATTGTATTATGCTGGTATACGGAAGAGACCACATACCAGGTAACGTATTCTATGAATTTTGTTCTGGTGTTCACTTTCTTAATACGTTTGGTTATATATAGTAATAAAAGTGGGTCTATTTGTGTAGGTTGTTAACGCGATTTGTGTAGTTATGCCATCACAGGTTATACACTACTTCTATCAAAATATAGGTAGACGTTCAAATTGATTGGATTCACTTTTGAGTCATTTCTTTTACCCAATCTACTTCTGAAAATAGCGACTTTCGTCAATTGTGATCTCTGATCGTGTAGACAATTTTTTTCAGTTTCACAAAATTGTTGGAGTTAGCATGGACCTAACAAAACCTGAGAATCCAGTAAAAAGGTACATCATTCAAACTATTACTTGAAACTTAATCAAGCAACAGTATCAAATTTCTATATTACGTTCCAATTTCACATTTGATGCAGGCACGTACTAGAGCCCTTGAAATATATGAACAGATACCAATGATGTAAGGTATTCTTAGATTTTCAAGGTATTCAAGTCCTTTGTTGTGTTTTCTTTTGATTAACCGTTTTTTTTTAATTATTTGTAGTTGAGTTCCCATTGCTAAGCATATTGCTACTGAAACAAAGTCCGAGCCTGCTCAACCAGGTCCTAACCCATCTAAAGAAAGTTCATTTTCAGGTAATGCTGATACTTTTGATTTGTCTATATATTTCTAGCCTTCTTCAAAACGAGTTTGGATGTAGTCTGTAACGATGAAGTGCTGACAGATTGTACATGTTATTAGGAGCTAGATGTTTTTGGACCATTTAAGATTAGATTAGGAATAATTATGAATGTAATGTGATATTAGCTCCATAATTGACCTATTTTCAGGTTATCCAGCTGCCAGCACTACATAATTGCCCTATTTTCAGGTTATCCACAGGTAAATATCGTATCATTTTAGCGTTATTTTACCACATTTTACATTATAAATTTTAATCGTTAGCCTTGGAAACTTTTTTTTTCCAAGTGTTGCAATTGCTTCTCCACTGTCGAGATGCATGATATCCTTTTTAACCCGTTAAAGATGATCAATGAAAAAGTTAAAAAAAAAAAAAAAAAAAAAAAAAAAAAAAAAAAAAAAACCAGTAACATACTAAAAGTGTACAGAAATATAACGTAACCTAACCTCGAACATCCTTTGGTAGCCGTACTCATGATCCTTTGGGTAATACTCATGGGTATTGTTACAACAGAAGTGTTGCTTTTCATCTCATCTCAGTTCTTACTTGCTGTTTTCACATTAGGGCTATAAGGAATTACGTTATTTAGTATATTTATGTAACCATTCATTGGGGCTATAAGGAATGCATATTCGGTGCGGGCAGAAAAAAGCCCTCGCATTTTACTTACGTTATATTTCTTTCTTCAGTTATCAAGTTATCAAGTTATCCTCACATGCTTTTTTCAGGTTTTGTGATCGAGAAGGAAAGAGACTAAGAGGAAGACTATTCTGCTTGCTGATCCATCATAGAATTCTGGTAATCGATGTTACATTCTGTAACACTATTTTAGCCTTAGCAATCCACTTCAAACAAAGTTATCAGAAGTTGGCAGTATGATATATGGCTATAATTAAGGGATATTGTTAGAAAGAAGCCGAATTTGATCGTATACTATGGTTTTATTTTAGGAGTTTGATGCTTTTAGGAGCTGTTGTGATATTATAAACCTTAAGTTTAAAGCCTAATTTTGTCGTAGACCATGTCGTTTCATTGAAATTACGGAAAATGGAAGCCTGAAAGAAGCCGAATGAGAGCAGCCGGAATGGTATGAAACATTATTTTTAAAGGAGCGTTTCTATTATCTTTGAAATGATAATTTGTAATTTGATAATTTCATTTGCCAACCACGTAGCATTATGGGATGTAACCAACGGAAGTGGTGCCGTCACTTTAGCTGAAGGAGTAAAGGCATTCGCTTAGGATCAGTGGGTTGTGTAACAGGTTGGTGTTTTTAGGTTCACTCGCATAAAGTTATCATTTCCTTACGCAACTTATGGGTTGTGTGTTTTAATAATTAAGTTCATTGATTTTGCTGATAATATTGAAATTCTCATTAGGTAATAAAATCCCCTTTCTAATTATTGTTTAATTTGTGTTTGTTTTTACTAATTACTTTAAATTTTTCAGAAACCAAAGATAAGCGTGAACAAAGATTCATGATGGAGGAATGGTAGGTAAATACATGTAAGAATAGGGGCGTTTTTTAAAATCACTCAGCAGCACACGAAATTGGTGTTTGCCTCATGTACAGCGTCTAACAGGTTGGAGCTAGGAGTGGTAAGTTGAAGTTTACATACTTTTAACGTTTTTTTTTTTTTTACATAAATTACCAGATAAAAATGTAAAAAAAAAAAAAAAGCTCCGCCGCAACGCGGCGGATGGTCGCAATACTCGTTAAACTTTATTTAACAGGTTTATATACTTGAAAAATAAATAATGGGGCATACTATTAAAACCTTCCCTATATTATCACATTAAAGAGGTTTGGTCAAATTATACAACTCCCAATACATACCGTACAATCCGATAATGCGTCCAATCATTGCAAACCCTCCTTATGAGAGGGTGTGGATAACTTGCCCCTTAAATAATATGATACTATACTAGATGAATAAAGTTTAAATAATATTAAATTTTATTTAATTGCCGCGTAAAGCAAACGGTGTATAGTGTCAAATAATTATACTTGTGAAATCATGATCTTATTTCGACCTTTGATGCAAAGCGTGTGTTTTTTTAAATACAAATTAAAATTAATATAGTGTGTGTTTTTGAAAAGTTGTCAAATTTAAAATTAATAAAGAAAGACATAATTTAAGTTGTCAAGTTTTTAAAAAGTTGTCAAGTTGAAATTGAAGAGGTACTTAGAGGTAATTTAGTCAAACCACATCAATTTAACTTTCAACATTTAAGATTCAAGATTTTATTTTTTGGGATAAAAAGGTTACCCCGAGTAAAATATTATTACTAAAAAAACACCTATTAAATACAACGGGTATGGGTGAGTCTCACATCTCAGCCCAAAAAGGCAAACCAAATACGTCTACGTTACTTAATACCTAAACTAGCTTAAGAAATGACAAGCCATACTTATGCAAGATTTTAAGATTTAAGAAAAGACATAAACTCTTTATAAAAACCGTTTGTTTCAAAAATTATAAACTGTGCGATAAAAAAGTTTTTATTCAAAAAAAATAAAATAAATAAATACACGTAGCTGGGCTATTGAAATTATAAATTTCGATAAACCGTGTGATAAAAATTCGTGTGTTATTATTTTTTGAGTTTCCATTCAAATAATAAAAAGTTTCTATTCAAATTTTGGTAAACGGTGTGATTCAAAGTTTGGTAAACCGTGAGATAAAAAGTTTTCATTCAAATAATTAACCGTGTAGCTGTTTTGTTTTAAGTTTACATTGTTTGGCTAAGTTGTCATTTTAGAAGTTGCATTTAAGATTAAAGTTTAAAAATCATTAAGGCGTATTTTAGAAAAAACACTTTACTCAATTTTAAGATTTTTAAGTTTTCAAGATTAAGCATAAATGCTTTATAAGTAGTACAGATAACATTCATTGAAGTGAAACTTGGAGCAGGCACTATTTCGAAACCGCCGATAGACGGGTCGGCTCGACGGAGTGGGACATCTTGGGTGCACCGTGGAGCCGCGGTTTGAACCGATACTGATCACACGCCACGCCGAGTCAAGCCGACGGCTTAGAAGGATTAAAATAATGGATTAGTGTTGTTTTACTTACTGGGTTCTCTACTAAGATGCCACTTAATTATTTGGCTAATTGCATGTGTTACACATGTTATACAATATCAGAGATCTTGAAGGTTCGCTGCATGTGGTGCACCTGTATTCCATTATCAATGAGAACCATTTACATAAGAGGCATTTATGTTTCATTTGTTTGGTTTTTTGTACAAGAGTTCATACGCACACTTAATGGGTGCAAGTAAGAAAATTAGATCTGAAATGTATTTTATACATTAAAAATGTAGTTATTTAAGGTCTTTTTGTAACCACTCGTAAATTTCCGTACTGATTTTTCGCGACTATATTTTTTTTCTTTCTTTCCTTACGTTTTAATCTATAATCACGACGAGTTATGACGTAAATATAAAAACGAACTATAAAAGCCAACGACTTTATTTTCACATCAGTTTTTCAAAAACGTATCCGAAAATATAAATTTTACATTTATCTCGTTTCGGGACATTACATTTGTGATTCGAACAGCGGAGCACGAAATACATTATGTACAAAATCTATACACAAAATAAATACTTACAACATTTATCAACTAATTAAAATAAAGATAAAAACTAAAAATCCTACCTTATCTACCCACGCCCCACTCTCTCTTTCTTTCTCTGACTTCTGAAAACCTGCTACTCACCTTCACCCTCTTCATTCGCTCTCTCTCTCTCTCTCACCTCACCTCCTTCTTCAAGAAAAGTAGTACACAAAACTCCCTCATCTCCAAAAACCCATTATCCAGTTCGAATAAAACTTGGCTGACACTCTCTGGATGACAAGCAAGGAAAGCGCTCCATTATTATTAGGAAGAACATGTCGACAAGAGCAGAGGTCCCAATCTTTTGTCTTTAGGAATCACGGTTGAAGACAAACCAGAAAGACCATGTGAAGACTTGATGCTAATACCCAAAGGAGGCACTTACCCCATCCCCACTTTCGAAGGGGCTAGTCAAACAACCCATCTTTACTCCTATTTAAACCACGGGTCATAAGAGGTTATCTCACACTCACTTTTTCTATCACCACTTAAACTAAAGTAAGAATTGTTCGGGTTGCTGGAAATCGAAGTGGGTCTCGTCGCTTGGGTTTTGTATTCCTTCGATATCATCTTCGCTTCATCACTTCTCTTTTGTTGTAAGATTTCAATGAATCTTTTCTTGACTAATATTGTTGTGTTTATCTTTAAGATTTGGTGGTTTAATTTAGAAAATGAATCGATATAACTTTTGTGTTGTTCTTCATCGATGAACATACAAATTTGGAAATCTACTTATTATTATTGTTCGATGTTTTGTGTGGTAAAAATAACAAGAATCAGTTAAAAAGTAAAATGTGTATATGATATTAAAACTTGGGTTATGTTGTCGTTTGGTCGAGGCAGTCACACGAGAAGGAACATCTAAATTCACAAGTCTTGAAACCCTTGAAAAGAATTGAAACATGTAGTCGATATATAAGAAAATCAGGATTGAACGTTTCGGTTCATATTCGTTAGCTAACGGTCTATTTGGTTCGACTAAACTTTGGTTTACGTACTAACTTGCTTGGTCTCGACCTTGTTCCAACTTATATTTTGATTGCTAGTGTTCGGTTTAGAATTGTTCGAAAATAGTGTTGTCCCTTTCCATTTGAGTCTTTGACTCACGATGTGCTCAAATTATTGTCGATACGTCTGCTTGATACTTACTATGTTTTAAAGTCTGGTCGAGAGTCTCGAATAAGCTAGTGACATGATACTCTACGTCATTATCTTGAGACCGTGGCTTGTGTTTGAATTAATGCCGAGACACCTACGGGGTGTGACCATTGTCGAGCCTCAAACCAAGTTGGGTAGTACCCGAACGTAATGGTCTCTGGGTCGAGTGGTAGCAACTGGCTAATGCCATTGTTGCCTTGCGTATTGGTATATAAATGAACTCAAGGGACCCCTATGTTGTATTGTTTGAGTCACCATAAAAATGATCCAAGAGGGGAAATGTTGAGCTTAGTTCGAGTAGGGGGAAACACCCTGAAGGGTGATTGTTACCTTCGGTCAACACTTGAGCACGAGGGAAAACATGGAACCTTGTTTTAAATTATGTTTGAGATGTTTTAACCTTTCTTTTCAGTTGGTACTCCTCCACGTCAAACCACCTGTGTCGCAAACCCAATCCAAAAACTCGTGTGTTACAAGTTGGCCTCAAGCCCAAGTATTACTAAATGAACTATTGGGAGTCTTGTGGGCAGCGAAGCCCATGTCTAGAGGGTCCGTTTGATCATTTAAACATAGGCCGAAGCCCACTTTCTTTGGCTGCTCATTCAGCCCACGCCGAGCCCAACAATTTCTCCCCCCTTTTTCCTCGTTACTACTTATTGCATCTACGTCAAATCCACGGATAAAATAACACTCGTTAAAATACCAAGAATGATTTCAAAAGCTAAAGCATTACAACTCAAACATATAGACAAAGCACTCTTTTGAAAATAAACCATGACTTATAATTTTGATATAACCAATAAATAATCGCTATTCTTGAAATGACGACTTTTATCCACTAAACTATATTTTTTTTTTGTGATTGTTAGCGGAAGTTTTACAAATGACTTACATTTAGACTTTTTTTTTTTAAAAAAAAAAACAACAACTATATAGATTAAATACGCCATTATCGCTATAAATAAAACAAGATCTTCAAACGATAAATTGCATGAGTTTTACATAAACAAAATTATTATTTTCTTTAAAATAACGCTTCACTTTAAAAGCTATATTTAATATATATAAACGAGATCATGCCGATTTTTCTTAAAACAAAACACTATCATACTTGTAATATATCGTAACCATACTTTTGTAAATAACATATGGCTCCCATTAGTCAATATACACTCATATGTAAACATTCATATTCTTAAACGACGACTCATGACGCAACCAAGTTACCATGAAGAATTTTCCATCTAATGTCTTTCAGTTATCAATGAGTCTACGACTTACTCGTCTTGACGTATTCCCATCATCCTCTGTATACTTACACCTCTCCTAGAGTCTATGGCAACCGACACTTAATACATCATTTAAACGTAAACAATACCACACAAGCTTCAACAACTTAACCTTGATACATTTGAATATTATTAAGTCAAAATACAAACGTATTAATTAAAGTATTGCTATATTAATTTAGGTTGCGTGCTGGAGCTACTTGTTACTTGATCTCTTTGTGCTTTATTCACCGAACTGCTAAGGTGAGTTTATAGCCCCACTTTTACTCTTATTTACTTGCTTTATAAAACTATGGGGTGAGAAACATGCAAAACTCTTTTCGGACCTGAAACTGAAAACACTATTACGTGAAACAACCTTGAATCCCAACTATGCTACCGTTAGTTCCCTTTGGGGAGGCGCGATTGTTATGAATAGATCTATTGGGGATGACACACCCGTTCGAGTTTGACCGGATAGGCAAACGTCGGGCGTATATCATATCGTATTGATTGAGTGTACTGGAAATACACTTGCTGGGCTTTTATTTATCATGCTTCTAGATGCATGCACACTGTCGTAGTTTCGGTCGCATGAACTTGGTACTAGCGTAATAGCCTTTTTGCATATAGTGTCATTCACGGAGATGCTATATGTGCAACTGTGGTCCAACTTGAAAACTTGATTACTTAAACCTATGAACTCACCAACCTTTGTGTTGACATTTTAGCATGTTTTTCTCAGGTTTATTACTTGGCGTGGGCAATGGCAAAGGCATTCTTTGAAGACTGGCATCCGAAGTGTTTCCAAACATTTTAATACAATTTTAATGGGACAACATATATTTTTATGGGCTTTACTTCCGCACTTTGAAACAATTATGTAAAACTTTTTCTTAACTTAATATATCTTTTGAAAATGGAATAAAATTTCTATTCTTTATTACCTTGTGTTGTGTATATTGATTTAGTAGCACCCCATGACCCGAACGCTTCCACTGTGAAATTTTGGGGGTGTTACAGATTGGTATTCAGAGCCAAGGTTATAGAGAATTAGGTATTTTTTTTCAAAACCTAAACTATAACCAATTTTTTTCTAAAAACACTTCAACACTGCCGCCGCTGCCGATGTCTGCCATGCCTTGCCTACTGTTACACGATGTAGTCGTGCTATGTGTTACTGCTATATTTTAGGTTCGTATAAGCTCTCATTTGAATTAAATTAGTTATTTCTCAAAGTCATTAAGTTTCTTAATTAACTCACATTTAAACTTTAAGGTTGTTCTTGTTTGATTTGGTCGCGAAGTTTAAATGAGAATAATGTTGATGTCTGAATAAAATTAAGGAATAACTAATTTAAGGATAGTGTAGAGTAGACTACGAATGCTTATGCTTGATGCCTCTATGTTAGACTGCTTAACATGCCCACTATTACAATATCGCACTATGCCATAACTGTTGAACACAGACAGACCTTGAAAGATCTTGAGCACTCATGGATCGTTAGTGTTGCCTATGTAATCATAAGCAAACTAATAGAAAATCTCTACAACTCGTATTCTATAGCGGAATGTAAATACAAGCTGTTATAACTAAGAACACTTAGATCCTCTATGGATCTTTTATTAACTGAAACTCTATGTTTCGAATTTTTATCTATTACAAACTATGAAGTTCCTTTTATAGACAAGGAACCCTAAACTATTACCACTCAATCGACTAAACATGCAAGCATGCATTTAATGACTAATACATTAAACAATATTGAGCAGTACAATAAAATCCATGCTAACCTCGGGCAGTACAAGAATAATGATGGGTTAGCATTTAAATAATAAAGCGCATGCTGATCCTAGTCAGCTTCCACCCTTCAGCAGAAACACGGCACGACTTTTATACTTCAGTAGAATCTCTTCTTCAGCAGATTCTGCTTCTACTTCAGCAGAATCCTTCGGCAGTATTGACAGCAGAAATCCTTCTTCGCATAATTCCCAACAATCCTCCCTTAAACTGGAATTTGAGTTGGTTAAGTTCCAGTTTCCTAACCTTGATAGATCTTTAGAGACTGCAGTACTAAAGGATTGTTCTCAAACATCAGTAGCAAAGAACCAATAATAATGTCATATCTATGATGACCAAACTTTGAAACGCCAGGTCTTTGTAGCAACAAATGACAAAATGTACATCAAAACTTATTAGTTGCATACTATTCTCATCACATCCAGGTGTGTTAACTCCTGTGAGAGGTGAATCATTGAAAATAATGGATTTGGTGTCTCTTTACCAATAGCCATCACTACTGGAGTAGCCAGATGTTTAAGTCCGAAAACTATGGTACATTGATAACCATCTGATTTATGAGCAAATCATCAACTATATAAATGGATTTGATGTGTCTTTACCTGCAGCCGTTTGCTCAGGACTAGTCAATTCTTAGAATTGGTGAATTGATAACCAAATATGGATTCAGTTGCCTTTACCACAAGCCATATACTTGTGGGCTAGCCAATTCTTGGATTCCAACAAGGAATAGACCATGGTGAATTGATGACCATACAACTCTCAGCAATTAAGCATGGGTGGTTGCAGACCCTATGATTTTGAGCAAATCATTACAGCTATCAACAGATTTGATGTGTCTTTACCAAAGCTGTACCCTTTGGACTAGCCAACTCTTTGATATACACAAGGTATATCTGGTGAGTTAACAACCATCAACAAATACAACAAACCTGCAAGAGAAAGTTAGTTTTTTTTGTTTTTTTTTTTGTTTTTTTGTTTTTTTTAACTAAAAACATAACAAACAAAATAAACAAACAAAACAAAGAAAATAAACAACACAAAAGACTGTACATAAAACAAAAGACAATGTAGATAACCGCGTTCATTATGAAGATGCAGCTTGAGCTTGCAGAAGTTGAGTCTTGATCAATCCAACCAGTCGTTCAACATCTGGTCTTTCATTTCCCACTGGATCTGGAGGAATTTCCAACTTCTGACACAGCATCCTTTCCAGAAGTCTCTTGGACAATGGATAAATTCTTTCAGCAAACATGCAGACTGTGATTCCACCCTTTGTCTCAACTACATGCACACGAGGTAGGGGATAATATCTCCAGGACTCAACCTGCCATAGATGTGAGTTCTTCCAAATGAAATGCCCTTTACCATTGGGAGATTGAGAGTCAATCAGGACATGAAGATCTCCCAATAAGCACATCCCAGAACCTTGTGGTGCAGTATTGCAGTAATGTTTGGTGACGAGAGTGTACAGAGTAAGTATATCTGCCCTGTCTACCAAATGGATTATTTCTTTCAAAAAGGTGAACTCCATTGAAGTTTTGTCCAATCTATGAATGACATTCATCTCACCATTTATCAGAGACCACTGGACCAATACATTTTGATATCCCTCAGGAAAATCAGTAGCAGACCCTTCTTTAATAAAGGTTGAGTCATCAGCCTTTAGGTCCAAAGGAACATGCTTGGGTGATGGCTTATTTTTCGATGCATGAGTCCTCGCTTTTCTCACAGATCTTCTCAGAGATGTGAGTTTTCTCTTGGCCATCCTCTTCATCCTTCTACCAGGCACATACATTTCCGAAGATGGAATATCTTTGGTTTCTTCATTAATATCAGTAGTAGGACTTGAAGAAGTAGATGCGGATTTAGGTGAGACATCATCACGAAGGGCATGCATTCTTTCCAGCACCTTTCTTGCCTTTTTAGCTTTGACAGTTGTGGTTTTAGTTTCTTTAATCGAACCACCTCTTTCTATATCAGTAGATTCCACAGATGGAGCAGAAACTTGAACATTAGGTGCTTCAGAGGAAATGGTGGTCGGTTCAGCAGATGAGACCTTTTCAGTTGAGCTAGGGACTTCTGTAGAAGCTTCAGCAGATATAACAGTAGGTTCAGCAGAAGAAACCTGGTCATCATCCCCAACCAAAGTACCTTCTTTTGCAGCAGCAGATGCCACGTTTGGGTTAGATGACGGCATAACTAGTGCATCAGGGGAAACAGCCGATGGTTCAGTAGAAGGGACTTTGTCAGACGAAGGAGTGGTTTCAGAAGATGCTTCAGAAGAAACCATTTGAGAGATCGTCTTTGGTGGAATATCATCAAAATTATCCACTATCTCAACAAACTTGGGTCTTTTGGCCTTTGGTGCAACTTCATTCCCAGCAATTCTTTTCAAGTTGGAAGATGGTGTTAAAGCAGAAGATGAGGTCTTCATAATCATATTGTACAAGTAAAACAATCTTGCATCAGGTAAAGCCAAGACTTGCTTCATTGTTAAACCACGGTTGAGCACCGTACAACTTTGATTTTTCACCGCAATCCTCATCTCTGTTTTCTTCTGAGCTTCAGTAAGAGGTCTCTTTCTCTTTGCCTTATTCTTTTCAGTACTCAGGGCTTTCCTTTTCGCAGCTGATTCTTGCTTCCTTTGTTCTCCAAGCTCCATCATTCGAGCCACAAAATTTTCACTATCAAAGTCCTCACCTAAGATACTTTGAGCAAGTGAAGGATTTGAAGTGGTTTGCTTAGTAAGAGCATCCCATTGAGAAACAGGCATCCGAGTAGCTAAATCATTCAATTCTCTTCGTCTCTCAGGAGGCAAAATAGAAGTAGAATGATCTGCAATTTTTTTAGCCACTTCTTCACTTTTCTTCTGATCTGCAAACTCAGCAAATCTGCTTTCTTGTCCTTGCCTTTCTTGTTCAGATACCAGATCTGGACCAAGCTCATCTTTAATCATTACACCTTCCTCTTTATTAGTAGACTCATGAATAACATCAGTTGGAGGAGAATCACCAATTTGAACTACATAAGAAACTTTTTGAGAGAGATCTTCAATGAGGTAAGGATATCAGTTGCAGGATCCAAATCAAAATTTCTTTCAACATGAGATACTACTTGATCATCTGCTGAAGGGGTGGGACATGATGGTTCTTGAACAGGTGCATGATGATCAGGTTCAGATGCAATGTCCTCCATTTGAACCTCAGCAGATGTAGTTTTGTCAACACTTGGTTTCTTGGATACTTCAGAAGATCCTTTATACAAGTGAGATCTCTTTCTTCTTTTATAAAGAACAGGTTCCTCATTCTTTGAGGATTCAACAGCCACTGAGGAAGGAACAACTATCTCCTGAGCCACATAAGCTAAGATATTTAGAGAAGCAAGCCGAGAGTCTTCATCCTCCTCATCAGAAAAATGACTAATTTCCTTTTGTTACTCTTTTTAAGTCGCTCCTCAAGGTCCTTGACTTTATTCTGCAGTTCCTCAATCTTATCACCAAGAGTAGACTTGGTCTCTGTAAGCTCCTTTTTTAGATCAGTCACCTCAGCTGCATACCTGTTAACAAGAGCATAGACAGATGTAAGAGTAATAGGGTCCTCAGCTCCACCAGCAGATTGCTCTGTGGTAATGGGAGTTTCATTGGACCTTTCAGTGGAAATATGGTCATGCTCAAAATGAGGAGGTACTTCATCAAAAGGTTCCCTTTGAGGACTGGGTGTGGTCATCCTGTTCTGGTCAGATTCAAACTCATCAATTGAAGCCTATGTAGGTGGTGGACTCGGTCTGGGTGATGGTACAGGTGTAGCATGGTCAGGAGCAATATGAGATGCTTCAGCAGTAAAAGAGGGACCCTCATCTATATTAACTGATGGATTTCCATCAGTAGCAACATTTGAAGAGGGTGGGATATTAGCAACATTCTCCTCATCAGCAGCCTCATTGCCTCATTGCCATGACACACAATACCACAAGCCAATTGCGTAGAGAATTGATCCCACGCTCCAGATTTGTTGCTTATAAACTGAAGCAGAGTGTGAACTAAAAATCTCCACATAGGGCAAAAATGCTTTTTCAACCATATGTTCGTTCTTGTACCTTGATACCCAATGGCTCTCAGCCCAGAGAGAATCACCTCTGTACTTGAGTGATAAACCCCATCAGCATCATCCAAATTAAGCTTTCTCCTTATCAGGTCCTCCGTCACCACGTGCTCTGATCCATCAATCAACGCAACAATCTCTGTTTCACAGCGTTTTTCAGCAGATTCCCAAAATTGTTTAACCAACGATTCATAAATCGCATCAGGGGAATGTGTTAGGGCAAAGTGAATCTTAGACCGCTTTAGGAACTCCACCATTGGTACATACAATTCATCGCCCTTTGCTTTACCCAGAAATGCAACTTTATTGTGATCTTTCTTGAATTGAAGAGCCATGAGGGATATGTGATTTTAGGGTTATGATTTTCGAACTGTAGAGTTTTTGGATGAAGGAGAAGAAGGAATTGTTTCTTTTGAAGTGGAAGAAATGTGATTTGAGGAATGGTAACCGTTACCAAGAATATAGTCAAAAGAATGAGAACTTTAGTTGACCATATCCTACATGTACTTCAACTTGACAACTAGCCAATCTGCTGAAATAATATACTTTGGCAGAAACCACCCCAAGACTAGAATATCTTCGGTATGATTCTAGAATTACTGTGCCAACTAACTCGCATTAAATTGCATTAACCCTTGCATCCGTCTATATAATCATCCCAATGCATACTTCTCTTCATCAAAAACCCCCAAATATCATCACAAACCCTAATTTCAACAATGCTCCAAAATTAACCACAATCAACCATGAGTACTAAACCAGAGGTTGTTAACCCAACCTCTTCTCCATCATCATCATCATCCAGTGATTTCCTGCAGTTTTGGTCATGTTCACCTGACCCTCGTCCTTTGACATCCCCATTTCTCCCTTCTTCTGAAGATGATAGCGTAGTGGATCCAGGTGAGTCTTCAGATGACTCAGAGGAACCCACTACCGAGATAACTTCTTAATCCCAACCTCCAGCACCTCAACCTCAACAAAGGCCTCGATCCGAATGGGAGGTGGTGCTCGCTCTACCTGCGCCATGTTTTGGTGCAACTTCACACATCGTATAGAGGAAGAGCTAAAGGAAGGTGGATGGATTGCATTTTGGTTGAAATCGATAGATGAAGCACAAACGAAACTTTATGTTTCTTCAACACCATGTGTGGTCATCGTCATCTTCATCGTTTGCATCAATCCATCTTTCCATTTTGATCCTTAGCATCTTCGTCGTACCGGTCATGCATATCCAGCCATCGAGATAGAAGGAATGGGTGGTTATGCAAGATTTTACAAACGCATATCCAGCATCTAGTGTGAAAGATGTGAGCAATCATGCATATCCAACAGCCCGTTAGATGTTGGAATAGATGATATGAACTAGATTAGGATTAGTAGATCATGTATAGCTCTTTTCTTATAGTTGCATTGAAGTTGATTGTAAGTTGTAAGCTGTAAGCTGTAACTTGAATGAATGAATGAACTATTTGACTTCAATTTCTTCTCTTCAGCACTTTATTTTCAAAGGAAACAAGCTTTTAAGCTTACTAGACCATATACCAAGGGACCACCTTGATGAACTTGAACTGAACAGGGCATTCTGCAAAACAAACTCAGAGAAACACAAGAACAAAACAAAGACAAAATAGACTAAAAACAATAGCAATTTAGTGTTAGCAAACAAAATATACACAAAGTGATACAAAGTTTACTACTAAATCCTCCCCTGAGGCATATGCCTCCCCTGAGGCCTATGCCTCCCCTTAAACTTTGCAGTTAAGGGTTTCTAAAAGATGGGAGAGATCCATCATTGTTCTTGGGTTTCCATTGAAATTTAGGTCCCTTATTATTCCAAGAACTACCTGCTGAGGACTTGACAGCAGTACCCCAACATCCTTTCCCATCATTCATAGAGTCAACATATGCAGGCCAATAACCATGTTTAAAGTATGGGCTAGTAGGTTGCACATAAGGTCTATCAGCTGATCTCCTCCAAGGAGAGTCAGTATATATAGCTTGTGGGACATAAGGTGGAATATTATTAACATTGGTCCACACTGGTCTAGGTTTCTGCTGAGTAGCACATACACCCAACCTTTGCTCATAGAAATCACAATCCTTAATTAAATGAAGTTTACTTCCACAAACAAAACATGTCTTCCTTTTGGAAGATTGATTCAACAAAGAAGATGTTCTATTACATGTAGAAGTACTTAAAGCAGAAACATTAAAGGAATTGTTTTTAACAGACTTATTATGCAAAGATTTAAAAGACAAGTCTTCAGAGGAAACAGGCTTGGAAGTTGATTCCTCAGCAGCTACCCTAGAAGGCTTGTAGATAGATTTGGGTACAGGCTTGGGTGTAGGCTCAGGTGAGGGCTTGGGAAGGTCTGACTTATCACTTGAATCACAGCTGGAAGTAGACCCTTGATCCGATGAATTGTCACTGTCAGAGAAAGAGACAAAGTCATAAGATGAAGCATCTGTGTCTGGCAAGTCTTTTGAATTTTTGCCATACAGATGGTGTGATCCATCAAAGTAAACATTAATGGACAGGTCAGTGGGCATAAATTCACCTCTAATAGGTCCAGGGACAGCATGTAAATCACCTTCCTTTTTAAAATGTGCTAAGCCTGCAGGTGTAAATTTACGCCCATCTTGCCTAGCTTCCAATCCTACATACTTTTGAAAACCTAAACCTATTCCAGAGTTCACTGACTGACTATTATAGAGTTCTCTAGCTAGATTGTCACCTGATATTAACCATTGTTTATGTCTAGCTATTTCCTCAGCTAGTTTCTCTTTAAGCTCTAGATTCTCAGCAATAGCATCAGCTTTTTCCTTTTCAGTGCGTTTTAAGTTAATGTCTGCAATATCTAGATCAATTTGTAACCCCTTTATCTTTTCTTCATAAGCTATCTGATTCTTTTGAAACCAAACCTTTTGTCTTTCTAATGTTTTTAGCGAAAGTTTATAAGCTTCATTATCAACATAGCATTCATTGTATTTAGGTTTCATAGTATCATAAGCTTCTTTAAGTTCATTGTATCTTTCACTACAACCAAATATACAATTGTGTACCTGAGAGAGTCCCATCAAGGCAAACTGATCATGCCTATCTTCTGAAGTACACCTTGCCAGCAATCCAAGTTTCTCATTATCAGCAGCTTCCTCATTCACAGGTTCATGTGCAGCCCAGTTGACCTGTTCATCCAAGGTGACAAGAGCTGCTGAAGTACTGGCTTCCTTCTGTTTCTGCTGATAGGAATTGTAGTTAGCTCCCTCTCCATTCTTCCTATCTTTGCATTCCCTTGAGAAATGACCCATCTGGTGACAAGAGAAACACTTGACCTTTCTCCTGTCAAAACGAGCTGGATCCTTTTCCTTGAAGCCAAACTTTCTTCCTGCCCTCTCCTCAAACCTTTTGATATCTACTGAAAGCATGGCCACCTGCCATTTCAGTTTCATCTCCTCCATTTCAAGTGGGTCCACCTGCTCAAAATCTTCATAGACAAGATGCTGCTGAGTATCATAATCAGCAACAAATAAATGAAGAACATCCTCCAATATACTACCAGTTTTAGCTTGAGGACATGATGGACTGGGACGATAAGATGATGATGGTAAGTAAGATGGACTTGAAGCATGCATCATCATATTGGAGTGAGATGTCCCAACAAAGGCTGTATGACCAGAAGAGGATGCACGGTAGGGAGATCTGACATCAGGTTCAAGAGATTTGAGTTTGTTGTACAGCTCATCAAAAGTGAGCATGTCCAGCCCACCTTTAGCTTTAAGGGCTATACTTACATGTAACCATGATGGAGGCAAAGATCTTAGGAACTTTGAATTGCAATCATCATTGTCAGGTTTTGCATTCAGCTGGTTTAGCTGACTCAAAATCTTATGAAACCTGTCATATCCCTTGTGGATACCCTCTTCTTCTGAGATGTTGAACTCTTGGAAGTGTTGTCTCAGCATGGACTTCCTCATTCTCCTGGACTCTTCATTGCCACCGAACCTTGCTTTAAGAGCCATCCATATGTCCTTAGCATCATCCATGTGGTGAAAATCACCTAAGTGATCTTCAGGAATAGCTTGAAGAAGGATGGTTCTTACTTTGTGCTCTCTTTGCACAGCTAAAATCTCTTCAGCAGTTTTGGGAGGAGCAATGGTAAACTTACCATCAAGATCTGGGATAGTTTTCTTCAGACTGTTTCCTTTCTTCACAATCTCCCAAAGATTCCAATCAATATTGGAGATCCAGTTCTGCATCTTCATGGTCCACATATCATACTCTTCCTTTTTCAGATAAGGAAACTTGCCATTACTGTTGGAGAGACTAAGTTGCTGCATAGAGGTGGTGTTTTTGATGTTGTTGTTGGTGACTTCTGATTCATCATCAGTTCCAGGCATGGTGAATATGTTTTTGGTTGTATGGGGTTGAGGAAAAATATGGTTCTCAGTATCGTAGAGACTTTCCCGAGGCTCTGATACCACTTGTAGAACACAGACAGACCTTGACAGATCTTGAGTACTCGTGGATCGTTAGTGTTGCCTATGTAATCATAAGCAAACTAATAGAAAATCTCTACAACTCGTATTCTATAGCGGAATGTAAATACAAGCTGTTATAACTAAGAACACTTAGATCCTCTATGGATCTTTTATTAACTGAAACTCTATGTTTCGAATTTTTATCTATTACAAACTATGAAGTTCCTTTTATAGACAAGGAACCCTAAACTATTACCACTCAATCGACTAAACATGCAAGCATGCATTTAATGACTAATACATTAAACAATATTGAGCAGTAGAATAAAACCCATGCTAACCTCGGGCAGTACAAGAATAATGATGGGTTAGCATTTAAATAATAAAGCGCATGCTGATCCTAGTCAGCTTCCACCCTTCAGCAAAAACATGGCACGGCTTTTATACTTCAGTAGAATCTCTTCTTCAGCAGATTCTGCTTCTACTTCAGCAGAATCCTTCGGCAATATTGACAGCAGAAATCCTTCTTCGCATAATTCCCAACAATAACTGCTTCCACTTTATTTCTGTATGTAACGTACAACTTGTCATTGTATCGACCTTTACGTTATTTCTGTATGTAATGTACAACTTGTCACGGCTTCTACGTTATTTTTGTGTGTAATGTACAACTCGTCACTGCATCAACCTCGACGTTATTTCTTAATGTAAACTCGTCACTGCTTCTATGTTATTTCTTTATGTAACATACAACTACTTGATTCTTGCACACGTATTTAAACCACCTCTGTCACTGGTCACGACCTCTTATGGCACTCTTATGCTCTATCCTTCGTAACGTCATACGACTCTGTTCTTTCTATTTTGAACTCAACTATCGTACTCTTTTACGAAACCGTATTGTATTCCGTTTAATGAATCCTTTAACTGTTGTTCACTTATCGCCTCACGTCACTGAATCTTTCTTGAACGACTAGCCCCTTTTCCACGTCACGATTTAAGAGTATATACTCATATCTCGTCACCGTGTCGACCTCGGCGATCCTCGCATCATAAACCACGAGGACGTGGTTTCTTTTAAGGGTTAGGTACTGTAACCACTCGTAAATTTCCGTACTGATTTTTCGCGACTATATTTTTTTTCTTTCTTTCCTTACGTTTCAATCTATAATCACGACGAGTTATGACGTAAATATAAAAACGAACTATAAAAACCAACGACTTTATTTTCACATCAGTTTTTCAAAAACGTATCCGAAAATATAAATTTTACATTTATCTCGTTTCGGGACATTACATTTGTGATTCGAACAGCGGGGCACGAAATACATTATATACAAAATCTATACACAAAATAAATACTTACAACATTTATCAATTAATTAAAATAAAAATAAAAACTAAAAATCCTACTTTATCTACCCACGCCCCACTCTCTCTTTCTTTCTCTGACTTCTGAAAACCTGCTACTCACCTTCACCCTCTTCATTCGCTCTCTCTCTCACCTCACCTCCTTCTTCAAGAAAAGTAGTACACAAAACTCCCTCATCTCCAAAAACCCATTACCCAGTTTGAATAAAACTTGGCTGACACTCTCTGGATGACAAGCAAGGAAAGCGCTCCATTATTATTAGGAAGAACATGTCGACAAGAGCAGAGGTCCCAATCTTTTGTCTTTAGGAATCACGGTTGAAGACAAACCAGAAAGACCATGTAAAGACCTGATGCTAATACCCAAAGGAGGGACTTACCCCATCCCCACTTTCGAAGGTGCTAGTCAAACAACCCATCTTTACTCCTATTTAAACCACGGGTCATAAGAGGTTATCTCACACTCACTTTTTCTATCACCACTTAAACTAAAGTAAGAATTGTTCGGGTTGCTGGAAATTGAAGTGGGTCTCGTCGCTTGAGTTTTGTATTCCTTCGATATCATCTTCGCTTCATCACTTCTCTTTTGTTGTAAGATTTCAATGAATCTTTTCTTGAATAATATTGTTGTGTTTATCTTTAAGATTTGGTGGTTTAATTTAGAAAATGAATTGATATAACTTTTGTGTTGTTCTTCATCGATGAACATACAAATTTGGAAATCTACTTATTATTATTGTTGGATGTTTTGTGTGGTAAAAATAACAAGAATCAGTTAAAAAGTAAAATGTGTATATGATATTAAAACTTGGGTTATGTTGTCGTTTGGTCGAGGCAGTCACACGAGAAGGAACATCTTATTTCACAAGTCTTGAAACCCTTGAAAAGAATTGAAACATGTAGTCGATATATAAGAAAATCAGGATTGAACGTTTCGATTCATATTCGTTAGCTAACGGTCTATTTGGTTCGACTAAACTTTGGTTTACGTACTAACTTGCTTGGTCTCGACCTTGTTCCAACTTATATTTTGATTGCTAGTGTTCGGTTTAGAATTGTTCGAAAAGAGTGTTGTCCCTTTCCATTTGAGTCTTTGACTCACGATGTGCTCAAATTATTGTCGATACGTCTGCTTGATACTTACTATGTTTTAAAGTCTGGTCGAGAGTCTCGAATAAGCTAGTGACATGATACTCTACGTCATTATCTTGAGACCGTAGCTTGTGTTTGAATTAATGCCGAGACACCTACGGGTGTGACCATTGTCGAGCCTCAAACCAAGTTGGGTAGTACCCGAACGTAATGGTCTCTGGGTCGAGTGGTAGCAACTGGCTAATGCCATTGTTGCCTTGCGTATTGGTATATAAATGAACTCAAGGGACCCCTATGTTGTATTGTTTGAGTCACCATAAAAATGATCCAAGAGGGGAAATGTTGAGCTTAGTTCGAGTAGGGGGAAACACCCTGAAGGGTGATTGTTACCTTCGGTCAACACTCGAGCACGAGGGAAAACATGGAACCTTGTTATAAATTATGTTTGAGATGTTTTAACCTTTCTTTTCAGTTAGTACTCCTCCACGTCAAACCACCTGTGTCGCAAACCCAATCCAAAAACTCATGTGTTACAAGTTGGCCTCAAGCCCAAGTATTACTAAATGAACTATTGGGAGTCTTGTGGGCAGCAAAGCCCATGTCTAGAGGGTCCGTTTGATCATTTAAACATATGCCGAAACCCACTTTCTTTGGCTGCTCATTCAGCCCACGCCGAGCCCAACAATTTCTCCCCCGTTTTTCCTCGTTACTACTTATTGCATCTACGACAAATCCACGGATAAAATAACACTCGTTAAAATACCAAGAATGATTTCAAAAGCTAAAGCATTACAACTCGAACATATAGACAAAGCACTCTTTTGAAAATAAACCACGACTTATAATTTTGATATAACCAATAAATAATCGCTATTCTTGAAATGACGACTTTTATCCACTAAACTACATTTTTTTTTGTGATTGTTAGCGGAAGTTTTACAAATGACTTACATTTAGACTTTTTTTAAAAAAAACAACAACTATATAGATTAAATACGCCATTATCGCTATAAATAAAACAAGATCTTCAAACGATAAATTGCATGAGTTTTACATAAACAAAATTATTATTTTCTTTATAATAACGCTTCACTTTAAAAGCTATATTTAATATATATAAATGAGATCATGCCGATTTTTCTTAAAACAAAACACTATCATACTTGTAATATATCGTAACCATACTTTTGTAAATAACATATGGCTCCCATTAGTCAATATACACTCATATGTGAACATTCATATTCTTAAATGACGACTCATGACGCAACCAAGTTACCATGAAGAATTTTCCATCTAATGTCTTTCAGTTATCAATGAGTCTACGACTTACTCGTCTTGACGTATTCCCATCATCCTCTGTATACTTACACCTCTCCTAGAGTCTATGGCAACCGACACTTAATACATCATTTAAACGTAAATAATACCACACAAGCTTAAACAACTTAACCTTGATACATTTGAATATTATTAAGTCAAAATACAAACGTATTAATTAAAGTATTGCTATACTAATTTAGGTTGCGTGTTGGAGCTACTTGTTACTTGATCTCTTTGTGCTTTATTCACCGAACTGCTAAGGTGAGTTTATAGCCCCACTTTTACTCTTATTTACTTGCTTTATAAAACTATGGGGTGAGAAACATGCAAAACTCTTTTCGGACCTGAAACTGAAAACACTATTACGTGAAACAACCTTGAATCCCAACTATGCTACCGTTAGTTCCCTTTGGGGAGGCGCGATTGTTATGAATAGATCTATTGGGGATGACACCCCCGTTCGAGTTTGACCGGATAGGCAAACGTCGGGCGTATATCATATCGTATTGATTGAGTGTACTGGAAATACACTTGTTGGGCTTTTATTTATCATGCTTCTAGATGCATGCACACTGTCGTAGTTTCGGTCGCATGAACTTGGTACTAGCGTAATAGCCTTTTTGCATATAGTGTCATTCACGGAGATGCTATATGTGCAACTGTGGTCCAACTTGAAAACTTGATTACTTAAACCTATGAACTCACCAACCTTTGTGTTGACATTTTAGCATGTTTTTCTCAGGTTTATTACTTGGCGTGGGCAATGGCAAAGGCATTCTTTGAAGACTGGCATCCGAAGTGTTTCCAAACATTTTAATACAATTTTAATGAGACAACATATATTTTTATGGGCTTTACTTCCGCACTTTGAAACAATTATATAAAACTTTTTCTTAAATTAATATATCTTTTGAAAATGGAAAAGGGATGTTATATTGATTTAGTAGCACCCCATGACCCGAACGCTTCCGCTGTGAAATTTTGGGGGTGTTACACTTTTGCTTTATGTGCTTAAACTTGAAAATGTTTTAGGGGTTTTTGTGAGAATGATGGGTAAGACGTCTGATTAAGTTTTATTGATTGGTGTTTAAAATTTGATTACCATGTCGTAATTTTGTAGAGCATATGGCTAGTATGTGTATTTGTGCTTGCTATATCATTACGGTTAGCTAAAAGAGGTTTCTTTTTTTTTTCTTTTTTTTTTTCAATGTAAAGAGTTATTAGATGTATTTGAGTATTTCTTCAGTGTTGTTGCATTTTTTTTTCTGAATCTTGTTATTTAGTTTAATTGTGTTGATTTCGTGTTTAAGTTGAATTTTTTTTAAGGGTGGGTATTGATTTTCAAATATTTGTATTATGAAGGTAAAGGTGAAGAAGAAATGGAGGGAGTGAAGATTAAGTTATCAGAATAATGGTGGTGGTTTGACAATCAAACTAATGCGAGTCCTAGGAAATCACCATGGTTACACTTCACTCTTTGGTAAGCAGTTCTGAGGTTTGGGGTTGCTGACGAGTCTTTCAAGGTTAGCAATATAGATTTTAAATGTTGATTGTAATAAATTAAGATGGCAGTCTAATTTTGTTTAATTCTTTGACTATTATTATAATTATAAAGATTAGAGTCAAAGGTTTACGGGGAAAATAGTCAGCATGATGAAGTAAGAAGAGTTAGTTTATCTTCTAGGAGGTCCAATTATCGTGTCTCAGGTTTTCACCTTAGGTCTCTTAACTAACTCACTAATTATACTACCTATAATCCATCTAAATCTTGGTGGTTGTGTTTTTAGATAGAAAACGAGTTCGGACTAGTTGAATGGAATATTGACGCCCCACGAAAATGTTAGTGCAAATGGATCACCCAAAAGGTTGATGGTTAAAAAACCGATGTCCCATGGATCACGTGCAAACATGAAGATGCCCGTGAACCAATGGTATGTGTCCGCTTTATTCTCCATCTTTAAAAAGTGAGCCATCTGGTAATTTTTGCTATCAAATTTTCCCTCTAAAAGACCGTGAATTTCAATAATGTGTGATTGCTTTGACTGGGCAATTGAGTAGTTTGAGCAATAAACTATGATATTTGTGAGCTTCTTGAGAATTCATTTGTTGACTACCCATGCTATGTATTACGGAGTAGAACAATTCAGATTGCTCTTGTTAGTGCAAATATACGATATTTAATCCATACAATCTCGTTTATTTTGATTAATGACAAACATGTAAGTTCTAATACATAACGTAAAATGTACAAGTTACTCGTAATCATATTTTGTCTCAACATACATTCAACACCTCTAGATGTCTCAAGTCTTTGCATGCTACAACAAGGGTTCGTACATGTTTGTTATGTAGCATTATGATCAAACCCCTTAGCAAACCATTTAGAATGTTTAAAATACTTTTAGAGCCTTTAAGTATTTTATAGTTTTATCATTATACTTTGAACCTCACTTTACATTTTGCATTCACAAGTATTTTATACAACTACATCTTTTATAAAAGTAAACTAATTATAATTCTCATACAACCACTAAAGTTTACTTACACTTGACAAAATACATTTTATTTTGACAAGCACTCAACTAGATATTTTATTTTATAAAATGTTGCTTACTTTTTTTATATACAAGTAACTTACCTTTTTAAGTAAGTATATACATTTGTTTAAATGTATTTTTCATAAAATGAAAAACACTCTTTTATTACCTCATCCATAGTGTCACAAAATCCATCAAATCTCTACAAATATCATTTGGAAAGATCTTGTCTTGATTTGAAAAGATTGTATGCAAAATCCAAGAAAATCTGTTAGGCCCCAAGGAACCCTTTTTTATAAAGGAATGAACCCTTTTTTTGGTTCCGTGGGATCCATGGGTCACTGACCTTGTTTGCCTATAAATAGAAGCTCATTGTTCACTCATTAACTCACCACTTGAATGAACATTCTCTCTATCATTTTGCATACATTTAGATCAGTAGATAACAATATAGTAACATACATTAATCACCCTCACCATCACATGATCATAATGCTTCTAACATTCTTCTTTGCTGTAAGCATACTTTACATCCTGATCCACCAAAGAAAGCTTGGAGATCTTGCCATTCTCATTCACCAAAGCATATCAACATATGAAGATTCAAGAGCACTTGTTATCCTCGTTGATTGAAGACTTCTTATTTAAAAAGATCATTTAGATTAAGCATTTATATCCATTAGACATTTATGTCTTGGATCATCACTGTACATTTGTAACACTCATTCTATTTCACAACTAGATTAGATGGTTTATGTGTTTGTGCCATAAAACACAAGGTTTGTTATGTTGCGCCATAAAACATAACGGGAGTGGTTGTACCCTTATAAAAGAACTCGACATCTAGATTAGTATCGAATATATTGTATAGGCGACGTCAGGATGGTTCTACCTCGAACTAGAACCCGATATTTAGCTTTGTACCAGAAAAAGTGTAAGCGACGTTTGTAAGGCTTTCTCCGCCGAGAAAGGAGCTTGTTGATTTAGTGAAGTAACTCTCGAGTTGGGTACTCGGGGAGTGGAGTAGGGTAGAGAGGAGCTCCATGACCGAACCACTATAAATCATCGTGTTCGGTTTGCACTTTCTTTTACTTACTACTTTACTTTTATACTTGCACTATATTATTGCTTACGTTGTGACTTGATGGATATGCTTGTATGACAACTTGTTTTACTGTATGCTTATATTAGTCATAGACTATAATTGGCATTCTTCATATTGCAACAAGCTAGATCGGATAATTGATACAACAAGTAATAAGATTTTAAAACGATAACATATTCACCCCTCATATACGTTTTCACAACTCTGTAGTTAGATCATGCCTAAAATAATCTCATCAGGTCACATCTACATGCATGCTTACTATATAGTAAATGTGTTGGAATTATATAACATGACAAATCATAAATATAAACAATAAACATCAAGTACACATGCGGAAGTGTATAGGAAAGATTAACAAATAATTAATTAACATAAACAAGAATATGCGTACCTTTCTTGATTCTAGCCGAACAAGAATCAAATCCACAAAACTAGCAATTGGATGAACCCTAATTAGGGTTTATAGGATTATGTGAATTACCCCTTACCGTTTTGTAATTCAATCCAAGAATACTAACAATAATGTGTTAGTACCACTTTCTTGTACACAAGTAATATACCGAATTAAAGCAATGCTAGTTTTAATCAAACCAAATAACTTGAGTTGGAAAAAGGTGGTGATCGACACCCTTTGGTGTGATGTACGATCGTTTGGAGCAAAACACACACAAAACAATTTTAGGTTTAGCTTAATGAGTACAAGAGATAAATTACAAACACTCTTGGTTTTGTATTTATACCCAAACTAACTTGGTGAACAAGTTTGAGTTGTAGTTGGGTTGGGTTTGGTCTCCCTAGGCCGATCGGTTTGTTATCCCACAAGGGGATTCCGGAACCTTCCCAATATTTACAATCTAGTCCTTTTCCAATTACATTTAACGACCATTAGTCCATTACAACTAATTACTTAACGTCCGTTATGTTATTTTGTTTAATTAATAAATAAATACAACATTTATATTTAATTATTAACTTTAATTCTCATACGCAAAGTGTGCAATCCCGTGGTCTGCAGTTCGATCCTAACACATGTCTATTAATTTATTGTCCATTAAACCAATAGCTCCCACTTGGACATATCTTAATAGAGTGATCACATCGGTTAGCGTCTAGCAACACTTCGATGCCTCTAGTACAACTCGAGCAAGGCTCCTGGAAAACCTTTTAATGATTTCTCATTATTATTATCCTTTTGTTTCTAATACTATGTTAAATAAAGATATGGAATTAAGTCATTCTTTATTCAACCATTCTGTTTCTCGTTATTAGTGATTGAGCAAGATTACCAAATCTTCTGAACATATTCAGGGGAGATCTTTGGGCGTGGCCACGCAAACATCTTGTCAACCTTACGAGGGGCCCAGCAGTATTAAACTCCAAATAAATTTGAAGGAACAAATTCTATTTTGACTACGAGAATAACCCATGAACTTTGCAACACTTCAGGAAACAACCCTTATGAGTACCAGTTACGTATAGCGTTAAGTTGTTCCACAGAAATGCACTACATTCATGACACTTATCTGGTATCTCAAGTCTGAGGATAACTATTCATGATTTACTTAATAACAATATCCATAAAGTAAAATCATGTAGTTGGGATAAGTCCTATATTCAATTCATTGAATATCATCTGAAATTGGTATGCATTCTCATCAATATACTTTCAAGTATATTCTACCATATCTCTCAGATTTGTCTTAGTTTAATGATACTCCCATATCATTAATTGACAACGGACGATTTAGAATAAATAAATTTTATTCACGGATTAAACATGCAAATATAGGATACAATATATTATAAAATCAAACATACCAAGTATTTGATTTATTATAACAATTGTTTAACATCCCTTATCCAAATACCATATAGATCAATGCATGAAAATTCCAGTTGATGAATTATGCCTCAAGTAATGACAATCATACTTGTTTGACAAGGCATAAATCAACCAACTTGATCTATCTTAATTTTGAGAATACTTATTTCAAGAATTCAATTAGTGAAGTCTTTGTATGTGTGCATTCACCAATCCACATAATAATTCATAAAGTGTATGACATCCTCTATCACCAATTTATGACAATTTAAACTTTCAAACATTTTAAAGTTTAAAGTATTCTTATTCTTTTAATGTATAATGCAACTGTGCTTTTAGTAGAACAACTAGTTCACATGGCCATTAACAAGGATGAAATCCTACCATGACTAGTATTGAGTGTCATTTCAATTAAACCAGCATCATTGTATACAAACAACAATATGCTCATTAAAACTCCGTAAACTTTAATATCTTATTGTGTAATGTTTGATGACTTTCAAACTTTCAAGTTTGTAGTCAATGACAATTTGCACAACAATTGACATATTGTTCATCCATAGAATCTAGGAGCAATTCCAGGCTGAGGATGTAATTCTATTAGAATATTCATTATACAAGTTATCTAATAACTTTTAGTTAGATATCAATGTTGTCAAATCACTTCTTATTCAAGAATGATACAACAATTTTAATACACAACATGATGTGCATGATGAATCTACATTTCAAACTTAGAAATCATTCATGTTCTATCTTGTCAAAAGATATTTATCCATTTCCCAAATGATATATCATGTTTTATTAGAATCATTTATTTTACTGCACATGTTTATTAATAATAAACATATATTCCAAGGTTGTATGTTTTAATTCTTAAATCTTACAAGTGAAGTTTCATTCCAATCTAAGACTTAACATTTAGCTTACAAGGAATGTTACTTCCTATATGTTATACAACATATAAGATTTAAAATCTTAACATAATACTCCCACTAGCTTTCAGGAATACTTAAAATTTATCTTATTTCAATTATAAATCAAAACTAGGATTTAATAATTAAACATAAGAATAATTTTATAGATGCATGCATTTATCCATTCATGAATTATTGCACTTCATACACTTCCAAAGATTATATGAATTCAAAAAAACCTTTCAATTACTTACCGTCTTCGCTCAAGTAATTTCTCAAGAAAGAGTTTTGATATTTCATTGTCATATTTCATATTAATGAAAACAAGTATGACAATTATCATCTTTATATATTTAATTTGTCTAGAAAAGAATATTCAATCATAATTAATTGCTTAAGTATGATTAATAATCTTGTCATAAGACATGAATTAAATATGTGTACAATATTATCCATATGATTTCTACATAGAAATTCAAACCACTAGGGTTTTTCATCTCTTTGAAGAAACTCATTTCCATTCTCTAGTCTAACTATTAAGATAAACCAAATTTCCAAAATTGATTATCTTTATGGACAACATCTTTAACAGTCATAGTATGAGTAATTTACCCAATTCAATATTTGGTAATCCATCATAATGGTTATCAGGTTTACTATAATCCTGCAACTCATATTTCTCAGCATATAAATCAAATATCTGAGATATCCTTGCAGATCTATGAATGAAAATTCCATCATCACGAGGTCTATCATTTACATGTCTAACCTCATCATGATATTTACTAGTGTATTTAAGAAGATTATGTGTCTTGTAATTTTATCTTTCAAGATAAAAAAAAAAACTCCCACTTGTCTTTTGTAATATATAGACTATCTATATATACTTAGCAATTAGAGCAAAATTACATTGTTCTCTTTTTGGGACATTACAAATATACATTGATAATTCCTGACTTTAGTTTGTTAATAACCTATTCATATGTAGTTTAACAAATTCAGAATCTTCAATTTTAAAACTTAATGTGATTCATCACATTCCATAATGAAATGGTGTTTTATCAATCTTCTAGGTTGGAGTCATATTGAGTATATTCAATCTATACTTAATTTTCTAACCTTGTTACTTTTTAAGAAAGAAGTTATGGTTATCTTGAATCAAACAAATCAAATAGAGTTTGATTCTCCTAACTGAACATGCCATCAACTTGTGGTATTCATTAGAATTAATATTGTAAAACAATCTAACAATATATAAGATAAACATATTCCTTTTGGCTTACCTATTTACCAACTAAGTCAACTTAATGGTATAATAGACTTTCCAAGCCAATTGCATGCTTTATAACACAAGTACTCTTTAACCAAGTCACTTCATATCCATGTCTCATCAAGAAAACATAAACTGTTATAATCCCATTATACGTTATAAATCATTGATCAACTCAATGAATTCTTGTATATGTCTTAATTAAAAAACATAACAAGTTAACGTCTTACTTTATTATAAGTCTTAAAAGACTTTATGTTTATGTCTCTACAATGAATCATAAACATGTTTAACTAAAGTAATTATGAACTCAACTCTTGGTTTCAATAGTAATTTCAAGTTAATTTATTTACTTCACAATAATGTAGGACTACATTATTTTTCATTTATGTCATTCCAAAATACATAAATAAACAAATTGAAGTAGTATTAGATTACTTCATTTATTTACGTCATTCTAATAATACATAAATATTTAATTTGAAGTAGTCTTAGATTACTTCATTTATTTATGTCATTCTAATAATACATAAATATTTAATTTGAAGTAGTCTTATATATCATTTTGACACATGTTCTAAATACTTGTCTAATTTAGAAACTGCAAATATGTCCATGCAAGGTCTGACTTCACATGGAGATTTACTTTGTTGTTGCAATCTCGCCAAGTTCTGACATGACGTAAATTGCAACACCAAGTGTTTCTTGAATTAGATATGTTCAAGTTATATTAGAACGTTAGTCTCTTACCTTGCAGTCAAGAGACTCCGTTAAATCATATACTTATATGTTGTACCATGCACACAATATAGATTTCTCCCACTTGTGCATGGAACAACGTCATGTAGCAGATAAACAACACGACATATGTTTGTTTATGTGACTAATATGATTGTGTCATTGATATTAGCATAACTAGTAGATGTAGAACCACTTCATTGTCTAATAAGGAAACGTACATGACTATCCTTGAAAACATAAGTGTCTACAAGTGGAAAGCAATTATCTTAAGACATTCTAGAGATAATCTGGGTTACTACCAAGATGAAAAAGCTTGTAACTCCCACTGAATTAGAAATCATTACATTAATTCCTTATTCAGTAATAAGAACATAATACTCTCATTGGATTTGACAACATTGTAAGTGTTTCATTAACCAGTGAAAGAAACTAGTGTTCTATTTACTTCCATACACTTTTGATAAAGTCCATACATAACAATTACTTATGTACTAAAAGAGTGTATTCTACTATGTCGATGATGAATTATCCATCAATACTATTAACTTGAAAAATTGGGCATGCAATTTCTTTCTTAATAGTTCTATTTTTCCAACGATTGTAAGTAGTACTTTTAAATGGTCAAAACAAAATAACTAGATAAAATATGCTAGTTTGTCTTTTACCAATTATACAGTAATTAGTCTAGCTTCTAATTTAATAACTCAAAAAATATGCAATTTTCTTAACTATTAAAATTTTCTTACGAGTTATGTATTTAGAATTAAGACAATTCTAATTGTCCTATCATACCTTTCTTCATTCATGAAAAGGAATAGGATTGAATCTCACTCTTTCTTATGAAAAGAGGACTAGGTTTATTCTTTTAATAAAGTTGACTCTACCAATAACCCTTACAGGTGTAGATCAATTTACCAATACAGGAATAACATTTTTTTTTATGGTTTAATGTTGCATTAATACATTTAAAGAATTAGCAAAATTCAATTTTAGTATTTTCGATAATTAAACTTTTCAAGAAAATAAAATACCCAAGGTAATATTCATATAACCATAGAATTTTCTCGAAAACTAGGATCCAAATTATCATACTTCCATTACATCAGTTGATCTGCTAGTAACGAAAGCACATAATAAGGTAATCTGTCGAACAATAATTGACAAACAATCTCCAATTCCTAGATCATTATGGGATTAATATTTTCCAACGCTATTGCAAATATAAACATGTTTCATCTCATCTTATGCCTTGAGTCCAGTTCTCACTTCCTACTCAACTTAAGTGTCTAACTTAAAGAACTGCAAATATGTCCATGTAAGGTCTGACTTTACATAGAGATTTACCTCTTCATCACAATCTAGCCAAGTACTGTCATGACGTAAATTGCAACTTCAAGTGTTCCTTTTAATTAGATGACACATAACTTAATTTAAAATGGTACTAGTTTTGATTTTATGTGGTCAAATCAAATATGTACAAAGATGTCATGCATTCATCTTGTAGCATAAATTTAATAAAAAACTTTTTATTACCAATTCATAAAGATCAAATTATCAAAGTTTTGATTGAGATATTGGGTTCACCAATCAAGGAATTTAGCGTTAATTATCGTCCATTATACCGTACTTTTGCATAAGTGTAAACACTTAGTGTTTCGGGTAATTACCACCAAAGTGGCGCATGGAATTAAAACTAATTCGCCCTTAAGATGATTTTGTACGCATAGCCTACTTGGTAACTCCAATTTGACTCGCAAGCAAGCGGAGAGTTTGGTCAGCGCTGAAGCAATAACCTCCCTCTTTAGGGTCACAATATTAATGCGCTCCCCTCCTAATAATTCCCACATAGTCCGTCAAATTGGGTGAGCCGTTCAGACAATTTGTACCAAAATCATCAATCAATTAAACTATTGAAAACTTAACTCTTCAAAACAAATCAAATTTCACCATTGTTTAGTCCGTATTATTTTTCTATTCAAAATTACCCTTTGCTTAAAACTGTCGCACATAATAAACAAACAAGTAAACAAATAAAAAATAAATAACTAAAAACAATGCGCACATAATAAACAATTTAATACATGTAAATAAGTAGCCACATGCAACTTATTCGATAAAACCATATTAATAATCAATGTCTAGGTTAAATAATGTATATATTAATTAGGGTTTTCACTCTCTCAATTGAAAGTGAGCCACATACATCGATGAATCGATTGCGTAAACCCATAATTAATAATATACCACATTGCACATAATTGATTCATTAATATATATAATTGGATTCTTCCCCAATTCAAGATTTATCGTAAATAAACATGTGATAAATATATCTTAACAATTAAACAATATACAAGCAACTATTCATGACAAACATGCATGTATTATCATGGATATATCATAACAATTATACAATAGTCACAAGATGGCATATTAAAATTCCATGTCACATAACGTATTATTCATGAATTAATCACGTAACACATATATTAATTCTAGGTTTCGATAAGGTCAACATAACAATTAAAACCCTAAAAAAAAATTAATGAATCGACAACAAATTTTTTTTTGGGTACGCCCACATTAAATAAAAAATCGACCCTTACAAAAAAAGTATAAACCAAAACCCTAGAATAATCATATCAAACAACATACAATATTCGTTTTTTACGCGTTTAGTAATTAATTACTCATTAAAACCACTGACTCGTGATGCCACTGTTGGAATTATATAACATGACAAATCATAAATATAAACAATAAACATCAAGTACACATGCGGAAGCGTATAGGAAAGATTAACGAATAATTAATTAACATAAACAAGAATATGCGTACCTTTCTTGATTCTAGCCGAACAAGAATCAAATCCACAAAACTAGCAATTGGATTAACCCTAATTAGGGTTTATAGGATTATGTGAATTACCCCTTACCGTTTTGTAATTCAATCCAAGAATACTAACAATAATGTGTTAGTGCCACTTTCTTGTACACACGTACAATACCGAATTAAAGCAATGCTAGTTTTAATCAAACCAAATAACTTGAGTTGGAAAAAGGTGGTGATCGACACCCTTTGGTGTGATGTATGATCGTTTGGAGCAAAACACACACAAAACAATTTTAGGTTTAGCTTAATGAGTACATGAGATAAATTACAAACACCCTTGGTTTTGTATTTATACCCAAACTAACTTGGTGAACAAGTTTGAGTTGTAGTTGGGTTGGGTTTGGTCTCCCTTGGCCGATCGGTTTGTTATCCCACAAGGGGATTCCGGAACCTTCCCAATATTTACAATCTAGTCCTTTTCCAATTACATTTAACGACCATTAGTCCATTACAACTAATTACTTAACGTCCGTTATGTTATTTCGTTTAATTAATAAATAAATACAACATTTATATTTAATTATTAACTTTAATTCTCATACGCAAAGTGTGCAATCCCGTGGTCTCGAGTTCGATCCTAACACACGTCTATTAATTTATTGTCCATTAAACCAACAAAATGTTCTTTACTAATGAAACATGTATTTCAGGTTGTTGCAGCAGTAGTTGTGACATGGTTGGCATGGTTTAATCTTGGAAATGGCTGCAATAAAAAAATTATTAAGTATGCTTATGAGCTTATCAACCTGTGATATGTGATATACGAGTAAGTTGGTTCCCACAATCGGAGCATGAATTAATAATTAAAAGTAGCTTCCTCTGAGTTATATTTATGAATCATGTTATTGTTGTTGCATTTGATGATATAAGTGTTTGGAAAAGTTTGGAAATTAGTTGTTGTTGTTGCATTTATGAATCATGTTGTTGTTGTTGTTTCATTTGAATCATGTTGTTGCATTTGATGATAGAAGTGTTTGGAAATTAGTTGAAATTGTAGTTTTAGTTGTGTTATAATAGAGCTGGAGTTGGATATGTAAGATGTTAGCTACTTACTTGAAGTTGTTAGCTATATATGAGAGTTCGGAAAAGTTTAGTAAAAGCTAAAAAGTGTAATATGACATAAGAAAACATAACATAAAGGATCCAAACTGTGTAGAGCCCAAGTGGTGTCTGATTCTATGCGCCTTTGAGATATTGTGACAGAGCGTATTTAACACAAAAATGGGCTTAAATATTGATATATGAATGGTTAATAAACAATCAATAAGTCATTAATTTGTAAGAATTGTTATTGCGGCTTTGGTTATTCTGAAAATGAATACGCAGATTCACTTTCAGTTGGGATACGCTAAAATTTTGATATGGACTTTGGCATACGTTTAAAAAAAGAAGGTAAAGTATACTATGGATTAGGGTAAGTGAAATAATATTTATACCTTTTTATGTATAATTGTATCAACAATTTGGCATCTTTTCGAATGCTCAATATATTTTGTGGTTGTGTGGGATATGAAAATCTATCTGATATCATTGCTCATTTGCAGACATATTGTATTTATAAAGATTAGAAAAAGATGTTTGGATGAAATAATATACTCTTTAGTTACTGTCTATCTTGACGAGAACCTCTTTCAGTATCCTTCGAACCAATTGCATTTATTAGGAAATGGTGAGTTTTTAGCACTTTAATACCAAAATTCATGTAGTTATATTGGACTATTGAATATTGATTATCCGAGAATTAGCGCTACAACGTATAGCTTCGTATCGTGATGTAATTTGAAGATTACAGTGGGTGATTTTTGGTGATTTTTGTTATCTGCTAATTGGGTTCTATTTACTTACTTTCATTAGATATGTTAGGACATATGATACTACCAGTATCTTTTATGTGTTAATGGTTGATGCAAGTTTTCTATGCTAGATTGCAAGTCACAACCTAATATGATTCGAATGTCTAGTTGTGTCTATGAAATTATAATTTTAGCTAGGTATCTATGTTTATATAATTAAAATGAACTGAGCACTCAAGTACTCAACATTGATAATACGTGAACCAAAATATTTAGCGACTCACATTTTAATAGGCGACTGCTCATATTTTATACCCTAAAAATGATAAAAGAAACAAAGAAATGCTTATATTTTTTGGTCTGTTTGTGTTGACAGTAATGAGTAGAGAGAAACACACATTTCACACAGTGAAAATGATTCTCCTTGTTACTCCAAAATGAAAGATACAAGAGGTTTTTATACAGAGGAAAAAACAGAGGAAAAGAAATAACAGAAAAGATACAAAACAGACCCTACACTATCTCAATGTTCCATCTGAGCCCTTCAACTTTTAACCAACTCCTCTTTTACACTCCCACTCAAGTTGAGAGGTGGAAGGACTGCAAGCTCCCAACTTGGACATTAATTTAGAATGCTGATCAGCTGGAAGAACTTTAGTAAACACATCAGCCAGCTGGTATTTAGTGGAAACATGAGAAGGTAGGACTTCACCATTCTTGACTTGATCCCTCACATAATGGCAATCCACTTCTATATGCTTTGTTCTCGCATGGAAGACTGGATTGGCAGCTATATATATAGCAGCTTGATTATCACATTTCAAATCTACAGGACCAAGATCTTTGAGCCCCAAATCTTTCAACAATGTCACCAGCCAAGTAACTTCACAACATGTTAAGGCCATGGCTCTGTATTCAGCCTCTGCTGATGATCTAGACACCACTTGTTGTTTCTTATATTTCCATGAAATAGGTGATTGACCCAGCAAAATACAATAGCCAGTGGTGGACCTTCTTGTCATAGGACAACTAGCCCAATCACTGTCACAATAGGCAGTCAAATGAACAGCTCAATCATTGGCTAGCAGTATGCCTTGAACTGGTGAATTTAACAAATATCTCATCAAGTGTTTCACTGCTTGCATATGCACTGATGTAGGATTTTGCATAAACTGGCTCAACAACTGCACAGTGTAGCGAATGTCAGGTCTTGTTATTGTGAGATATATGAGTTTGCCTATGTATCTTCTGTATACTTCAGGATCAGGTAAAGGAGTTCCCATGTCTGCTTACAACTTGATATGAGAATCCATAGGCAACTTGTATGGTCTTGCATTTGTCAAACCAGCTTTTTGAAGTAAATCAGTAGTGTACTTCTTTTGAGAGATGAAAATGCCTTGGTCACTTTTACACACCTCCAGACCTAAGAAGTAGTTCCTCTGTCCCAAATCCTTCATGTGAAAATGAGTACTTAATTGTGTTTTAAGGGCTTGAATTTAAGTGTTGCTAGAACCAGTGATTAGAAGATCATCAACATAAACAAGGACTGTTGTAAAGGATTCAGCATCTGTCTTGATGAACAATGAGTAATCAGCTTTAGATTGAGTATAACCAAAGGACAACAATGCTGAAGAGAGTTTGGCAAACCACTGTCTAGGTGCTTGTTTGAGGCCATACAAGGACTTCTTGAGTTTGCATACTAAACTTGAATCAGAAGGAACATTTTGCACACTCTCCCCCTTTCCAATATACCCTTGAGGCATTTGCATATACACTTCTTCAAAGAGATCACCATGTAGAAAGGCATTAGATACATCCATTTGACAAATTTCCCAACCTTTCATGGCTTATTCATATAGACATTTGGGGACCCTATAAAGTTCCAACTATAGGGAATCATAAGTATTTTCTCACTATAGTTGATGATTGTAGTAGAGCTGTTTGGACATATTTACTAGTCAGAAAGTCAGGTGTCTTTGCAACTTTCAAGTCATTTGTTACTTTTGTGAAGAAGCAGTTTGAAAAAGATATAAAAGTGGTGAGATCAGATAATGCCTTAGAATTTCTCAAAGGTTCTGTAGGCCCTTTTATGGACTCACTAGGAATAGAGCATAAAACTTCATGTGTTGATAGACCTCAGCAAAATGGGAGGGTAGAAAGAAAACATAGAAACACATTGGAGATAGCTAGAGCCCTAAGATTGCATGCTCATTTTCCTGTACATTATTGGGGTGACTGTGTTATCACTGCAACATATCTCATTAACAGATTTCCCGTTGCTATGTTGAAATTTAAGACACCTTATGAAGTTTTATTGCAATCTAAACCTGAGTACAGTCATCTAAGGGTGTTTGGTTGTTTAGCAATGGCTAGTAATCCTTCCAGAATTGCTGATAAATTTGATTCTAGAGGTGTACCTTATTTATTTCTGGGTTATCCACAACATCAAAAGGGGTACAAATTTCTGAATTTGCTGAATCGTACAAGGTTTGTGTCAAGAGATGTTGTTTTCTATGAGCATATATTTCCATACTCTAAAACAAGTATGTTGCAAGTTCTTCAACCTGTGCCTGCACCCATTTCTTCACCATTGTGGTATGAAGATTTTGTATCCACAACACAACCTATTCATGAGCCCTGATTCGCTTCCAAACAGTCAAGTTTATCACACAAGCTAACCACTTGTGAATGGTCAACCGTAATAAACTTCAAACAGCTCAGAAACAATGCAATTAAGATCTGGAGAGTATAGTGTTACCTCAGGTCGTTAAGTCCCACGGAGGATTAATGGTGCTCAACACTTTCAGATGTCGAATAATCACTAATGATAGTGATCAGTAAGGATTTTGATTGATAAATACACTACTGATTGATTGGAATAATTATACCTAAAGAAAAAGAGTTTGTAAATTACAGGGGCTTAAATGCAAATTAAAGAAAATTAAAAAGCTAAATTATATTAAATAAACGCTATCACTATTTTTAAAATGATGTTTTTCTTGATTTCTAAAACAAAATATCTTAAATAAACTATTTTAATTAAAATGTAAACCTATATTATCTAAAAACGTGACCTAGAATGAAAACGCGCGTTATATGTAAAAATTACGCGAGTGCGCAAGTAAAAACGTAAAATTTGTAAAATAAAAGTCCTACGAGTGTAAAAAAAATTTTCTTACTTACTATATGACAAAAGAAAATTTTAGAAAAAAGATTTATATTTTTTTTGACTTTTATATTTTTTATTATGAATTAAATACTATTTTAAACTAATTAAATGATTAAAAATACTAAAACTATTGAGAAAATTCTGAAACTTTTTTATAAAATACTTTATACTAATACAAAGCTAAAAAAAATACAAAAGTTGTGACAACTTATTTGAATAAGCTGTAAATAAGCTAAGTTACACGTATAAGCTTAAATAGACAAAGAGGGGTTATATATTAAACTTTGCAAAGAGTAACCAGTCAAAGACCCAAGGGCGAATGGTAGTGTGTGTGTGTGGTGAGCTGGGTGGCCAGGGTTCGAATCCCAGCAATGGCTTTTTATTTTTATTTTCTTTTTGGACTTTTCTTTTTGAAACTGATTAAGCTACTAAATATAAACAACTTTTAAAAAAGACAAACTTTTTAGAACTTAAAAATAAGCTCAGAATAAGCTTATGAGCTCAACAGTACACTATATGAACTTTTTAATACTAGGATTCTTCAAATTAAGCTAAAAGTTTGAAAATAAGCTAAGAGCTTATGGAAAGAGCTAAAATGGATTGAAAGAATTTTAATTAAGCTAAAGGAACTAGAAAAAGCAAAGGCAATAAGCTGTAAATTGAAAATAAGCAAATAAGCAAATCCAATCCTAACTGCGGCACAAGCAGGTCTGCAGGCTTCTTGATAGCCCAAACAAGCTTATCAGATAAGCTTGAAAAGCTAAAATAAGCTTTGATCCAACAAGTTGAGATGGTGGGGTTACCAAAAAGCTAAATTACAAAGATTGGGTTACAATAATGAGCTTGTGAGAAGCTTTTGAAAAACTTATGAACACTGACTGATTGGTACACTAAACAAAATGGACAAAATTAAAAGCCACTAACAGGCTTATCAAATAAGCTACAAAGTGAAAAACAAATACTGGTACCTTGAGACAGCTAGGTGAGCTTCTCAAAAAGCTAAGGTACACAAGTTAAGCCTCACTAATAAGCTCTGTGTGAGCTTGAGAAAAAGCTTGTAAAACTGGTGCACAGGACATGTTTTTGAAACAGGTGGTCAAAATAAGCTGAGAAATAAGCCATTTAATAAGCTAACTAGAAAATATAAAAAACACTATGATTAAGATGAACAACTATATTTTAATATTCCAAAAGCTTAAAACATGAAACTCAAAGTTAAACCCTATAGAAATTAATCTATTTTATTCAAAAACTGCTAAAATGAAATTTTTGACTTTTTAAATTACACTAAGAAGCTGACTTAAATGAACTTTGATTTAATTCTACTAACTGATTATGATGTATTAAGCTAAAATAAGACGTAATTAAGCTAGATTAACAAGTTTTAAGCTACTGTGGTGATTTTTACTTCCTAAATCCTAACAGTGGACAAACAAGGTGAGATTAAAAAGGATTTTGACTTTTAACAAGTGAACACTGGATTTTATTGCTTCTTTGAGTTATTAGAACCAAGTGTGATATGAAACAACCAAGAACAAAGGCTTGAACAACCTTTAACACAGTTAACAAATCAAATCCAAACAACAATTTATGAGACTGTTTTGAACCTTTTAACACTAAAACAGATTTTCAAACCAAGAAAGCTATAAATTAACTTGTACTAACTATGTTTAGACAAGATTAAACTAAAATTAACAAGAATTAACCACTAATATTAAGAAATGCAAATTATGAGAAAATGGCTTACAAATGGTATCCAGCTGAAAACAGATAACAAGGACCAAGTATCCACCCTAATAGCTTACCACTAAGCTTCTAAACCCAAGCAATCCACAATCAACCCTGCTCCATCTTCTTGATCATCTCTTTGCTCATTTTTTATTTTTAACTAATTTTTTTGGTATTTTTGGTGATTTTTGAGTTTTACTTCTAAACTGAGTTTTAAGGTTTCTAAAAGCTTTAAGAAGCTTTCTAGGAGCTTACATTAGCTTATGAGTCCAAGACAACAACTACAAACATCATTCAAACTATCATGAGATTTTTTATAACTTGAAATTTTGCATAAACTTGAAATAAGATTAAAACTTGAAATTAATCATTGGAAAAGATTCACATACACTAAAGATACTTAAACAAAGTTCTTGAAAGCTTTAAATTATACTGGAATTGTAAAATTATTTAATACGACATACATTAACTAAAAAAAAACTAGATATCCATCCACATTGCTTCTTTCTTGTATATAAAGATCTTTTTGGAGCTTGTCGACATCTCTGAACATTTCCCACCTCATCCCAACCATTGGATCTTCATAAATCATCAGAACCATCCATTTGGAGTTTTGGCGCCAAAAAAGTCATGAGCAGGTTTTTAGCATTTAAAGAAGTTTGGGATATTGTGAAGGTGGAGGGGAGTGGTTATACAGCTGGGAAGACAGGTAGAAAGGTGGAATTGAGAAAAAACCACTCTGGTTTTGGTTTAACAGGCAAGGTGAAGGAGATGTACAGTGTACATGGTTTTGGGCGCGTGTTTGACTTTTTGACCGAGTATATATAATAAGTGGGGGTTCAAAATTGTATATTGGCAGGGCAAAGAGGATTTTGGCCTAGCTCAAGGGTCAAAGGCCAAGGGTCAAGATATTTGGTTTGGGCTTGTGTATGGGCTGGATATGGATTTGTGTTTGTGTTTGTTAATAATACAAGGGTCCGTTTGTCTAAGCTTGTTATCACAAGGACCAATCATGCAATTCGGCCAAACTTGAGGGACTAATCTGTCACTTTTCCAAAGTAATTACAAGGACCAAACTTGTCATTTATGAATAGTACAAGGACCATATTTGATAATTTTCACTTTTTTATAAATCCAAGGACTATTTTTGACACTTTTCAAAGTTTAAGGACCTTTTCTGCCATTTGACCAAAGATTCATTCAAGGACCATTTTTGACAACTTAGAATATTTCAGGGACCTTGAATGATAAAACTCCACATTTTTGGATTCCAGGGACTAGATTTGACAACTTTTGAAAATTGGGGGACTAAAACTGCCAATTTTGCAAACTTGATACATTTTTCATCTGTTTTTGATATTTTTGCATTTAAAACACATAAAACACTTATTTGTGATATTTTTATCATTTTGATACATTTCTGAGTGTTTTCAGATGTTTTTGCAGTTTAAATGGTACAAAAATGATGAGTATTTAGACACTCATCAAGCCCATTGTTACTGCTGATGTTGCCTCCCCTGTTCATGATTCTGTTGATGCAACAAAACAGACCCTACACTATCTCAATGTTCCATCTGAGCCCTTCAACTTTTAACCAACTCCTCTTTTACAGTTTGTACGTGTTCTATTAATTATTAACATATCTTATTATTCTCTTTTTTTTCAGCATCTTATTGTTTGTATGGATCTTTTTCTGTATCTGTAAATCAAAATTCATTTACAAGTGGTTGTTGGAATGATTTTAAGAGCTCTTTTTGTTTACAGAAAGTGGTCGAATGATGATCACTTTTGTTCAACCAATTACAAGACTTCGATACTTTTTAGAACTCGTTTCAGAGATGACATGTCTAGAAAACTGCACAAGGAATGATAAACAATCAAGATACTGTTGGGCTATAGCTCCCAGGACAGGGTAAGATAATCAGTAGCAACTGCAAATACCACTAGGTGGTTACCGGATATCACTTGTGTTAGGAATTATATTTGAGTTGATTATGACAAAATATGAAAGATGAAAGACTTATGAAGACTATTGAAGACAAGGGACTTATTTGTTAAAATAGTATTTATTATATAGTCCCTAGTAGTCAATTGTAACCCTAGACTCTCTAGTATATAAAGAGAGGCAGGGAATTAGATTTATTGTGTGTCAAGATGTGAACACCAAAGGTGTGTGTGTGTACAGGCATTAGGGGAGAACGCCTAGGGTATTAATTAGTCAATTAGTGTTTAGTATAGTAGAGATGTTTAGTCGATTAATAGTTTAGAGATGATGACGAAGAACTTTGTTAATAATAACAAACGATGTTTTCTTATTCCGCTGTGCATTATAATTGTTGTTATTGTTATCCCCTAGAGCTCATAAACGATCTTATCAACTTGGAATCGTGTGATCACTTTCCAAAGTAAACTATTCGACCCTAATGCCTGGGTATCACGAATATCTACTTGGGATAAGACCAAATGTATGTTATTGAATTAGGCACAAATCAATAACCCTTTTGCTTAGAAGTGTTAATCGTTTTCTGTCTTTCTTTCATGCATGATCAGATCTCCTATTTATAGGAAATTACTCTTAGCTAGTCAAATGGAATTATGAGAATTAATCTCCCCATTAATCGCCTCATAATTATCCCCATTATAGCCGTTAGTGATTACATGACCAATTAAACGTGGTCATTATGCAGTTGTAACTGACATTTGAATAGGTCAATGCCTGCTACAAGTTTATTTCAGTACTAGCATTACTTTCATAACACTAGCAGTGCTAACATAGTACTAGCAGTGGAAACACCGCCCATCAGTGGAAACACCGTCCATCAGTACTAACTTAGCACTAGCAGTGGAAACACTGTCTATCAGTGCTAACTAAGCACTAACAGTGGAAACACTGCCAATCCGTACAAACCACTATTAGAGTTAGGGTGTTCAGGGACCATATGGGTATACACTCCGTACCGCCTGACCCATTATCAGGTGTGAACTAATCCCACAAGTTCACTAAATTTTCCAACAATCCTCCCCAAGTTTAGTTCATTTCATTTGCATGAAAAACAAACATTAAACAAAACATGTGCATAAACGAAAATATCCTAAGTATTGAATTTCCATCTTAGTACATTACACGTTCAAATATTCGAGAATCAGAGTGTTCTAAGAATTGAACCCTTCAACCCATTTGAATACCTGAAGATAAAATACACACAAGTTTTCCAACACTTAAAAGCTCCTGACACTATACAAGCCATGTGTCCATATCCAAATTCATAAATGTTGTAAAAGCTAAAGTCCAAAAGCTTCCTGAAGCGGAAAAACTTCAACATTCACATAGGTGGTTCCTCTTTATTCATGCTCCTGCCAAGCACTTTTTCAAAGAAAATTAACCATTAAGAAGTAAAGACTTCATCCTCCTTTCAGCAGGTTCTAAGCACAACCTTGGGATGTAAATAAAACATGTGCTCCAGTCCACTGAATGTTCAGCTTTCAACATTGAACTCAGCTTCTAAGTTTCCTCAGGAGGGAGTTGGGTGTCCTAGCATTCAGTGACTAAGTTGGACTTAAACCCATCCCTTTAGCAGACTTTATAACCAAGTCTCTAGCCAATCCCTTCGTCAAGTGATCAGCTAAATTTTGTTGAGATCTAACAAACTTTATAGATACCACCCCATTCATGATAAGCTCACGAATCATGCTATGTCTGAAACCTAAGTGTCTAGACTTACCACTGTACATTTGGCTATAAGCCTTAGCCAATGTAGCAGCACTATCACAACGGATAGAAATAGGTCCTATAGGTTTAGGCCACAATGGAATCTCAAGAAGCAAGTTTTTCAACCATTCAGCTTCTTTACCAGCAGCTGCTAAGGCCACAAATTCAGATTCCATTGTTGAACTGGTGATGCAAGTTTGCTTCTTGGATGCCCAAGAAATTGCACCTCCACCAAGTAGGAATACCCAGCCACTGGTAAACGAATTGTCTTCAGTGTTACTGATCCAACTTGCATCAGTGTATCCTTCAACACTGATGGGTAACCAGTATATGAGAGACTATAATCCATAGTTCTCTTCAAATACTTCAGTACCCTCTGAACTGCTTGCCAGTGATGAGCACTAGGATTACTAGTATACCTGCTCAATTTTCCCACTGCAAAACCAATATCAGGCCTTGTACAAGTCATGGCATACATCAGGCAGCCAATTACCCTAGAATACTCAAGTTGAGATACAGCTTTGCCATAGTTAGGCATCAGCTTCTCACAAGTATCCATAGGTGTACTCACTGGAGTATAATCAAAGTAATTGAATTTCCTCAACACCTTCTCAATATAATGAGACTGAGAGATAGAAATTCTTTTACTTTCATGTTTAATTCTTATACCAAGGATAACATCAGCCTCCCCCATATCCTTCATGGAGAACCTTGATGACAAAAATTCCTTTGTCAGGTCAACCTAATTTTGGTCAGTGCCAAAGATCAACATGTCATCAACATATAGACAAATGATGACTCCTTTACCAGATTCATCAAATTTGCTATATACACATTTTTCAGCTTGGTTAAGAACATAACCACTAGACAAAACCACTTCATCAAATTTTTGATGCCATTGCATATGTGCCTGCTTAAGTCCATAAAGAGACTTAATTAGTTTACACACCTTGTTTTCATTGCCAGGCATGATGAAACCCTGAGGTTGGTTCATATAAACCTCCTCTTCCAATTCACCATTCAAGAAAGCTGTTTTCACATCCATCTGATGAATAATCAGATTGTGAATTGATGTCAAAGCAATCAGAAATCTAATGGTACTGATACGAGCCACGTGGGCATAAGTATCAAAATAGTCTATCCCTGACTTTTGTTTAAAGCCCTGACTGACTAGTCTAGCCTTGAACTTTTCAATAGTTCCATCTACCTTCATTTTCCTTTTGAAAACCCATTTGCAACCCAAAGGTTTGCAACCTGGTGGTAGATCAACCAACACCCAAGTGTTGTTGCCCATGATGGAATCCATCTCATCATTGATTGCTTCTTTCTAGAAAGCAATATCCTGGGACTTCATTGCTTCTTCAAATGTCTTGGGATCATCTTCAAGTATGAAGCCATAGGAGTATTGGTCAGAGACCTCATTCCTTGTTCCTTCAACTAAGTATAGTTGAAACTCAGGTCCAAATGACTTTGGAGTCCTGACCCTTTTGCTCATCCTGAGCACAGGTTTAGGTTGTTAAACCACAACCTCATCAGGGACCACTGATGGTTCATCATCAAGGACCTCTGATACACCAGTGTCATGAGTTCCATTAGGAATCCTCTGACTTGGTCTAGGGACTAATGAGAATATATTCTCATCAAAGTTTGAATCCCTTGATTCAATTATTGAGTTAACTGAAACATATTCATTAGGTTCAATAACATAGAACCTAAAAGCCTTGGAATGCTCAACATATCCAACAAAGATGGAATCAATGCCTCTTTCACCCAAAGTTTTCAGCTTTGGATCAGGGAGTCTTACAACAACCCTACAACCCCAGACCCTGAGATAGTTCAGGTTGGGTTTCCTTTTAGTCCAGAGTTCATAAGGGGTAACCTTGTTCCTTTTGTTGGGAACCCTATTTAATAAAAAGCAAGCTGTCAACATAGCTTCACCCCAGAACCTTTGACTCAGTCCTGAATAGGACAACATGGAATTAACCATCTCCTTCAGCACCCTGTTTTTCCTTTCAGAAATACCATTTTGCTGAGGAGTATAAGGGGCAGTCGTTTCATGGATTATACCAACAGACTAAAAATACAGAGTATCCATGTACTCACCTCCCCTATCAGTCCTTAATCTTTTGATCAAAGACCCAAGTTGTAATTCAATTTCAGTTTTAAACACTTTGAATTTATCTAATGCTTCATCCTTAGTATGTAAAAGATAGATATAACAAAACCTATAAGCATCATCAATAAATGTCACAAAGTACTTCTTATTCCCCAAAGAAGGAGTGGCATGCAAATCACACAGGTCACTGTGTATAAGCTCCAAGAGCTTAGTCTTACGACTAACACCCTGAAAAGGTTTCTTGGTTATCTTGGTCAACATGCAAGTTTTACACTTTTCAGTGTCCATGTCAAATGCTGGGATTAAACCATCCCTAGACATATCTTGCATCCTTTTATAGTGTACATGGCCAAGTCCTGCATGCCATAGGGTAGAGTCAGTCAGGTCAGTGGTGGTCACAAATGCTGAATTAACACTATCAGTGAAAATATTAAGCCTGAACATTTGATTACACAAATATCGAAAACCAATAAAAACACCATGCTTAGAAAGAACAAATTATCAGACTCAATAACTTGTTTATATCCATGATGATTCAAAATACTAGTTGAAACCAAGTTCTTCCTGATGTCAGGAACATGAATAACATTAAACAAAGTTACAATCTTTCCAGAACTAAAATTAAGATCTACACAACCACGACCATGCACCAAGGATGTTGACTCATTTCCCATATGAAGAATAGAACCATCATTCAGTGACTCATAAGTCTTGAACCAGCTTCTATCTTTGCACACATGGACTATTGCACCAGAGTCAACCCACCATGCAACATCATCATCCTGCACATAATAAGATTCAGATACATATGTAACATAATAAATCTGAAAAGACTTACTAAACATATTCTGACCTTTCAGTGAGTTGGTAGAACCACCACTCCCTGAACCATTAGTGCCTGATCCATTGGCTTTACCACCAATCTTAACACCCTTGCAATCCCTTTTAATGTGACCTGTTTTGCCACATTTCCAACAAGTAGGTGTTGCCTTCTTGTTAGGATCTGCCCTTGTGTTGTCATGATATTTGTGTTTGCCTTTGTTGTCATTGTACCTGGTGGAGTAGTTATGCTCCACCATATTGACAACAGATGCACCAGTAGTATTGCTACTCTTTGGCTTGTCATTATCCTGCACCTTGAGAGATTCCTTAATGCGCAGATGAATGCCCAACTCAACCAGAGTTAACTCCTCCTTTTTGTGTTTCAAGGTATGCTTGAAATCTTTCCAAGAAGGGGGAAGTTTATCAATGACACAAGAGACTTGAATAGCCTCATCCATGTGCATATTGTGTTGTGTAAAACTTCCAAGTATACCAAGAAGTTCATTGTATTGTTCCATAACTGGTCTTGAATCAGTCATTTTGTAATTTGTGAAATTACTTACAAGGAACTTCTTACTTGATGCATCCTCAGCCATATATTTGGCATCCAAGGAATCCCATAGTACTTTAGAAGATTCAAAGTTCTGATAAATGTCAAACAGAGAATCAGACATACCATTGAGGATAAGACCTCTGCATATGTAGTCATCATTCTCCCATTCGCTCCTTCTCCTGATCTGCTCAACCGTAGCATCATCCCCATCATCAGCAATAGGTGTGGTTAGCACATACACCACACTCATGCTTGACAACAAGAAGTGCATCTTCTTTTGCCATCTCCTGAAGTCCACCCCTTCAAACTTATCAAGCTTGGCAAAGTTTGAAGCCATGTGTTTCATTGCAGCAGCAACCATTGATTATCACAAATAGTTTACTTTGATTGTTGGGTGGTAGCTCCCAGGACAGGGTAAGATAATCAGTAGCAACTGCAAATACCACTAGGTGGTTACCGGATATCACTTGGAATCGTGTGATCACTTTTCAAAGTAAACTATTCGACCCTAATGCCTGGGTATCACGAATATCTACTTGGGATAAGACCAAATGTATGTTATTGAATTAGGCACAAATCAATAACCCTTTTGCTTAGAAGTGTTAATCATTTTCTGTCTTTCTTTCATGCATGATCAGATCTCCTATTTATAGGAAATTACTCTTGGCTAGTCAAATGGAATTATGAGAATTAATCGCCCCATTAATCGCCTCATAATTATCCCCATTATAGCCGTTAGTGGTTACATGACCAATTAAACGTGATCATTATGCAGTTGTAACTGCCACTTGAATAGGTCAATGCCTGTTACAAGTTTATTTCAGTACTAGCAGTACTTTCATAACACTAGCAGTGCTAACATAGTACTAGCAGTGGAAACACCGCCCATCAGTGGAAACACCGCCCATCAGCACTAACTTAGCACTAGCAGTGGAAACACTGTCTATCAGTGCTAACTAAGCACTAACAGTGGAAACACTGCCTATCAGTACAAACCACTATTAGAGTCAGTGTATTCAGGGACCATATGGGTGTACACTCCGTACCTCCTGACCCATTACCAGGTGTGAACTAATCCCACAAATGCACTAAATTTTCCAACAGATACTTGATCTTTGTTGCATCCTTTACTATTTCCCTACTGTTGGTGCACTCAAAAATGGATGGGAAGGAAGGGGATTCGTGGAACAAGGATAGTATTTCTGAAAATTCAGGTAACACTTTTCTTTTGAAAATTTTAGTATGTAACTAGCATTATTGAAAGGTTATGGAGCAACATAATGAGTCAAAATGGGTTAGGTTTCTTTAAACTTGAAAAGTCGGCACTTTGTTAGTTGTCTAGACTCTAGCTACTAAAGCTTCCTTGACTGCATGTTTTTCATAGTTATATAGAGTACATGTTAACCTGTTTCTCTTCTAAGTTTATTGAAATATGTTGGTTTACTGAAAGTTCCTTCACTGCATGTTTTAATGTTATACATGGTAACATACTGCTCTTCTAAAAATATAAGTGATATATCTTGATGAAAAAAATGACTTTGATCATCATAAAACATAACAGCCAAAAATTCAAATTGATAGGTAGTGATGAAAGAAAATAGAATGAGCAACAACGCCTATGTTAAAGGATTAAACAAAGCATCGAACATCTTATACTTGCACACAAAGGGCGAAATTGCTGTAAGCTTATTAAATAAGTTAAAATGGTCATATTGTGCTTATGAAATTTATATGAGAGTTTTTGTGTGGATATATTTTGATTAAATTACAAAATTAGGTTTCATGCCAATTGCAATCTTTTTGGCTTAGACTTTATTTACTTTATCTTCTTTGACGTTAAATAGCCTAAAGCTATATAGGTTCTTAATTAGTTTCGGCTGAGTTCATTACTTAGTTGAAGTTTACACCATGTTTAAAAAAGAATACTTAAGGTGTTCCTTTGGTTATTAGTTTATTTTTACCTTACCACATGGATGGTACTTATTCCCAAACGCCCCTAAGCTATCCTTTATGTTTTTACGGATAAAAGATTATTATGTAATAATCTTTGCTAAATTTTAGTGCTTAATGATGCTGCAAGGACTTTGTACTATTTTTTTTATGCTATGGTTACATCAAAGCTTAGAGTCAACAGCCATAGCATGTCAAGAGATACACATCTATACCATTTTTGGCATTTGCAAATCAACCCTATTGGACCCGTGTTGATACCAAGAATATGCTCGACGTGTTCTTTCTTTGAGATGAAGTCGTGTGCAGGTCCTCAAATGTGTACTTTAAAGGTGGTAATTGTGACCACTTTATTATTATTATAAATACGTTGATTCAAGTTATGTTTTTACTGGACTCATTTTTTCTAAGTATTTTGAATGCCTCATTATTTCAGTTCCATTATGCAAAATAAAGTGCTTTCATTTGGTGACTCATTACATTATATTTCATGTAATCTTCGTTGTTGTTTAACATGCTGATAAATTTTGGAAGTCACCCTTTGTCTTCAACAAATACATACATAATTTGTGTGTTTTGGTCAATCTTGGTTGCAAAAATTGTATCGCATAATAGTTGCATTTCCGTTGCATACATTACTATCTTATACAGACGCCCCGCCGCATCAATTACAATTAACACGGTAAAGCCGATCTTAATTTATTAAGAAATTACTCTTCCAACGTTGTGTGCAATACGATCATATACAAACGCTACGCAGCAACGCGCGGGTGAAATCTTCGTTATAAAGCTAAATGTTAAAATAATGTACTTTAGTGCAATGAATGGTATAACACTATATTTGGTGCATTTTTATTATCACTATTCATGCCGTTAAAATAAGAGAAAAGTACTAAAAGGGGACAAAATCTTTTTTGAGATCCCCATTATGGTCATTTTTAAAGGCAATCACCAAAATGGTCATGAGCAACTACTCAACTCCGCAACTTCACTCATTGCTCGACACGTGTCAAAGTTTTTATAACAAAAATATGTGTGATTTAATATTTTGTCTTATTATAAAAATGATAAATGGCAAATGTACCATCTTTTTAAATATTAATAAAAATATTTATTTATCTCTTTCTTCTCCTTCATCTATTCCATATCTTTTACACCTTCCATTCTGTAACTTTCTCACACACACACACGCACACTCTTTTACACATTTGATTCTTTAAATATCCGACCAATATCCGGTCAACCTGCACGCAAAGACATTTATTCAAAATCTGTTTCCCCGACTTTGTCTGCTCCGACCACCATGTCGCCGAAAAAATACAAAAAATCATCACCAAGAAATATAGCTTGCATAGATGACTTTAAAACCTCGAAAAATACAATCTCGAAGTATCGGGTAAGGTTTTATTTTATGTTCTTTTTCTTTATCGATGATGGGTTTTGAGTTTGGATCTTTAAAAAAATGAATATCAAGTTGGGTTAAGATTATATTAATGTTTTTCGAAAGATGGTCGAGATTTATTTTGTTTTCTGTTTTTGGAAAGAAATACCCACTTGATCATGTGCACAAAAGCTAATGGTCAAACTACTAAGTCAAGTATTGATGATGACTTGAAGAAAAGGAAGATGCCGTTTATGACATAATTATTTTCGCCCATCTATCTAAAGGTATAGATCCAAAACTTACACTTTTTGAAATGATACGTTTTCCTAACATATAGCTAATTGGGCAGGCGTTTTCTATAACCTTCTTTGGAGAGTGGGGTGACAAAAGCCATGTGAGCATTAATCTTAGGATATCATAGAAACTGTATTTAATCAATTTGGACATTTGTTTTGTACTTCTATCCTTGAATTTGACTCTAAACATGTCTACTTTCTTCAGTTGGTTACAATTGGTTTGGCTACAGCTGAGAACCCATTGGGTGTTGAAGAAAAGATAGGAAGCTGGTGTGTTGAAAAAAACAAATTAGGCCAAAACAAATATTACTTGGTCATTTTGAGGTTTTAACAGTAACCGCATATTTTAATTAATACTAATACATATAATCGGAAAAAAAAAGTTTGGCCGTAAGATAGCCTTGCCGGAATCTAGAAAACAAAAATGACGATGACAAAGATTGGTGAAAAGTTATGTGGGTAAGATAAGTGTAAGAAAGAGAGAGAATATAAAAATTATGAATATTTTGAACTTTTTACCATTTTTATAATAAGACAAAATATTAAATCCCACATATTTTTATTATAAAAAGTTTGACACGTGTCAAGTTTTGTGAGGAGTTGCGGGGTTGAGTAGTTGTTCTTGACCATTTTGGATATTGCCTTTAAAAATGACCATAATGGGGATCTCAAAAAAGATTTTGTCCCCTTTTGGTACTTTTCTCTTAAAATAATGTCAACGTTTAGTGCATATATTTGAGGAGATTTTTTGTACTTTTTGCACTATCTTAGTGCAAAAAATACATTTAGTGTTTACATTGGAGATGCTTAATTTTGATTGTTTGGTTCGATTTTGTTTATCAGTTTGGGTTTCATAACCATCGTGTTTACGTCTCTCGTGCCTTCCTGTTATACCCCCTCCATCCCAAAATAAGTGTATAGTTTGACTTTTTGAAGCTTTTTTTTTCAACATTAATCTTAAGTATCTTTGTTTGTGTTATATAATACTTGATGAAATTTATTTGTTTGTGTTATACAATACTTGATGAAATTTATACCAGTGAAAATTCATTTAAATTCATTTCATTCATATATTTTGCATCAAGTATTATATAACAAAAAATATATATATTAAAATCAAAGTTGAAAAAAAATTAAAATGTCAAACTGAACACTTATTTTAGGACGGGTGCGGTATTAAACTAGATGTAAGAGCACTTTCAATAATAACGGTATAACGCCGTTATTAGGCAAATAACGCCGTTAACGCGCTTTATACCATTGGAGGGGGGGGGGGGGCGTTATTTGCGCGTTATAGGGGAGGCGTTGGGAGGGTAACGCACGTTAAAAAAAAATTCACCCCCTAAACCATTTCAACTAAATTTTCACTTACACCCCCTCCACCTATTCAAATTTAAATTTAAATTATACTGGTCAGTTTTGGGCGGGATAAATTCAAATTCAAATTTGAAATTTAAAAATTAAATATGAGCGGGATATATTTAGTTTCAAAATCAACTCTGCCTATATAAACAACTCTACCAGAGTTGTTTAGAACACACAACACACACAAGTTACACACACAACTCACACACAAAAAATGTCTCGCAAAGATTTTTGTCACAATTCTCAATTTTTGGTCATTTCTCAAACTCTACATTCATCATACTAGTCAGGCATGGGTTTTGCATTTCACATTAAACATATAATTTCTTATTAAATAAACGTTATCGCGTAATAAATTATTTTGAACAATTGATCCGATACTTCCAAAAAGTATCCCAACATATTTTTATACTCATATTAAGTTTATAAAAATATTATTATTAGTTTACCCGGTGTTTTAAATTTATTTCGTATATAAATTGTTATGTTTATATAAATTACGACGGTTTTCTTAAATTCAACCCGATAAATATTTATTCACTCAAATCTTTCAAGAAATGTATTTTTATAATTTTTATGACCTCAATATATTTTATCTTGACCCGTGAAAAGTTATTTTTATCTAACGCTACCCTAAATACTCAAATGTGTATACAATTTAACACTTAACTTCATTTAACTTTACAAGACATTATACTTATACAATTTAAAAAAATAATAATAAAAGTAAATGAATACACCTCCTTGTCGACACAAGGAGGGTGATTCATTGTGTTTTCAAAATATCTTTCACTTAATAATGTATAATACTACATAATATCTCAAATAACACATAGTAACACACATAAACAAGGTGAAATCAAAAATCTCTTTCTCTTCTCTCTTCCAAAACCGGCAGCCACCATAGATCAAGCAAGAGGATCACCAAAATATTTTTCAAGACAAGTTATTTAACAATCTAGTATCACTTGTTGTATAGGTTTTGCAATAAAAACCTCAAGTGATTAGGAAAAACCTTTGTTCTCATAAACCTCATCATATTTCTTGTAAGCATTCATATTCATGTTGTTATTTCACATTCATTATTATGGTCATATCATTTTATTTGAGAAACATGCAAGTTATGTGATGTTTATACCACTTTTTAAGGTTTTTAAGTGTTAAATATATATAATCCATCCTATAAATTATTCCTTGTTATTAGTTTTGGTGATGTCTAGGAAACCATGACACCCTAAGAAGGTGTATGGTAGGATTAGAATAGCTTCGGAGTTGTTTTGAATGGGTTAGAATAGGTTTGGCGCGAGAAAAACTCATTTCGACACGTTTTAAATAGGGTCTGTCCATATTTTTAATTCTGGGAAAATCCGACAGTGGGTATAATATTTTGGGCTAGATATTTAGAAAATACACTTTAAAACGAAAACGTGGCCGCTTGAACGGATTAAAACGGAGCTATAACGAAGAAGATATGAATTTTTCAAGTTTGACTATGAAAACTATTAATTTCAGAAATTTCAGCATGAAAATGTCACTCCTTACGAGTCAAAAATGAGTCTTAAGCTTTATAAATTGTGTCGACTTATCAAAAATATATTATTATACTTTGACACGAATCTAAGGATCTAGAAAACGTAGAAAACGGGCTTGTAACGATTAAATTACACGCGATAAACCAAGTTGCCGTAACTTTATTCTATTAGCAAAATTAATATAATCTCTATTAAAAACATACTACGGCAACTAAAGGACCATGTTGGCGGACGTTTTTTAACAATGATGTAGAACTTTTTATAACGTGATGTCTTCTAGTAAAAGTAAGTTCGCCTAGCATATTTTCCAAAATGTTAAACCGTTTGTTGAGCGGAGTTGTAACGAATAACATATAGTCATTCAAACTTGGCCGAAAACCATCCTTTAAACTATACTTCTACTTTTGGACTAAAGTACCATACTTAACCAATATTTTCTTTGTGATCGAGACCTCTAGGATGGAAACTTAAATGCTAAAACTTAGAGATAATTACACAAGCTTTCCAAAACTGTTGAGTTCGTTTTCTAACACTCGGTGTGCACCATTTTGCGACTATCATAGGAGGTTGTTTCAACATAACTACATGTAAAGTATTTTTATATACGACGAGATGTCATAAACATATATTTTGACGATAAACATTATTTCCAAAACGTACAAGTGGTATGGATATCATATGGAGTTGCATGCACAACATTGTATCACGCATTCACGACAACATATCATAACTCAAGTCATAACATTCATTTTAGGTCGCGGATAGTTTCCGAGCCTCATTTTAGTGCACTTCATTTTATTAGTGTTGGGAATTAAGGTAATCTACTGATTCTGCCGAAGCACAAGCCACTGATTCTGCCGAAGCCTTAGTCGAAGAGATTCTGCTGAAGAAGAAATGATGCTGCCGAAGTTATACTTCAGCAGAAGTGATAAAGCAGACAGTGTGTTGCTACTGAAAGTGGGAACCACGTAGGAGAGATAAGCTCACTTTAGAGTAAAAGTCAGCACCGTATGTATAGGTTGGCGCCGTATTATGTAGAGCTTACTCAGAATAAAACACGATGATTAACAAAACAATATGATTAGTTGCATGCTTGTCTAGTTGCATGCTTAGTCTAGTTTAGTAATAGAAGCGTAAATTGTCAACGCTTATTAGGGTTTCTTGCCTATATAAGAAACCATATTATCTTGTAAAAGATAAGCTTTTCTTAAGTTTCTCAAGTCTTGTATTCTATCCGAAACATAGAGTTTCTATAATCAAAGATCCATAGAGGATCAAAAGTGTTCTTAGTTACTATAACTTGTATTTATTTTCCGCTACAATATCAAGTTGTAGAGATCTTCTATTAGTTTGCTTGTGATTACATAGGCAAAGCTAACGATCCCCGAGTGCTTAAGATCTATCAAGGTCTTGGTTTTTAACAATTAGCATATCAATCATACCAGATGAGTTCATACCCCGCTTTTACTCGTTTAAATTCTTACAAACTATTTGGGGGAGATACATGCTTAAATACTTGTTTTTACTCTTGCGAATACTCAAACTATTTATACAATTGTGTTACACTATACTTCTTATACTCTTTGGACATTATGTGTGGTTTATTGCGATATGTGCCTTAATGTGCTAAACTTGTTTTCAATTATGTCTCAACATACATACTTTAGCAACTGGTTAACTCCTGCGGGAGCCGGCGGAGAGGTATTGATAGTACTATCGGGCTGACGCCCCCACCCTTGGGTCCTTGATGACGTGACCTGGGGTGAATATAATCTGTTATTCAATGAAAATCAACAAACAATTTAGACTTGTCAAGAGGTTCAGTTGGCTGTGATTCTTTGCATTAAGTACATGTATATATCGTATGCACCTATGTCCTACTTACAAACAAGATTGACAATTCCTTATTTTGGCAATGGGTTGTAAACACACAGGTTGCAAGTTTTGTATGGGCGGAACTTGGAACTGAGTGGATTTACAATGCCTTTGCTGCATAAACAATTTCGAAAGGCTTTACATTTCATCACAAACTTATGAACTCACCAACCTTTGTGTTGACACTTTTTAGCATGTTTATCTCAGGTTGTAAGGCGATAGCATTTCATGGAGCTTTTGGGTCTCATGGCATACATTGGAGTCTAGTGTTTTTATCTATTACCATTCGACATGTTTTGTAAACCTTAATGTATTTTCAAACTTTGGGATCTCATGTGTTGTAAACTTTAACTTATTTAATCGAATGGTAAACTCTTTAAAACGTCTCATTATAGAGGTCGTTTTCTTTATCCATACTTTGTGCTATGACGTTATACCCCAATGACACTATCGTTCCGCTGCGATATTTTGGGGGTGTGACAGATTGGTATCAGAGCCTTGGTTATAGAGAACTAGGTTTCATTTTAGTTCCTAGACTATAACCGCTTTCACGTCGATCCTTTCTTTTCCTATCGCCTTACACACTTTTCGTGCGCATATGTTTTTTTAAATATTTCTTCTAGAACCACCTCATTGGATAACGTGGTTTCCTTGTACCAATAGGGGAGTCCCAAAATCTAGTTGGGTCATCAAAGATATGGAGCTCAGTAATGAGCACTTATCTAACTTGATCTCGTGACAGTTCTTGTTTGATGAGATGCGAGATCGAGCTAAATAAGTGTTACTATATAGCTGTATAGATTTGATGATTTTGCTCGAGGATGGGAGTTCTCTTGAGGATACTTTGGGAACTGCTGGCGACCAAACCTCGTAGTGACTTTAGCACCTAAAGGAATTTCCTATACACCAAGTGCAACTCTCCCTAGATACCTACCCTAAATTCCTCCTCCACTGTTTAGAATCGGATGATAGAATGACTACCTATTTCAGTAACAACAATCGCCGAGACATGTATGCTTGGTGGTATGTACACGTGTGAAATGAGGCAATTATAATTATGGTGGCCAACATAATTATAAATGCGTCACAACCCACGTGGACATATGCGACCACGCATACGTAGATCGGTGTGGGCACACCTTAGGAACCAAATTGTGGCGTGGTATTATGTTTGAGGACGTTAAGCATAGACATTGGGAATTCAACGGTTCTTTCCCTTGCAGAGATAATGGCACCAAAGAGGGTAACACGCAGTACTGGCCGAGGTGGTGCGGCATAAAGGGGTGGAAGGACAGGTGAGCGTGGAGGTAGAGAAGGCGGTAGCGACATGGGTAACAATGACAACAACACTGGCGGAAACCCTGATTTTGCCGCCATCATCGCTCAACAACTTCAAATCTTGCTTCCCACTACTGTCACACAAGTTGGAAACCATATGAATAACTCGGGAAACCACGGGAACGGTACTGGCGACACCAACAATGTAGTTGGCAGTGGCAACAATAACAACAACAACACCAACAACAACAACAACAGAATTGGATGCACGTATAAGGAATTTTCAGTATACAAACCCGTGGAGTTTGATGGTATAGGAGGTGCTTTGGCGTATACTCGATGGGTAGAGAAGACAAAGTCAGTGATCGACATCAGCAATTGTGCCACACATCAGAGGGTGAAGTATGCTGCTTGCTTGCTATCAGGGAAGGCATTGACATGGTGGAATACACAACTACAGGCTAGGGGCAGAGAAGCAGCTATAGGTATGACATGGGACGAATTTAAAGCGTTATTGCAAGAAGAGTACTGCCCGGACAATGAAATGCAGAAACTGGAACATGAACTTTATCATCACTCTATGATAGGAGCTGGTCACGCAGCCTACACAGATCGATTCCATGAATTAGCCAGACTAGTTCCTCATATGGTTACCCCTGAATCCAAGAGAATCGCGAGGTACATATATGGTCTTGTGCCTGAAATCCGTGGAACTGTGAAAACGACTGAGCCGTCTACAATACAAAGTGCAATACTGAGGGCAGGAACCCTGACAGACAAGATGGTTAGAAATGGTACTTTGAAGAGCAGTGACAAGAGGAAGGAAGCGAGTGGGTCGAATAAGCAGATGGACGTGGTAGCAGACAACAAAAGGGCAAGAGTTTTTGTGGCAACTGGTACTGAACAAAGGGAGTATGCGGGTACACATCCCAAGTGTGCTAAATGTGCTTATCATCATCCGAAGACCAAGCCCTGCCGCTTGTGTACAAATTGCAATCGATACGGCCATTTTAAGGAGCAGTGTAAAACACAGGTAGCACCGGCTAACGTGGGCAACATGAGGAATAATCAAAGGACTTGCTTTGAATGTAACAGCCCAAACCACTTACGGAATAATTGACCTAAGTAGAATGGAACGCAGAGGCAACCACAAGGTAACCAACACCTAGCTTTAGCAATTGACGGAAACAACCCAAACCCTGTACTCAATATCAGTCCACCCCGAGATCGAGCATTCTATATAGGGACCGAGGCAGCCCGCAATGCGTAACTGGTACGTTTTCCCTAGACGCATAAGTTTTGGCATAAACACTTTGACCATACATTTGATTTCGCGAAACCTTAGGGTAGAACTTTATGTATCATCGATTGAATCACGAGGACGTGATTCCTCTGACATGGGAAGAATGTCACAATTCTCAATTTTTGGTCATTTCTCAAACTCTACATTCATCATACTAGTCAGGCATGGGTTTTGCATTTCACATTAAACATATAATTTCTTATTAAATAAACGTTATCGCGTAATAAATTATTTTGAATAATTGATCCGATACTTCCAAAAAGTATCCCAACATATTTTTATACTCATATTAAGTTTATAAAAATATTATTATTAGTTTACCCGGTGTTTTAAATTTATTTCGTATATAAATTGTTATGTTTATATAAATTACGACGGTTTTCTTAAATTCAACCCGATAAATATTTATTCACTCAAATCTTTCAAGAAATGTATTGTTATAATTTTTATGACCTCAATATATTTTATCTTGACTCGTGAAAAGTTATTTTTATCTAACGCTACCCTAAATACTCAAATGTGTATACAATTTAACACTTAACTTCATTTAACTTTACAAGACATTATACTTATACAATTTAAAAAAAAATAATAATAATAAAAGTAAATGAATACACCTCCTTGTCGACACAAGGAGGGTGATTCATTGTGTTTTCAAAATATCTTTCACTTAATAATGTATAATACTACATAATATCTCAAATAACACATAGTAACACACATAAACAAGGTGAAATCAAAAATCTCTTTCTCTTCTCTCTTCCAAAACCGGCAGCCACCATAGATCAAGCAAGAGGATCACCAAAATATTTTTCAAGACAAGTTATTTAACAATCTAGTATCACTTGTTGTATAGGTTTTGCAATAAAAACCTCAAGTGATTAGGAAAAACCTTTGTTCTCATAAACCTCATCATATTTCTTGTAAGCATTCATATTCATGTTGTTATTTCACATTCATTATTATGGTCATATTATTTTATTTGAGAAACATGCAAGTTATGTGATGTTTATATCACTTTTTAAGGTTTTTAAGTGTTAAATATATATAATCCAACCTATAAATTATTCCTTGTTATATATTAGTTTTGGTGATGTCTAGGAAACCATGACACCCTAAGAAGGTGTATGGTAGGATTAGAATAGCTTCGGAGTTGTTTTGAATGGGTTAGAATAGGTTTGGCGCGAGAAAAACTCATTTCGACACGTTTTAAATAGGGTCTGTCCATATTTTTAATTCTGGGAAAATCCGACAGTGGGTATAATATTTTGGGCTAGATATTTAGAAAATACACTTTAAAACGAAAACGTGGCCGCTTGAACGGATTAAAACGGAGCTATAACGAATAAGATATGAATTTTTCAAGTTTGACGATGAAAACTATTAATTTCACAAATTTCAGCATGAAAATGTCACTCCTTACGAGTCAAAAATGAGTCTTAAGCTTTATAAATTGTGTCGACTTATCAAAAATATATTAGTATACTTTGACACGAATCTAAGGATGTAGAAAACGTAGAAAACGGGCTTGTAACGATTAAATTACACGCGATAAACCAAGTTGCCGTAACTTTATTCTATTAGCAAAATTAATATATTCTCTATTAAAAACATACTACGGCAACTAAAGGACCATGTTGGCGGACGTTTTTAACAATGATGTAGAACTTTTTATAACGTGATGTCTTCTAGTAAAAGTAAGTTCGCCTAGCATATTTTCCAAAATGTTAAACCGTTTGTTGAGCGGAGTTGTAACGAATAACATATAGTCATTCAAACTTGGCCGAAAACCATCCTTTAAACTATACTTTTGGACTAAAGTACCATACTTAACCAATATTTTCTTTGTGATCGAGACCTCTAGGATGGAAACTTAAATGCTAAAACTTAGAGATAATTACACAAGCTTTCCAAAACTGTTGAGTTCGTTTTCTAACACTCGGTGTGCACCATTTTGCGACTATCATAGGAGGTTGTTTCAACATAACTACATGTAGAGTATTTTTATATACGACGAGATGTCATAAACATATATTTTGACGATAAACATTATTTCCAAAACGTACAAGTGGTATGGATATCATATGGAGTTGCATGCACAACATTGTATCACGCATTCACGACAACATATCATAACTCAAGTCATAACATTCATTTTAGGTCGCGGATAGTTTCCGAGCCTCGTTTTAGTGCACTTCATTTTGTTAGCATATCAATCATACCAGGTGAGTTCATACCCCGCTTTTACTCGTTTAAATTCTTACAAACTATTTAGGGGAGATACATGCTTAAATACTTGTTTTTACTCTTGCGAATACTCAAACTATTTATACAATTGTGTTACACTATACTTCTTATACTCTTTGGACATTATGTGTGGTTTATTGCGATATGTGCCTTAATGTGCTAAACTTGTTTTCAATTATGTCTCAACATACATACTTTAGCAACTGGTTAACTCCTGCGGGAGCCGGCGGAGAGGTATTGATAGTACTATCGGGCTGACGCCCCCACCCTTGGGTCCTTGATGACGTGACCTGGGGTGAATATAATCTGTTATTCAATGAAAATCAACAAACAATTTAGACTTGTCAAGAGGTTCAGTTGGCTGTGATTCTTTGCATTAAGTACATGTATATATCGTATGCACCTATGTCCTACTTACAAACAAGATTGACAATTCCTTATTTTGGCAATGGGTTGTAAACACACAGGTTGCAAGTTTTGTATGGGCGGAACTTGGAACTGAGTGGATTTACAATGCCTTTGCTGCATAAACGATTTCGAAAGGCTTTACATTTCATCACAAACTTATGAACTCACCAACCTTTGTGTTGACACTTTTTAGCATGTTTATCTCAGGTTGTAAGGTGATAGCATTTCATGGAGCTTTTGGGTCTCATGGCATACATTGGAGTCTAGTGTTTTTATCTATTACCATTCGACATGTTTTGTAAACCTTAATGTATTATCAAACTTTGGGATCTCATGTGTTGTAAACTTTAACTTATTTAATCGAATGGTAAACTCTTTAAAACGTCTCATTATAGAGGTCGTTTTCTTTATCCATACTTTGTGCTATGACGTTATACCCCAATGACACTATCATTCCGCTGCGATATTTTGGGGGTGTGACAATTTTTCTCAGCAATTCCCCAGCCCAGAAAAGTTGCAGGAAACCAGCTTTCCAAATCCAAATAACTTGCCGGAAACCAGCTTTCCAACACTACCAGAACCTGATGGTTACTCTACACCACCAGAAAATGTCTTTCCGGTAGGTTTTGAAAACATCCCGTACCTCCCAATTGTTCCAAGTTCACCTGTGAACAGTCCACAGGTGGATTTTCAAAACCACCCCAGCGGGTTAAGTGAGGCTTCCCTCCGGCAACTGGAACGAGATGAAGAAAACGTTAGGGAGATTATGGAAGTGCAAGCACGTGAAGAGGCTGCTCGCCGTGAGCAAGAAGCACGAGAAGCTCAGTACCTCAAAGACAACTTCTTCGACATCATGGAGAGTCGATACATGAATGGGGAGTTTTATTCTCCGCCAACCAGTTCTGATGGTTGGGACTCGGATGATTCGTTTTTTTAAGTTTTAGTAGTTTTATTTAATTCGTCTTTAACGTTTAATGTACGTTTTTTTAAGTTTTTAATGTAATCCGTGTTTAACGTTTAATGTACTTGGTGTTTTAATGTTAAATGTGATATGTGTTTTAAAAAATGAAGTGTTTGTTTTAGTTTAGGGGTTGAAAGTGAAAATATGAAATGTTATTGGTGTTATTGATGTTATTGTTGTGGGTGTTTTTTGGGGATGTTAATGTTAAATGTTAAAGCTGATGTGGCGCTGACGTGGACGGTGTTATTGGTGTTATGGTGTTACGATTGTGAGTGCTCTAATGGCTATTAAACTTTGGTCTCATTAGATTAGCTTTACATCAGTATTAATTCCTACTAATAATAATAAATCAGCCATCAAACAAACATATATCACTTAAACATAAAAAAAATTGATTCGATCAAGTTTGTAATCAAACCACCTTTCAAATTGGTTGATGAGCGTGAAAGGAGAGGCATAGTCAACAATGACACGTTAAATGGGGGTTAGCGTGAAGACTTGTATTAAGGTATCTTCAATGCATCAAATTTTCTTAAAGCTTTAATTTTTTCATAAAAAAAAGTCATTCATCAAACACAATTTAAATACAAAAAGATTATTGTAATTGTTTTGATACATTTAATATTTGAATATTGGTTTCATGTAAGAGGGCTATTATCAAAGTCTTTACTTTAGATACTTGATCATACTCATGGCATTGAAGAAACATATCATCTTTTCTAATGGAAAAATAATAATAATAATAATAATAAAAATAAATTACCTATTAGATAAAAAATAAAGAGTTATATTTTAAAACATGCATTGGAATTGGGTCAAATCCAATGGCTCAAATTATAAAACATGCATTGGAATTGGGTCAAATCCAATGGCTCAAATTATCTCATGTTTTTTTATTTGAGTCATTGGATTTGATCTAATGGTTGATAATTGCTTAACTTGATCAATCAAGTTATAAATAACTTAAGGGGGCGTTTGATTCACAGAATGTTTTTGAAGGAATTGTAATCTTTGGAAGGAATTGTAATTTGATGTAATTGTAATTTAAAGAATTGGAATGTGTTGTAATTGTAATGTGTTGTAGTTGTAATTGTAATTGATAAAATCTGTCAATGTGTTTGGTTGACTCGCAACGTAATGTAATTCAATTTTTTTTATAAAACTTAAAAGTTAATAGAATAACAATAATAATAATAATAATAAAATAATAATATAATAATAGTAATCAAATAATAAGAATAATAATAATAATAGTAAAAATTAATAATAATAATAACAAAATAGTAATAAAAAAGAATATTAATAATAAAAATATAATAATAGATTCCCTCACTTGATGTAATTGTAATGACTGAATTACAATTACAATGCAAACCAAACAGTCATTGTAATGTAATCTCAATTAAAATTCCTTTCACCTTGCCAACCAAACATGATTGGAATGTAATTCAGATTACAATTACAAAGAATTACAACGAATTACAGCGAACCAAACGCCCCATAAGAGGATTTCTTCCCATTGGAATTGGAGATGTTTTTTTAGTGTCATTATTTTTCTTTTTTTTACTATTGTCTGATCACTTTTATCCAGTTATATTTTTATCGTCACCACTATCTCGACTTTCTCATGCTTGCCTCACCTCACGCTTGCCTCACCTCGTTTGCATAAATGAGGCTCCTAAGAGATGTTTGGTTTAGCTTACCTTTGACGTTTAGGCTGCATGCAGCAGAGGAATCGATTGTCGATCGTGGGTGCCTCGATCGATTGATCGATAGTCCTTGATGTGGGGTGAATCGATCGGCCACAAATCTAACCAAATGAGTCCCAACTCGATCGTATATACGATCGAAACAACACACACATAAAAACAAGACTCGCCCCTTTTAATTAAATTTATTACAGGTCGTCTTTACTGGGGCACCCAATCGCCTGAAGGTCGCTGGAGAGAGAAAGCTGACGTGGCAAGGAAAATGAGGGGGATTGGGGCTCCTTACTGGGGGCAGCCTTATGACCTTAGGCTAGCCCCAATGAGGGTGAATCCCCATCGATCGAGGCACCTAGACGATCGATCGTCAGTCGATCGTGTCATTGTCACGCCAATCGATCGCCTCCAATATTACCCAATCAAATCGTGTAGCCGATCGACTCATGTAACGTTTAAATCTTGTGTACGTTGCAATCCAAAAAAAAAAAAAAAAAAAAAAAAAAAAAAAAAAAAAAAAAACATTACCCTATAAATACAACTAAAATCTCATCACAAATCTCACAACATATTTACACACTAAAACTCAAAAATCTCACAATCCTCTCTATCAAAAATCTCACAATCCTCTTTATCAAAAATGTCTAAGAAAACACCACCAACCAAAGGCCGTAAATCCCGTTTGTCACAAAACGTCCCGCATATTTTAACACCGGATCCGAATTTTCGGTTAACCGGTGTCTCACCAATAATCAATTTCCAACCCCCTGCTTTCGAATATCAATCCCAACAAGCCCCACAACAACACCCTAACAATCCATTTAGTATGAATCGTCCATTTGTTCCACCGCAAGAAAACATCCACTACCAACAACAACAACAAAGTTACTCCCGTCGAAGCAACCAATCTATGTATGGGTCACACGAATCTGTGTACCGTCCAACAATGGATTCATCAACGTCTTCATATTCAAATTATCAAGAATATTCTCCGGTTAACCGTATCAATCTTGAGGGTTTTGATTTCGACGACCAATTGTACAACAATCCTAATTTTTATGCTGGAACCGGATCGGGTTATCCGGCTCAAGAGTATCACGGTTCGGGTACCGGTTCGGCTCATGGATCGTATCACGATTCGGTCAACCTTGATGACGTAGAAGAAGAAGAATGTCGAGAAGAGACGTCACCGGTCAAACCAAAGAAACGAGCTACAAAGGCAAAGAAGAAGGCTGTCGAGAAAGAAGGCAAGAATGATTCGTTGCCTTGGACCAAAGAAGAAGAGATCGCCTTGTGCAACGGTTGGTGTGATGTATCCGAGAATAGTGTAATCGGAAACAACCAAAATGTTAAAGGATTTTGGCAGAAAGTCATTACATACTTTGAGAAGGAGGTTGCTGGAGAAAGAACGTACAACTCTATCATTACAAAGTGGAAAAATATGATTCGTCCTAGAGTTGGTCATTTTTGTGCCATTTACAACAATGCTGTCAGGAATTACGGAAGTGGTGAGAATGACCTCACCGTTTATACACGAGCGTGTGATGAATACCAAGTAGTGTGTGGTCATCCGTTTGTTTTGGATCATTGTTGGCAGATTTTGAGGGACCATTCTGCTTGGAAGGATAATGAGATGCCGACTTTTTTAAGCCAAGATGAGGGTCGCAAAAAAGCAAGGACTTGAACCGACTCGGATGTGCCTTCGTTTGTGCCTAATAGACCAATTGGTCGTGATGCCGCAAAGAAGAATAAAAAGAAATCTTCGGAGTCTTCGAAATCTATGATTATGGAAGGTGTTGCCGAGAAATGGGGCAAGATCAAGTCCAAGGCATTCGGGCAGAAGAAGGAGCTGGCAGACCTGCACTATGGTTTGAAGAAGAAAGAGCTAGAACAACGGCAAATCGAGTTGGAGCTACAGCAACAAAGAGAAGCAAGGGAAGACAAAAAATTGGCACTAGAAGAACGAAAAGTTGAATTAGAGGCTCAAAAGAAATATGATGCAGATCTCATGTTCTATTGCACGCCAATCGACGAATCTTTGCCCGCAATAGAACGCCAAACAATGCAGAAACTCAAAGAGGCTATCAAGGCACGCCACAACCTAGATTTTGAATAAGTGTTGTAATGTTTTAATAAGTTTCGTAATATTTTAATTTTATTTGAATTATTATGTAACGTTTTAATTATTAATGAAATTTTATTTTGTGTTAAAAATGTTTTTTTTTTTTTTAAATAATAAAAAAAAAATAATAATAATAAATTTGAACTTGGTCGCCCTTACTGGGGCACCTAATCGCCTGAAGGTCGCCGGAGAGAAAAAGCTGACGTGGTAGGGAAAATGAGGGGGATTGAATCCCCTCATTTGGGCTAGCCTTATAAAAATTGAAGAATTCTATAGGCTTATTATAAGTTTTAACAACCCATAAACTTGTTAATATAAAGTTTATGACTTAATTATTTAAGTTCATTGACTTTTTTTTTTTTTTTTTTTTTTTTTTTTTTTTTTTTTTTTTTACGATAGCAACAAAATGCGAAAGGAAAAACTAGAAATGTAATGATAAATCGAATATTTTTACTTAGACATGAAAGATTTATAAGACTTTAAAGAGTTAAATGTTGGATTTTAGTATGTAAGTAGGGGGCAATTTGAGTTTTTGGTGGGGGTCACTTTCAAAAAAATGTCAAAATTACATAAAAATTACACTAAAATATCAACTTTTTCGGCTAGCCATGGGGGGCGCCTGCCCCCCACTCTAACATGCTAGGTCCGTCCCTGCCCTCAATAGAATTAATCTTCAACGACATAAATTTGCTTTGTTCATTTGGCTCTTTAATAAGCTTAGGAAAGTTTAAATTTATTGAATTTGACCATCTATGTAATGTTTTATGAGAGATGCTAGAACCACATAAGAAATCCACACAAAATATTCACACGCTGACATGTCAGCCAGTGATTGGCTTAATAAGAGAGAAGAAAGAGAAACTATAGTAAAATCCACCAATCACTGGCTGACACGTCAGCGAGTGGATATTTTGTGTGGATTTCTTATGTGGGTCTAGCATCCCTCATGTTTTATAACTCATCTTGTACTTTGTTTTTAGCTCCTTACCTTTAATCAAACTAACGCTAAAAAGAAAATTTTACATTAGAGCATCCACAATGGTGTAGTTTTTAAAAAATTTATAAATTTATCTAATTATTAATTTACAAAGCTTTTGATTTTATAAATCTTTTTTCACTTTGTATAAACCTTTACAAATACCATGCACGTTGGACATCTAATTGGTTTCCACTCGTATTCAACGCGAATTGAATTCAAGATATATCCATCACCTTTAATATTAGGCACCACAACAACAAGAGGGTCTTTCAATTCAACATCTACTCGAAGATCAATAATTTCTCTCGCAAAACTAGACCGACCCCATGATTCCATAATCATAGAGGCTGTATACAACATCAAAGGGGTGCCAAGTTTAGTAGCAATGACACTTAAACCATCCTCCATGAATTCCGTGATAGGAACATCATGGAGTTTAACCCAAACTGGGATACTCTTTAACTCTTCCTTTGATACATTCGCCATACGAGATCATTTACGAAGAATCAATGGCATATTACGAATCGTTTTCCACCACTGGATACGCAACTCTCTTACCTAGAAAAAAACCATATACAGAATTCTCGAAACGTTCCTTGACCTCTAGGACATATTTTATGGGAATGGCAACATCAACCCCATTACCAGCCGTGACTATTAAGGTACAAAAGTTAATAATTTTCTTACTTGGTTCACCATTGAAGCTAGATTTAGCGTTACTCGTCTTAGCTCCTCGTGTGTTCAATGGCTTCCCATCGTCACCCAACAGCACAACTGCACAAGTCACCTTCCAACATTTGTTTTTCAATGCTACGAATCTTATCCGCTAAGGAAACATTCGTATCCGCATCAACATTAAAAATGTTGTCATAAGACAGAGACCCTATACAGCTCGACTTGGATCCCTCGTTCACTTTCACATAACCATGTTTTCATCATTCGATGGGACCCCATTCTTGTTAGTATTCTCGTCATGACCGCTAATAGCAGCACCATGCATTTCATCACTTGACTTACATGTTAGATATTCAAATTGTCCTTCAATCACATTATTCACTAATATGACTCCTTCAAATGGCTGCCCGGTACCTCCCAAACACGAGTTTGAAACCACAACATGACCAGGTCCTGCACAATCAGTACAACAATTTCCACTTGAGTAATTCTTCCCAAAGCACTCAACTTTGGAAAGCTAGTATCCATATCGTTATCAGTCCACATACTCATTCCATGATCAACCTACCGAACCTCTTTTTCTTATGCTTGCCTCATCTCCCTCTCAAATCCAAAAACCCACTTTCCATGTTTAAACCATGCACATAGTATCAAACTACCAGCTAAAGCCAAAGCAATCAAATACAACAAACCACGAACCAACAACATTCCCTAACTTCAACAGACTTTGCAAAACCCTAATTAGGGTTTCGAACACAATAAGCACAGATGCACGAATTCGGTTGCAACATTAGAATAGATGAATTAATAAGACATTAATAAGCACAAACCTTATAACCGTTCAAATGTAAAAACCCTAGAAAAAATTCAGGAACTTTGTTAAGAAGAAAACGCCACGTGCCTATGAATTAAGCAAACTTAATCATAAACAAGTAATGTTCAATCAAAACAAATTAACGTTTGAGAATCGATTAGGATTGGCAGTATCAATCGTGGTTATGGAGAGGTTTTCCAGTCGCCTTTTTACACCAAGAGAGGGAAGGAGTTTTATTTGTTATCACTAATTTATAGAGGTGTTCGTCGGTTCGGTTAGTTTGGTTAAATTGTTTTCTGAGTAAAACCGAACCGAACCGAATTCAAATTGGATTAAATCCGAACCGAAAACTAAACCGAATAACCGAAAACCGACCGAATAACCAAACATAATTTTAATTATTTATTTAATTATATAGATTTTTTGCCAAAACCATAAACCGAAAATCGAATATTTAATTCGGTTCGATTTTGATAAATTTGGTTCGATTACAAATTCGAATCGATTTTTTTGTTCGGTTTGGTTTCGTTTTTCGATTTTTGTGGGCCAAATTCTACACACCCCTACTAATTCATTCGCCAATTGCCAAGTTATTGATTATGGCCATGACTTATGGGCTTTGCATCATGGGTTTGTTTTGTCTTTTTTTTGGACCAAAATCATACTTTATGCAGTTTTCTGAATTAGTTATTGTGTGGCTCGAGTTCAGCTCGGCTTGTTTTACACCGTGTAGAGGTTTTATAAATTTCAACTATATGTCACGTCTATTGCTCCCGGTTGTTCAATCATTCGATAAAGTGATCCTTCGATAAATGATTTCCGAATCATGGCCAATTGACACCAACTATAAATCTTTAGGCACTAATTATCTATGTTAGGATAATCAGGTGGTGTAAATACAAGAGATTAAAAGAGTGACAGTTAAATGAAGGAAATTACTTGGTGTAAATGGGCATGACATGTATGGGTAGCAACTAAAAGTCAGTGTAACTAATTGTTAGCTAAAAATATAATTTAGACATTTGGCTCAATAAGATGTTAGCTTGAACTAATTTAACATTTTGCCCCTCACCTGTTGGAACTAGTGAGGGAAGTTGTGAAGCAGCTTTTTGGAGGATCATTAATTAGCTGGTTCAATATACTAAACTCACTTGGAGTGAGCTCCTTCCGGAATAGTCGTTCCCAAAACACCCTCGTGGTGTCCGGGTCAGTTCTCCTTTGGGCGTTTATGTACTTGCCAATTCTGTTTTGAATGTCTGGAGCCAAACTCTCGCGTTATTCAACTATATTTGGGATCCCATGTATCTGTTTCGTTATAGGATCACTCGATTACATCTAGGTGAACATCATGTTTGGACCTTCGACTTTTTATAGTGCGGGTCGCCGGGTCCAAGGCTTTACTCATTTCTTATGAGGTTTCCCTGATAAGAACTTATTTTCAACCACCTGAAAAATCGTAAAAAAGTAGTTGGATCACATGAGCATGGGAAGAACTGATACAATACGTTGTAAATTAAATTGATAATCGTAATTTACATGTAAGAAACCAAACGAAAAACTGAATCTAACCATTCCAACAGAAGTATCACAAAGTTTGAGATTTAAAAACTGAGCTAATAGAGTAATAGGGAAGGAATTGCAAAAGGAAATAGAACTTGAACAAACAATATAAAAATACAATATATATTTATATATATTGAGCTAAATAGTAGAAACTCACTGATACATCTATAAATTATCATTTAGAGACTTGAAACGCAAAAAAGAGCCAGGTTGGATCAAGTGGTTAACACCCTTGCCTCTGTCCAGAGGTCAAGGGTTCGATCTTCACCTCTTGCAAGGCCGGAGGTCCTTTTCTACCTTTGGTAGAACCGGAAGCAGCCTCTCTACCTTAGGTAGGGGTATGGCTGTCTACGTCTTAACCTCCCCCATACACCGTGGAAGACGGTATTGGGACCCATAACCCGTGGAAGACGGTATTGGGAGTTACTTTTTTAGACTTGAAACGCAGATAGTTATAAACAATTACAGATGACAGCAAGCTTCGAAGTTAGATCCTTTTCTATCTTGTGTAATAGAGGGAGATGCACGCACCTACAAATTTTGATGAATCCAAGTCAAAGTAAGGTGCCAATGTTGTGCCCTGATGGGCATTGGGCATAGTATCACACCGAGTTTAGAGTATTCTTAGAGAATACGTTCATAGCAAATCTAAAGTTGAACAAATTGGGATCAGACATTCTATTATACCCTGCCCTATTCAAGATTACACCGTCGTTACGACTGATGCCTTCTAGGCTTCAACATTGTCTAGCCTCTGCTACAAATTTTTTTGAACATTAAGAATTTTATCCACATTAAATAGGAAAAGGACAACTCATTAACATGCTTCATAGTGCAGCAACTCTAAGCAGGAGTACCACATGAAACCTATACAGATTTAATTTTTTTTAAAAAAAAAAAAAAAAAAAAAAACCCTAGCCCCCAACCGATCTCTAGTCTTCACTGCATGCGTTTGTGTTTCCCTTACATATCTTGAAGCTTTGCTTCCCATGTTACATGACTGCATGAGCATCTTAGACTATACTACACATTCCTTCAAGGCCTAAAAGACTACATGTATCATGAAGCTTTTACTAATTCAAGAGAGTTAATACATTACAAAAAGACCACTATTTAACAGTATCCCGTAGAAAAGGCACTGTATGTGCCAAATTAGTGTATGCATTGCAATGGTCTATCATATCTTTCTTTTCAGCTACAAGGTTGCAAACAACCAGCAAAGATACATGCCTCCAAACCAATCTAAAAAGGAACCCGAACACAGCCACATGAGAGGGTTGAAGTTCAAACGACGCCTATAAAGAGACTATACCTAGCTAAAAATAACACCAGATTAACCAAATAAGACCTGGAAAATACACGACTCCACAAACAAATTTTTTACAATGGTCTATCATATCTAGACTTGCAAAGCCAATGTTAACACTATACACAGATCCCAAATATAGGGGTCTTCAAGCATTGAGGTTCATAAATTTGCACCATATAGAGCAAATGAGTTTATTTAGTAAAGTGATTTAGCTCAAACATTTCGAATTTGGCTAATGATGGGCTAATGGTTAAATGGAATCTAACTAATTCTACATACTAAGCCCCCAATATCTTGTTTAGTTATCTTTCTTTTTCTAATTACTAATTCTTCATACTGTCAAAACTCAAAAGTAAAATATAGACAAGAACATTAAGCCTTCTGCCTTCTACAGCAAACATTTGTCTAAGGAATAAACTGGCTACATAAAGGTCAAGAAAGATATAAGAAAAGTGAAGTCGAAATACGAGACATGAAAAGCATCACTAACTTAATTTAGTGAGTTCTGTTGGCATAATCTCGCCCCTAAAGCAAACTTCAAGGGTCTACGTGTACATATATAGAGACACAAGGACCAGTTATGGATATATTAAACCTAATAACCATATAACGGTTATTTGTTGGGGGAAGCGACACAAACAGAAAAGTCACACCGTTTGGAGAAGCAGGAAGAGGCATGAAGACCTTCGATGGTGTCTCTTCACATAGTATAAATAGGGGACGAAATCCCAGCAGTAGATATTCAGATATTGTACAAAACACAATTGTAAAAACCAAATCGTTTATAATACAAGTCGTTATTAGTATTTGTTTCGTGTTACTTAATTTACTTCGAGTATAAAACCCCGCTGGGCAACAAATTGGCATCAGAGCCTACGTTTGTTTTGGCGACACAAGATCAAGAGTTGGGTTAAGGTTTTCTGCAAATCGCTGGAAGTGAAGAAACGCAACAGCCTTGCTGTTGGTTCAGGCAGAAACCAGAAAAGGAACATCGTTCCTTGGCGAAGAGATTAAGAACAAGAAAACTGGTGTTTATTTTTGTTTCTGTGTTGGTACAAAGACAGGAGAAACATAAAAAAAACATTAGGTTTGGTGTTTAGTTTACTGGTTCGAAAAAGAAGACGACAAAGTGAACACTTTTCTTTGTGTATTACTGTTTCGAAAAAAAACAAAGGAAACTTTGTTGACTACAAAAAAAAAGGGGAATACAAAAGAAAAGCTGTAACCTTTTTTTTTTTGTTTTTGCTTCTAGTTCGATCAAAAAAAGGAAGAAACATCAAGGAGTGTTTGGTTATTTGTACAAGGAAGGAAAATCATATCGTGAAGGAATCGCAAATTCGGGTTTTACTTTCTAAACTAAAATCTGAATTTCTATAATTTTAGTCTTGTAAGATTAGAATTTTTTTTTGCTTTTGATTCCTAGTAGAATTTATAAGAATTTCCTAGATTCCTAAATATATAATCCCTATTAGGATTAGAAATAGTTTCTAGACAAAATGACTGGAGACTCAAGTAAGGAAACAAACAAGGAAATTGTAATTCACAAAGAGGTTACATCATTTTCCCAATTTCAATGTCCCGTTTTAAAACCTACAAATTATACAGTATGGGCTCTTCGTATAAAGACCATACTAAAAGCAAATGGGATGTGGGAATTGATAGAACCTACGGGTAATGTAGAACTAGATACAAAAAAGGATATGACTACTACTGCATATCTTTACCAGGCATTACCAGAGGATATGATTTTGCAAGTGGCTAGTTGTAAGAGTGCCAAAGAAATTTGGGAAGCGCTACAAACTAGGCACATAGGTGTAGATAGAGTGCAGAAAGCACGTCTACAAACTCTCAAAACTGAATTTGAGATGTTGAAAATGAAAGAAGATGATAGTATTGACGTTTTCTCAGCAAAACTCAATAGTATTGTCACAAGGGCTAGTGGCTTAAGATCAACTTTTGATCAACAAACCTTAGTGCGAAAACTATTAAGTTCAGTACCCAGAAGGTTTATACAAATCGTGGCAGCCATAGAACAATTTTCTGATCTAGAAAACACAACCCTAGATGAGACAATTGGAAGGTTAAAAGCCTTTGAAGAAAGAGTAAAACTCTTTGATGGAAACCCTAGTGACAATCAGGACAAACTTCTGTTCACAAATTATGACAAGAGTACAAGTCATAAGAATGGTGGACAAGAGAAGTTTAGATCATCAGAAGATAACCAAGATGGAAAGCCCAAGCAATACAACAATGATAAGAAAACTTCACATAAGTTCAAGAAAAATAATTTTCAGAAAAGAGACTTTAGTAAAGTAAAGTGTTACAACTGTAACAAGCTTGGACATTTCAAGAGTAACTGCAAAGAAAAGAATAGGAGACAAGAGCAATCAAACTTGGTTCAAGAAGACATTGAACCAACGCTCTTAATGGCAGTTGAAGGAAAAGGAGACGTGGGAGAGATAATCTTCTTAAATGAAAAGGAGATTGAACCCAAGAAGTACATAAGCTCAGATAAAAGCTTATGGTACTTAGATAATGGTGCTAGTAACCATATGACCGGAGTTAGGACACACTTTAAAGAAATTAATGAGAAAATTTCAGGAAAAGTCCGTTTTGGAGATGGGTCATATGTAGAGATTAAGGGTAGAGGCTCCATATTGCTGGAATGTAAAAACAAGGAACAAAAGGTGATTCCCAGTGTTTATTACATTCCTAGTTTAAAAAGCAATATATTGAGCCTAGGACAATTAACAGAGAATGGCTGTAAGATCATTATGCAAGACAACATACTATTGCTATATGGTCAGGATCAAAAACTCCTCATGAGAGTTGAAAGATCAATAAACCGACTTTACAAGATAAACTTGAACGTTGGTATGCCTATGTGTTTATTGACTAATTTAGAAAACCATGCATGGCTCTGGCATGCTAGGTTGGGTCATTTGAATTTTGATTCCATCAAACAAATGACTCGGAAGAAATTAGTGGAAGGAATACCCAGGATTAATCACAAGAGTCAAGTATGCAATGCATGCTTACTAGGAAAGCACAGTAGAGCTCCGTTTCCAAATCAAACAAACACTAAGTCTTTGGAACCTTTAAACTTAGTATTTGGAGATTTATGTGGACCTATTTCCCCAGAAACAGAATCAGGAAAGAAGTACATGTTTTTACTAGTAGACGACTGTACTAGATACATGTGGGTATACTTCTTAAAGTCAAAGGATGAGGCGTTTGAGACCTTTAAGGAATTCAAGTTAAAGGTGGAAAATGAGGTCGGGAAAAACTTAAAGGCATTTAGAACAGATAGAGGAGGTGAATTCACATCAAAAGAATTCACAAGCTACTGTAAGGAGAAAGGCATACTTAGGCAACTTACAGCACCATATTCCCCACAACAAAACGGTATTGTGGAGAGACGGAATAGGTCTGTAATGAGCACAACGAGAAGTATGTTAAAGGCTATGCATATGCCACAAAATTTTTGGGCTGAAGCAATTAGGCATGCTATTTATATCTTAAATAGAGTACCTACAAAAGCCCTGAAGGATTCTACTCCCTATGAAACGCTAAAGGGTAGAAAACCAAACCTGAAACACCTTAGAGTGTTTGGATGCAAAGCATATGCAAAGGTAACCAAACCACATCTAAAGAAATTAGATGACAGAAGCAAGGAATTGGTTTACCTAGGAAGTGAACCAGGATCAAAGGCTTATCAATTGTTTGATCCTGTAAGTAAGGTTATGATTGTTAGTAGAGATGTAAAGTTCAAGGAGAATGAAGGATGGGACTGGAAAGGTTATTTGGATGATCACAATCCAACTGAACCAGAATGGACGGATTTCATTATAAATGAGAACCAAACATCAAGTATCATTGATGTAGAGAGCACACAAGATCCGGAAGAAAATAATGAAGATGGTGCTCAAAGTCCCATACAAAATACTGCTCATAGTGTATCTGATGATGAGATGGAACAAATGGACTATCCATCAACACCTACACCATATAACCATGAACCAAACTCGGAAGAACCTACTAGACGAACTTCATCTATAGCAAGACCATATGATCATACTCCAGTTCAATGATACAGAAACTTATCTAACATATATGATCGTGCACGAAGAGTTCATCCTGATGAACTAATGCTATTAGAGGAAGAACCTAGAAATTATAAGGAAGCCGCACAAGATAAGAAGTGGATCGAGGCAATGCAGATAGAAATTGACTCAATCAACAAAAACAAGACATGGAAGCTAGCTACCCTACCAGACAACCAGAAGGCTATTGGTCTAAAATGGGTATTTAAGACTAAACGAGATGCAGACGGAAGAATTATAAAACACAAGGCTCGTTTAGTGGCTAAAGGATATGTACAAGAGCATGGAATAGACTACGACGAAGTCTTTGCTCCTGTAGCAAGAATGGAAACAATCAGGTTAATTCTTGCATTGGCAGCTTATCATGGATGGGAAGTTCACCACTTAGATGTAAAATCAGCATTTTTACATGGCGAACTTAAAGAAGAAGTGTATGTTGCACAACCAGAGGGCTTCAAGAAACTAGGAAACGAAAATAAAGTGTACAAACTCGACAAGGCACTTTATGGATTAAAGCAAGCACCACGCGCTTGGAACATGAAGTTAGATCAAACCTTGAAATCACTAGGTTTCAAGAAATGTACATTAGAACAAGCAATCTACACAAGAGTCAGAAATGACTCTATGCTGCTTGTTGGAGTTTATGTGGATGATCTAATAGTTACTGGAAGTAACAAGAAAGACCTTCAACAGTTTAAGTCACAAATGGAAGAAAATTTTGAGATGAGTGACTTAGGCTTATTAGCTTACTATTTGGGAATAGAGGTTATCCAAACAGAGGATGAAATCTCAATAAAGCAATCAGGATATGCAAACAAGATTCTTAAAGACGCAAGATTGGAAGATTGCAATGAAACCAAGATTCCCATGGACCCAGGAACAAAGCTAGTAAAAACGGAAGGAGGAGAACTAGTTGATGCTACAGAATATAGAAGTCTAATTGGATGTTTGAGGTACTTACTTCATACAAGGCCAGACCTGAGTTACTCAATTGGCTTATTAAGCCGGTTCATGCAAGAACCAAGGGAGCAACACATGAAGGCAATTAGACAAGTGTTACGTTATATCAAAGGCACTTCAAACTTTGGTATAACTTATCACAAGACCGGAGGAAGCAAGTTACTTGGATATAGTGACAGCAGTTATGGCATCAACATAGAAGAAGGAAAAGGAACAACAGGGATCGTATTTTACTTCGGAAACTCTCCTATAAGTTGGGTTTCTCAAAAACAACCCACTGTTGCATTATCATCATGCGAGTCAGAATTCATGGCAGCAACAGCAGCAGCTTGTCAAGCAGTATGGCTACAAAGACTATTAAACGCTTTAACAGGCTGGGAAGAAGAGAAGATTACGATCAAAGTCGACAACAAATCGGCTATAGCACTTATGAAGAACCCCGTGTTTCATGGCAGAAGTAAACACATTGATATACGCTATCACTTTATCAGAGAATGTGTTGAAAAGAATCAAATCGAAGTCGAACACGTAAGTGGAGACTTACAAAAAGCGGACATACTTACCAAGGCATTGGCAAGGACCAAGTACGCAGAAATGAGAGAGCTATTAGGCGTAAAAGATCTGAAAGGATTAGGCACGAGATTAGGGGGGTGATTGTTGGCATAATCTCGCCCCTAAAGCAAACTTCAAGGGTCTACGTGTACATATATAGAGACACAAGGACCAGTTATGGATATATTAAACCTAATAACCATATAACGGTTATTTGCTGGGGGAAGCGACACAAACAGAAAAGTCACACCGTTTGGAGAAGCAGGAAGAGGCATGAAGACCTTCGATGGTGTCTCTTCACATAGTATAAATAGGGGACGAAATCCCAGCAGTAGATATTCAGATATTGTACAAAACACAATTGTAAAAACCAAATCGTTTATAATACAAGTCGTTATTAGTATTTGTTTCGTGTTACTTAATTTACTTCGAGTATAAAACCCCGCTCGGCAACAAGTTCCATAATCTCTGTTCACTACATCCTGGCATTAAAATTTTTAAGTTTCCATGTACTTGAGTAGCGATGATTTTGGAAAAGGTCTAGGCGTATACCAAATGTACAATAGGAAAACAAATACATCCTAATGGTCCCTTTATTAGAAAATTATATCCCATTTCTACAAACCTGAGCACATGAAATAACACCTATAACTTTAAACACCGGACATGGACTGAGCAGATAATGGACTTCTACTTACACATATAGAACAAAATTACCCTAGAAATGTTGAACACGAACAATGGCATCGGGTTCAAGGTAATTAAGTACTAAAAACTTTTGATTATGTATCAATAAGTTTATACATTGTGTACCTGTGTTTTCTTAGAAATGCTGTTATATGTGCCCAGAATGTCCTATTTCCAGTCAAGGCCGGATAATAAAGCTGACATATTCACAGAATCTGAAAATTCAAGAAAATTTAATTAGAATAATATTGGGCTATAACTACAATGACAAAAAATGACAATAGAGACTGTTGATTTTGATATACCAATAATTCAGAAGAAGAAAATACCTCCACTAAAATCATGTCCAAAAGACAACAGGAACAGTTTCGCAGAGTCTCGTTTCTGCAACTTAATATAACTACCTTAACTTATATTCTTATAGAGTATTCCATAATACATATTTACTAAAAGCAATCATTTCCATGCTATATATCAAATACTGATAGCAGTTAAAGAGCATTGATAGATGCATATTTAGAGCCATTAATGAGTGCAACAATAAATGTGAGAAGGCTTGATGCGCGATTTTGGACAGGATGGTGAAGATCCTAATGACCATGAAATAACGTTAGATCATGTGGATCAAGAACATTGGTGAAGAGTGAAAACATGAAGTCATGGAAGTTACTAGTTACTGCATAGCTTACCGCTCATGATGAAAATCATTACATTCGATTACAATGCTTTGTTGATGAGCAAAAGAACTTATGAATTTTAGATGTATGTAATTAATGTTTCATCAATTGTATTGTATACACAGAAAGTTGACCGCTTAATGAACCTGAATCACGATCCACTTAGTTAACTGATAAAGTGCTGCACTTTTCTATAATAACTTCTATAAACCAGAATCCATGGCTCGTAAAATATAAATTGGACCACATTATTGGTTATAACCTCCGAGTCTATTGTGAGGCTTATTGAATTCTTGTGGGATTGAGACTTGTGGTTAATGATCTTGTGAGTACTACACACTAGCTATACAGATAGATATTATGCTTTCATTTCAAGAATTTTCAATATATAAGTTCAAAGTGAAATTAAGAATTGTGGTAGCTGATCACACAGAGGCTGGCTTATCATGAATAGGCTCTAGGCAGGCAACACGTACTAAGGTTGATAAAGGATTTTTTTCGACTGATTGTTCAGTGCTGGAAAAAAGTAAATGTGATTTCAGAAGAATTAAGTACTTATCAATCTCAAGTTATTTGACCTAAACCATGAGCTCCTAATATCAAGAAAAGAAGCAACAGTATGGAACAACAAAAGAGTCACAGGAACTGTAATGGGGAAGAGAGACGCATAAGCTGAATAAAGAGTCCAGCAAGTAGAAAAATTAAACATGATAGTGAATCTTGTTGGCATTCATGATGAATTTTGATGCAGTTATCAATTTTATACTTGGGTATTTTGCATGTATTGTCGTATTGATTAGGAGTTTTGTTGCCTTGGTCTAAAAAGTCAAACTAAATTGTTTTGAAATAAATTGTATATGTAATACTTGGTCTAAGTTGTAAAAAACCAAGAGCAGTCGTTCCATTTCTAAAGATCTGCTTCAAATGCATCCTGATGCTTCTATCATTGCCTTTTAACATTGTTACTCCTACTTGCTTTCACGAAATCATCATTAAAAAACATTTGCATTCCATGAAGAGGCTCTTGAGTGCCTTTCGAACTGTATATTGGTCATAGTACACACATTAAAACATAAGATTGTATACGACTCAAAAGATCGGAATTTTTAACAGTAAACACTTTATCAAATGCCAAATTGTCCAATTACTGTGAAATTTAGTGTTGGAGGTACAATAATTATTAAAGATGGCATCATGGCAAGTATTTGAGCAATAGTTGTTAGCACTTTGACCTCATAAAAGCATTATGAATAATGGTAACCCTAACCCCACCACTCTTCAAAAAGTAGGAAAACAATAACTTACCTAATACTTTACTCGCAATTTCCCACTAAAGTCTTGGTGACTGATACTTTGTCGACACAACTTTGTCTTGAACAGCAGCAATTTTCATTAAAAAGTATCACTCTAGTAAGGATCTAGAGGATAGAAGTTTCATATAGATTTTGTACAAGCCCTTATCAGATCATTGATCCAGTCGATCCAACATGGATTGACTTGCGTATTTTTATGAAGGATCCATGAGTGAGATAGAGAAGACTTTTACTTCATCCCCAAATGTATCCTTATGTGAAGGTTTTAACGTCGAAACATACACCATTCCTAATGGGCCAAGCTGTTGTTTGAACTACAACATCGAAGCATGCCTTGATAGAGTATCGAGATTAGTCGAGTCTGCTCAGGTAAGAAGATTTCCATGTCCTTAGGGTAGTCTTGAATACCCCACCAGAAGAGACCATAGACAATAACGATGTAGCGAAGATGCAATCAAGCAAAAGTTTTGTGATGTTTCTATATCCTCATCACAGATCGGGCATCGAACGGAGTCTAAGTCTATACCGCGTGCATCGAGATTGAATTTAGTGGGAAGACGATCGATAGCCAAACGCCAAGAATGGATGTTTATTTTAATGGTGAGGTTTTTGTTCTATCGAATTTCAACAGCAACCGATCCCACAGGTAGATCAACGATAAGTTTTCTCAGTAGGTGTACATGGTAATTAAGTTTTGGTGTAATTTAAGGTGCAATCCCATCGGTCTGTAAGAATAGATGGTACAACAATTGGGAGACATGCTCAGCCCAAAGTATAGTACACACTTAACCATATATTCAAGATTATACTGCAAACTCCTAAATTCATTTATGGTATACTGTTAATTGCTCCTAAATTCATTTATGGTATACTGTTAATTGCTCCTAGGTAGGTGTCCTGACATGCGTTAACTCAATGAATTAGAGGGAAATTGGTGAAGAATAATGTAGTTAACATTATTGCCCATGTTAATAATAAATAAACTGAATAGACCAGCACTAAGGCAATGAATATGGCCTGCATAATTATGAACTCTTAGTACCTTTGCACTAGTTAGTACATTAGCTAGACAGCAAATAACCACTGATATGTAACTGAAAGATCATTGTACTGACAGCATAAATTCATAGAATATAGACAAACAACTTATTAGTCATCTTAGGATGCAAATTAAGTTTGATCACTGCATTATATTACAGAAAACGCCATACATGAACAGATTATTGATCAATTTAGGCTGCAAGATAAGCCTGGTCACCACATTAAATTACACAACCGCAAGAATACTAAAGTAAACATAAGTGATCTTAAGTATAGCTATTCTATGAAATTCTACCAAATCGAATTGCATATACATAAGAATTGGCTTTTCACAGTAACAGGAGCTAACAGCAATTCAACTTGACATTACCAACCAAATTTGCACATCAATGTAAATATGTAACAGAAATGACCAACTAAAGGGCATAAGGCGATATTAAAAAAAAAAAAACTAACCAGTAATTAAGATTTCTCCAGAAGAAGCTCTACCTGCTCCCAAAGCACAAGGGACAAACTAGCAATGACCTTCAGAATTTTATGTATGCTTAAACCCTAAATCCCTATAAAACCAATATAATTATCAGAAATAAGTCGTTGCCAAGTTAAAAAATTCAAAAGCCCCAAAAAAACTAATCAAGGCAACACAGATATACCCCGTATATACCAAGTACTAACCTGCATAAAAATTCCTTTTTAAGTTAGTGCCTCTTGTTATATAGAAGCCCACAACCACTTTAGAAGATTTTGTTGCATGCATCTTGGTCATTTGCCCACAAAGCCGCAAATGCAAACCATCCTCAATCTTGGATGTCTGTTTGTTTTCCATCTTATTAATCAGAAGATATTGAAGAGATTAAATGAGTACCAAAGATATAACTATGATTTGTACATCCATGTTTAATAGTATCATATATCACAACATAGATATATACAACAAATTACAATTTCTATCAATGTATGACCAAGTGTTTGTACCTGCAAAAGAGCTGCTACTTTAACATAAGCCCTAGATGTGATGCATACAATGTTTAAATTAGATCATTTCTTGGAAGAAAAATGAAAATAATTTTTTTACTTGTCTTTCTGGAAAGCTAAAATTAAGCAGACCCATGTTGATTTTCAGATATATCTATAATCCAAATTAGTCAAAAATTAGAAACAAGGCAGTTAAATTAAATATAAAATGGCAGTTAAATTAAATAAAGGGTAAAATTGCAGTCCAGATCAAGAACAAGTACATGATTTCAAACTCCAAAGTCCAACTTGAATATTATAATAATAATTACCTTTGGATAAAAGGATAACATATTAAATAAATAGTACAAAATTAACAAAAGGTACATAAAAACATTATTCCTCTACCTGTTGTATCCAAGATCATCTTCTTCATTTTGAATCTGATTTAACCTAATAAAAATAAAAGAGAGAGATACATACAATATATGAAAAATTAATAAGAAACCAAATAGTGGATAGTTGATTAGTCATCAAAACTTTTTTATGGTATGTGTATCCATTTTAAATATATATGTGTCCAGGTGTCCACTCCTTTTTTCTGCAGCTTCTTTCTTTATTATCCAATCCAATATCCAATAACAGTATATATAAAAACACATAAAATATGGTCATAAAAATACATAAAATAGTATAAAACACAACCAAAAAAATATGTTACAGTATGAAGATGGTAGAGAGTAGTTGACAGCAAGAGAAGTGAGCACATGCATCAAATATATAGTCTTTCTACACATATTGCTTGCATATGCTCACTCTCTTCTGTCAACTTCCTTTTTTCTTCATGAACAACCTCTTCTACATCCTGTGATTAAAAAAAAAGACCCAAGATTAGAGACACATATCTAAAACCATAAAAAGTCACATAAAAGAAATATACCCATCATATAAAATAAATGTAAAATGCTTTGAGATGCTATTCTAAGAAGTAACATACCCTTAAAAAAGATTACAACTTAACATTAAAGAACCATAAGAAATCCAAGAAACTAATAAAAGAAACATGCCCACTAAAAAAAGAAACATACCCATTAAAAAAGATTGCAACTTGAGGTTTCTTGTCAACATTTATATATTCATTCATTCATCATTTTTCATAAACTCGGACATGCGCAGCCTAACTGATAATGTAAGGTGGAGGATGGAGAGACAAGAGCAATAAAGCACACAACATTTGATGCTTACATATTCATAGTATTAACCTGAGCAAAATAAACATAGGTGCATGAACAAGATTAAAAAGAGTATAAAATAGTTGTAATGAAAGTGATTGGAAGAACATGAAATTGTTGTCGAAATATGATTGGTAAGGAATATAATAAGAAAGTATGATTGGTGGGAGTGCGTTTAATAAAAATGACAATAAGGGGCGATACCAGAAAAACTTTTAAAAGGGGGCAAAAGTTAAAAGTGGATGCCAGTCGGGTCATGTCAGTAATTTGACCTTTGTTGCTATAATGAAATCGATAGTATTTGTTTGCATGCGAGAACCAAAACTAAGAATTAATGATGATATGCACAATATTTAGCACATACTAGCTTATTCCGATCGATATTAAAACAATCAGTTGAAGCAAAAATAAAAAGTTGGATAAAAAAAATTCATTTAACTATAGTACAAGAATCGAACATTATTTCTCCACGAAAGTGCAAATGTCCTTAACCACTTGACTATGATGCAACTATTGGATAAATTCACAGTTATACTATTTAGCCATTTATGGGAGCAAAATAGAATTCTATGATCAAACGACATTACTTGAGTGAACTTTGTGGGGGCAGCTGCCCACACTGCCCCCATTGTGGTACCGTCTCTGATGACAATGAAGGTGAGACCGGAGGTGGGGGATCACTGGGCCACGAGCATGGCCGTCTCTAAATTTGAAATTTTTAATGGCTTTTGACGAAATTAAGTCATTCCGTTATTATATATAAATTGTTACCGTTTATATAATATAAAAAATTAGTTATTTAGACGCTCAATATATTATTCATTTAAAGATATTTTTATTTAATTTTTTTTTTTTTTTTTTTTTTTTTTGTGAAAAAAATGTATATACAGACATATAATTATTAATGAGACAAATTTTAAAGCTCATAAAATTTTGCTCACCTTACATTTTCAAAAACGGCCTTAGCTTATACTACGTAGATTGTAATCTCGCCGGAGACTTTGACTTTTAACACTTTGCATCATTGAGGACGACCACATTTTTTGCTTATTGGTTGTACTATCCATCCATTAAAAAACATGTGACGTATGCGTACTTAAAGTTTTAATAGTGTGATTATATATATAGGGATTAGAGGTGTCATTTGGGTTGACCCGACCCGAGTCAATTCGGGTCTAGTTAATCGGGTTCAAAATTATATTCGGGTTAATCGGGTCAACCTGAATTGACCCGAGTTCTAAACAAGGTCGGGTTCGGGTATACTCCCTCCGTCTCACATTAAGTGTCCACTATGACTTTTTCAAGTCATTTTTCTTAAACTTTGACTTTAAATATTTTTGTTCGTGTTATATAATATTTGATGCAAGATATATGAATGGATTAAGTTTTTAAATGTATTTTCATTTGTATAATTTTCATTAAGTATTCTATAACACAAAAAAATATATTTACGGTCAAAGTTGAAGAAAAAAGACTTAAAAAAGTCATAGTGGACACTTAATGTGGGACGGAGGTAGTATATTTTTAGCCTTGACCCGGCTCAGCAACATTTTTACATTGTAAAAAACTCGGGTTGACCCCAAACACGAATTGACCCGACCAGATTGACCCGATCCGAGTTGACCCGAATTCTAAACAAGGTCGAGTTCGAGTATATTTTTTTAAAGCTTGACCCGATCCGAGTTGACCTGACCCGAACCCGACCGAATAAACCCGAATAACACCCCAGGGATGATGATCTCCGATGAAAGAATTAAATTTTTACGCTATGTTAGTGAAAAAGAAAAAAGAATATGATTTCATTAAAAAATCATTATTTTAACATATGCCTTAAAGTTTGCATTAAATGTTGTGCACTAAACTTTATTTAATAGTTTTATATACTTGAAAATTAAATAATACTATCTCCGTCTCATATTGAATGTCCACTTTAAATTTTCAAAGTCTTTTATCATTAACTTTAACCTTAAATATTTATCTTTGTGTTATACACTTGATGCAAAATATATGAATGAATTGAGTTTTAAATGTATTTTTGTTGATATAACTTTCATCAAGTATTATATAACACAAACAAAAATATTTAGAGTCAAAATTGAAGAAAAAATATTCCAAAAGTCAAAAGTGGACATTTAATATGGGACAGATGGAGTATGATACTATACTAGACGAATAAAGTTTAAATAATACTCCCTCCGTCCCAAAATAATTGGCCTCATTTGACTTTTTAAAGTCTTAATTTCTCAACTTTGATCCTTAATATTTTTGTATGTGTTATGTAATATTTGATGAAAATTACACCATTGAAAAAACATTTAAAAGAACAATCCATTCATATATTTTGCATAAATTATTATATAACATAAATAAAAATATTTAAGATCAAAGTTGAGAAATTAAGACTTTAAAAAGTCAAATGAGGACAATTAATTTGGGACGGAGGTAGTATTAAACTTTATTTATTACCCGCGTAAAGCAACGGTGTATAACAGTAAATAATTATACTTACGAAATCGTGATCCTAAGTCGACCTTTGATGCAAAGCGTGTATTTTTTAAAATACAAATTAAAAAATTAATATAGTGTGTGTTTTTGAAATGTTGCCAAATTTAAAATTAATAAAAAAATACATAATTTAAGTTGTCAAGTTTTTAAAAAGTTTTCAAGTTGAAGAGTAACATGATCTTTTTGGAAATATAAGAGTAACATGATCTTCTCTTTCAAGTTGCGCTCAATAAAACTAATCTTCAACAACATAAATTATCTTTGTTCATTTGGCTCTTTAATAAGCTTAGGAAAGTTTAAATTTATTGAATTTGACCATGTATGTAATGCTTTATAACTTATCTTGTACTTTTTTTCAACTCCCTATTACCTTTAATCAAACTACCACTAAAAAGAAAATTTTACATTAGAGCATCCATAATGGGGAACTTTTAAAAAATTTATAAATTTATCTAATTATTAATTTATAAAGCTTTTGATTCTATAAACTTTTTTCACTTTGTATAAACCTTTTCAAATACCGTACACGTTGGACATCTAATTAGTTTCCACTCATATTCAACGCGAATTGAATTCAAGATATATCCATCACCTTCAATATTAGGCACCACAGAGTGTCTTTCAACTCAACAATTACTCGAAGATCAATCATTGCTCTCGCAAAACTAGTCCGACCCCATGATTCCATGATCATAAAGGGTGTATACGTATCTAACATCAAAGGGGTGCCAAGTTTAGTAGCGATAACACTCAAACCATCATCCATAAATGTCGTGATATGAACATCATGGAGTTTAACCCGAACTGGGACACTCTTTAAGTCTTCCTTAGATACATTCGACATACGAGATCATTTACGAAGAATCAATGGCACATTACGAATCAACCATGGTCCACTTTCAAGCATTGCTTTCAAGCCCGTGTTTGAGCTGAATTTAAAGAAGAAAATGCCTTCCGATTCATCATAGTACGAACAAGCCCAAACCTACTCAACGCATTCTTAACATAGTTTTCCACCACCGGATACGCAACTCTCTTACCCAGAAAAAACCATATATAGAATTCTCGAAATGGTCCTTGACCTCTAGGACATATCTTATGGGATTGACAACATCAGCCCCATTACCAGCCGTGGCTATTAAGGTACAAAAGTTAACAATTTTCTTACTTGGTTCACCATTAAAGCTAGATTCAGTGTTACTCGTCTTAGCTCCTTATGTGTTCAATGGCTTCCCATCGTCACCCAATAGCACAAGTTCACCTTCCAACATTTGTTTTTCAATGTTACGAATCTTATCCGCTAAGGAAACATTCGTATCCGCATCAACATTAAAAAATTTGGCATAAGATGGAGACCCTATACAACTCGAGTTGGCGCCCTCGTTCACTTTCACAGAACATCGTTTTCATCATTCGATGGGACCCCATTCTTGTTAGTATTCTCGTCATGACCACTAACAGCAGCACCAAGCATTTCATCACTTGACTTAAAGGTTAGATATTCACATTGTCCTTCGGTCACATTATTCACTAATATGAGTCCTTCAAACGGTTGCCCGGTACCTCCTAAACACGAGTTTGAATCCACAACATGACCAAGTCCTGCATGATCAGTAACAACAGTTTCCACTCGAGTAATTCTTCCCAAAGCACTCAACTTTTGAAAGCTAGTATCCATATCATTATCAGTCCACATACTCATTCCATGATCAACCATCCGAGCCTCTTTTTTCTTATGCTTGCCTCATCTCCCTCCCGAATCCAAAAACCCACTTTGCATATTTAAACCATGAACATAGTATCAACACAACTAGCTTAAGCCAAAGAAATCAAATACAACAAACCACGAATCAACAACAATCCCTAACTTCTACAGACTTGGCAAAACCCTAATTAGGGTTTTGAATTCAACTGCAAAACGAGAATAAATGAATTATTAAGACATTAATAAGCACAAACCCTATAACCATAAAAAAATTCCTTATCTATGCTTACTTATTAATACATAGAAAAGTATACGCTTATTTCTTGTTAGTGTTTCCGCACTATGCTTTTTATTAAAAAAAATTATATAAATTCTCACCTTTTTTCCTCTCTCATTCCTCCTCATCCTCCTCTGTAGCATTTTATTTCCTTTTCTGTAATTCTTTAATATCTTTCTCATTTCTTAGTCATATCTTTCTCTCATCGTTGTCTATATATCTAGAGTTTTATATCATTAAAATGTTTTTGATTAACGCCATTTATTATTTGTTAGTCTTTTGTAAAATTTTAATCATTATGAGTTTTAATGTGTTAGTCCTCCAATTTAGTAAATACACAATTATAAACTGACTTTGGTAGCAACCTTTTCGACATTATCATTGCATTGCTATATTACCTAACATCCTATTAGTTGAACGGGTTTTGTTGGGTGTTGTGTAGGTATTTGTGAGAGAATTGTTAATACAAATAAACCGTAAAAACGTTTATTCATATTTAGCGATCTCGTTATGTTTTGTTGATAACAAATATAAAGTTATCATAAGTAAAATTATAATAATACATGTTATTTTGCAAAGTATATACATTTGGTCATTTACATAAAATGTTGTAATAATTCAATTGTTGTAATAGTTTATAGGATGGGTAATACCCAAGACCCATGACCCATACCCATGGAGCTAATCCATAACCCATGACCCATTGCATGACATCATGCATGAAATCATGTTGGGTATTATCTATGACCCATGACCCATTGTCTAGATACATTGTATCTTGTTGGGTACCCGTGACCCAAAGTCCATGACCCATGGCTCATACCCATAACCTGGTTTGCAACCCAAAATCTAGACTGTTCTGACCAAGACTGCCAGATCCCTGGTTTTGCATTGGCCGGATCCGCCGGAACTGTGGGACAGAAGGCTTTTGTGCCTATAAATAGTGAGCCATTTCTTCATTGTTACTCACCCTTCTTCTTACAACTCTCTCATATATTATCTCACTCTCCTAACCTTTGATCATTTGATCATTCTAGTAGTTCTTCTATCTTTTATTGTGATTCTCATATAGGTCCTTCACAAAGGTGAGATCACGCTATACTACAAGTCATTCAAGCAAAGGGTCCTTGATTGATTTTTCCATCCACAAGATTTCTGTAGCAAGATCTTGTAATTCATATTTCACATAGTTGTTGTGTAATAGTTGTGTAAAGGTTTGGTTCTACCTCGTGAAAGAACTCGATATTTAGCTTTGTACCAGAAAAAGTGTAAGCGACGTTGTGAGGCTTCTCCGCCAAGTTGAAGGAGCTTGTTGACATAGTGCTTGAACTCTCGAGTGGAGTACTCGGGGAATGGAGTAGGGCAAGGAAGGTGTCCTTGTAGCCGAACCACTATAAATCACTTGTGTCGCTACTTTCTATCCTTTACTTTACTTGCTTTTATTATTTACTGTATTTATTGTTCCATACTATCTATCCATCCATATGAATTCACATAAGATCGAATCTAAATATTTGAAACTTAAATTAAAATCGGCAAAACTATTCAACCCTCCTTCTAGTTTTCCACAATTGGCATCAAGAGCAAGGTTTATAAAAGTTTTAAAGTAAATTGTATTTTAAAAACTTTTCGATCACAATGAGTTTTGAAAACTATAGAGAAGGACAATCTATGCAACGACCTCCACTACTTGAAACTAATGATTTTATTTATTGGAAAAATATATTTGAAACTTATGTGAAATCAAAAGATATTGATCTTTGGTATATTATTGTTAAAGGTGATTTTCAAGCTACTACAAAAGATGATAAAACCGGCAACGAAGAAAACATTTCTCATGATCGTCTCACCGACGACCAAAAGAAAAAGCTTTCCAAAAATAGTGAGGCAAAAATGGTTTTATACAATGCCTTACCTAAAAAGGAATTTGAAAGAATTTCTATGCATAAAACCGCTAAGGAAATTTGGAATTCTTTGGTTGTAACACACTAAGGAAATCAACAAGTTAAAAACAATAAAATTGATTTATTTGTTCAACAATATGAATAATTTTTAATATTGGATGAGGATAGTATAGATAATTCTTTTGCTAACTTTAATACTATTATTACTTCATTACAAGCACTTGATGAGTCTTTTTCTAGTCGTAATCATGTCAGGAGATTTCTAAGGGCGCTTCTATCAAAGTGGAGACCGAAGGTGACGGCCATCAAAGAATCCAAAGACTTGTCAATCCTCACTCTCGATGAACTCATAGGCAACTTAAAAGTCTATGAGCTCGTTCTCGCTAAAGACTCCGAGGTCTCAAAGGAAAATAAAGAGAAACATAAATCTCTTGCTTTAAAGGCTAAGAAAGTCTCAAGTGATGAAGAAACCTCATCTTCAGAAAGTGATGACGAAGAATATGCAATGGCGGTACGCGACTTCAAGAAGTTCTTTCGGAGAAAAGGAAGATATGTCAAGCAACCTTATGACGACAAGAAAGGGTTGCGGAAAAGTAAAGACGACAAGAAAGTGAAGGAAGAACGCAAGTGTTTCAAATGCGGGGATCCTAATCACTTCATTAGTGAGTGTCCCAAACGTGACGAACTAAGGCGTTCGTAAGTGGCTCGTGGGGAATGAGTGAGGAGGAGAAGGAAGAAATTTGTCTCATGGCAAAAGACTCAAACGAGGTATGTTCCGACTCTCTATATTATAGTAGTTCATCGTTAGATGATGAATCCGAATATGATAAACTTTGCAAAATTATCTAAAAGTAATTAACAAAAACAAGATTTTGAAAAACAAAAATGAACGTTTAGAAAAGGAAGTTCTTGAACTAAAATATAAATTAAAGAGATTAGAAAAGGGATAAAAAGTAGATAGTAAATGCAAGCTTTGTGTAGAACTTCAAACGTTAGTTGATCATCTTGATTCATTTCTAGAATAAGTACTAATACTCTTGATAAAATACTTGATAGCGTTAAAACGGGTAATAATCAAAAGGGTTTAGGTATTCAGGAACACATTGCGTCAACTAGCGAGATTAAAAAACACAATTCGTTAAAGCAATTTAAAAACAGGCTACTGTAGCCATGGATCCGACGGATCCCTTGAAAAAGGAACCGTCTAGTGTAAATTTAGGGATCTGTGGGTCTGTACCAGTAAACAGTAGTGTGGAAAACTAGAAGGGGGGTTGAATAGTTTTACCAATTAAAACTTCGTTTTAAAATATTTAGATCGACTTATGTCAATCTATTTAGATGTGTATGTTGGACGTTGATATATATATATATATATATATATATATATATATATATATATATATATATATATATATATATATATATATATATAAAAGTGTAATGAAAGATAAAGAGTAAGAAGCACATAACCACGACACGAGTATTTATAGTGGTTCGGCTACAAGGACACCTTCCTTGCCCTACTCCACTCCCCGACTTACCTACTCGAGAGTTCGTAATCACTACACGACACCAACTCCTTATGGCGGAGAAGCCTTCACAATGTCGCCTACTCTTTTTCCGGTACTAGGCTAACCACCGGGTTCTTTACACCAAGGTGAACCACACCTACCACAACGTCGCCTACCCTTTATCCAGTACTAGGCTAAGTACCGAGTTCCATTACAATGGAGGAACTACTACCCAACACTACACAACACCTAATCCCAAAGGAGACCCACTCCTTATTACAACACCATCAAGGATATCAACGTCCTTGAGAATAAACTATCACTATATGTATGACGATGCACCTCATCGATTATACGACCTAGGCATTCTTTACTAATGCCACTTGATTTGATTCCTAGGAATTCTTCACCAATGCCCTTGACACAACACTTGACACCTTTTACTAATGCCTTCGTCTTGACACCTTTAGCATTCTTCACTAATGCTTTTGACACGGACGTAAAGCATCTTTTACTAATGCTTTCGTCTTGGCTCTTTTGGCATCCTTCACTAATGCCTTCGACACAACACTTATATGGAGAAGGAAATAACTATCAACAAGAGAACCTTAGTAGTCTTGATGATGATGGAGTATGGCAACTCATGGACTTGAGCTTGCTAGACTTCAAGAAGTGGTGATCTCGCCTTTAAGAGGAACCTAGAGAATTACACGAAAACAAAAGACAAACTACATAGAAAGATCCTTTAGGATTAGTGGTTAGAGAGTTACAATACTTGGGGGAATGTATGTGTGAGAGTGGCAAACCAAAAGGAAGAAATGGCTCACTATTTATAGAGGAGAAACACTTACTGTTCCACGGATCCCACCTTCAAGGGATCCGTCTAGTGTAATGCTAGGGATCCGTGGGACGCTCCTCTTTGCCCATGGGTATTTTGGTTGTGGATCATGGGTCATGGGTTACGGGTTGATCCATGGGTATTTCTTTAGATACAATGTATCTAATGAGTGCAATGTATCTAGTCAAGTGGGTATGGGTCAATACCATGGGTTATGGATATGCTCCATGGGTTGTAGTTTTTACCCATTATAATACATGCTAGTTATGTATATATTTGCCCAATATGTAAACACTAGTTGTTGTACATATGTATTACTAAATCATAAAATCACTTATACTTGTTTCAGTGTTTTATGTGAAAACGTAAGTGTGTTAGAAAACTATTGGCTCAAACCATTTACGTATTTTGTTTGTTTCGTTAAAATGATTTTACGTTTGTTATCGACAAAACATTAGAAGATCGTAAAATATAAATAAACGTTTTTACGGCTTATTTGTATTAACAATCTCCCCCTTTTTGTTGATGACAAAACATAAAATTATTTTAAGGAAAAACTAAAATTCGTAAAATTTCGAATTGGAGTTTTTACTCTCTTCTCCTCCTTTTTGTCGAAACAAAAAGAGCGTCGACAAGAAACTAACACATTGTTTTAAGAAAAACATGTAAAAAGAAAAAAAATGTAAAGAGAGCAAGTGACGGGAATGGTTCTCATCTTAACTCCCCCTTGATGAGTCCATCCCTTTATGAGGGTGTCAAGTAAATAAAAACTAGCAAGCTAATGCATTGCAACTTTGTTTGCACATGGTTTCGTCCTTGTGACGGAAATGCTCCCCCTTGAAGATTGCAACTTTGCAGTGGGGTGTCTTAAAGTGTAATCCAAATAAGGATTATGTTGCAAATGGTTTTGCAATGTATGGTTTGACACAAAGCTCCCCCTAGCTTAGGGTGTCAAGGTCTTCATGTGTATTTTAAAAATCTACAAAATAAAGGTTAGAAAACAAGAGTATAGTGCATAATTTCCTGCAAATAAAACTCAAGTTAGTAGAAAATTTGTTCTTCTGTAGCACGGATCCCACAGTTCCCTCCTTTGTGGGATCCGTCTAGGCAATTTCCAGGGATCCGTCTGTCAGGTGACAGATTTTCAACAATGTTGATATATCAAACAATGCTAAATATGAAAGTGAGATATGTACACAAACAACAAACATATACTCAAAGCAATATGGCAAATAAGTTATCATTTAATAAAACAAAGAGATAATCAACAAATCTCTAAAACTAAGAGAATGATTAAGCCATGTAATACATATTCCACTTAATGCTAATGAGGGACCTAAACTTAAGAAGCAACCACGTGCTTAAGGATGATCAAACATGAAATGGGATTCCTAAACGTTCTAAGTTGAGCTTGAGACTAGGACACCGTTTTTAAGCTCATGGTTGTTTAGGTTTGTTGATCTCATCAAAACGTTCAAGGAGGTGATAAAACATGAAACGTTGCTCTTCACGTAGTTCATGTATCAACCTTTCAACATGTTGACAATGATAGCAATCTTTGTCATGGTTTTGAAGGGATGGTGGTAAAGGTTGAGCGTCTTGAAGTGGAGGTTCAAGTGAAGTTGGTTGAAAATCCTCAAATGGAGGAGGAATTGGTGGGGGCACATTAAGTGGTGGCTCAACAAGGGTTGATGGTGGAGGTAGGAAAGTGTCAAATTCCATATGGTCGGGTGGTTGACTTTGATGTCTCCTCATAATTCAAAATGGACCATTGGAGGGAAATGGAGAAATTAACATTGGTGCAAGTGTTGATTCAACACTTTGGTTTTGTTGTACAATCTTTTCTAGTGAGTGTGTCGGTAATGGCGGAGGATGAGATGGCCTAGGGGGTAAGTCTTCTAAGTTGTAGGAATGTGGAGATGATTGTGAGGTGGTAAATGATATTGTTATAGGCACCAATGATGTTGATTGGGTTGGAAAGGTTGTGTTTGGTTTAGTAGGAATTGTAGAGTTTGGTGATGATATTTTTGTGGGAACAATTCTCTTGGGGATTGGTTTGATTGGTTGTGTTGGTGTAGGGGAAATCCTAGCATTTGTGGACTTAACCGGAGATGATTCGGTTGAGGAAACTTCGTGTATAACCCGAGCAAGTTTCTTGGGTGGTTCTTGGGTGGATGAGTTAGCACTAGGAGCTTTCCTCATGATGAAATGACTAAAGAAGATGTTTCTAATTGCTGAGAATTATGTTGTGTTTGATGACAAAGGGATTCTAGCAAGATGACTTAAAAAGGGAAGAATTTGGCAAGCGTATTTAAGACTTAAGCCACTAAGATTCTTAGGAATGTGATGATTAGCATGCACAAGAGTCAACTTCAGAATTTAACTGATCTAAGGACTCAACTAATGATGAGGTGGAGTGTTCAAGTTAGCAAGATGGGCTTGAAATGATTATTTTAGCTAGAGTTGACATAATCTGTCACCCAGATCTTACGGTTCCCTCCTTTGAGGGATCCGTCTAGGCTAATCCTAGGGATCCGGATCTCAGCAGTTATGAAAGGGAAAATGATGTTTCTAAGGTTTAAGGCCTATACCATCTTGAGTGTCTCAGTCCTCCTAAGTATCTTAAATGAGGATGTACTTGAATGATCAATGGCAATAAGTAATATAGCTAATGATTGCCTTTTATGGAAGGAAAATGAGACTTTGTGACCACCAATGGATGTTCAAGGATGACACTAAGAGTTTTGATGGTGTCAAGTCATAACAAATGATCCTAGAGATTAGATGTAAGCTTGAGATGATGTTTGAAAAATCCTCAAAAATTAAAAGAATTGAGAAACTAGTTTTTGACCCGTTTTGAGATAAGGATGGCTAGAAAAAAATTTCTAAAATTGATCAATATATGTGAGTATTGAAGCGGAAATATGGTGAGTTTTGATGAGTTGATAATTCAAAAGTACTTTGAGTTAGATCCTATGTAAGCTATGGGTGAGTTTGAAGCTTTCTCATGCTTGAAGAAGACTTAGTTGGGTTCTAAAGTCTTATGTTTAGCTAATGTGAAGTGAATTAGTATGTTGTTTTGATGTATGGGATACTGTATTGCTGATCTGTTGTCACGGATCCCACGGTTCCCTCAAGGGAGGGATCCGTCTAGGCTAATCCTAGAGATCCGGCAACTGCAGATCAGAACCATCACAGAAGCAAATGCAGATTTTGCACCAGGCAATAAACACTAATAACCTTTAAACTAAACAGTACTATAAACATGTCATCACATAACGCATATCATAGATAATGGTAGAAATATCCAAGATAACACAAACAAACGTGCTAAAATATAATCATTCATACACAAATCAAGTGTCTCAAAAACAAGCATAATCCTATAATCTCTTTAGTCAATTCTTTCTTTTCCTCTTTCCCGACTTCGTGACGTGGTAAGCTAGGTTTTGAATCATACCCCTTAATTGTTTGAATTCCGCGGTCTCGTTTGGAATAATTGGAAGTTGTTGATAGTAATCAAAGGGTTCCAATTCGATGTTAGCTATGGGGTCGACATATTCTTCTTCTTCATCTTCTTCTTCTTCTCCGTCCAAGTAGTCCGAGAGAGCTTTAGGTTTTCTTCCATTGACCATGAACCATTTAGGGGGTTGTTTGGTAAGAGGTACCATGACGTGGTCAGAAAGGAAATGATCATCATTGATAGGAGATGGTTGCAATCCACTAACATACTTACAAAGTCATGTTAGGAGCATACCATATGGAAGTACCATGTTGGAAACTTTGAATACCCTGGCCATTCTCTTCACCATGTAATAGGCGAGATTGAATGGCTTTTGGTGGATAAGACAATAAATCAGTTGCACGAGACATGCCTTTGGATGATCCTTGTTACCAACTAGGCTAATGACGTTTTCACTAAGAATCTCTTCTCATTTTATAAACATGGGGTGCATTTCGAAGAGTTCCATTTGAAAAGGATAACGGTGAATGAGCTTTTTGTTTCGGTTGAAACGGGATTGGTCGGTTCTAATTTTGAAGATGGTGTCTCGAACGGTTTCGGGTTCATCAAGAGGAGTATGGTATATTGGTTTGGGATCAAGAGCAAAGGATTAAGTGTAAATTGCCAAATCTTGAGAGTACATACAAATTCCTTCACAAGGAATACGAAGGATTTGAGCGAATGTGTTGAGGGGTAGAGTGAAGCTTCGTTTATTGATGATGAAAGCGATTGAAATGCTATCATCGGTGTTTCGAATGATTCGAAAGCTTTTGTAGAATTCAAAGATGAAAACCGGACAAATTTGTTCATCAATGTCAAGAAGACAATCAAAGTGGATTGCCGAGAAGACTTGACGAATGTCGGTATCTTCAAGGAAACATTCCTTGACTACACGACCTTCGTGAATAAGTCGTTTTTCAAGTCTTTTGAAGACTTTTCGGTCGGTTTTTGACAATCCTTCTTTCCGATAGTAATGGGTGAGGTAATGGACGATATCATGATGGTCTTGTTGACTGGCTTTAGGCATGGCTGGTCCTAGAAACACAAATATTCCAATTAGGCAAAAATTGTTTAGATGGGTTTATGGTTTTGATTTGTATTAACAATGTTGTGAACACAATGTAATCTTAGTTGAGTGAAAGCTCTTTTTTAATGATTAATTTTGAAAACCCTAATTAGATTAATTGATTAGAAATTGAGAAACCATAAACCCTAGGATGAGGATGATAAAAATTAAAACATGTTAGTGTAATTACTTACAATGGTGTTCTAGAGAAGAGTACTTGATGATATGGAGTCCTATGAGGATGAAATCAGTTCTTGAGTCGTTTTTCTGTTTTGTGGGGAGAGAAAAAATGATCAGTAATGGTTTTCAAAAGCGTATAGCTGTTTTCTGTCTCACGGTTCCCCCGGATCCCTTGTATTTGGGATCCGGCTAGTACAACTAGAGGGATCCGGCTACTGTGGACAGAAAAAAGGGTTTGTTTGGCATTATTTTTGTAGTAGGCTATAAACTAGCTTATGGAACAAAAATAGTTTTGTGGTTTCAAATAAAAAAATGTTTTGATCAACGAGATTTGATAAGTTAATTATCAAAGATCCATTTGTGACGACGGCGTTAGTTTGACGAAATCAAGAGGAATACTATTCCCGATGATGAATAAGTCGGGAAAGTGACGAAAGAGAGACTTTTAAGAGACTAGCAAATATTAAACAGAAAGGAACTATGATATCAACATAATCATGTAAGCTAGCTAATGAAAAGTAAACATACCTCTATGCTCTTGGTTTGGTTTGTGAAGACATAAGACCAAAAGTACTTCATGACCTTTTAAAATAATCCGTTATACTTAGACTAAGTAGATAGTGATTAATTTTAGGTTCTTCGTTGATAGTTGACTTCATTATTCTTTGAAAAGAAATGAAGATTTTGGAGAGATCCTATCATGAAGATTTCTTGAAAATAAGCTGTTAGGATAATCTATCAATATCCAACACAAACGAAAAAATATGTTTTAAAAGATTTCCTTCTTTGTAGTTTTCAAACATACACTGATCGTATCAAGTTTTTAAAGTACAACATACTCTAAGAAACTTGGTAACGAAGCTCTGATGCCAATTGTGGAAAACTAGAAGGGGGGTTGATTAGTTTTACCAATTAAAACTTCGTTTAAAAATATTTAGATCGACTTATGTCAATCTATTTAGATGTGTATGTTGGACGTTGATAGATATATATATATATAAAAGTGTAATGAAAGATAAAGAGTAAGAAGCACATAACCACGACACGAGTATTTATAGTGGTTCGGCTACAAGGACACCTTCCTTGCCCTAATCCACTCCCCGAGTCACCTACTCGAGAGTTTGTAATCACTACACGACACCAACTCCTTATGGCGGAGAAGCCTTCACAACGTCACATACTCTTTTTCCGGTACTAGGCTAACCACCGGGTTCTCTACACCAAGGTGAACCACACCTACCATAACGTCGCCTACCCTTTATCCGGTACTAGGCTAAGTACTGAGTTCCATTACAAGGGAGGAACTACTACCCAACACTACACAACACCTAATCCCAAAGGAGACCTTACAACACCAGCAAGGATATCAACATCCTTGAGAATAAACTATCACTATATGTATAACGATGCACCTCATCGATTATACGACCTAGGCATTCTTCACTAATGCCACTTGATTTGATTCCTAGGCATTCTTCACCAATGCCCTTGACACAACGCTTGGCACCTTTCACTAATGCCTTCGTCTTGACACCTTTAGCATTCTTCACTAATGCTTTTGACACGGACGTAAAACATCTTTCACTAATGCTTTCGTCTTGGCTCTTTCGGCATCCTTCACTAATGCCTTCGACACAACACTTCTATGGAGAAGGAAAGAACTATCAACAAGAGAACCTTAGTAGTCTTGCTGATGACGAAGTATGGCAACTCATGGACTTGAGCTTTGTTACATATTGGATTTCATAAACACATAACAACCAAGATTAAATAGGCGTATAAAAGAGTTTAGAGAGAGAAAGAGAAGAGAGTTGGGAACTATGTGAAACAAAGAAAAATGGTATTGAAGCTCTGTTAGGAATTAGAAATTCCAGGTATTAAAGAGTCGGTCACCTCAAGTATATGTAATCGTTAGAAAGCTCGTAGTCGTAGTTATTTTAAGTTAAGTAGTATTTAGTTAAGTAACACCGTGGAGGACGGACGGGTCTTTACCCACTGTATGCCTGATCCACAGCCCGTTGTGTGGCGTTTTATTGTAAGACTATAAATACTCTCTACCTTCCAAGTTAGAGAGTTGGAGCTCATAATAATATCTTTCACTTTCTCTCACTAAGTTCCCTAAACCTCTAACTTTCTCTCTCTAGAATTCCACTTATACGCCAACTTGGTGTTATGGTTTGATGTGTAAGTGAAAACTAATATATTACAAGCTCCAACCCTCTACCTTGGGAGGTAGAGGGTATTTATAGTGTCTTACAAAACAAGCCTCCTACGGGCTGTGGATCAGGTATATAGTGGGTAAAGACCCGTCCGTCCTCCACGGTGTTACATATTAGACTACTTATTAATATAACAAAACTACGACTACGAGATTTCTAACGAGAACATATACTTGAGGTGACCGACTCTTTAACTCATGGATTTTCTAAATCCTAACAATCTCCCCCTAAGGGAGGTCACCTCAAATTACATTGAATACAAAGAGATATTACATTTTGATTGTTCTTGGTATCTTGATTATGTTCTTCGCCCTGTAGTCCGTAGTCTTAGATTCTTCATGTTTCGCATGTATAAAACTTCAAGTGGAGATCTTTATCTGATCCACGTGTTGATAATTATTGAGCCAATTTTGAGATCATCAGCCACCATATATCTCTAGCTCCTCCTTTGCATTGTTGCTATCATGTGATGTTGTGACATTTGGACTGACATGCTCACATTTTGGATCATGATGTCTTCTCATCAGAGTTGCGGAAGCTTTTATTGAATCATGATATTTGCAGCAGCGTAGCATAAGCATGGAGTGAAAATATTAGAGTTGTTGATGCTTTCATCATGATTTCTCTAGATGTGAATGTGTTGTGTGAGCATGCGGCTATGGATTAACCTCTCAATTCTGATATGCTGCAAACGTCTGGTGTACCTGCATACAGTAGTTAGCAATAAAGCACACGAAAGTGTCTTTGATCACTTTCGTTGAATTGAGGTACACGGCCCACGGTTCCCCGTTGATCAGTACAAGTACTGCATGTGATTAGGTATAATTCCAAAGAATCTCCTTGACAGGGTTTCGCAGCTGCTCTAGCCGTTCTCAAACCAGAACGTCTCAAAGAAGACACCACGGAGTGAGTGAACCAGCAAATTGAGATTTACTGATTGATTAAAAATGATTTGAACAACAATCGTGTACTACTTAATATAAAGTGTTTTGCAATACAACGAAGGTTTTAAGGAAAATCAATTATCAATCATAAACACCTTTTATTTTAAAATATTAATACACAGTCGATGTGTTAGAGAAAGGAGTTTTAAGCACAACGACCGGTTTTTTCAAAGGTATCCGTCAATCCATTTCCTGGACCAAGGTTGATTCAATATTGAATCGCCCCATCGTTTCTATCCAGTTGTCACAAGTTTGATCTATTAGATAGATCTCACATGTTACCTACCAAGAGCTTGTTTGATGTTGGCTCTAGAAGGATTTCCATCTTCATTGTGAGTATTTTACATATCACTCAGATGTTCTGGCAATGCCACAAGGATAATGCGTAGGACTCTTAAGATATAATCTCACTTTCCATATTGTGTGAAACAGTGAGTCTTCATTGATTATGTCCTAGAGAGATATTGATGATCTCGTAGCTCTAGACTCAATAGTGCACATTTGGTTCCTATGCTGGAGACTAGGGAGAGAGTATCTTTCTTCAATATCAACAATCTCTAAGAGAAAGTCGATAGATAATGTAGGTTCCCCATGAGAATGAAACAAGTCCTTTTTAAGAGGAACTTGAGTAGCTTGGGAAGTTGTAGTGCAGTGCATCACTGGGTCCATGACGTCTTCTCTTCAATACCGGTGTTACCTTAGTAACCACCAGTAGCATATGTATTGAACCCGATTTCTGCCCTAAGGTTGAATAAATGGAGGGCTATTTATTTTCACCCTTTTCTCATTTTGTTTCTTTTTCATTCTTCAACCCCTTCAGTGCTTACCGAGACTTCATAACTAGAACCGTGTTGGGTTTATTCCCGTTCTAGCTCTGTCTCAGTCCGCACTGTTCCCATTTCTCACTTTTCTCCTTTTTTCATCATACCTAAGTACTTCTACTCTATCTAGTGGATTGTCCCTGGGTAGATCCCTCCGGCTATGGCGGGATCGTGGGAACGAATACCTAACCTAACCATCCTTATATCTCCATGCATAAAATAAATTTGGTCTGTCTTTTTGGTATTGTTCTTCTGCCATTGAAACCAATTGAAAAACCATTTGAATAATCAATCCAGGTACTTGTGATCTATGATCAAAGCATTTTGTACCTGAATTGTTTTTGATATTTCAGAAAAGGCTCCCCCTCAACATGTGCATCGTATGTTTGAAATTTCTTTGGCACATGGAGGCAAGAGGAAGAATTCACTTCTTTGATCAACATTTTCTAAAAATATCGACATCACTTTCCCGATTAAAATTAGTATTTTAAATACTTTGTTAAAGATAATTTTGGGAAAGGATGTGGTTTTCAAAAGGTTGCTCCCCCTCAATATGTGCATCGAGATTCGAAAGTATTTTGCACATTATAGGGAGAACCTGCACTTAGAGACAAATCAATCACGTTTCAATCCTTTGTGGTTTGATACAGATGCTCCCCCTTAACATGTGCATGGAAAATTTGAAATCGTTTGGCACATGTAGGGAGGAGAGCTTGCTAATCACTTACAAAATCATTTATCGAATTATCAGTTTAAATCCAATTTAAATCACAAATTCTCCCCGATCACAATTTTCAACTCCATTGAGATTTGTGATCTCTATTGATTTAAATTAATTTTGAAAACTTTGGAGGAGAATTGTGACTTGCTTTTGAAAAACATTTTAACTGATAAGGATCAGATTTTGAGACTTTAAACTCCAATGTTCAAGCATGCTTAAGTATCTTATGAAAACATAACATTAGCCAAGGTCTGAACCAATTGTATAAGGCATTGCAATTGTTTGACAAATAACATTTTTGATTTAATTGAAATCATTCTCCCCCTCAATCAATGACATAAGTTGTTGATTGAGAGATAGAGATTTTGACAAATGACAAGTCCAGATGATTTTCAAAAATTGAGTCCGAGTTATTATTCAAAGCTATTTAGTTTTCATTAGATGACAAATATTTTTCAGAAGAATTTATATAAGGAAAAATATTTGTGAAGGAAACATTTGTCTTTTTGGTGACAAACATTTGTTTTTATAATCAGAGCATGAGATTTGAAAAGTAAGATAAAGCATGACTCTGTTCTTTCTTTTAAAAACGGGTTATTGCCTGAAATGACAATAAACCACCATTTTTCTATTCCTCATTTTTTTTAATAAAAGGTTTATGTACATTCGAACTTCATCTAAAGACCCGTGCCATTCTTTGAGTGACAAATCAAGGTCCATAGATGTTATCGAACCAGGAAAGCATGACAAAAGAAACAATATTTTTGGAATTTTTCAAGATTTTTTAATTTTTATGGATTTTGAAAATTTTATATTTTTCTATTTTCTTTTTGTTGGTTTTATAATTTTGTCTTTTGCTTTTTGATATAATATGTACAAAGAGGATAATTTAGTTTAAGAGAATGATGAAATGAGTACCGAGATAAGGATATCGTTCAGCACGTTGTAGAAGAAAGAAATCAACATCTCTTAAACTTTCACCACCAAAGCATTCGAGGCTTCTGAGAAAATCGTCTGAACATGAGCCTTCTAAATGTGAATCTTTGGTAGCTTACCCCCAAACCGACAATCTTTGAATTAAGACCATTTCCCCCAGAAGATGAAGTGAAGCAAACAGTCTAATTGTATGAAGCTCAAGAACCCGAAGAAGACGATAACAACGAAGTAACAAGTTAACACGGATCATTTCTGCGGTTATCATACCCGGAATAAACGATTGAGCCCGATCACATGAACCTGTTGTGCATCCCCGAAGATCACATTACTCTTCGAGATTGAGCAAGAAGTTGTCTATTCAGGGGAACAACATATCAACATCTTCATTTTACTAAGAGCATTCCAGTTATCTTCCATATAACCATTCATCCCATAATGTACACAAGTACCCAATCAAGAGAAGAAACAACGACATCACGATAACTGGTTGAATCACTTGATCTTCTCAGCGGATGTCGACTCCATAATAACTGATTAAGCTCGATCATGTGAACATGTTGTGCGTCCCTGATGTAAACATATCTATCCCCTGATGGTTGCGATCTCATCGGAATCATCATAACATTGTGTACATGAAGCAATAACCAGAAGCACTTTATCAAAAGCCAAATCGAAGATGTCGATAAGCAATATCATCTCACACTCCAAATATTCTTCTCATATTTCTTCCCACTGAGAGCTAAGTTAACACATACCAAAAGTGTCAAGAGACCACTTACCCCAAATAGTTGGAATAATACATCCTTCCCCCAAATAGTTGGAATAATACATCCTTCCCCCAAATAGTTGGAATGATACATCCTTCCCCCAAATACTTGAAATGATACATCCTTCCCCCAAATAGTTGGAATGATAACACCAAACGCCATTAATTAAACACTGAGTTTCTCTACGGTTATGACATTTGTCTCCCCGAAATAACTTCAATATAGAAGAAGTATTAAGTTCATCACGTGTACTCGTTGTGCGGTTAGATGTATGTCTCCTTCCCCCTTGCTGGTTTTGGTACCTTAGAATCAGCAAGACATAATACACTCATATCCTTGAAATCTTTTTAGAAGAACACAATGAGCTTAAATGTATCTTGTGAGAATCAACTGCTACAGAAACTCTCTCTGACTATCTTAACCAACCCAGATGTGGACAATTTGAAGTGACCATTGATGAAGCAAACCCGATATACCAAACTTGAAGCTGAAGTAGAATTCCCCGCATTTGTATCTTATTCTTGCATTAATATTGGAAGAACGGTGTCAAGAATTTATGCTCCAAGCAAATATCTAAGTACTCAATACTCAACCAAAGTATGAGACACTAACACCTCTTGCAATTATCCACAACGAAAGTTGCGTGTGTCACTGAGTAAAACAACGTAACTCCTTAAAGTGATAGGTAACCAGGTCTTCAACCATCCATATCGACTGCTGGTAACTAGATAAACCAAGTCTTCTACATAGATCTTAAGCACGAGCAAGTTATCATTGAGAGTCATGCATCCAATTCCGACTTCAAGATAAAATAAGAATACACCTTTGTGAAAGTCAACTTCAATCTCAAATAAGTGATAAATGATTAACTCCGAAGTAATCAACTTGTGTCAAATGTCCACCACATGAATAAACATACAACCGGATGTACATTGACCCACTGAATGAACCGAAACAAATTATTCCTCAACATCAATGTATTCTTCCTAAAGGTATACATGTAGAGACTGATCTGGAAGATTCACCAATAATGTTTTCGAGCAAATGAGGTAGTCATTTTCCTTAATGTTCATGTGGTTGATTTATAACATGCACATTGAGAGAAACAGTAATCCGTGAAGATTTGGCAAAGGAATACCAAAGAGCGGATCATTATTCATGAACAATAATCCGTGAAGATTTGGCAAAGGAATACCAAAGAGCGGATCATTATTCAATAGTGGAACTGCAATATTACGATAGTCATTATCAACACCTCGAGGAATAACTGGAGATTGGGTTTCTTGAGCAGTCTAAGTTGTACTTCTTAGATGGTGCATCTTTATCAATGTAGATTGAAGATGGTGAATTAGTTGAGTCAGCGGGAACCGGAGCAGAAGCATCAGGAACTGGATGATCAACATTCGTTAGAGGTTGGAAGTACTCATCAAACATATCTTGAAACAATGAATCCCAGTTATCCTTAGTAAGTGAAGCATTAGGCGTAGAAGGAGAGTCATATGACCATAAGAATATACACCAATGAACGTAGATCCACTTGAGGATTGAATGAGCATAAGAAAAACATGAAGCTTGTTGATGAAGAATGTCGATGAGAATGGTCATAAACATGAAGATTTCTCTTCTTCTGAAGATAAAGCGCACTGAAGCGTACACCTTTCTTTTCTTTGAGGAACGGGGCCTGAAGAGTTATCTGCAGACGCCATAGTGCTGAAGAACGAGGCCTGAACTGATGTGAACAGACGTCACAAGAAGATTTCTCTTCTTCAAAAGATAAAGTGCACTGAAACGTACACTTTTCTTTTCTTTAGAGAACGAGGCTTGAACTGATGTGTTCAAACGTCATTTTCATTTCCCCTTATCTGTTTAGAGCAGCCTTAATCCAAGTACCAACAGATGATTTGTATGACCTGCATTGGAACACTATAAAAGGTGGAAATTTGAAAACATTAATTGGATCCCCATGTGAAAATGGGTTCCTTTTTGTTAGCGCAAACAATCTTTGAATCAGCAGAAACCCTAGTTGCTATGGCATTATCACTAGGAGCTAAACTAGCAGAATCATCAGACATAGTTAAAGGGCATTGTGTGCCTAATGGGATTATTCGACCAGTTGGCTTCCAAACCTTAACATGCACTACTCTAGGCATAGTGGATCTAGTTAAGGAGCAAGGTTTGCCATGCGTGAATATTCGACATGTGGGCTTCCACTGAAATCCTATATTGGTAAAAACCTTCCCTGTAGGTTTCCAGGATTGCTTAATCTGTTTCGCTTTCCAAACTTTCTTAACTGGGTTTTGATTCTTAGACCTCAGAAATAACACACCACATTTATCATGATTACCAGAAAATATACATTCTTTACATGTATTGCAGACAGCATAAGACTTCGAATTAATTTCAGTAAGCTTAGAGCTAATACTAGAACCAACACGATTCTTTTTGTTCAAGTCAAACTTATTGTCCCTATGGTGTTCTTTAACTTCCTTAGTTCCTTTTCATGATCACTTTTAGTTTGCGTAATCCTATCCTTCTTTGCATTGCTTCTAGGTTTTGACCCGCTAACTTTAGTGTCAATATTAACATCTATAGAAGTGATGACGGGAGCCTTAGTTTGTTTTGCTACCATTTGATTTTCTGGTCTAGAAGTGCTGGGTTCTGAGGCTTTCAGAGGCACATCAAAGGTCACATGCTTGACTTTAGGCATAGAACAAGGCATAACTTCTCTATCTTTCCTAGTACCAGATTTAGGACATGTTGCAATCACACATTCTAAGAGTTCCTGAGATCGTTTGGCATATAAGCATGCATGCCCAACAACATTATCAAGTGGTTTCTCTATCTTATCATCTTCAACAATCTCACGGAGGCACTATAGACTATCCTTGAGGTACGAAAGATATGTTTGATATGCAAGTTCATTGTTCCGAAGATGAGGAGGAATATATTTCACAATTACAGTATATTTAGAACAAGCAGGCACCTTTGGTGCAACATTCTCACCAGTGGTGATTGGCATTTTCCCTTTTACTACACGCTTCAAATTCTCAATTTCGTTAAGCAAAGAAGTTACCTTTTCACTGTTATTATAATGATTAACCTTGATTGAATCACATAATTCTTTGTTTTGAGCATTAACTTTCGAAATTTTAACTTGAAAACATTCATTTTCCTTTTGCAGTTTATTAATCATGTTTTGAAGTTGGAAATTCTGAGAATCTAAAGGTGGAGGCATACGGGAGCCAGTCACTTCATTCTTTTCACCCTTTAATTGTGAAATTTGAGCTTTCAACCTTTTGATCATGTTACAATGAGCTCGAATTTGTTCATCATGTTTGTTTATTTCAAAAACTGCATCAAACTCAGGAGCATCTGAAGATGTCTTGGCATTTGAGGTTTTAACACTTTCTTTAAGATGTTGATATTTTAATTGTAAATCAAGATAATCAACTTCTAATTTAGAAAAATGCCTAACCATGTTATCATGATCATCCTTTTCGATTTTGTCATGCAATTTTGATTTTTTTTTCAAGCTCAATGACACGATCTTGGGAGACTTTTAAAGCAATAGACAATTCATGAAATTGAGAAGCAGTAATGGAATAATTTGTAACAGTGTAGAACAAATCTTGAGCAATACATCTAGAAATCAAATTATCATTCAGGATGTGACTATTGTTCCTCTCAATGCCATTGTTCTTAAGCTCACATTCATATATTCTAACCTCGTTTTCCATTTCATTAAACATTCTTTTCATTTTTTTAACTTCTGTATCTATAGCCTTTTGAAGGCTTTCAAATTGATCTTTTAATTGTTTAAAGAAAGGCATAACCTCAGTAAGATAACATTCTTTTGTTTGCTCAAAACCCCTTTCCCCTTCAGTTATTCCCGTAGGTGTGATTATCTTCTTACACGTTTTCTCAAAATCAACGAATAGTTTGTAAACTACATATAGGCTGATTAAGGTCTTGCTTTGAGTGGGAAGAGTTCTAGGCACTAAATGCATTGGTGTATTGGGTGGATACACAGTAGCTGGAGGCAATTTCCTAAGGGGAGGATTCTTTTCAACAAGCTCATCAGATTTTTTCTTTTCCATATCTAACTTCCAAAACACTTGTTCAGGGGTTAATTGAGTTTGAGATCTAAACTTGTTTAAGGAAATCCAATTATCCTTAGTGTAATTTGGAGTTTTGAACGTTATATTATGATCTATACACCAAGGATCTTTTAGTTTCTTTTCCATTTTCTCTCTAGAGGCATCTTCTAACTCTCTATCTTCTTTAGTGCATTCTAAACAAGTAGGCATTTGTCTAGGCTTAAGGATTTCATTACCATCATAGATCACTTTTTGAGCAGCTTTAGCTTTCTTACCATACTCAGGATTGGGTTCTTCTATAACGCCAGTACTATGCTTATCGTTTAATACTCTATGCTTAGTGATCATGTGAGCAGTCTGAATGGTGTTGCCTTGTACATACAACTTGTTTTCAAGTTTGTTCTTTAAAGTTTTAAGGTTGGAAAAATCATTTAAAAGTTTTGATTCCTTTTGTTTGAACTCCTGCTTAAGCACTTTTACATTTTTTTGAAGTTCTTGCTTTTGCTTAACAATTTTATTAAGTTTCTCTTGTAAGAAATTTAACTCTTGTTTTAATGTTTCTTCCCTTAAGTTACTTGATTGGCCCCAAACGGTCAACCCAAATTAACCAGGAGAATGGTCAACAAGAGTCAATCACTTGAGAGCGCAATGCAATTATCCAGGAGAGTTTAGTGTTTCCCCGGGTCGTTAAGTCCCACGGAGGATGAATGGTGTTAAAACGTTCAGACGTAGAATGATCACTGAGGACATTGATCTGTAAACAACTTAAGCACACTGGAAATAAGCTAAAATATGTAAAGAAACATACTAATGAGCTACAATAAGCAAATCAGCAGAATCCAAAACAGCAATTCAGCAGAATCAAATTAAGCACTTCAGCAGAATCCAAAATAAGCAGATTTACTAGGTGAATAAAAATAATAAAAATACACTGATGAAGATAAGCAACAAAAGATTAATATCTTAGAAGCATAAAACATGAAACTAAGTATTAAGACCATAAGAAAATGAACTAGTTATTCAAAAATCCATGAGCTAAAAATTTGATTTTTTAAGAAACACTAGTAAATTGACTTATGTGAACTTTAATCTAAGTTTACCAACTGATAATGTTATATTAAGCTATAAAGGGATGAATTTAAACTAGGTTATCTAATTCTAATCTAGTATTATGAAATTGGTACTTAAACTTTTAACAGATAACAAGAAGTAGAAGATTAAAGGCGATTTTTGACTTTCTATTAAACAAGATACTAGTTTTATGACTTATTTTACCTACTATTACTATTTGTAATAGATAACAACTAAGAATAACAACAAGAACTCAGATTAACAAAAACAGAAATCAGTACTACCAAACAGTACTTTATCAAGGCTAATTCAAGATTTTCAAAGCAATTCCCTTTTTCAACCTTTAACACTGATTTCGACCTTCATGTTATCATTCAACAGGATCATAAGAACACAGAACAACAACATAAATAGCATCAGCATAAATGACCAAGCATCAGCAGAAATGATCAATATGCTATTTTAACTGTGAAACTGAACTTTTCTTGCAGCTTTGAAATCTAATGAACAAGCTAATGATTTTAAACTCTATTACCACTCATCTACTTATCACAAACACAGAATCAAAAAGATTAAAACATAAAACACAAGAACTTAGTAAAATACAAAAATTATCAAATAAGCTTACAAACGTAATCAAGCTTAGAATCAAGAACTAAGACCAAGAAATATTTCCTATAGAACCTCCACAGGTTCACTAACCCAGAACATCTTCATTTCACCATTCTCCTTGCTTCTTCTTTTCTGTCTTATGATTTTTATTTTTACACTATATTTTTGTATTTTTTGGTGTTTTTGCTTTTTAATACTAATCAGAGTTTTAAGGTTTCTAATAGCTATATTAAGCTATCTAGGAGCTTATATGAGCTTATTCAGTCCATAATAACAACTACAAACAATATTAACATAAACTTGGAAATTTAAAATTCAAATTTGCATAAGACTGAATTGAACTTGAAAATATGAAATTGATCACTTGAAAAGAGTTAAGATACAATAGAAACACTGAGTACAAAGTTTTTAAGCTTAAAGTTGCACTAAAAAAAATACACATACGACTAAAATTACACTAAGTGATAAACTATATATTTCTTCCTTTGGCTTCTTCTCCTTTTATATGCTCAAAAAGACTTCCCACTTGCTTCTGAATATTTCCCATCAACAATCTTGACCGTTGGATGAGTGGACTTCATTTTAGCCGTTGATGGATTTTTGGCGCCAAAATACTCTTGCCAATTGGAGTGGGTTGAGTGCAAGGAAGGAAGAAGCATTAATTGAATTTTGGCTGTTAGGTGAGGTGGAGGATGATAGAGAGGTGGTATGTGAGCTGGAGGTATGGTTGTGGGAGTTGGTTGCAGAGAAGTGGGTGAAGGAGGTGGGTTTGGAGGGAAAACGAGGGGCTAGGTTTGAGCTGGGATTTTATTAATAGGCAAAGGGTTCAAATAAGGGGGGTTCACGGGGTTTTGGCTAGGTCAAAAGGGGATTTGGTATTAATAACAAGGACCAAAATTGCAATTCCACAAAAACCAAAGGACCGAAACTGTAATTATCCAATATTCATCATAGGGACCAATTATGACAAGTTTAATTTTCCCAAGGACCAAAAATAATAATTTTCAAATTAAAAATGTCCCAGGGTAATTTCTGTCAATCTTTGAAATTTCAGGGACTAAAGTTGCCATTTTGCAAAATTGAATTTTATAAAACTAATTTTGACAACTTGAAAATCCCTGAGGGCCTTTTATGAAAAATTAACTTGTTTTGAATAACCAGGGACTAGATTTGACAATTTATGCATAAAATACAGTCTAAATATTTTTTCTGTCTTTTCAAGACTTTTCAAAGTGTTTTTGACTGTTTTTGCAGTGTAGAAGGAACAAAAATGATGAGTATTTACACACTCATCAATCCCCCACACTAAAACATTGCTAGTCCCTAGCAATCTTTTGAGAAAACTTAATGGATATGAATCTCTTTACCAAAAGCCATTACTTCTGGAGTAGCCAATTGTTTCAGTTCAAGTAAGAACCTTGGTACACTGATAACCATATGATTTTGAGCAAATCACCAGCTTCCAACGGATTTGATTTGTCTTTACCAGAAGTCGTTTGCTTCTGGACTAGCCAACTCTTAGATAAAATATCTTTGGTGAGTCGATTACCAATTATGGTTTTCCAACTGCCTTTACCACAAGCCGTAAACTTGCGGGCTAGCCAACTCTTCACTAATTAAAGATATGGTGAGCTGAACACCATACAATTTTGGGCAAATTGCAAGCCGTCAACGGATTTGAGATATCTTTACCAAGAGCCGTTTGCTCCTGGATTAGCCAATCCTTTTGTTTATTAGACATGGCGGACTGATAACCGTAAGCTGAGTAAGTGCAAAACACTTACTCCAAAAAAATTTTGGCCAAAAATGGGGGAATTGGGTGGTATAATTACATGATACATGATAAAATTCGTGAGAATTCCCCCCCACACTAGAAATGAATATTGCCCTCAATATTCAAAGTACCGGCGGTTATGCCGAAACATAGAACGTAAAAGGGAAATACTACGACCATTTTTTTGTGATTTTTTTTTTTTTGGATGAAAACTTATATACAACAGCGGGGGGCAACTCCCCCACACTAGGGTGGTAGAAAGTAGAAAGAAGTCAGAAATATGGGTGAAAACCCATATGGTATGCTACTGTTTTTGATTCCCGAGTCGCTAGCTTGACTCGATCCCCGCATTCATTGGTTCATGGGGAAAGTTTGTAGATCCGGGACGACCACAGGTGGAATGTTCTCTCCAAAATAGTGTTTCAATCGATGACCATTCACTTTAAAATTTGGACCATCGGGTTGAGATAACTCAATAGTTCTATAAGGAAATACTTTAGTGATGGTGAATGGTCCAGACCAGCGGGATTTTAGTTTTCCTGAGAAAATCTTCAATCTTGAATTGAAAAGAAGGACTCGATCACCGACGTTGAAAACGCGGTTCTTGATTTTGGAGTCATGAATCTTCTTTGTCTTTTCTTTGTAGATCAAAGAGTTCTCGTATGCTTGATCACGGAGTTCATTTAATTCATTCATTTGAACTTTCCGGTGATCACCAGCTGTCGGAATATCGAAGTTGGCATGTTTCAAGGCCCAGTATGCCTTGTGCTCAAGCTCAATCGGCAGATGACACGCCTTCCCGTATACAAGTTTGTAGGGCGTACACCCAATGGGTGTTTTATAAGCTGTACGGAAAGCCCAGAGTGCGTCATCTAGCTTATCCGACCAAGAGGCACGGTTTTCGCCTACTGTCCTCTCCAGAATTCTTTTAATCCCTCGGTTGGAAACTTCCACTTGCCCACTTGTTTGGGGGTGGTACGCAGTAGAGAGACGGTGAGTTACACCATACTTTTGCATGACTCTATCAAACTGTTCATTGCAGAAATGCGTACCACGATCACTGATTATAGCTCGTGGAGTTCCAAACCTAGCAAAAAGAGATTTTAAGAATTTCACAACAACTCGGGCATCGTTGGTAGGTAATGCTTTCGCTTCAACCCATTTTGACAAATAGTCAACGGCCACGAGTATGTATTTATTTCCTCGAGATGAAGGAAATGGCCCCATAAAGTCAATGCCCCAGATGTAAAAAATCTCACTCACTTGAATGGCGTTTTGCGGCATTTCATTTCTTTGTGAGATATTTCCGTGACGTTGACAAGCGTCACAGGTTTTGACAAATTCGTGGGCATCCTTGTAAATCGTGGGCCAATAAAATCCGGAATCAAACACCTTCTTGGCAGTGTAGTTGGGGCTATGATGTCCCCCAGTAGGTCCAGAATGGCAAGCCTTAAGAATGTCATTGGCTTCCTGACCATACACACATCGCCTGATGACTTGATCCGCGCAAATTTTAAATAAGTAGGGGTCGTCCCAGAAGTAATGTTTTACATCTTTAAAGAATTTGTTTTTCTGTTGGGACGACATCCCTTTCACCACAAAGTTACCCGCATGGTAATTTGCAAAGTCAGCAAACCATGGGGTAGAAGAGTCTCCACGAAAAGAAACCACATTGAGTGTTTCGAGAGGAAATGTTTCGTTTATTTCCTTTTTCTCGAACACATCCTGGTGAGGGTTTTCTAGATGGGACATATGATCAGCAGCCAGGTTCTCAGCTCCTTTTTTATCATAATGATATCAAATTCTTGCAGGAGGAGAACCCAACAGAGCAATCTCGGCTTTGCATCTTGTTTTGCAAAGAGATATTTGAGAGCCGAGTGATCCGTATACACCACGCATTTGGTCAAGATTAGGTATGGCCGAAACTTCTCAAACGCATACACCACGGCTAGTAGCTCTTTTTCTGTAGTGGTGTAATGGGTTTGAGCTTCAGTCATAGTCTTACTCGCGTAGTGGATAGGCTGAAAATGCTTGGTTTTACGTTGCCCCAGGACTGCACCGATAGCAAAATCACTTGCATCGCACTTGAGTTCAAAGGGTAAATCCCAGTCGGGGGCAACGAGAATGGGTGCTTCCGTAAGCTTTTTCTTTAATGTTTCAAAAGCTTCGATGCACTCAGGTGAGAAGATAAAAGGAGCATCCTTCTCAAGGAGATGAGTCATAGGCCGAGCGATTTTAGAAAAATCTTGTATGAATCTGCGATAAAAACCGGCATGACCTAAAAAACTCCTAATACCTTTGACGGTAGTAGGATGAGGCAATTTGGCAATGACATCCACTTTTGCTTTGTCAACCTCAATCCCGTTTTTTGAAATCTTATGGCCTAGGACAATTCCTTCCTTGACCATAAAATGGCTCTTCTCCCAATTTAGACAAATATTGGTGTCTTCACACCGTTTGAGCATTTTTTCTAAATGGGAGAGACATGTTTGAAATGAGTCCCCAATGACCGAGAAGTCATCCATAAAAACCTCCATTGTTTCCCCGATCATGTCGTGGAAAATTGCCATCATACATCGTTGGAACGTGCCAGGAGCGTTACATAGGCCAAAAGGCATACGTCTGTAGGCAAAAGTTCCGTATGGGCAGGTGAATGTGGTCTTTTCTTGATCCTGTGGATCAATGGGGATCTGAAAATACCCCGAGAAACCATCTAGGAAACAATAGTATTCGTTTCCTGCTAGTCTCTCAAGCATCTGATCCATGAAGGGTAGAGGAAAATGGTCTTTACGGGTGGCTTCGTTTAACTTGCGATAGTCAATACACACACGCCATCCCGTAACCAATCGAGTTGGAATTAACTCGTTTTCTTCATTTGTGACAACAGTTATGCCACCCTTTTTTGGAACACAGTGGATGGGACTGACCCAAGGACTATCAGAGATTGGGTAAATTAAACCGGCATCAAGCAGTTTGAGAACCTCCTGTTTGATAACCTCATGAATCTTAGGATTCACCCTTCTCTGATGTTGGACTGCTGGTTTGAAATCATCCTCCGATAAAATCTTGTGCGTACAAAATTCAGGGTTAATACCCTTGATGTCGGAGAGTCTCCAAGCAATTGCTTGCTTGTGCAACTTCAAAACCTTTATGAGAGTAGTCTTCTCCTCCTCAGTTAAGTCCTTAGCAATTATGACGGGTAATTTATCATCACCCTCCAAGAATGCATACTCGAGATGAGGAGGTAGGTCCTTAAGTTCAACCTCGGGAAATTCTTCAGTAGATGTTTGTACAGATTTGATTTCTTCAATCGTGATCTCTTTCGGAGGGAGTGACGTTAATGGATCTTGATTTAACAATTGCTCAAGATAAAGGATATCTCCCTCCGAATCATAAACACCATCATCAATTCCCGGTGGAATCGATTCATCATTAGCAAGAAACTCATCGATCTCTTCTAAAAAGAAGTCACATCCCTTAAACGGAGTAAAAAAGGGGGAAGAATCGGCAATAATTGGTTGAGAAGATGTGGTGGGATCCCCACTCACAGAATTATGAAAATAACCAAGAAACTCTTGAGAGTACTCCTCTGAAGCAATATCAATTACATCGATTCGATTAACCAATTCAGCATCATAGTTTGAGGAGTACCTTGAAGTTTGATCAAGGTTAAAGGTGACAGCTTCATTACCCACACGTAATGTGATTTCTTGCTCAAATACATCAATGAGAGCACGGCCCGTTCTCAGGAATCCTCGTCCAACAATGAGGGGAACCCGATGATCGGCATCGAAATCAACAACCACAAAGTCAGCTGGAAAATGGAACTTTCCTACTTTCACGAATACATCCTCGGCGATGCCAAGAGGACGCGATATTGAACGATCTGCAAGCTCAAGAGTCATGCAGGTAGGAATAAGTTCTGGAAGAGAAAGTTTCTTCCATACCGAATAAGGCATCAGATTGATGCTTGCACCAAGATCGGCGAGGGCAAAGCATTCAATCATTCCCGGAAAAACACAAGGTAGAAGAAATTTTCCAGGATCTCCAAGCTTCTCGGGAAGCTTCTTTAACAGAACTGCTGAGCAGTTCTCGTTCAGAGGAGTTTTAGCCATTTCAAACAGTTTTTCCTTGTTGCTTAACATGTGTTTGAGAGTTGATGCAAACTTGGGCATCAGCATGATAGCATCCGCAAAGCTTATGTCAAAATGTAGTTCTTGGAAATTTTGAAATTTTTTTTCCATTTGATGACTGGCTTTTTCGCGGAGCTTTTGCTCATTTAAACGTGATGGGTAAGGAATAGAAGTTTTGGATTTGGGGTTTTCAACTGGAGGTTCAAAAACAACTCCTGGTTTGGATTTGGGTTTCGGGACAACTTGAGGATGGACATGTGCTGTGCTTTGTGAGCTAGTGGGTTGCACTTGGTCCTTTGTCGCCTCAGGTTCACTTTCCACTACCTTCGGGAGAGAAGAAGAAGAGGTAGTAGGAATAACGGGTCCATCATATGAAGCACCACTTCTGGTTGTGATCGCCTTTGCATCGCCCCTCGGATTAGCGATCGTGTTGCTAGGTAAAGTACCTGAGCCCGAGGGTCAATCATTTAAAGACTTCTTAATGTCAGAAATCTGGCTAACCAACAACCTATTCATTTCCTCTTAGGATTTCATGAATTTCATGAATTGCTTCAACAACTCATCAGATGATGGTCCAGTTGGAACAATGGCTTGATTTTGTGTAGGAAAATTCTGGCCTCTATTGGTTGGATTAGGGCCTTGATTTTGGAAATTTCCTTGATTATTGCCATGAAAATACCCTAGGTTGAAATTTCCCTGACCTTGGTTTCTATTAAAATTTCCTTGGTTTTGGAAATTTTGACTTTGATTTTAAAAACCGTTATTCTGACTAAAATTACCTTGGTTTTGAAAACCTTGGTTCGTTCTATTCTGATTTTGATTACGGTTTTGGTTTTGGTTGAAACCGGGTGGTCCAGGGTAGTGGTTAGGACGGTGGTTCGGGTCCATAGGAGCACGGTATTGGTTGCCTCCTGAATTGGAAATCCCGCCCACAGCGTTTGCTTCAAAAGGGTTACCATCGGTGGCCATACAGTTGTAATAGGCATGGGGGCCACCGCAAGTAACACATACTTCCACTTTCTTGACTTCAGCAGGAGGTGAAGTTTGTGGAAAAGAAACTTTCTTTTGGTTGGAGAGAACCAAAGCTTGAATTGCTTCCGTGAGTTTGTCAATCTTAGCATCGGTGCTAGATTGACTCACGGGCGATGAAGCAGAAGGACCAACACTGACTTGGGAAACAACCGGTTTGCTTCGTGCAGTGTGGACTTTAGACTTGTTTTCAATTATCGCTAAAGCTTCTTTTACAGTTTTGCTCAAGAAATTCCCTCCAGCGGAGGAATTGAGAGAATCTTGATCAGATTGACTCACTCCATTATAGAAAGTATCGAGTTGCATCAACTCGGAGAAACCATGGTGAGGACATTTGCGGAGCAACTCCTTAAAACGATCCCACGATTCACTGAAGGATTCATCAAACTTTTATGTGAACTTGATGATTTCGTTTTTAAGACTCGTGGTTTTAGAAGGTGGATAGAACTCGTTCACAAATTTCTTCACCAGGTCTTCCCATGTTTCGATCGATTGAGGGGGTTGTTTTTCAAGCCAAATCCGGGCTTGTCCCTCGAGGGAAAATGGGAACAGAAGAAGTTTGACAGCATTGGTAGGGACATTCTTGTATTTGATGGTAGATGCAATCTTGTTAAACCATCGAATATGAGCATGAGGATCATCCCTCTCAAATCCATAGAATTGACTTGAGGTTACAAGATTTAGTAACCCGGTTTTGAGTTCAAAATTTTCAGCCACAATGGCTGGGATAACAATAGCATCTCCATACCCATCGATGGGTGCCTGGAGAAGCTCGCACATAGGACATTCTTCTGCCATGACGACAGGGGGTGGTGGTGCTAGACGTTCCTCAGTCACGGCTGAAGGAGCAGAACGTCCTCTACGTCTACGTGGAATACTTACAAGCTCTGAAAGTGGATTTGTGGAGCTGGAAGAACGAGTGCGCATGCACTAAATATAAAAATCAGTTTTCAAAAACAAATGCGAGGCAAAACGACAAGTGAACTTAAACCAATAATCACAAATGAAATGGCTTCTTTAAAAAAGGTACACCAAATCACAAGGACACAAAGGCAAGTTTTGATCTTTAAGATTGGGAACTTATTAATGTTCACACCCCCAGTTGGTAGGTGTTTTGCCTTGGTTTGCGGTGGTTGATTTTTATGTATTTATTAAGTACCACTAAAAAGACGTAGGTATGGATTCGTGCTAAGGGTTTAAAAACTTTGGGACAATATTTTTGGTATCGTCTCGTTTAACCAAATCGTACCTCTTTAAGAATCACCTTAAAGAAAATACAAGATAGGAAACGTTACGATTGTTTTGTTTGTTTTATATTTTGTTTGGTGTTGTTAACACTTCAGAAAAAGTGTTAATGAACTTTTATAACTTAACAAAAAAAAACTGTTTACAAAAGGTGGTATATGTGCAAGTATGGGTTTGAAAATGTTTAAAACACGCTTCAGCCTCCCCGGCAGTGGCGCCAAAATTTGATTGGCCCCAAACGGTCAACCCAAATTAACCAGGAGAATGGTCAACAAGAGTCAATCACTTGAGAGCGCAATGCAATTATCCAGGAGAGTTTAGTGTTTCCCCGGGTCGTTAAGTCCCACGGAGGATGAATGGTGTTAAAACGTTCAGACGTAGAATGATCACTGAGGACAATGATCTATAAACAACTTAAGCACAGTGGAAATAAGCTAAAATATGTAAAGAAACATACTAATGAGATACAATAAGCAAATCAGCAAAATCCAAAACAACAATTTAGCAGAATCAAATTAAGCACTTCAGCAGAATCCAAAATAAGCAGATTTACTAGGTGAATAAAAATAATAAAAATACACTGATGAAGATAAGCAACAAAAGATTAATATCTTAGAAGCATAAAACATGAAACTAAGTATTAAGACCATAAGAAAATGAACTAGTTATTCAAAAATCCATGAGCTAAAAATTTGATTTTTTAAGAAACACTAGTAAATTGACTTATGTGAACTTTAATCTAAGTTTACCAACTGATAATGTTATATTAAGCTATAAAGGGATGAATTTAAACTAGGTTATCTAATTCTAATCTAGTATTATGAAATTGGTACTTAAACTTTTAACAGATAACAAAAAGTAGAAGATTAAAGGCGATTTTTGACTTTCTATTAAACAAGATACTAGTTTTATGACTTATTTTACCTACTATTACTATTTGTAATAGATAACAACTAAGAATAACAACAAGAACTCAGATTAACAAAAACAGAAATCAGTACTACCAAACAGTACTTTATCAAGGCTAATTCAAGATTTTCAAAGCAATTCCCTTTTTCAACCTTTAACACTGATTTCGACCTTCATGTTATCATTCAACAGGATCATAAGAACACAGAACAACAACATAAATAGCATCAGCAGAAATGATCAATATGCTATTTTAACTGTGAAACTGAACTTTTCTTGCAGCTTTGAAATCTAATGAACAAGCTAATGATTTTAAACTCTATTACCACTCATCTACTTATCACAAACACAGAATCAAAAAGATTAAAACATAAAACACAAGAACTTAGTAAAATACAAAAATTATCAAATAAGCTTACAAACGTAATCCAACTTAGAATCAAGAACTAAGACCAAGAAATATTTCCTATAGAACCTCCACAGGTTCACTAACCCAGAACATCTTCATTTCACCATTCTCCTTGCTTCTTCTTTTCTGTCTTATGATTTTTATTTTTACACTATATTTTTGTATTTTTTGGTGTTTTTGCTTTTTAATACTAATCAGAGTTTTAAGGTTTCTAATAGCTATATTAAGCTATCTAGGAGCTTATATGAGCTTATTCAGTCCATAATAACAACTACAAACAATATTAACATAAACTTGGAAATTTAAAATTCAAATTTGCATAAGACTGAATTGAACTTGAAAATATGAAATTGATCACTTGAAAAGAGTTAAGATACAATAGAAACACTGAGTACAAAGTTTTTAAGCTTAAAGTTGCACTAAAAAAAATACACATACGACTAAAATTACACTAAGTGATAAACTATATATTTCTTCCTTTGGCTTCTTCTCCTTTTATATGCTCAAAAAGACTTCCCACTTGCTTCTGAATATTTCCCATCAACAATCTTGACCGTTGGATGAGTGGACTTCATTTTAGCCGTTGATGGATTTTTGGCGCCAAAATACTCTTGCCAATTGGAGTGGGTTGAGTGCAAGGAAGGAAGAAGCATTAATTGCATTTTGGCTGTTAGGTGAGGTGGAGGGTGATAGGGAGGTGGTATGTGAGCTGGAGGTATGGTTGTGGGAGTTGGTTGCAGAGAAGTGGGTGAAGGAGGTGGGTTTGGAGGGAAAACGAGGGGCTGGGTTAGAGCTGGGATTTTATTAATAGGCAAAGGGTTCAAATAAGGGGGGTTCACGGGGTTTTGGCTAGGTCAAAAGGGGATTTGGTATTAATAACAAGGACCAAAATTGCAATTCCACAAAAACCAAGGGACCGAAACTGTAATTATCCAATATTCATCATAGGGACCAATTATGACAAGTTTAATTTTCCCAAGGACCAAAAATAATAATTTTCAAATTAAAAATGTCCCAGGGTAATTTCTGTCAATCTTTGAAATTTCAGGGACTAAAGTTGCCATTTTGCAAAATTGAATTTTATAAAACTAATTTTGACAACTTGAAAATCCCTGAGGGCCTTTTATGAAAAATTAACTTGTTTTGAATAACCAGGGACTAGATTTGACAATTTATGCATAAAATACAGTCTAAATATTTTTTATGTCTTTTCAAGACTTTTCAAGGTGTTTTTGACTGTTTTTGCAGTGTAGAAGGAACAAAAATGATGAGTATTTACACACTCATCATTACTTTTTCTGATTAATGTATGCATTTGGCAATCCATTTCTTGCTCACGTGTGGTCAGCTCAAATTTAGCATGCTATTCATAGATGGAAACTTGATCCTTATATATGTTAAGCTTAGTGGTAAGGGAGTCATCAGGGATAAATGCAGAGTACTCATGCAGCTCATAATCATCATTTTGAGAAGAGGATACACAGCTAGGTATAGTAGAAACTTCCATGCAGCTTACCTCTGCATTAATGTGCACAGGTTGTGGCTGGTGCATCTCTATCTTGGGTACATCTGAGGCTTCCATGGAGTGTTCCTTTGCATTAGCTTGCACAGGTTGTGACTGGTACACCTCTCTCTCTTGTGAACATGAGCACCAAGAATCCATTTTAGCATTATCTGACTCAAACACGATAGTCTGTTGTACATTGTAGGGTATCTTCTGTTCATTGATCACGTCGTATAATCTGAGTATCTTAGATACAACTGAATCTGAATCGTTAAGCATGATGTTGACGTGCACGGTATTTTACAAATCTATGATTTAAACCGAGAAATAGAATCTTTCGCGGGATTTTACAAAATCAAGAAGAAACCGTTAAGCAATGACCAATAGAACATATTAAGATGACTGATGGATCGACACAATGATAGACAATTGTGTGTTAGGACTTATGATTGTTTGTAGGATTAGCAGAGATATTGTTTGGTTGAGTTTTGGATTGGTTTATGCCCGTTTTTACGGAGAAATTTAGGTCTAAAAACATAAAAACCTCAATAACTTCTGTTCAGAGTGGATTTAGGCCTCGAAGGTTGACCCGAATAAACTTTAGTTTATTTGGCGTGCCATTCTTCTCGTTCTCACGGTCTTTTTGATGGGTAGAACGCTGAAAACGGAGTTACGGTTCAAAAGTTATGGTCGTTTGAAGTTTTGTCAGGAAAAGTCAACAAAACGCACTGGAGACAACTCGCACCCTAGTCAAGTCGCTTAATCAACTCGCTTAGTGGGCAACTCGCTTAAAAGACAAGTCGCATATAAAACAAGTCGCATAAAGAGACAACTCGCTTAATCGCCAAGTCGCATAAAACCAACTCGCTTAGAACACAACTCGCTTAGAACCCAACTCGCTTAAGTGACAACTCGCTTAAGCTACCAACTCGTTTCCAAGACAACTCGCTTAAACGACAACTTGCTTAAGAGACAACTCGCAGAAACAGACAACACGCTTTCAAAGCAGCTAGCTTAGGCGACAACTCGCTTACGTAACTCCTCTCTTCAGTGACAACTCGCTTCAAGCAACACACCAACTCGCTTCCAAGAAACGTTTTAAGAAACGCAACTCGCTTAGTACAACTTTCAAAAAATAACCACTTTACAATCCAAAAACAACCCAACCACGATGATTCAAGCCTTCCAATTCAAAACCTAAGCACATATGATGATTCTAAATACAAAAGTACAATCAAAATCCAAACTTTAACACTAGAAATGATTCAAATGATTCAAACTCTTCTAAACACTATTAACCCCAAAAACCTTATGAAATCCACTAAAACCAAGAACATGAAAGATGAGTGATCAAACCATGGCTCTTGATACCAATTGTTACATATTGGATTTCATAAACACATAACAACCAAGATCAAATAGGCGTATAAAAGAGTTTAAAGAGAGAAAGTTTTAGAGAGATAAAGAGAAGAGAGTTGGGAACTATGTGAAACAAAGAAAAATGGTATTGAAGATCCAACCCTCTACCTTAGGAGGTAGAGGGTATTTATAGTGTCTTACAAAATACGCCTCCTACGGGCTGTGGATCAGGCATACAGTGGGTAAAGACCCGTCCGTCTTCCATGGTGTTACATATTAGACTACTTATTAACATAACAAAACTATGACTACGAGCTTTCTAACGAGAACATATACTTAAGGTGACCGACTCTTTAACTCATGGATTTTCTAAATCCTAACAAGCTTGCTCGACTTCAAGAAGTGATGATCTCACTTTTAAGAGGAACCTAGAGAATCACACGAAAACAAAAGACAAACTACATAGAAAGATCCCTTAGGATCAGTGGTTAGAGAGTTACAATACTTGGGGAAAGTATGTGTGAGAGTGGCAAACCAAAAGTAAGAAATGACTCACTATTTATAGAGGAGAAACACTTACTGTTCCACGGATCCCACCTTCAAGGGATCCATCTAGTGTAATGCTAGGGATCCGTGGGACGCTCCTCTTTGCCCATGGGTATTTTGGTTGTGGGTCAAGGGTCATGGGTTATGGGTTGATCCATGGGTATTTCTTTAGATGCAATGTATCTAATGAGTGCAATATATCTAGTCAAGTAGGTATGGGTCAATACCATGGGTTATGGATATGCTTCATGGGTTGTAGTTTTTACCCATTATAATACATACTAGTTATGTATATATTTGCCCAATATGTAAACACTAGTTGTTGTACATATGTATTACTAAATCATAAAATCACTTATACTTGTTTCAGTGTTTTATGCGAAAACGTAAGTGTGTCAGAAAACTATTGGCTCAAACCATTTACATATTTTGTTTGTTATCGACAAAACATTAGAATATCGTAAAGTATAAATAAACGTTTTTACGGCTTATTTGTATTAACAAGTAGAAATAACGCAACCACGTCTTCTAGAACCGATTTTGTTATTGTTAACAAAAAGAAACCAACCCATGTTACTGTTAGAAATGTCAAACAACCACCTCCACTAAAACAAAATCAAAGTTTTATGAAAAACAAAGGTCCGTCATTTTCTAAACCAAATACAAATATAAGAAGGCCAAACAATGTTTATCCTAGAAGTAACCACCATCAAATGGGATGGAATCCTAATACACAAAATGGTTTTCCATTTCAAAACTTTACACCTTGGAATGCTTTCTCACCTTTCTCGTATATGCCTCATATGAATGAAATGTATAACACCAATGGACCCATGAACAAATGAGGACCATAATTTTGAGTTAATTATTTTCTTAGGTGTGCCTAAAGGTTGACTTATATCCGGAAGAATGGATCAAGGATAGCGGGTGCACAAGACATATGACCGGTAATAAAGCATTGTTCTCCACATACAAATCCTTCAATGGAGGAAATGTGGTGTTTGAAAATAGCAAGAGCAAAATCATCGGTAAAGGTACAATTTTTCACAATTCCTTAACCATTAACGATGTATGTCACGTAGAAAACCTAAACTTTAATCTACTAAGTATAGGTCAAATATGTGATAAAAGTGCAACGTACTTTTTAGCGAAACCGGTAGTAAAATATTGAAAAATGGTATTACTATAGGAAGAGGTATTAGAAAACATGGAGTCTATGTCATTAAAATCAAAAATGAACCAAAAGACAAGCTTTGTCTTACCTCTATGGATGATACTTCGACCTTATTGCATCAAAGATTGGGTCACGCCAATATGCGACTTCTTCAATCGCTATCATCCAAAGAACTAGTAAAAAACCTACCTAAACTAAAATATGAACATCATTTTTGTGATGCTTGTAACATAGAAAAACAAGTCCATGCTAGTTATAAAGCTAAAAATATGGTTTCTACAACTAAGTGTATAGAATTACTACATATGGATTTATTTGGTCCATCTGATATTCAAAGTTACGGAGGTAACTTCTATACTTTGGTTATAGTGGATGATTACTCTAGGTATACATGGACTAAATTTTTAAAGAATAAAACTAAAACGTTCGATTACTTTGAAATCTTAAGTAAGAAAATCCAAAGACAAATAGGAAGTCCTATTGTGTCAATTAGAACAGATCATGGTTGGAAATTTGATAATGAAGTGCAATTCAGAGCTTTTTGTGATGCTAATGGTTGTACCTACAATTTCTCGGCTCCTCGCACTCCATAATCAAATGGGGTAGTTGAAAGGAAAAATAGAACCCTACAAGAAATGAGTCGCACTATGATTAATGAGCAATCTATTCCTCAAAAAATTTGGTACAATGTCGTCGACACATCAACCTATATACTAAACCGAGTCCTAATTAGACCATTCTTAGGAAAAACTCCATACGAGTTACTACGAGGCAAAAAGCCTTCGTTAGAACACTTTCGAGTCTTTGGTAGTAAATTTTTCATACTTAATACTAAAGATTATTTAACTAAATTCAATCAAAAATCAACCAAATGTACCTTCTTAGGATATTCTCTTAATAGTAAAGCATACGTAATACTAAATAAAGAAACCATGAAAGTTAAAGAATCTTTAAACGCAAAATTTGACGAGAGTCCACCTAAAACTACCTTACCTCTTTTCGATGACGAGTTAATCGAAAGTGAAGTCTTAGAAATCAAAGAAAATATAAATAAATAAGATGAACCATTAAACAATGAAATCATCAATATTAAAGAGTCTAAAGATCATCCTATAGAAAAGGTTATAAGAAAGTTAAATGAAAGAACCCTAAGATCTCAAGTCCAAAACCAAAGTAGTTTATTTTGTTCTGTCTCAACCATAGAACCTAAAAACACTCAAGAAGCCATAAAAGATGAAAGTTGGGTAATGGCTATGCAAGAAGAATTAAATCAATTTGTTTCCAACAATGTTTGGACACTTGTCCCTCCACCTAAAAACCAAACCATAATCGGAACAAAATTCGTATATAAAAACAAATTAGATGCAAATGGTGTCGTGTCTAGAAATAAAGCTAGACTTGTTGCTCAAGGATATAACCAACAAGAAGGCATAGACTTTGATGAGACCTATGCTCCCATAGCTAGATTATAGTCTATAAGAATCCTTCTTGATTATGCTTATGCTCATGATCTTAAGCTTTTTCAAATGGATGTTAAAAGTGCTTTTCTAAATGGTTTTATAGATGAAGAAGTTTATGTAGCTCAACCTCAGGGCTTTATCGATTTTGAAGAACCTAATCACGTGTACAAAATAAAGAAAGCTCTCTATGGTCTTAAACAAGCCCCAAAAGCTTGGTATGATAGACTCAAATCATTTTTAATAAAAAACAACTATACCATGAGGTTAGTTGACAATACACTTTTCACAAAGAAAAATGAGTCACAAATAATTATTGTTCAAATATACGTGGACGATATTATATTCAGATCAACTTGTCAAGACATGTGTGATAAATTCTCAAGAATCATGCATGATGAGTTTGAAATGAGTATGATGGGAGAATTAAGTTTCTTTCTTGGTCTACAAATCAAACAACTAGAAGATGGTATCTTCTTTAATAAATCCAAATACATAAAAGAAATGCTAAAGAAATTCGGATTAGAAGAGTCAAAACCAATAATAACACCAATGTCATCCGATACCAAACTCACCAAAGATGAAGACGGTGAATCCGTTGATAACACCAAATACCGGGGCATGATTGGTAGTCTTCTCTACCTTACGGCTAGTCGACCGGATATCATGTTTAGTGTATGTCTTTGTGCTAGGTTTCAAGAAGACCCTAAAACTTCACACCTAGAAGTCGTCAAAAGAATATTTAGATATATTAAAGGTACTACTCAATTGGGATTATGGTATCCCAAGGGGACGGGGGTAGAAACTATTGTATATGCGGATTCTGACCATGCAGGTGATTATGTTGACCGAAAAAGTACAAGTGGTGTTTGCACTTTCGTGGGGTGTTGTTTAATATCTTGGTTCTCAAAGAAGCAAACGGCATTAGCCATCTCAACAACCGAAGTAGAATATGTCTCCGCCGGCAAAGCATGCTAACAAGCACTATGGATGAAACAAGCGTTAGTTGACTACGACATCCATCTAAGTGACATTGCCATTTTATGCGACAACAAAGGTGTTATTGATCTTAGCAAAAATCAGGTGTTGCATTCTCGTACCAAGCATATAGAGATCCGCCATCACTTCTTAAGAGACAATGTTCAAAAAGGGAATATTTAGATTGAGAAAGTGTCATCCGAAGACAACATAGCCGACGTCCTCACCAAACCATTGAAGCGGGAACAATTCAACTTGCTTCGTCTAGGTCTTGGTCTTATGGAACAGTCGTCGTGAAATATTTTCATTCTACAAGGTACGTAAACGTTTGCCTTACCTTCTTTTCTGAGTCTAGGATCTCTATTTCACACAACTCACAAACAATATGGGGATTTATTTTCAAAACTCAAGATAATTTTTCTATACAAGAAATTCTTCGAAATATTTTCTAAAAAGATATTTCTCCCCGTATCATTTTCCTTAAATCAGTCTCACTTCTAAGACAAACATTTTTATTTCTTTCATTGTTAATACAGAGTAAAAACCTTTTTTCATTGCATCTCATGTCTTTTGAATGCTAAGGGGAATACATAACTAATATGTGTTTTCGGGTACATTCAATTAAGAAAAAATGAATTAAGGAGCACTCGATTTATCTCACGTAAATATATATATATATATATATATATATATATAGTAAGGATCCAGTGAGAAGTAAATTAAAATAAGAAGTGGTGAGAAGTGACCAAAACCACGCATTTGAGATGCAACGACTTGCATTAGATGCATTTCTATTCATATAGATACAACATCTTGAGTTTCGAAAGTTAATTTGATGTATAGATGGTGCAAATTTGATTTTCATGATTTCGGCACGTGCAGAGGAACAAAAAACAAGAGAAATCATGAAATGCATCTAATATACGTATATGCATCTGATTAAAAGCTAGAAAACACACTATGGTGCGTAATAATGCATCCAAGATTATAGGGATGCATCTAATTTAGGTCGGTGCATCTCGGATTTGCGGTTATAGTTCTTCTTATTCCTTCTTATTTTAAGTAATCTTCTTATTTGATCCTAACTCTATATATATATATATATATATATATATATATATATATATATATATATATATATATATATATATATATATATATATATATATATATATATATATATATATATATATATATATATATGTTTTTTCACTTCTTTGTTTATTTTTCTTCTTTAAAAAGAGTCGAGATAACTGCAACTCCACATGATTTTCATATAGGCACACGCTAGGCACCATTGTTTCCAAAAACAAAATTTTCAGCTGCCTAAGAACACCAGTTCCACGGATCCCAGCATTTAAACTGGACGGATCCCTGAAGAGTCGAAACCGTGGGAACCGTGTCACATTAGCCAAAATTTTCTCTTATTTTTCTTACTTTGGCTAGAAACTTTCAAATTTTTAACATTTTAGCTTTATCACTAATGAATATGTTACTTAATACTTGTGCTCTCATGATCACATGTCTTAAATTCATATCTAATCATTAGATTATAATCTATATTTTGGTTTTAGCATTAATTGCAATGCATTATTTGATTTATAAATAAGGTTCTAAAATGCTTGCATATCCATCACTTTTAATCTCACAAACAATCATCATCATGTCACCCAAAAGATCCTCAAACAATGATGAACTATCTAGTGAAAACAACCCTTTTAAGAAATCTGAAACTTCATCCTACCACCTTCCGTAGTACCACCACCACCCAAATCTAGGAAAACTGCACGGATTAGCATCCGGTCTTGTTGCTTAGCCAAACCCTTGTCAAAAAGCCCATCACCAACTACTCATTCTCCACCAAATGACTACAATGTAGCACCTCCATCATCTCCAACACATTCATCAACCGAGTCTCAACTTGACATTCAAATCACCTTAGCGGAACTCCTTAAGACTCCGAAAACAATTCCACTACCCTTATCTAGTCCACCACCCGCTCCATCTCAACCATCAAAAACTACCCAACTAGCCTCCAACATAAACCCAAAAGAGCTAGTCTTTTTAACATCTCTAAATACATTCTTCAAAGAGCTTGAAACATCACCACCTCTACCTCCCATCACCTTACAAGAACATCTAGGCTCTTATCCACCACCACTCACCAACATCATGGACTTTGATCCATATTTTCCAACATTCCCACCACCTATTCTGCACTCCAAAAATCAAACCTACCCGGAAACCATCCACCCACACCTCCCTCACCATCTCTTTTGCGAACATTGTCAATCCACTAGGGATCTCGCAATGGAAATAAGGGACGGGATGCGGTTCATACTCAACCATATCCTTAATCGCATCAACATTATCACTCACTAAAACTTCCATAATTAACTCATATGCAAGCATGGAGGGAATGATAATAATATTTTCTCTTTTTTTTCTTTTTTTCCCTTTCTTTTGGGTCATTTTAAAGAACAATCTTTGTTCTTAGTTTTACATTTGTATGTGACATATATACCACTATATTTTGATATTTTATTACAAGGCTTTGTTTGTGTACCTTGGCTTTCTATCTTGTTTCTCGTCTTATACAAGATTATATTACATGTTACTACTAACATTTTTTTGTAGGTATAATATTTTCTCACTTGACGCCCTATTCTAGGGGGAACTACCGTCAAGGGGGAGCTAGTGCTTTGTGGATCATATTTATTTTCCTTCTACAATTTATTTCTCGACAAAAAGGGGGAAAAGAAGTAAAATTTACATATACTTTCAAAACGTACATCTAATCTTAAGTTTTACTCATCATAATGTTATATTTTGTCATCAACAAAAATGAGGAGATTGTTAATACAAATAAACCGTAAAAACGTTTATTCATATTTAGCGATCTCGTTATGTTTTGTTGATAACAAATATAAAGTTATCATAAGTAAAATTATGAGAATACATGTTATTTTGCAAAGTATATACATTTGGTCATTTACATAAAATGTTGTAATAATTCAATTGTTGTAATAGTTTATAGGATGGGTAATACCCAAGACCCATGACCCATACCCATGGAGCTAATCCATAACCCATGACCCATTGCATGACATCATGCATGAAATCATGTTGGGTATTATTCATGACCCATGACCCAATGTCCATGACCCATGACCCATTGTCTAGATACATTGTATCTTGTTGGGTACCCATGACCCATGGCTCATACCTATAACCCATAACCCGGTTTGCAACCCAAAATCCAGACTGTTCTGACCAAGACTGCCGGATCCCTGGTTTTGCATTGGCCGAATCCCCCAAGTGAGGGATCTGCCGGAACCGTGGGACAGAAGGCTTTTGTGCCTATAAATAGTGAGCCATTTCTTCATTGTTACTCACTCTTCTTCTTACAACTCTCTCATATATTATCTCACTCTCCTAACCTCTGATCATTTGATCATTCTAGTAGTTCTTCTATCTTTTGTTGTGATTCTCATATAGGTCCTTCACAAAGGCGAGATCACGATATACTACAAGTCATCCAAGCAAAGGGTCCTTGATTGATTTGTCCATCCACAAGATTTCTGTAGCAAGATCTTGTAATTCATATTTCACATAGTTGTTGTGTAATAGTTGTGTAAAGGTTTGGTTCTACCTCGTGGAAGAACTCGGTATTTAGCTTTGTACGGAAAAAGTGTAAGCGACGTTGTGAGGCTTCTCCGCCAAGTTGAAGAAGCTTGTTGAAATAGTGCTTGAACTCTCGAGTGGGGTACTCTGGGAGTGGAGTAGGGCAAGGAAGGTGTCCTTGTAGCCGAGCCACTATAAATCACTTGTGTCGCTACTTTCTATCATTTACTTTACTTGCTTTCATTATTTACATTACTTATTGTTCCATACTATCTATCCATCCATACGAATTCACGTAAGATCGAATCTAAATTTTTGAAACTTAAATTAAAATCGGTAGAACTATTCAATCCTCCTTCTAGTTTTCCACAAGAATGATTAAAAAAAAGGAAAAATTGGAAAAGTTTAAACAAGCCAAGCTATTTCAGCTTGCTTCGTTGAATGCATGATTCGAGATTGAGCGAAAAAATATTGATCCGATCACTAGCTACTCGATTAAGCTTTGGAGCTGAAACAAGAGAAAATTTTGAGATGCTCCAAGTATATGTATAAATTTGTTAAGAATAAGGAATTTACCTATTGGCAACATTTTGGGTTCCCATCCAGAAATGTTACTTGCATCAACAAGGGCTTTTCTCCATGATTTTCGTGACATTCTCCGTCTCTTGTTTTGCAAACGCTTTTCCAAACTCTACTTTCTGTTTTTTAACTTTCGATGGATCCACGTCATAGAATGTTGGCATAACCATATGTCCATTCTCATCCCTACATTTCATAATATGTACAAGTTCATCCAAGAAACATGAAGAATCTACATAGTTTTTGGAGAATATTATCACAGCAAAATGTGATTCTTCGATAGCCTTCAACAGGGCTAGACCAACAGATTCACCCGAGGAAGTGTAATATTGTCTTTATAAGTTCGGATTAGTCATTGTTCAAGAGCAGAGTAGAGATGATCTACAAAGGACTTGTGGGTATCTTCTCTTCTAAAACTAAGAAATACATCATAGTTCCACGACAGAGAAGAAGAGGCAAGATGATATACATAGGCGAATACGAATACGGAAAATTTGAAATGAGAGAAAAGAATATAATTGTGGATAAGTGATTTTATGAGGAGAGAGAAACAACTTTTACTTTTTATATTAGTTTTTCTTTCTTTTTAATTGTATATACAAGCACACATTGGGAAGTCTATACTAAAATCAACATATCTTTGTCCTACTTTTTGAGAAGAGGTATAAATGTGAAAACCTTAAGAAAAAATTCAGGAACCCTAATCGTTAAAAAGAAAACGACACGTGCCTATGAATTAAGCAAACTTAATCATAAAAAAGTAATGTTCAATCAAAACAAATTAACGTTTGAGAATCGATTAGGATTGGCAGTATCGATCGTGGTTATTGAGAGGTTTTTAGTCGCCTTTTTACGCCAAGAGAGGGAAAGGAGTTTTATTTTTTTATCACTAATTCATAGAGGTGTTTATCGGTTCTGTTAGTTCGGTTAAATTGTTTTATGGGTAAAAAACCGAACCGAACCGAATTAAAATTGGATTAAATTCGAACCGAAAACTAAACTGAATAACCGAAAATTGAACCGCATAATCGAACCGGGTAACTCGAATTACTTAATTTTAATTATTTATTTATTTAATTGTATAGATTTTTAACAAAAAAAATTCAAGCTTAAAAAAAGTTATATTTATACTATGAAAGAGATTTGTATGAATTCGTTGTTCGGTTCAGTTTTTCTTTAACCAAAACCATAAATCGAAAATCGAATATTTAATTCGGTTTGGTTTGGTTTTGACAAAGTCGGTTCAATTACAAATTCGATTAGGTTTCGTTTTTCGATTTTTGTGGGCCAAATTCTACACACCCCTACTAATTCATTCGCCAAGTTATTGATTATGGCCATAACTTATGGGCTTTGCATCATGGGCATAGACGGAACTTGGGTGAATTTATTAGAAGGGCCGAGTGCTATATCGGTTAATTTGAGAGGTCAAAGTGCTATTTCCGTTGAGAAAATATAAGTAAAACCTCAAAGTTTTGGGATGGCCGTGGCCCTCCCCGGTACTAAGGTCCGTCCATGATCATGGGTTTGTTGTCTTTTTCTTAGACGAATATCATACTTTATGCAGTTTTCTGAATTAGTTATTGTCTGGCTCGAGTTCAGCTTGGCTTGTTTTACACCATGTAGAGGTTTTATAAATTTCAACTATATGTCACCTCTATTGCTCCAGGTTGTTCAATCATTCGATAACCGGTGATCCTTTGATAAATGATTTCCGAATCATGGCCATTTGACACTAACTATAAATCTTTAGGCACTAATTATCTATGTTAGGATAATCAGGTGGTGTAAATACAAGAGGTTAAAAGAGTGGCAGTTAAATGAAGGAAATTAGTTGGTGTAAATGGGCATATGTAACTATGGGTAGCAAATAAAAGTCGGTATATTTAATTGTTAGCTAAAAATATAATTTAGACATTTGGCTCAATAAGATGTTAGCTCGAACTATAATTTAACATTTTGCCCCTCACCCGTTGGAACTAGTGAGGGAAGTTGTGAAGCAGCTTTTTGGAGGATCATTAGCTGGTTCAATATACTAAACTCACTTGGAGTGAGCTCCTTCCGGAATAGTCGTTCCCAAAACACCCTCGTGGTGTCTGTGTCGGTTCTCCTTTGGGCGTTTATGTACTTGCCAATTCTGATTTGAACGTCTGGAGCCAAACTCTTGGGAGAACTGTACTAACGTGCCGCCGGTTACTTTATCAGGGCTCCGCAGGAGAAGAAAGAAGGTCTGGGTCCAATTTCTAATGAAGCGAAGGTTATTGAAGTATATTTCGGATCCCATATATCTGTTTCGTTATAGGATCACTCGCTTACATCTAGGTGAACATCATGTTTGGACCTTTGACTTTTTATAGTATATTTCGGTCGCCGGGTCCAAGGCTTTACTCATTTCTTATGAGGTTTCCCTGATAAGAACTTATTCTTCAACCACCTGAAAAATCGTAAAAAGTAGTTAAATCACAAGAGCATGGGAAGAACTGATACAATACGTTGTAAATTAAATTGATAATCCTAATTTACATGTAAGAAACCAAACGAAAAACTGAATCCATCCATTCCAACAGAAGTATCACAAAGTTTGAGATTTAAAAACTGAGCTAATTGAGTAATAGGGAAGGAATTGCATAAGGAAATAGAACTTGAGAAAACAATATAAAAATACAATATATATATTTTGAGCTAAATAGTAGAAACTCACTGATACATCTATAAATTATCATTTAGAGACTTGAACGACAGATAGTTATAAACAATGACAGATGACAGCAAGCTTCGAAGTTAGATCCTTTTCTATCTTGTGTGATAGAGGGAGATGCACGCACCTACGAATTTTGATGAATCCAAGCCAAAGTAAGGTGCCAATGTTTCGCCCTGATGGGCATTGGGCATAGTATCACACACCGAGTTTGGAGTATTCTTAGAGAATATGTTCATACCAAATCTAAAGTTGAACAAATTGGGATCAGAAATTCTGTTATACCCTGCCCTATTCAAGATTACACCGTCGTTACGACTGATGCCTTCTAGGCTTCTACATTGTCTAGCCTCCGCTACAAATTTTTTTGAACATTAAGAATTTGATCCGCATTAAATAGGAAAAGGACAACTCATTAACATGCTTCATAGTGCAGCAACTCTAAGCATGAGTACCACATGAAACCTATACAGATTTAATTATTAAAATAAAAATAAATAAATAAATAAATAAATAAAACACACACACACACACACACTAGCCCCTGACCGATCTCTAGTCTCCACTGCATGCGTTTGTGTTTTCCTTACATATCTTGAAGCTTTGGCTTCCCATGTTACATGACTGCATGAGCATCTTAGACTATACTACACATTCCTTCATGGCCTAAAAGACTACATGTATCATGAAGCTTTTAGTAATACAAGAGAAAGTTAATACATTACAAAAAGACCACTATTTAATAGTATCCCATGGAAAAGGCACTGTATGTGCCAAATTAGTGTATGCATTGCAATGCTCTATCATATCTTTCTTTACAGCTACAAGGTTGCAAACAACCAGCAAAGATACATGCCTCAAAACCAATCTAAAAAGGAACCCGAACACAACCACATGAGAGGGTTGAAGTTCAAACGACACCTATAAAGAGACCATACCTAAAAATAACACCAGACTAACCAAATAAGACCTGGAAAATACACGACTCCACAAACAAATTTTTTACAATGGTCTATCATATCTAGACTCGCAAAGCCAATGTTAACACTATACAAACAGATCCCAAATATAGGGGTCTTCAAGCATTAAGGTTCATAAATTTGCATCATATAGAGCAAATGAGTTTATTTAGTAAAGTGATTTAGCTCAAACAGTTTGAATTTGGCTAATGATGGGCTAATGGTTAAATGGTATCTAACTAATTCTACATACTAAGCCCCCAATATCTTGTTTAGTTATCTTTCTTTTTCTAAATATTAATTCTTCGTATATACTATCAAAACTCAAAAGTAAAAGTATAGACAAGAACATTAAGCCTTTTGCCTTCTACAGCAAACATTTGTCTACGGAATAAACTGGCTACATAAAGGTGAAGAAAGATATAAGAAAATTGAAGTCGAGATACGAGACATGAAAAGCATCACTAACTTAATTTAGTGAGTTCCATAATCTCTGTTCACTAAATCCTGGCATTAAAGATTTTAAGTTTCCATGTACTTGAATAGCGATGATTTTGGAAAAGGTCTAGGTGTATACCAAATGTACAATAGGAAAACGAATACATCCTAATGGTCCCTTTATTAGCAAATTATATCCCATTTCTACAAACCTCAGCACATGAAATAACAGCTATAACTTTAAACACCGGACATGGACTGAGCAGATAATGGACTTCTACTTACACATATAGAACAAAATAACCCTAAAAATGTTGAGCACGAACAATGGCAGCGGGTTCAAGGTAATTAAGTACTAAAAACTTTTGATTATGTATCAATAAGTTTATACATTTTGTACCTGTGTTTTCTTAGAAATGCGGTTATATGTGCCCAGAATGTCCTATTTCCAGTCAAGGATAATAAAGCCGACATATTCACAGAATCTGAAAATTCAAGAAAATTTAATTAGAATAATATTGGGCTATAACTACAATGACAAAAATGACAATAGAGACAGTTGATTTTGATATACCAATAATTCAGAAGAAGAAAATACCTCCACTAAAATTATGTCCAAAAGACAACAGGAAGAACAGTTTCGCAGAGTCTTGTTTCTGCAACTTAATATAACTACCTTAACTTATATTCTTATAGAGTATTCCATAATACATATTTACTAAGAGCAATCATTTCCATGCTATACATCAAACACAGATAGCAGTTAAAGAGCATTGATAGATGCATATTTAGAGCCATTAATGAGTGCGACAATAAATGTGAGAAGGCTTGATGCGCGATATTGGACAGGATGGTGAAGATCTTACTGACCATGAAATAACGTTAGATCATGTGGATCAAGAACATTGGTGAAGAGTGAAAACATGAAGTCATGGAAGTTACTAGTTACTGCATAGCTTACCGCTCATGATGAAAACCATTACATTCGATTACAATGATTTGTTGATGAGCAAATAAGAACTTATGAATTTTAGATGTGTAATTAATGTTTCATCAATTGTATTGTATACACTGAAAGTTGACCGCTTAATGAACCTGAATCACGATCCACTTAGTTAACTGATAAAGTGCTGCACTTTTCTATAATAACTTCTATAAACCAGAATCCATGGCTCGTAAAATATAAATTGGACCACATTATCGGTTATAAACTCCGAGTCTATTGCAAGGCTTATTGAATTCTTGGTGGTATTGAGACTTGTGGTTAATGATCTTGTGAGTACTACACACTAGCTATACAGATAGATATTATGCTTTCATTTTAAGAATTTTCAATATATAAGTTCAAAGTGAAAATAAGGATTGTGATAGCTGATCACACAGAGGCTGGCTTATCATGAATAGGCTCTAGGCAGGCAACACGTACTAAGGTTGATAAAGGAATACCTCCTAATGGTCCCTTTATTAGCAAATTATATCCCATGTTTACAAACCTCAGCACATGAAATAACAACAAAAATTACCCTAAAAATGTTGAGCACGAACAATGGCATCGGGTTCAAGGTAATTAAGTACTAAAAACATTTGATTGTGAATCAATAAGTGTATACATTTTGTACCTGTCCTTTATTAGAAATGCCATATTATATGTACACAGAATGTCCTATTTACAGTTACAGATAATAAAGCTGACATATTCACATCATCTGAAAATTCAAGAAAATGAAACTAGAATAAGATTGCGCTATAACTACAATGACAAAAACGGCAATACAGACTGTTGATTATGATAAATGACTGTAAGTAAAACCCCAATTATTCAGAAGATATACTTCAACTAAAATCATGTCAAAGGACAACAGGAAGACCAGTTGCGCAAAGTCTTGTTACTGCAACTTAATATAACTAGTTCAACTTATATTCTTAGGGAGTATTCTATTATATATATTTACTAAGAGCAATCATATCCATGCTATATAGCAAATGCCGATAGTAGCTCAATAGCATTGATAGCTGCATAATTAGGGCCATAAATGAGTGCAACAATAAATGAGAGAAAGCTTGATGCACGATATTGGACAGGATGGTGACGGTCTTAATGACCATGAAAATGACGTTTGAACATGTGGATCAAGAACATTGGTGAAGAGTGAAAACATGAAGTCATAGAAGTTACGTAGTATTAGTTACTGTATACCTTACTGCTTATGATGAAAATCGTTACATTCGATTACAATGATTTGTGATGAGCAAATATGAACTTATGATTTTTAGATGTGTGTAATGTATTGATGTTTCATCAATTGTATTCTATACACTGAAAGTTGACCGCTTAATGAACCTGATCAAGAACATTGGTGAAGAGTGAAAACATGAAGTCATAGAAGTTACGTAGTATTAGTTACTGTATACCTTACTGCTTATGATGAAAATCGTTACATTCAATTACAATGATTTTGTGATGAGCAAATATGAACTTATGATTTTTAGATGTGTGTAACATATTGATGTTTCATCAATTGTATTCTATACACTGAAAGTTGACCGCTTAATGAACCTGATACACAATCCACTGAGTTAAATGATCAAAGTGCTGCACTTTTCTATAATAACTTCTATAAACCAGAATCCATGGTTCGTAAAGTATAAATTGGACCACATTATCGGCTATAAAGTCTGAGTCTATTGTGAGGCTTATTGAATTCTTGGGACTTGTGGTTAATGAATGATAGTAAGACTTGTATAGCAACGATGATCTTGTGAGTACTACACACTATACAAAATATTATGCTTTCATTTCAAGAATTTTCAATACATAAGTTCAAAGTGACAATAAGGATTGGTGATGCTAGCTGATCACACGGAGGCTCGCTTACATGAATTAGACTTTAGGCAGGCAACACGTACTAAGGTTAATAAAGGATTTTTTCGACTAATTGTTCAGTGCTGGAAAAATGTAAATGTGATTTCGGAAGAATTAAGTACTTATCAATCTCAAGTTATTTGACCTAAACCATGAGCTCCTAATATCAAGAAAAGAAGCAACAAAGTATGGAACAACAAAGCAGTCGCAGGAGACACACATAAGCTAAATAAAGAGTCCAGTAACTAGAAAAATTGAACATGATAGTGAATCTATTGTTGGTATTCATGATGAATTTTGATGCAGTTATCAATTTTATACTTGGTTATTTTGCATGTATCGTCGTATTGATTAGGAGTTTTGTTGCCTTGGTCTAAAAAGTCAAACTAAATTGTTTTGAAATACATTGTATATGTAATAAACCAAGAGCAGTCGTTCCATTTCTAAAGATCAACTTCAAATGCATCCTGATGCTTCTATCATTGCCTTTTAACACTGTTACTCCTACTTGTTTTCACGAAATCATCTTAAAAAACATTTGCATTCCCTGAAGAGGCTCTCGAACTGTATATCGGTCATAGTACACACATTAAAACATAAGATTGTATACGACTCAAAAGATCGGAATTTTTTATGGTAAACACTTTATCAAATGCCAAATTGTCCAATTACTGTGAAATATAAACCTAGAATTAGTGCGGAAGGTACAATAATTATTAAAGATGGCATAGTTGCAAGTATTTGAGCAATAGAAATTGTTAGCACTTTGACCTCATAAAAGCATAATGAATAATGGTAACTCTAACCCCACCACTTCAAAAAGTAGGAAAACAATAACTTACCTAATACTTTACTCGCAATTTCCCACTAAAGTCTTGGTGACTGATACTTTGTCGACACAACTTTGTTTTGAACAGCAGCAATTTTCATTAAAAAGTATCACTCTAATAAGGATCTAGAGGATAGAAATTTCATGTAGATTTTGTACAAGCCCTTATCGGATCATTGATCCAGTCGATCCAACATGGATTGATCGACTTGTGTATTCCTATAAAGGATCTATGAGTGAGATCGTAAAGACTTTTATTTCATCCCCTAACGTATCCTTATGTGAAGGTTTTAAGTCGAAACATACACCATTCGTAATGGACCAAGTTGATGTTTGAACTACAACATAGAACATGCCTTGATAGAAGTATTGAGATTAGTCGAGTGTGATCAGGTAAGAAAATTTCCATGTCCTTTGGGTAGTCTTGAATACCCCACCATGAAGAGACCATAGACAATAACGATTTAGCGATGATGCAATCAAGAAACAAGTTTTGTGATGTTTCTATATCCTCATCACAGATCTGGCATCGAACGGAGTCTAAGTCTTTACCGCGTGCATCGAGATTGAATTTAGTGGGAAGACAGTCGATAGCGAAACGCCAAGAATGGATGTTTATTTTAATGGAGAGGTTTTCTCAGTAGGTGTACATGGTGGTGTAATTTAAGGTGCAATCCATCGGTCTGGAAGAAGAGACGGTAAGTTTTGATGACACAACTATTGGGAGACATGCTCAGCCCAAAGTATAGTACACAATTAACCATATATTCAAGCTTATATATTGCAAACTCCTAAAATCATTTATGGTATACTGTTAATTGCTCCTAAGTTGGAGGGAAACTAGGTAGGTGTCCTTACATGCGTTAACTCAATGAATAAAAGGGAAATTGGTTAAGAATAATGTAGTTAGCATTATTGCCCATGTTAATAATAAATGAACTGAACAGACCAGCATTAAGGCAATGAATATACATGAACAAATTACTTTTAGCTAGACAGTAAATAACCACTGATATGTAAATGAAAGATCATTGTACTGACAGCATAAATTCATAAAATATAGACAAACAACTTATTAGTCATCTTAGAATGCAAATTAAGTTTGATCACTGCATTGTATTACATCAAACGCTATACATGAACAAATTACTGATCAAATTAGGATGCAAAACTATTTTGGTCACCACATCAAATTACAACGAACAGAAAGAATACTATAGTAAACATAAATGATCTTAAGTTGCTATTCTATGAAATTCTACCATATCAAATTGCATATACATAAGGTTTGGCTTTTCGCAGTAACAGCAATTCAACTTGACATTACCAACCAAAATTGCATATCTCAAGCAATGTAAGTATGTAACGAAATTGACCAACAAAAGGGCATAAAGCAATATTAGATAGCGGACTAACCAGTAATTAAGATTTCTCCAGGAGAAGCTCTACTTGCTCCCAAAGCTCAAGGAGCAAAATAGCATTTACCTTCAAATTTTATGTATGCTTAAACCTTAAATCCCTATAAAACCAATAGATATATCAGAAAGAAGTCGTTGCCAAGTTTAAAAAGTTCAAAAGCCCCAAATAAACTAATCAAGGCATGCAACACACATATACCCCGTATATACCAAGTACTAACCTGCATAAAAATTCCATTTTACGTTAGTGCCTCTTGATATATAAAAGCCCAACCACTTTAGAAGATTTTGTTGCATGCATCTTGGTCATTTGCCCACAAAGCCGCAAATGCAAACCATCCTCAATCTTGGATGTCCATCTGTTTTCCATCTTATTAATCAGAAGATACTGAAGAGATCGATTAAATGAGTACCAAAGATATAACTATGATTTGTACATCCATGTTTAATAGTATCATATATCACATCACAACATAGATATATACAGCAAATTGCAATTTCTATCAATGTATGACTAAGTGTTTATACCTGCAAAAGAGCTGCTACTTTAACATAAGCCCTAGATGTCATGCATACAATGTTTAAATTAGATCATTTCTTTGAAGAAAAATGAAAACATTTTTTTACTTGTCTTTCTGGAAAGCTAAATTAAGCAGAACCTTATTGATTTTTAGATATATTAATAATCCAGATTAGTTAAAAATTAGAAACAAGGCAGTTAAATTAAAAGTTTGTAATTTTTTATTTTTTTTCTTTATATGAAGATAAATAAAGGGTAAAATTGCAGTTGAGATGAAGAAATAATGAGAAGTAGTGTAGCTAGTACCTTGTTAATGATTTCAAGAAAAAAACCCTCTGATCTTCTTGCTCCAGATCAAGAACAAGTACGTGATTTCAAACTCCAAAGTCTATTGAATATTATAATAATAGTTACCTATGGATAAAAGGAAAACATATTAAATAAAAAATAAATCAATCATCATAAATAGTACAAAATTAACAAAAGGTACAAAAAAAATACTATTCCTGTACCTGTTGTATCCAAGATCATCTTCTTCATTTTGAATCTGATTTAACCTAACCAAAAAAAAATAGGCATACAATATATGATAAATTAATAAGAAACCAAATAGTGGATAGTTGATTAGTCATCAAAACTTGCAGCTTTTGTGTCATGTGTATCCATTAAATATGTGTCCAGGTGTCCACTCCTTTTTTTCTGCAGCTTCTTTATTATCCAATCCAATAACAGCATATATAAAACACATAAAACATGGTCATAAAAACACCTAAAATAATATGAAACACAACCAAAAAAATATGTTACAGTATCAAGATGGTAGAGAGTAGTTGACAGCAAGAGAAGTGAGCACATGCATCAAATATATAGTCTTTCTACACATATTGCTTGCATATGCTCACTCTCTTCTGTCAACTTCTTTTTTTCTTCATCAACAACCTCCTCTACATCCTGTGATTTAAAAAGAAAAAGACCCAAGATTAGATTTAAAAAGATAATAATCACACTTTTATTCAAAAAGAAATATACCCATCATGAAAAATGAATGCAAAGTGCTTGACTATTATAAGAAGTAACATACCCATTAATAAAGATTGCAACTTAACATTAAAGAACCAAAAGAAATCCAAAAAAGAAGCATGCCCACTAAAAAAAGAACCATACCCATTAAAAAAGATTGCAACGTGAGGTTTCTTGTCACCGTTTATATATTCATTCATCATTTTTCATATAACTCTGATAAGGGTATACTTGGCGAAAGTGAAAGGGATAATGTAAGGTGAAGGAGGGAGAGACAGGAACAATAAAACACACAACATGTGATATTTACATATTTATAGTGTTAACGTGAGCAAAATAAATATTAGGCGCATGAACAAGATTAATAAGGGTATAAAATAGTTGTAATGAAAGTGATTGGAAAAACAAGAAATCGTTGTCGAAATAAAGATTGGTGGAGTGCGTTTAATGAAAATAACGATAGAAGGTGAGACCGGAGGTGTGGGGATCACTGAGGGCCCCGAGGCTATGTTGTCGTCGGGAACTTGGACTTTTAATAGTTTGCATCATTTGAGGACGACCACAAATTTTTGTTTATTTGTTCGTACTAACCATCCATTAAAAAACATGTGACGTAGTGTACTTAAAGTTTTAATAGTGTGATTAGAAAAGGTCATTAAATTATCTGGAGATCAAGTGGGACGTCACTCGAGCCATTATGCTGAAAAGGTTGTCGTATAAAGATTGTTCACTATTTATTTAAGTTTATTATTACTAGATGAGTACCCGTGCCTAGCGGCAACGGTGTCTAATTTTCTGTAAAACTTCGACGATCCATAAGTTTCTTTCAACAAACTGTATTTGTAGCGTCAGAGAATCATTTTCGAATAACTATAATTCTGATGCGTGGTTGCATAGCAGCAAAAATATACAGTTTTCAAAAAAATTATGTGAAGTCGATCTAAGTGTGGGAATATATTTCTAATAGGATTGTTTTAACTATTAAGTTATTAAGATTTTACTAATAATAGATTCAAGCATTACAAAAAGCAACGGTATTATGTAGTTGTCAATATTATATTCTAATTTAGAGGTATAGCCAACGTGTGTGACCGCATTTTCTTGTTTTGTCAGTAATTTAGGCAGTGATGGCTATTTTTTTTTACATGTGTAGCGTTTATTATGTGGTGTGTGGCTTTTAAACTTGTAACCTTACAAATTTAATATCACCATAATAAGATTATCTTTTGCTATCAATTTGCATATATATTTAAGCATTGTTCAAAGCTATTTGTTTGGGGTACAAATAATTATCGCTAAAGATAACAATACTATTTAATTTTGTGATTCTAATAAACTTACATAACATTATTGATATACCTGACAAAGGGCTATACAATATATATTAACTTTTAAAAGACGATTCATATATGTTAGTCCCTTAAGTGGTGCAAGACCAACATTTTTCAAAATAAAATTATACAAATGACAACGTACATGTGTCAAAGCAAAATAAACAACAAAAAACTACAATTACTTGGTCTATCATTTTACCAAATTTTTCACGGGTTCCACAACTACTTCATCATTTCTCATATAATTTTGTCAAATTTGAAACCTGGTTCGACCCGGGTGGATCAACGGTTGAGCCGTTCCGGTCATAAAAACAAGTCGATTTAAACCGAGTCAACCCGACAGGTTAGATCGAAAACAAGTCAAATTAAATCGGGTCAACCCGCCGGGTTTGAAGCGTCCCGGGTCAACCCGGTCTTCGATGTGTATTAATATATGTCTTCAACATTTCCACTATTAGTTTCAACTTTTTGGTTTTTCATTTATATATAGTATATAGCAGGGCACTGGCGCGTTTTGGCGGCGGGTACCCTGTGACGATTAACCGCATAAAGAGATCTAGATGAGACCTGATTCACCAGTTAGTATCGGTTTCAACGGGTCCTCTCTGATTCATTTTCGGATGGTTTTAATTGGTTAGCCGAACTGGTGGCGACAACGGTTCCCGGTTGAACACGTTAGTCCGGTCCGGTCTGGTTTTTAAAACTATATGTAACATCAATTTGTTAGCTTGTATGAAGTTTTGTGTATTTTATTAATTTGTATCATGTGTATAACAATATGTACTTTTCATTTTAAGATGTTTTAAAAATATCATTAATTAGTGTGTTTAATTATTTTATATTTCTGGGTTATACTGTAGCTTCTTTAAATTGTATGTTATGAAAATTTTATTGTACTTTTTAGTAAAGGGTGTTTTAATTGGTTGTTTTTAATTTGGTAGATGTGCTTTTAATTAGTTGTACAATGTGAATAAATTATTGTAATTTTAAGTAATGAAGTGTTTTAATAAGAGTATTAATTACACTATGTATTTCTCTCTCATTTGACCAATTTCAATAATTCAACTTTTCAATTTTTCACATTTGACCATTTTTCTATTATATGTAGTATATATATTATCTTTAATCAAAATTTTATTTACAAAATTAAATGAGGATCATTAATTAAAGGAACTGTTATGCAGGCACCCCATGTAGGGGGTGTTTTTGCATTTTCTAAGGTTCCCAATCATTGGGTTCCTCGATTTCCGTGCCAAAATATTATAAGGTGGGGTGGTAGGGTACTGCTTGGGGTGTTGTGTTGTGTGACTTAGTTTTTTTTTTTTTTTTTTTTTTTTTTTAACTTTTACAACATTTTTGTTTTACAACTTATTTTTTTACAAGTTTTTTTTTGTTTTATAAATTTTTTATAACTTTTTTTACAAGTTTTTTTTTTTTTTTTTTTTTTTTTTTTGACTCAGTTTTATAACTTTAAAAAAAAACGTAGTTGGAAAATTTTTGAGGCTCAGATTCGAAGGTTGCAAAGTGATATTTTATCTCACTTTACAGTCCATTCGGTTTTGGTTATCATCATCGCCTCGGAAAATTTTAAGGCTCAAAAATCATCATCGCCTCGGAAAATTTTAAGGCTCAAACTCGAAGGTTGCAAAGTGAGATTTGATCTCACTTTACCGTCCATCGGTTTCGGTTATCATCATCGCCTCGGAAAAATTTTAAGTCACAACTGCACAAAGTCACAAGTTCACAGGATTGTCAAACTGCACAAGTCTCACAAGTCCAAAACTGCACAAGTTTCACAAGTCTCAAACTGCACAAGTCTCACAAGTCTCGAACTGCACAAGTCACAAGTTCTCAGGACACAAGCCTCACAAGTTCAACAAATTTCACAAGTTACACGTTTTCAACATGAATGTGGTAAGTAGGATTCCAAAACTGCAAAAGTTCACAAGAAAGTAACTAAGATTCTCAAAGGGGAGCTGCTATGCAGGCACTTCAGTCTTATAATGCCACAAGAAAGCAACAACACTACAACACCAACAGCACCAACAACACCAACAAGAAAGCAACAACACAACTAAAAAACTAAGCACCAACAAGAAAGCAACAACCAACAACACCAACAGCACCAACAAGAAAGCAGACAACACAAGTGGTCTACCACCACAAGCAACAGCACCACAAGCAACAGCACCAACAAGCAACAACAACAAAAACAAGCAACACACACCACAAACAACCATGTCTAGTTCACCATTTGACACACAAGAGGTAAGGCTCAGATTATTAGCTCTTTATGAGATATAAACAATCATCTTGGTTGCAAATATGAATGTTGCAAAGTGAGATATAAACTCACTTTACCGTCCATTCATCTTTTCCATGCCAAAACTCTTAAGTTTTTTTTTATATATAAAAATCATCATTGCCTCTTTTTTTTAAACATATTTATTTCATTTAAAGTTGCAAAGTGAGATAAAACTGCACTTTACCATCCAGTAATGAAACTGCATAGGCACCCCAACAAGTTTCAACATGAAAAATCACCACAACAAATAATCAGGTGACTCATTAGAGTATTACCTGCAAAACATCACCACAAAAAATAAGTCATTGCCACAAAAACAGTCTTTACCACAAGGATACCAAAAGTTTTTATTTATTTTTAGATCTAACAAGTCAACTTTTTTCAAGATCTAACAAGTTTTTTGTTTTAAAAAAAATCAGTCTTTACCAGATAAACAGTCTTTACCACAAATATCTTCAAAAAAGTTTTCATCTTTTTTGAAGATCTAAAAGCTTGTTAGATCTAAAAAATAGTCAACGAAACCAAACAACTTCTCACAGAAACATCACCACCACTTTATATTTTTTTAGATCTAACAAGTTTTTAGTTTTAAAAAAAAATTAGTCTTTACGAAATAAACAGTCTTTACCACAAAGATTTTCAAAAAAAATTTTATCTTTTTTGAAGATCTAAAAGCTTGTTAGATCTAAAAAATAGTCAACGAAACCAAACAACTTCTCACAGAAACATCACCACCACTTTATATTTTTTTATATCTAACAAGTTTTTAGTTTAAAAAAAAAACAGTCTTTACCATATAAACAGTCTTTACCACAAAGATCTTCAAAAAAGTTTTCATCTTTTTTTAAGATCTAAAAGCTTGTTAGATCTAAAAAATAGTCAACGAAACCAAACAACTTCTCACAAAAACATCAACATTAAAAATGTTGTCATAAGACGGAGACCCTATACAGCTCGACTTGGATCCCTCGTTCACTTTCACAGAACCATGTTTTCATCATTCGATGGGACCCCATTCTTGTTAGTATTCTCGTCATGACCACTAACAGCAGCTCCATCACTTGACTTACAGGTTAGATATTCAAATTGTCCTTCAGTCACATTATTCACTAATATGACTCCTTCAAATGGCTGCCCGGTACCTCCCAAACACGAGTTTGAAACCACAACATGACCAGGTCCTGTACGATCAGAACAACAATTTCCACTCGAGTAATTCTTCCCAAAGCACTCAACTTTGGAAAGCTAGTATCCATATCGTTATCAGTCCACATACTCATTCCATGATCAACCAACCGAACCTCTTTTTCTTATGCTTGCCTCATCTCCCTCTCAAATCCAAAAACCCGCTTTGCATGTTTAAACCATGCACATAATATCAAACTACCAGCTAAAGCCAAAGCAATCAAATACAACAAACCACGAACCAACAACAGTCCCTAACTTCAACAGACTTGGCAAAACCCTAATTAGTGTTTCGAACACAATAAGCACAGATGCACGAATTCGGTTGCAACATGAGAATAGATGAATTAATAAGACATTAAAAAGCACAAACCTTATAACCGTTCAAATGTAAAAACCCTAGAAAAAATTCCGGAACCTTGTTAAGAAGAAAACGACACGTGTCTATGAATTAAGCAAACTTAATCATAAACAAGTAATGTTCAATCAAAACAAATTAACGTTTGAGAATCGATTAGGATTGGCAGTATCAATCGTGGTTATGGAGAGGTTTTTTAGTCGCCTTTTTACACCAATAGAGGGAAGGAGTTTTATTTTTTTATCACTAATTTATAGAGGTGTTCATCGGTTCGGTTAGTTTGATTAAATTGTTTTCTGAGTAAAACCGAACCGAACCGAATTCAAATTGGATTAAATCCGAACAGAAAACTAAACCGAAGAACCGAAAACCGACCGAATAACCAAACAGGGTAACCTGAATTATATAATTTTAATTATTTATTTATTTAATTATATAGATTTTTTGCCAAAACCATAAACCGAAAATCGAATATTTAATTCGGTTCGGTTTTGATAAATTTGGTTCGATTACAAATTCGGTTCGATTACAAGTTTGGGTCGAATTTTTTTTTCGGTTCGGTTTCGTTTTTCGATTTTTGTGGGCCAAATTCTACACATCCCTACTAATTCATTCGCCAATTGCCAAGTTATTGATTATGGCCATGACTTATGGGCTTTGCATCATGGGTTTGTTGTCTTTTTTTTTGGGACCAAAATCATACTTTATGGCTTTATGCAGTTTTCTGAATTAGTTATTATCTGGCTCGAGTTCAGCTCGGCTTGTTTTACACCGTGTAGAGGTTTTATAAATTTCAACTATATGTCACGTCTATTGCTCCCGGTTGTTCAATCATTCGATAAAGTGATCCTTCGATAAATGATTTCCGAATCATGGCCAATTGACACCAACTATAAATCTTTAGGCACTAATTATCTATGTTAGGATAATCAGGTGGTGTAAATACAAGAGATTAAAAGAGTGGCAGTTAAATGAAGGAAATTACTTTGTGTAAATGGGCATGACATGTATGGGTAGCAACTAAAAGTCAGTATAACTAATTGTTAGCTAAAAATATAATTTAGGCATTTGGCTAAATAAGATGTTAACTTTTTGGAGGATCATTAATTAGCTGGTTCAATATACTAAACTCACTTGGAGTGAGCTCCTTCCGGAATAGTCGTTCCCAAAACACCCTCGTGGTGTCCGGGTCAGTTCTCCTTTGGGCGTTTATGTACTTGCCAATTCTGATTTGAATGTCTGGAGCCAAACTCTCGCGTTATTGAAGTATATTTGGGATCCCCATGTATCTGTTTCGTTATAGGATCACTCGCTTACATCTAGGTTAACATCATGTTTGGACCTTCGACTTTTTATAGTGCGGGTCGCCGGGTCCAAGGCTTTACTCATTTCTTATGAGGTTTCCCTGATAAGAACTTTTTTTCAACCACCTGAAAAATCGTAAAAAAGTAGTTGGATCACATGAGCATGGGAAGAACTGATACAATATGTTGTAAATTAAATTGATAATCGTAATTTACATGTAAGAAACCAAACGAAAAACTGAATCTAACCATTCCAACATAAGTATCACAAAGTTTGAGATTTAAAAAACTGGGCTAATAGAGTAATAGGGAAGGAATTGCATAAGGAAATAGAACTTGAACAAACAATATAAAAATACAATATATATTTATATATATTGAGCTAAATAGTAGAAACTCACTGATACATCTATAAATTATCATTTAGAGACTTGAAACGCAGATAGTTATAAACAATGACAGATGATAGCAAGCTTCGAAGTTAGATCCTTTTCTATCTTGTGTAATAGAGGGAGATGCACGCACCTACAAATTTTGATGAATCCAAGTCAAAGTAAGGTGCCAATGTTGTGCCCTGATGGGCATTGGGCATAGTATCACACCGAGTTTAGAGTATTCTTAGAGAATACGTTCATAGCAAATCTAAAGTTGAACAAATTGGGATCAGACATTCTTATTATACCCTGCCCTATTCAAGATTACACCGTCGTTACGACTGATGCCTTCTAGGCTTCTACATTGTCTAGCCTCTGCTACAAATTTTTTTGAACATTAAGAATTTTATCCACATTAAATAGGAAAAGGACAACTCATTAACATGCTTCATAGTGCAGCAGCTCTAAGCAGGAGTACCACATGAAACCTATACAGATTTAACTAAAAAAAAAAACAAAAACAAACAAACTAGCCCCCAACCGATCTCTAGTCTCCACTGCATGCGTTTGTGTTTTCCTTACATATCTTGAAGCTTTGTTTCCCATGTTACATGACTGCATGAGCATCTTAGACTATACTACACATTCCTTCAAGGCCAAAAAGACTACATTGTATCATGAAACTTTTACTAATACAAGAGAAAGTTAATACATTACAAAAAGACCACTATTTAATAGTATCCCGTGGAAAAGGCACTAAAAAAAAAGTAAAGTAACTCCCAATACCGCCTTCCACGGGTTATGGGTCCCAATACCGTCTTCCACGGTGTATGGGGGAGGTTGAGAGTTAAGACGTAGACAGCCTTACCCCTACCTAAGGTAGAGAGGCTGCTTCCGGTTCTACCAAAGGTAGAAAAGGACCTCCGGCCTTGCAAGGGGTGAGGATCGAACCCTTGACCTCTGTCTCCAGAGGCAAGGGTGTTAACCACCTGATCCACCTGAACCCTTGACCTCTCTCCGTGGAAAAGGCACTGTATGTGCCAAATTAGTGTGTGCATTGCAATGGTCTATCATATCTTTCTTTTCAGCTACAAGGTTGCAAACAACCAGCAAAGTTACATGCCTCCAAACCTATCTAAAAAGGAACCCGAACACTGCCACATGAGAGGGTTGAAGATCAAACGACACCTATAAAGAGACTATACCAAAAAATAACACCAGACTAACCAAATAAGACCTGTAAAATACACGACTCCATAAACAAAATTTTTACAATGGTCTATGATATCTAGACTCGCAAAGCCAATGTTAACACTATCCACAGATCCCAAATATAGGGGTCTTCAAGCATTGAGGTTCATAAATTTGCACCATATAGAGCAAATGAGTTTATTTAGTAAAGTGATTTAGCTCAAACAGCTCGAATTTGGCTAATGATGGGCTAATGGTTAAATGGTATATGTTTAGTTATCTTTCTCTTTCTAGATATTAATTCTTCATACTGTCAAAACTCAAAAGTAAAAGTATAGACAAGAACATATTAAGCCTTCTGCCTTCTACAGCAAACATTTGTCTAAGGAATAAACTGGCTACATAAAGGTGAAGAAAGATATAAGAAAAGTGAAGTCGAAATACGAGACATGAAAAGCATCAGTAACTTAATTTAGTGAGTTCCATAATCTCTGTTCAATACATCCTGGCATTAAAGTTTTTAAGTTTCCATGTACTTGAATAGCGATGATTTTGGAAAAGGTCTTGGTGTATACCAAATGTACAATAGGAAAACGAATACATCCTAATGGTCCCTTTATTAGCAAATTATATCCCATTTTTACAAACCTCGGCACATGAAATAACACCTATAACTTTAAACACCGGACATGGACTGAGCAGATAATGGACTTCTACTTACACATATAGAACAAAATTACCCTAAAAATGTTGAGCACGAACAATGGCATCGGGTTCAAGGTAATTAAGTACTAAAAACTTTTGATTATGTATCAATAAGTTTATACATTTTGTGCCTGTGTTTTCTTAGAAATGCTGTTATATGTGCCCAGAATGTCCTATTTCCAGACTGTTGATTTGATAAACCAATAATTCAAAAGAAGAAAATACTTCCACTAAAATCATGTCCAAAAGACAACGGGAAGAACAGTTTTGCAGAGTCTCGTTTCTGCACCTTAATATAACAATTAACTTATATTCTTATAGAGTATTCCATAATATATTTACTAAGAGCAATCATTTCCATGCTATATATCAAATAATGATAGCAGTTAAAGAGCATTGATAGATGCATATTTAGAGCCATTAATGAGTGCAACAATAAATGTGAGAAGGCTTGATGCGCGATATTGGACAGGATGGTGAAGATCTTACTGACCATGAAATAACGTTAGATCATGTGGATCAAGAACATTGGTGAAAGTGAAAAATGAAGTCATGGAAGTTACTAGTTACTGCATAGCTTACCGCTTAATATGAAAATCATTACATTCGATTACAATGATTTGTTGATGAGCAAATAAGAACTTATGAATTTTAGATGTGTGTAATTGATGTTTCATCAATTACATTGTATACACTGAAAGTTGACCGCTTAATGAACCTGAATCACGATCCCCTTAGTTAACTGATACAGTGCTGCACTTTCTATAATAACTTCTATAAACCAGAATCCATGGCTCGTAAAATATAAATTGGACCACATTATCGGTTATAACCTCCGAGTCTATTGTGAGGCTTATTGAATTCTTGGTGGGATTGAGACTTGTGGTTAATGATCTTGTGAGTACTACACACTAGCTATACAGATAGATATTATGCTTTCATTTCAATAATTTACAATATATAAGTTCAAAGTGAAAATAAGGATTGTGCTAGCGGATCACATAGAGGCTGGCTTATCATGAATAGGCTCTAGGCAGGCAACACGTACTAAGGTTGATAAAGGAATACCTCCTAATGGTCCCTTTATTAGCAAATTATATCACATTTTTACAAACCTCAGCACATGAAATAACAACAAAAATTACCCTAAAAATGTTGAGCACGAACAATGGCATCGGGTTCAAGGTAATTAAGTACTAAAAACATTTGATTGTGAATCAATAAGTGTATACATTTTGTACCTGTCCTTTATTAGAAATGCCATATGTGCACAGAATGTCCTATTTCCTGTTAAAGATAATAAAGCTGACATATTCATGCTATATATCAAATGCCATAGTAGCTCAATTTATGTTACTGCATCTTAATATAACTAGTTCAACTTATATTCTTAGGGAGTATTCTATTATATATATTTACTAAGAGCAATCATATCCATGCTATATATCAAATGCCGATAGTAGCTCAATAACATTGATAGCTGCATAATTAGGGCCATAAATGAGTGCAACAATAAATGAGAGAAAGCTTGATGCACGATATTGGACAGGATGGTGAGGGTCTTAATGACCATGAAAATGACGTTTGAACATGTGGATCAAGAACATTGGTGAAGAGTGAATATGAACTTATGATTTTTAGATGTGTGTAATATATTGAAGAGTGAATATTGAAGTCATAGGCGTTACGTGGTATTAGTTACTGTATACCTTACTGCTTATGATGAAAATCGTTACATTCGATTACAATGATTTGTGATGAGCAAGTATGAACTTATGATTTTTAGATGTGTGTAATATATTGATGTTTCATCAATTGTATTCTATACACTGAAAGTTGACCGCTTAATGAACCTGATACACAATCCACTGAGTTAAATGATCAAAGTGTTGCACTTTTCTATAATAACTTCTATAAACCAGAATCCATGGTTCGTAAAGTATAAATTGGACCACATTATCGGCTATAAAGTCTGAGTCTATTGTGAGGCTTATTGAATCTTGGTGGGATTGAGACTTGTGGTTAATGAATGATAGTAAGACTTGTATAGCAACGATGATCTTGTGAGTACTACACACTATACAAAATATTATGCTTTCATTTCAAGAATTTTCAATACATAAGTTCAAAGTGACAATAAGGATTGGTGATGCTAGCTGATCACACTGAGGCTGGCTTACATGAATTGATGAATAGACTTTAGGCAGGCAACACGTACTAAGGTTAATAAAGGATTTTTTCGACTAATTGTTCAGTGCTGGAAAAAAGTAAATGTGATTTGGGAAGAATTAAGTACTTACCAATCTCAAGTAATTTGACCTAAACCATGAGCTCCTAATATCAAGAAAAGAAGCAACAGTATGGAACAACAAAACAGTCGCAGGAACTGTAATGGGGAGGAGACACACATAAGCTGAATAAAGAGTCCAGTAACCAGAAAAATTGAACATGATAGTGAATCTATTGCTGGTATTCATGATGAATTTTGATGCAGTTATCAATTTTATACTTGGGTATTCTGCATGTATCGTCGTATTGATTAGGAGTTTTGTTGCCTTGGTCTAAAAAGTCAAACTAAATTGTTTTGAAATACATTATATATGTAATACTTGGTCTAAGTTGTAAAAAACCAAGAGCATGTCGTTCCATTTCTAAAGATCTACTTCAAATGCATCCTGATGCTTCTATCATTGCCTTTTAACACTGTTACTCCTACTTGCTTTCACGAAATCATCATTAAAAAACATTTGCATTCCCTCAAGAGGCTCTTGAGTGCCTTTCGAACTGTATATCGGTCATAGTACACACATTAAAACATAAGATTGTATACGACTCAAAAGATCGGAATTTTTTATGGTAAACACTTTATCAAATGCCAAATTGTCCAATTACTGTGAAATATAAACCTAGAACTAGTGCGGAAGGTACAATAATTATTAAAGATGGCATCGTTGCAAGTATTTGAGCAATAGAAAACTGTTGCCCCTTTGACCTCATAAAAGCATAATGAATAATGGTAACTCTAACCCCACCACTTCAAAAAGTAGGAAAACAATAACTTACCTAATACTTTAGTCGCAATTTCCCACTAAAAGTCTTGGTGACTGATACTTTGTCGACACAAGTTTGTTTTGAAAAGCAGCAATTTTCATTAAAAACTCGACACAACTTTGTTATGAACAGCAGCAATTTTCATTAAAAAGTATCACTCTAGTAAGGATCTAGAGGATAGAAATTTCATGTAGATTTTGTACAAGCCCTTATCGGATCATTGATCCAGTCGATCCAACATGGATTGATCGACTTGCGTATTCCTATGAAGGATCCATGAGTGAGATCGTGAAGACTTTTATTTCATCCCCTAATGTATCCTTATGTGAAGGTTTTAAGTCGAAACATAAACCATTCCTAATGGACCAAGTTGATGTTTGAACTACAAAATAGAAGCATGCCTTGATAGAAGTATCGAGATTAGTCGAGTGTGATCAGGTAAGAAGATTTCCATGTCCTTTGGGTAGTCTTGAATACCCCACCATGAAGAGACCATAGACAATAACGATTTAGCGATGATGCAATCAAGAAACAAGTTTTGTGATGTTTCTATATCCTCATCACAGATCGGGCATCGAACGGAGTCTAAGTCTTTACCGCGTGCATCGAGATTGAATTTAGTGGAAAGACAATCGATAGCGAAAAGCCAAGAATGGATGTTTATTTTAATGGAGAGGTTTTTGTTCCATCGAATTTCAACAACCACCGATCCCATGGGTGGATCATCGATAAGTTTTCTCAGTAGGTGTACATGGTAAGTTTTGGTGTAATTTAAGGTGCAATCCATCTGTCTGGAAGAACAGACGGTAAGTTTTGATGACACAACTATTGGGAGACATGCTCAGCCCAAAGTATAGTACACACTTAACCATATATTCAAGCTTATATATTGCAAACTCCTAAAATCATTTATGGTATACTGTTAATTGCTCCTAAGTTGGAGGGAAACTAGGTAGGTGTCCTGACATGCGTCAACTCAATGAATTAAAGGGAAATTGGTTAAGAATAAGGTAGTCAACATTATTGCCCATGTTAATAATAAATGAACTGAACAGACCAGCATTAAGGCAAGGAATATGGCCTGCATAATTATGAACTCTTAGTACCTTGCACCAGTTAGTACTTTTAGCTAGACAGCAAATAACCACTGATATGTAACTGAAAGATCATTGTACTGACAGCATAAATTCATAGAATATAGACAAACAACTTATTAGTCATCTTAGAAGGTAAATTAAGTTTGATCACCGCATTCTATTACATCAAACGCTATACATGAACAAATTACTGATCAAATTAGGATGCAAAACAATTTTGGTCACAGCATCAAATTACAACGAACAGAAAGAATACTATAGTAAACATAAATGATCTTAAGTTGCTATTCTATGAAATTCTACCATATCAAATTGCATATACATAAGGTTTGGCTTTTCGCAGTAACAGCAATTCAACTTGACATTACCAACCAAAATTGCATATCTTAAGCAATGTAAGTGTGCAACGAAATTGACCAACCAAAGGGCATAAAGCAATATTAGATAGTGGACTAACCAGTAATTAAGATTTCTCCAGAAGAAGCTCTACTTGCTCCCAAAGCTCAAGGAGCAAACTAGCAATGACCTTCAGATTCTATGTAGGCTTAAACCTTAAATCCCTATAAAACCAATAGAAGTATCAGAAAGAAGTCGTTGCCAAGTTTAAAAAGTTCAAAAGCCCCAAATAAACTAATCAAGGCATGCAACACACATATCCTCCGTATATACCAAGTACTAACCTGCATAAAAAAATCCTTTTTCAAGTTAGTGCCCCTTGATATATAGAAGCCCAACCACTTTAGAAGATTTTGTTGCATGCATCTTGGTCATTTGCACACAAAGCCGCAAATGCAAACCATCCTCAATCTTGGATGTCCATCTGTTTTCCATCTTATTAATCAGAATATACTGAAGAGATTAAATGAGTACCAAAGATATAACTATGATTTGTACATCCATGTTTAATAGTATCATATATCACATCACAACATAGATATATACAACAAATTGCAATTTCTATCAGTGTATGACTAAGTGTTTATACCTGCAAAAGAGCTGCTACTTTAACATAAGCCCTAGATGTGATGCATACAATGTTTAAATTAGATCATTTCTTTGAAGAAAAATGAAAACATTTTTTTACTTGTCTTTCTGGAAAGCTAAATTAAGCAGAACCTTATTGATTTTTAGATATATTAATAATCCAGATTAGTTAAAAATTAGAAACAAGGCAGTTAAATTAAAAGTTTGTAATTTTTTATTTTTTTTCTTTATATGAAGATAAATAAAGGGTAAAATTGCAGTTGAGATGAAGAAATAATGAGAAGTAGTGTAACTAGTACCTTGTTAATGATTTCAAGAAAAAACCCTCTGATCTTTTTGCTCGAGATCAAGAACAAGTACATGATTTCAAACTCCAAAGTCTAACTTGAATATTATAATAATAGTTACCTATGGATAAAAGGAAAACATATTAAATAAAAAATAAATCAATCATCATAAATAGTACAAAATTAACAAAAGGTACAAAAAAAATATTATTCCTGTACCTGTTGCATCCAAGATCATCTTCTTCATTTTGAATCTGATTTAACCTAACCTAAAAAAAAAGAGAGATATGCAATACAATATATGATAAATTAATAAGAAACCAAATAGTGGACAGTTGATTAGTCATCAAAACTTGCAGCTTTTGTGTCATGTGTATCCATTAAATATGTGTCCAGGTGTCCACTCCTTTTTTCTACAGCTTCTTTCTTATCCAATAACAGTATATAAAAACACATAAAATAGTATGAAACACAACCAAAAATCTATATTACAGCATGAAGATATATGGTAGAGAGTAGTTGACAGCAAGAGAAGTGAGCACATGCATCAAATATATAGTCTTTCTACACATATTGCTTGCATATGCTCACTCTCTTCTGTCAACTTCTTTTTTTCTTCATAAACAACCTCCACTACATCCTGTGATTAAAAAAAAGACCCAAGATTAGAAAAAAAAAATCACACTTTTATTCAAAAAGAAACAAAAAAGGAAAAATAAAAAGAAATATAATCATCATGAAAAATGAATGTAAAGTGCTTTACTATTATAAGAAGTAACATACCCTTAATACAGATTGCAACTTAACATTAAAGAACCAAAACAAATCCAAAAAAGAAGCATGCCCACTAAAAAAAGAAACATACTATACCCATTAAAAAAGATTGCAACTTGAGGTTTCTTGTCACCATTTATATATTCATTCATTCATCATTTTTCATAAACTCAGATATACACGGCCTGAGGTGATAATATATTATATATGCTTTAGCGAAAGTGAAAGGGATGTAAGGTGAAGGAGGGAGAGACAAGAACAATAAAACACACAACATGTGATGTTCACATATTTATAGTGTTAACGTGAGCAAAATAAATATTAGGTGCATGAACAAGATTAATAAGGGTATAAAATAGTTGTAATGACTAATGAAAGTGATTGGAAAAACAAGAAATCGTTGTCGAAATAAGATTGGTGGAGTGCGTTTAATGAAAATAACAATAGAAGGTGAGACCGGAGGTGTGGGGATCACTGAGGGCCCCGAGGCTATGTTGTCGTCGGAAACTTGGACTTTTAATAGTTTGCATCATTTGAGGACGACCACAAATTTTTGTTTATTGGTTCGTACTAACCATCCATTAAAAAACATGTGACGTAGTGTACTTAAAGTTTTAATAGTGTGATTAGAAAAGGTCATTAAAATTATCTGGAGATCAAGTGGGACGTCTCTCGAGCCATTATGCTATCTGGTCCAATATTATTGAAAAGGTTGTCGTATAAAGATTGTTCACTATTTATTTAAGTTTATTATTACTAGATGAGTACTCGTGCTTAGCGGCAACGATGTCTAGTTTTCTGTAAAACTTCGACGATCCATAAGTTTCTTTCAACAAACTGTATTTGTAGCGTCAGAGAATCATTTTCGAATAACTATAATTCTGATGTGTGGTTGCATAGCATCAAAAATATACAGTTTTCAAAAAAATTATGTGAAGTCGATCTAAGTGTGGGAATATATTTCTAATAGGATTGTTTTAACTATTAAGTTATTAAGATTTTAGTAATAATAGATTCAAGCATTACAAAAAGCAACGGTATTATGTAGTTGTCAATATTATATTCTAGTTTAGAGGTATAGCCAACGTGTGTGACCTCATTTTCTTGTTTTGTCAGTAATTTAGGCAGTGATGGCTATTTTTTTTTAACATGTGTAGCGTTTATTATGTGGTGTGTGGCTTTTAATCTTGTAACCTTACAAATTTAATATCACCGTAATAAGATTATCTTTTGCTATCAATTTACATATATATTTAAGCATTGTTCAAAGCTATTTGTTTTGGGCACAAATAATTATCGCTAAAGATAACAATACTATTTAATTTTGTGATTCTAATAAACTTACATAACATTATTGATATACCTGACAAAGGACTATACAATATATATTAACTTTTAAAAGACGATTCATATATGTTAGTCCCTTAAGTGGTGCAAGACCAACATTTTTCAAAATAAAATTATACAAATGACAACGTACATGTGTCAAAGCAAAATAAACAACAAAAAACTACAATTACTTGGTCTATCATTTTACCAAATTTTTCACGGGTTCCACAACTACTTCATCATTTCTCATATAATTTTGTCAAATTTGAAACCTGGTTCGACCCGGGTGGATCAACGGTTGAGCCGTTCCGGTCATAAAAACAAGTCGATTTAAACCGAGTCAACCCGACATGTTAGATCGAAAACAAGTCAAATTAAATCGGGTCAACCCGCCGGGTTTGAAGCGTCCCGGGTCAACCCGGTCTTCGATGTGTATTAATATATGTCTTCAACATTTCCACTATTAGTTTCAACTTTTTGGTTTTTCATTTATATATAGTATATAGCAGGGCACTCGCGCGTTTTGGCGGCGGGTACCCTGTGACGATTAACCACAGAAAGAGATCTAGATGAGACCTGATTCACCAGTTAGTATCGGTTTCAACGGGTCCTCTCTGATTCATTTTCGGATGGCTTTAATTGGTTAGCCGAACTGGTGGCGACAACGGTTCCCGGTTGAACACGTTAGTCCGGTCCGGTCTGGTTTTTAAAACTATATGTAACATCAACTTGTTAGCTTGTATGAAGTTTTGTGTATTTTATTAATTTGTATCATGTGTATAACAATATGTACTTTTCATTTTAAGATGTTTTAAAAATATCATTAATTAGTGTGTTTAATTATTTTATATTTTGGGTTATATTGTAGCTTCTTTAAATTGTATGTTATGAAAATTTTATTGTACTTTTTAGTAAGGGGTGTTTTAATTGGTTGTTTTTAATTTGGTAGATGTGCTTTTAATTAGTTGTACAATGTGAATAAATTATTGTAATTTTAAGTAATGAAGTGTTTTAATAAGAGTATTAATTACACTATGTATTTCTCTCTCATTTGACCAATTTCAATAATTCAACTTTTTAATTTTTCACATTTGACCATTTTTCTATTATATGTAGTATATATATTATCTTTAATCAAAATTTTATTTACAAAATTAAATGAGGATCATTATTTAAAGGAGCTGCTATGCAGGCACCCCATGTAGGGTGTGTTTGCATTTTCTAAGGTTCCCAATCATTGGGTTCCTCGATTTCCGTGCCAAAATATTATAAGGTGGGGTGGTAGGGTACTGCTTGGGGTGTTGTGTTGTGTGACTTAGTTTTTTTTTTTTTTTTTTTACAACCTTTTTGTTTTACAACTTATTTTTTTACAAGTTTTTTTTTGTTTTATAAGTTTTTTATAACTTTTTTTACAAGTTTTTTTTTTTTTTTTTTTTTTTTTTTTACAAGTTTTTTTTTTTTTTTTTTTTTTTTTTTTTTTTTTTTTTCTGTGACTCAGTTTTATAACTTTAAAAAAAAACGTAGTTGGAAAATTTTTGAGGCTCAGATTCAAAGGTTGCAAAGTGAGATTTTATCTCACTTTACAGTCCATTCGTTTTTGGTTATCATCATCGCCTCGGAAAATTTTAAGGCTCAAAAATCATCATCGCCTCGGAAAATTTTAAGGCTCAAACTCGAAGGTTGCAAAGTGAGATTTGATCTCACTTTACCGTCCATCGGTTTCGGTTATCATCATCGCCTCGGAAAATTTTAAGTCACAACTGCACAAAGTCACAAGTTCACAGGATTGTCAAACTGCACAAGTCTCACAAGTCCAAAACTGCACAAGTCTCACAAGTCTCAAACTGCACAAGTCTCACAAGTCTCAAACTGCACAAGTCACAAGTTCTAAGGACACAAGCCTCACAAGTTCAACTAATTTCACAAGTTACACGTTTTCAACATGAATGTGTTAAGTAGGATTCCAAAACTGCAAAAGTTCACAAGAAAGTAACTAAGATTCTCAAAGGGGAGCTGCTATGCAGGCACTTCAGTCTTATAATGCCACAAGAAAGCAACAACACTACAACACCAACGGCACCAAGAACACCAACAAGAGAGCAACAACACAACTAAAAAACTAAGCACCAACAAGAAAGCAACAACCAACAACACCAACAACACCAACAAGAAAGCAGACAACATAAGTGGTTTACCACCACAAGCAACAACACCACAAGCAACAGCACCAACAAGCAACAACAACAAAAACAAGCAACACACACCACAAACAACCATGTCTAGTTCACCATTTGACACACAAGAGGTAAGGCTCAGATTATTAGCTCTTTATGAGATATAAACAATCATGTTGGCTGCAAATATGAATGTTGCAAAGTGAGATATAAACTCACTTTACCGTCCATTCATATTTTCCATGCCAAAACTCTTAAGTTTTTTTTATATATAAAAATCATCATTGCCTCTTTTTTTAAAACCTATTTATTTCATTTAAAGTTGCAAAGTGAGATAAAACTGCACTTTACCATCCAGTAATGAAACTGCATAGGCACCCCAACAAGTTTCAACATGAAAAATCACCACAACAAATAATCAGGTGACTCATTAGAGTATCACCTGCAAAACATCACCACAAAAAATAAGTCATTGCCACAAAAACAGTCTTTACCACAAGGATACCAAAAGTTTTTATTTATTTTTAGATCTAACAAGTCAACTTTTTTCAAGATCTAACAAGTTTTTTGTTTTAAAAAAAATCAGTCTTTACCAGATAAACAGTCTTTACCACAAATATCTTCAAAAAAGTTTTCATCTTTTTTGAAGATATAAAAGCTTGTTAGATCTAAAAAATAGTCAACGAAACCAAACAACTTCTCACAGAAACATCACCACCACTTTATATTTTTTTAGATCTAACAAGTTTTTAGTTTTAAAAAAAATCAGTCTTTACCAAATAAACAGTCTTTACCACAAAGATTTTCAAAAAAGTTTTCATCTTTTTTGAAGATCTAAAAACTTGTTAGATCTAAAAAAATAGTCAACGAAACCACACGACTTCTCACAGAAACATCACCACCACTTTATATTTTTTTATATCTAACAAGTTTTTAGTTTTAAAAAAAATAAAACAGTCTTTACCAGATAAACAGTCTTTACCACAAAGATTTTCAAAAAAGTTTTCATCTTTTTTTAAGATCTAAAAGCTTGTTAGATCTAAAAAATAGTCAACGAAACCAAACAACTTCTCACAAAAACATCACCACCACTTTATATTTTTTTAGATCTAACAAGTTTTTAGTTTTAAAAAAAAATCAGTCTTTACCAGATAAAAATATACCACAAGATCTTCAAAAAAGTTTTCATCTTTTTTGAAGATCTAAAAGCTTGTTAGATCTAAAAAATAGTCAACGAAACCAAACAACTTCTCACAGAAACATCACCACCACTTTATATTTTTTTAGATCTAACAAGTTTTTAGTTTAAAAAAAAAATCAGTCTTTACCAGATAAACAGGCTTTACCACAAAGATCTTTAAAAAAGTTTTCATCTTTTTTGAAGATCAAAAAAGTTTTCAATATCTAAAAACTTGTTAGATCTAAAAAATAGGGATAATCTACACAAGCACCCCCATTTTCACCAACATCAGATACCACAAAAAATACCACCAACCCACAACATAACCACAATAGCAACATCACCAACGATCTAAACCGTTTTTAGATCTATCAACTCATAGAGAGAGAGAGAGAGAGAGAGAGAGAGAGAGAGAGAGAGAGAGAGAGAGAGAGAGAGAGAGAGAGAAACGAGAGGATAGAGAGAGAAATGGTATACGTGTGTGAGGATTGAGAGAGAGAGAAACACAGATATCAACTCAGACAGAAAACGCGTACACCACAAGAATGGAACGCGTAACACACACCGGAACCACACACGTAATACTCTTTTATAAATAAAAGTTAACTCTTTTATTTTATAAAAGAGTATTATAAATAAAAAGTATTTTATAAAAAGTATTATAAGTTGTATTTTTTACAAATGTTGTTAACAAATGTTGTTAAAAAATGTACAAAGTTGTATCTTTTATAAAAGTTTGTAAAAAAAACTAATATAAGTAACAAAAGTTTGTAAAAAAATATGTATACAAATGTTGTTAAAAATGGTTTTATAAAAGTTGTAATTTTTATAAAAGGTTCAAAGTTTTTTAAAAAGTTGTAAAAATAAATAAAGTTGTTAAAAAACGTAAAAAAGTTATAAATTATATGTTAAAAATGAAAGTTATAAAAGTTGTATTTTTATTTTTTAGGTGTTCCGTGATGAAGTTGTTTTAACTAATTGGGTGCAATCTACTGCTCAATCGAACGGTTTTCTTATTGTTAAAGGAAGAACTAAAACAGATAGGGGCTATAAGTACTCTATCGAATTTAAGTGTTCTAGACATGGGGCGTCTGCACGTGAAGGTTTAGAAGATGAACTTCAACGGCAGACTGGTACCGCTAAAATTAATTGCCCATTCAGATTACTGGCGAAATATATAAAAGGTCAAACTGATACCACTAAAACTAGTGGTTGGATCTTGAGGGTCAAGTGTCTGAGGCATAATCATGATTTTGTAGACTCGTTCCATGGTTTTTCACATGCCATGCGATTAAAAGAAAATGAGTTAGTTTTGGTGGAGCAATTGACAAAACATCAAGTAGCACCACGAATCTTCAATAAAAGAGAGCGATCCGAATAACGTGTCTAGCATTAAAACGATATATAATGCACAAAACAAGATACGCGGCGCCATTCGTGGTGATTTGACTCCGATACAACTCCTTTTAGTACATTTGAGGCGTAAAGGTTATACATATTACCCCAGGGTAAATGACTACACTAATGAGCTAGAGGAAATATTTTTTGTTCACCCGAGGTCATATGCCCTGTGGACAACATTCCCGGAAATCATGCTGATGGACTCCACATACAACACCACGTTGTTTAAACTGCCATTCTTTACAATTGTTGGAGTTACTTCAACAAACAGAACATTCTCAATGGCGTTTAGTTTTTTGAACTGTGAAAAAGAGCCAAATTTCAAATGGGTGTTGGAATGTGTTAAGTTGGTGATAAAAGAAAAATATTACCCGCGGGTTATCGTCACCGACATAGATTTAGCGTTGCTTGGGCATGCAGAGCAGAATTCCCAAACGCTAACAGATTACTCTGTTGATGGCATATCAAATCAAAATGTGCTCAAGCATTGCAGACACAAATTCGCTATGGAAGAGGAGTATGAGTCCGTTAGATGGACATGGGATTTGATGGTTAAAGCTCCGACCGAAGATGTGTTCAATCACTATTATCATCACCTACAGGATTTATTGGTCCAAAAACAGGGTACTTACCCATTAATACATTTTTTTATTATTATTTAATAAATAACTACTCGAATTGTTTTCTCACTTTATTAATTCATTGTTTTCTCAGATGTTTTAGGGTATTTTAATAACTGGCGGCAACATTACGACCGCATGTTTGTGTCGTACATTACCGATCAATATCGCAGCTTCGGCCAGACAACAACATGTAGAGTTGAGAGTCAACACGCGTTGTTGAAGTTATACTTGGGCTCCACACAGTCCAGCTTAGACACGTTGTTGTGTTCGGTCGACAAGATTATAGCTGCGCAAGAAACTGCGATACGAGACTCTTTGAATACAAGCAAAATCAAGAAACTGCATTCGTGTAAGGGCACACTATTTAACGAATTGCGGTATAATGTTTCAAGAGATGATTTACTACTCATACTCGTAGAAAGTAAACGGGATGTGGACCCACATGAATGTGGTCATCAGTTGCGGTTAGTTTATGGTTTACCATGCTATCACGAACTATATTACCTTCAGATTCATGGTATGTATTTTAAATTTATGCCTATCATGTTATTCTCCCCGTCAATACCAATAATTTTAACTAGTCAATTTTTTCGAATACAGGATCGCCTATTCCGCTTAATGTTGTTGATAATTTTTGGAGAACACTAAGTGTTCCCTGGCCTAGAGTCCGACATACTCATACGCCAGAAGAGCCTCAAGAGCCTGAAGAGCCTCAATATTTTTCTTGTCAAGATGACGTAGAAAAATTCCAAAATGTTTTTACCAAAGCATCGTCGTTTGTCAAGAAAAATATGTTAAACATGCTCAGAGGTATATACGCTCCTGAATCTGTGTCAACCCATCAACCTGTTGTTAAAGAAAGTACTCGTGGACGTCCGAGCGCAAAGGACAAAAAATCTAATGCTAAACAAAATATCCCAGATTTGAACAAAGAACCCCCCACAGGGCACCGCAGAAGCTATACAAAACCTAAAAAAGTCCGAGACTTAAATGAAGAAACTGCGAGACATAGTTCATACGTGGGAGGGCCTTCTAACGTCCCAGACTTGAACGAAGAACCTAGCGAGGGCGATTTAAGACACAAGTTATACATTCCAGATGACAGTAGCGAATATTTTATGGCTCGAATTCCACGTCTTTTCCGACGGTGGATCCTAGGGATTGTTAACGTGGCAGGTGATGGAAATTGTGGGTATCGAGATATTGGCGTAGGTCTTGGTCATCCCGAACGGATATGGCCCAGACTTCGAACTATTGTCAGGGAAGAGGTAGACAATCACCGGGAACTTTACATGCAAATGTGGGGGACTTTTTTTACACATATGGTCAACTCGCTGAATTGGTTTGAATCAGGTCCAGCACCCCACGATTACTGCATGATTATGCCAGACACGGGAGTGGCTATTGCTAGAGCTCTTAACCGTCCAATTGTATGCATATCCAATTCAGCATCTACTACGTGTCTTCCGCTGAGAGAGGGTCCAGATACAGCACATATATTGTCACCCGTTGTGATTCTTTGTGTGGGGGAAGACCAGGCTGCTCACTTCGTTCATGCGGTTCTGGATGAAAACTCACCACTCCCGTATACTCACCCACAATGGAGATGGTTCAGAAATGACTTGGTCGCGGGATGGGCACATCTGTTTGCTGAACGACAGAGCATGTTTAGAAGGACGTAGAATACGATTACTGATTTATATTGTAAATGACAAAACATGTATAGACGATTACTGATTTATATTGTAAAATGTATAGACGATTACTGATTTATATTGTAAACGACAAAACATGTATAGACGATTACGGATTACTAATTTATAGTAAACGATTACTGATTTATAGTAAACGACTCGTCATCTTTTGTTACAGATTTCTGCTCCTGCTCCGGTTCTTCCTTATCTTTTGTTACAGGAATCGGATGACATTCAGTGGAGGGACATTCATTGTGTCAACAACACACCCGCTCGTGTTAAGAGTCCATATTATGTGCCTTCTTCTCCATCTTATGTGCCTCCTTCTCCAGCTATATCTCCAGCTGCAGATGAGGTGAATTTTATACACCGTCCTCCGGTTCTTCCTCATCTTTTGTTACAGCCGTCTCGCGTTGACGAGTACGAGCGAGAGATTGCCGGATTGAGGAGACGCATTTCAGAGTTAGAGTTTCGTGTGGGACAGATGGCACCATCATTGGAGCGACTACGCCTCGGGCGTGATTGATCTTAGTTTCTAGTTATATTGTGATTTTGTGAACCATGTATCAACTATTAATCTATAACAAGATTAGTTATTTATGTATTCGAAGCTTCTAATTTTGTGAAACATGATATTACTAATTTATGTTGTAAATAATTATACAAATTCTTTTAGCCAGATGCAACAAGAAAATCCTTTCTTGTGTCGTTGTCGACGGGGATTTATAATTGAAAGAACATCCCAAAAGCCCAAAAGTTGTGGTCAGAAGTATTATGCATGTCCTTTATCAAAGGTAAATAACTAAACGTTTGCTTATTTACATAAATATATCAATAACTTGTTTGTTAAGAATACATTTCTTATAATTGTTTCATCATGTAACAGCCAAGGACTAAAGACAATGGGTGTCGATACTTTATGTGGAAAGATGTATTTCAACAAAAGTACTTTGGTCAAGGCACTTCTTCAACGCAGTGCTCAAACTGCGAAACTAAAGATAACACAATCAACATGCTATTGGCTCAAAACAATTTGTTGAAGGCAAGAATAAAGACGTTGAAGGCATCACTGGAATTGGCAAGAAATCCAGTTGATCACGCATGTCAGTCGAGTGGAATACTCTATGAGCTTATAGATGACATTAATAATCTTCATGTGGAGTAGATTTCGTTGTAATATTAGTAACATTTGTTGTTGTACTTGTTTAATATTTTAATGTCTAATGTTTTATTGTTATTGTTTAATTAAATAGAAACAAATACACAATTAAAAAAACATAACGTAAAAAACTACATAAATAAATATACTCTACATATAAAAACACTACACAAATAAATACACTATACATATTAAAACATTACGCAATTTAAACAAATAAATACACTACACAAATTAATTCTACACAATTAAAAACACACAAAACAATTAAATACAGACACAAAAAAAAAAAAAAAAAAAACAAAAAAAAAAAAAAAAAACAAAAAAAAAACAAAAAACAAATGATTGGGTTGTGGGCCCCACCCTATGGGGTGCATGGGAAGTGAAAATGGGGGTGCTTGTGTAGATTATCCTTTAATTAATTGTTAAATGGTAAAATTGTTTTTTAGTTGCCTTTGCAGAAATTAAAGCAATAATATATACATTTTTTTAAATTGTGTGTTTCTTTTCGGTAAACAATAATATTGAGACGGAATGAGTATTAAACTATATGTAGTCGACGATAATAATAATTCAGCCATTAAACAAATGTATCATTTAAACATAAACAAAATTGGTTCGGTCAAGTTTGTTATCAAACCATCTCGCAAATTAAACCCATCGTACTTATAAAACAAACATGCGTACTTCTGGTTTTCCAAAAAACCAGCGTACTTCAAAGAAACCGGTGGTTTTCTGAGGAATTTCATACCAGAAAGTTTTATAGCACAAAATATGCTAAAACTTCAATCCGTAAAACACGAACTGGTCATAAACTAAACTTAGTTATTTCAAACATGCTTTTTAACTATACAAAAGGGGTTACAAGATAATTAGACCCATATACTACAAAATGGGTAAAAACGGTGTAATGCCAAACACCCCTTTATACGACATACAAACATAAGTACCAACTTTTAACTTGTCATTTTTGCGTTTTTACTGAAAACGGCATCAAAAGATCCTTTACATAAGAGCTCCAACGAGGCTAACCCTACACGTCTTTGCCCTTAAACTTGGCTTCACTAGCCTCGGCTATAATAAAAACACAAACGAAGTAACGTAAGCATTACGCTTAATAAGATAACGTATATAAACAGAAATTATAACATGGAATTTGTGTCTAACTTGCTTCCTAATACTTCACCATTATAAGAAATAAAGTGCTTGTTAGCACTTAGATTTCAACACAAGACGTATCTTTGGAATTTTCGTCTCAAGGAAGTCTATCACTTTAACATATTACATACAAGTAGTATAGTTGCCATGTGCTAATTTCTAGTCGTCCATATAAGCGTCAAGGTTCCTTATGAGGAACTTAATCACTATATGTACTCTATCGCCCACTTAGGACGTTTAGTCCCTTTTATAGGACATAAAGGCATAATGTAACACCCTCAAAATATCGCAGCGGAAGATTGTGTCACTGGGGTGCTACTTCATAATACAAAGTACAAGTTATAGAAAACGGCCTATAAATGAGACGTTTTGAAAAGTTACCATTCGATTGATAAATTCAGAGTTACAAACATGAGGTTCCAAAGTATAATACATAAGTGTTTACAAAATGTTTCGAATGATAAATGACAAAAGCGTAAGTCTTCAAAATATGTCGTGCGACTCTATGCTTCAAACTCTAGCTATCGCCTTATGATCTGAGATAAACATGCCAAAAAGTGTCAACACAATGGTTGGTGAGTTCATAGAGTTTGTTTAACATGTAAGCCTTTAAAGAATGTTCACACAGCAAAGACATTATAAATCCACTCAGTTCTAAGTTTCTCCCATACAAAACTTGCAACATGTGTGTTTACAACCCACTGCTAAAATATAGTATGTCAATCATGTATGCATGTATCATAGTTGTAAAAAGTATAAATGTCACCACAAGGGTCTTCCAACAACTTAATTTGGGATGTACCTAATTTAACAGCCTTCCAACAACTTAATTTGGAGCCACTAAATTAATGGTCATCCAACAACTTAATTTGGAGCCACTAAGTTGAATAACGGAATTAAGTATAATGCACTCAAGAATAACGCAAATAAGTTTAACACAATCATGTATAACGCAATCAAGTATAATGCAATCAAGTATAATGCTTTGAGTATTTGTAAAAGTAAAAGCAAGTAGTTTAGCATGTATCTCCCCCAAAGAGTTAATAAAATAATTAAATGAGTAAAAGTGGGGCTACGAACTCACGGTAATCCTTAAAAGTTTAAAATACTTATGAAAGTAAATGAAAATAGTTGATCATGTATCTCCCCCAAAAGTAATTCAAAACGTATAAAAGTAGGGGCTATGAAACTCACCTTGAACTAATGATATCAAAACGTATAACGGAATTGATGGATAAGCCTGAAAGTCTCTACGTGTAACCTAGAATATAATGTCGTGTCTTAGGTTTGGAATAACGATGCGAAAGTATAAACAAGCCTATATACGTCTATATATTGATCATGATGTAGTACTTGGTAGTTTCATGTATGTTTGTTTATGAAACGGTCTTTGTTTGTATATCTCATACTACCGTTCGGGCCATCATAATCCAGAGGTCATGCAGTAAACGTTCGAGGAGCCAGGACACTTTAATTCGTCAATCCACAACTCATCGACGGTTTTACTCTAATGAACCCCTCACATGAAGTTCCCTAGTGTTGTAGTATTCGACATGGAAAAACATACATTTTACTCGTCTGATCATTTGACATATAAGTTAAGTGTAAAACCTGAAAATCTAAAACATAGATCAAGACTAAAATACCCTTGGAATCGAAAATTTTAAAATACGTAAAATACGTTTATAATCATTTAACGAAATTAAAACTAAACTTACGAGTAATTAAAACTTAACTAATACGTGTACGTGATCGATTTTGTACGACGAAGATTTAAACGTCTCGCTAAAGTGTTGGGCCGATTAGTTGGACCTTGTTTTCGTTATTTGGGAAACCACTTGGGCTCGTTTCTTCTGCCAGCCGAGAGCCAAGAGAGCCCAAGGTGGGCGTTTGTTTTGTTTCGGTTGGACCCAAGAGGCCGAAGCCCATACCCCCCCCCCTCAAAGCCCTAACCGAAAATTTGTACTAGCTATATATACAAACACATTAACATAATTTGGAACCCTAGTTTTGGTTGCCTCTTCTTTTCTTTTTGTTCTATTCGGCCGTGTAACAAACACCCTTGGTGTCGCGAGTTCTTGTTCAACGAGCTAAGGTATAACATGTTTTCTCGTCTTCTTTCGTTACACCTTACGTTAACATTTATTGTATCATGTTGTTTTGGTCGAGTTGTGTTTTTCTTTTTGTGGCCGAACCGTATGAAACAAGAACAAACCATAATGAATTGAACCTTGTTAAGAGAACATGTATGTAATACGTATTATTGAATCGGATCATAGATATATGTTGAGCATAAGAACCGAACCACATATATACATAACCGAACCACTTGTAATTAATTCGGCCAAGGTATAAACCTGTAAACTTGAATATGTAAAGTACGTAGAGAGCTAGGGTTTGCATAAAACCTATTAGCCGAACCATATAAGAGTTTTGAACGTATGTTTAATAAGTAAAGGTCATGTAAACCTAAACCCTAGTTTGAAGTGTGAACCGAACCATGTGAACCGAACCCTAAATGGTTTGTGTACCATGCGTGCGTTATTATAAGTCAAGTGAGCTTGTCGATATGTAAACGTAGTACGTGTCCATATCTAGTCAAAACTATTGTGCATGTGTGCGTAGATGTGTAATTAATCCGGATAATAAGTAACTTTGGTTGTCACAAGAAATCATAAACGTGCATGGGAATAAAAGTTGACGTATAACATATATATAAGTAACGTATGGTTAAGACATGAATGTGTTGAGTAAATAAACAAGAGTAATGAGTCATTAAATGACGTAACATATAAAGTAAATGCACATTGATGTGATATTGAAAGAATGAGAAAACCCTAAAACATAAATGAGAGTCGATTAGGGTTTGAAGCTAAGGGTATTAATTCGTTATTTCATGTGTGAGTTATGACGTTTAAACTATTTTTCACATTTAACCCTAAACTTTAATAAATGACATAATGAACCTTAATCTACGACATTGTTTATAAAACACTTAAGTCTCATTTAATCATAAATCTCTAAAGTATTAAGATCACTGAATACACTAAGTATAAACACCAAACATTAAAAGATCATTTCGACAATTATGGAATCATAAATAACATGTACGGCCGTTAATGTGTATAGGTTCTGTGAAGAAGGAGTAATCATTTGCTTTCCGTATTTCTGCTTTTCGATCATTTGCTTTGGAATAAGGTACAGATATTCTGACCTTTTCAGTAAAGGTTCCTTATAACGTTTTCTTTTCGTTAGCTTTTATATTAGGGTTTCCTAAGCCTTTGCTATGAACCCCATTCTGATTGTTTGAGCTGTTGCTTATTTGAACTCTGATTTTTGAGTTATGAAACATCTGATTTTGAACCATATGATATGAAAACTTTGATTTTGAAAATATGATTAATCTTCTGATAAAGTATGATCTGTGTCAGTTTTGACATTCTGATTTGACCTAAGATAGTTTGACACCCGATCCAAATATTAACTAGTCATGGGGGTTCCATGTCCGTGTCACTGATGCACTTCTGACATGACTCTAGGGCAGTAGAGTGATGTTCTGCCACGTCCCTTATCTGTTATCTGTTATGAGCTCAAGTTATATTATATGACCAATATCTGTCTGTGGGGCGTATGGATGCATCCTAGATCTGTTATCTGTTATATGTTATGGTTATATGTTATCTGATGATTGATGCTGCGTGCATGCACGTCCTTCATAACTCTGGTAGGTCTCCCCTACAAATGTTGCCTTGTGTGAATATGAATATGATTATGATCTGATATTTGTTTCTGGGCTCGAGGTAGTTAACTATAAAACTTATTCGATAATTCTGATTTATACTTTGAAATGATTATGATTTTACTATCTTTCGTTCACTATATTCCGTATTTGATTTCGTTTCGTATTCGCTTTGCTTGTATATCTGTTCACTGGGCTTTTGAAGCTCAGCCGCATTTCTTTTCTTCCGCGGCAGGTATCTAAGCATTGGAGCTGGGTTTTGCTTTGGGATGAGTGCTGAGTGGACTTACCTTAGAGATATTTAACTTTGATCTTATGATGCCATTTAAGACTTACTATTTCAGATATTTTATTGAAGTTTATTTTTCGCTGGGACCTATGTATTGAAGTCATGTTAACTTGAATTATTTCAGTATTTATGCTAAGACTTCTTTTGGATATTTATGTTTGCTTTGATATGACACCATTGCTTGTGATTCCTTTATCCTTGTCGGGTCGGGGCGTTACAATTTATGGTATCAGAGCCCAGGTTTACGACTTGTAGTCAGGACCTGTGACATATGGACCCTAGGTTTTGAGACCCTTAGAGCTTAGGCTATGACCTGTGAGGATTGGGTAGACTTTAGGATTCCTTCTGCGTACTTCCATTTCGTATCTCACCATTGTTCATTTTGCTAATCGTTTGAATATCGTTCAGATGGTTCGAACTCGTACTAACGGTAGCGCGGATGGAGACGATGATGCTCCTAACATTGATGTTGCGATTGCTAATGCTCTCAACACTCTTTTCCCTGGTCTTACTACACCTGAGATGATGGCACAGGTGATCAACAACATTCGTAATCAGACTGGTGCTTCAGGTAGTGGTGGAGGAAATCAACCCACCGGCATTCACACTTGGCTCGAGCGTTTCGGTAAGCTCAAGCCTCTTTCGTTTAGCACTGCTGCTACTCCCACTGAGGCCGAGGACTGGATCACTCATATTGAGAAGCTGTTTGAAGTACTGGGTTGTGGAGACGAGTTTAAGACTCGTTTGGCTGCATTTAAGTTGGAAGGTGATGCTTTGAATTGGTGGAAGGCACTCAAACAAGCAAGAGGAGGAGATGCTTTTGCTGTTACTTGTACCTGGACTGAGTTTCAGACTATCTTCTATAACCGTTACTTCCCTGATGCTGAGCAGCAAAGGTATGAGAGGGATTATCAGGCAATCTACCAGTTTGATCATGAGAACTCCAATGAGTACATGAGTAGGTTTATGAGGCTGGTAAGTTTTGTGGGAACGATTGCTGGAGATGGTAGGCGCCAAGCTAAGCACTTCAAGTGGGGACTAAAGAAGTGGGTGTTGGACCGACTGCTTAATATTGAGTATGAGAATGTGTCGGCCTGTAATGACGCAGCTCGTAACATTGAGATCTTTCATGAGGTTTCAGGTTCCAACAAGCGTAACCGCGATGGTGATCGAATTCAAGGTAGGACTCAAAGTAATGATTATAAGGGGAATTCTGGTAGGAGTTATGATTTGAGGGGTCAAGTGGATAGGAGTTATGATCAGCGGGGTCAGTCAGGAAGGAATGTGGACTCTAGGCGCCCTGAAGCGAGGAGTCAGGATAGCAGAGCTGCTGGTAGGAATGGAAATGATCGTCAGAATCAAGGTAACAATAACCAGCGTTACAACAAGGATCAGTCAGCTCGAGGATCAAATCAGGGTCGTGCTTCAGGATCTTCTGGTCAGCAAAGGACGACTGAAGTTTTGCCTCCCCCACCTATCTGTACTACTTGTGGAAAGGCTCATCCGGGACCGTGTTTCAAGGCCACTGGTGGATGTTTCTCTTGTGGTTCCACTACTCACAAGATCAAGGATTGCCCTAAGAAGAACCCGGTGATTCCTGGAAACTACATCAAGCCGCCACCTACTACTGGACGCGTTTATGCTACTACTCGGAATCAGGCGGAGCGCACTTCAGGTACCATTACGGGCACTCTTTTCATTGATGATTATTCTGTCTTCGCTTTATTTGATATCGGTGCCACACACTCCATTATATCTGTCACATTTGCTAAGAAACTTAATATGAAGCCCAAACCATTAACAAATCACTTATCGATTTCTACGCCTATGAAAAACCACATGATCATTGATCATAAATACGTTAAGTGCCCTCTTCGTTTTGATGATCGTATTCGCTCTGCAAATCTGTATCCTCTCGATATGGTCGACTTTGATATCATTCTAGGCATGGATTGGTTGGCTTATCATAGAGCTTCCATCGACTGCTATGCTAGAACTGTGATCTTTGGAGACATAAAACATCTTGAATTTGTTTATTTTGGTTCTCAACCTCTCAAATCTGTTAAGCTCATTTCTGCTATGAAGGCACGGACCATGATTGCTCATGGGTGCCAAGGTTTTCTGGCATCTGTTAAGGACACATCTTTAGAGAGTCCTAACATTGAAAATCTTTCTGTTGTTTGTGAATTCACTGATGTTTTTTCCCGATGAACTTCCCGGTCTTCCCCCAGCTAGAGAAGTTGAGTTTAGCATTGAGTTAATTCCTGGTGCTGAACCGATTTCGAAGGCTCCGTATCGTATGGCACCTATAGAACTGAAGGAGTTGAAGGAACAGCTGCAAGAGATGATAGAAAATGGATTTATTCGACCCAATGTTTCTCCATGGGGTGCACCTGTTTTGTTTGTGAAGAAGAAGGATGGAAGCATGCGTCTATGTATCGACTATCGTGAACTCAATCGTATTACTATTCATAACCGTTATCCTCTTCCGCGTATTGATGATTTGTTTGATCAACTGCAAGGAGCTAAATTCTTTTCGAAGATTGATCTGAGATCTGGTTATCACCAGCTACGTGTGAGGGAGCAAGATGTTCCTAAGACCGCGTTTCGTACCAGATATGGTCACTACGAATTCCTCGTTATGCCTTTTGGTTTGACAAATGCGCCTGCTGTGTTTATGGACCTAATGAATCGTGTTTTCCATGAGTTCCTCGACAAGTTTGTTATCGTTTTCATCGACGACATTTTAGTTTACTCAAAGTCTGAAGAAGAGCATGAACAACATCTCTGGATAGTTTTGGAGATTCTGAGGAAGAAGAAGTTGTACGCCAAACTTTCGAAGTGCGAGTTTTGGTTAAGACAAGTCGCTTTCCTTAGTCATATTGTATATGCTGATGGTATCACCATGGATCCGTCTAAGGTTGAGGCTATCACTAAATGGCCAAGACCTACGACAGTGACTGAGGTTAGGAGTTTTCTAGGACTTGCTGGTTACTACCGACGTTTTGTTGAAGGTTTCTCTCGCTTAGCTTTGCCCTTAACCCAATTGATGAGGAAAGGTGAAATGTTTGTATGGACGGATGAACGAGAAAAGAGTTTTAAAGAGTTGAAACGGAGATTGGTGTCCGCTCCTATTTTGACTCTTCCATCTGGTTCTGGAGGATTTCAAATTTATAGTGATGCATCTAAGAAAGGATTGGGTTGTGTTTTGATGCAACATGGAAAGGTGATAGCTTATGCTTCAAGGCAGCTAAAACCTTATGAGGAGAATTACCCAACTCATGACCTTGAGTTAGCTGCAGTGGTGTTCGCGTTGAAGATCTGGAGACATTACTTGTATGGAGAGATGTGTGATATATTCACTGATCATAAGAGTCTCAAGTATATTTTCACTCAGAAGGAACTTAACATGAGACAAAGAAGATGGTTAGAACTTCTTAAGGATTATGACACCAACATTCAGTACCATCCAGGTAAGGCTAATGTAGTTGCTGACGCACTTAGCCGGAAATCAGGCATTCTTGCCAGTATTGAGATTGAACCTAGGATTATTCGTGACTTAGAGCGTTTGAATGTTGAGCTATGCGTACAAGGTTTTGATGGATACTGGGCTAGTATGAAGGTGGAGTCGAACCTTATACTGCAAATTAAAGAAGCTCAGAAAGATGATGGTGAGCTGTGGGCCGTGGCGCAAAATGTTGAAGAAGGTAAGCAAACGGATTTTAAGGTTGACGATGACGGAATTGTATGGTATGAAGATAGGCTTTGTGTTCCCAATGATCCGGTACTTCGTGAGAAAGTTATGACTGAAGCTCATAGTTCTCCTTTCACTATCCATCCTAGTTCTACCAAGATGTATAGGGATTTGAAGCAGTACTTTTGGTGGAATGGCATGAAGCAAGATGTGGCGACGTTTGTGTCAAAGTGTATGGTTTGTCGGCAGGTTAAAATTGAACATCAAAGGGCTAGTGGATTGTTACAGCCATTGGATATTCCAACATGGAAGTGGGATAAGATATCTATGGATTTTGTGATTGGACTACCTCTTACTCGGAAGAAACATGATGCGATTTGGGTAGTTATTGATCGACTAACCAAATCTGCTCATTTCTTACCAAACAGAAAGGATTATGGTATTGGTAGATTGGCGGAGATTTTTCAGCAAGAGATCGTTAGACTTCATGGTACTCCGGCATCTATTGTGTCTGATAGGGATCCGCGTTTTACTTCTCGTTTCTGGAAAGGTTTGCAAAAAGCTTGGGGTACTCGACTTAATTTCAGTACAGCATTTCATCCTCAAACGGACGGTCAGTCAGAGAGGACTATTCAGACCTTAGAGGACATGCTAAGGGCTTGTGCTTTAGAATGGACTGGCAGTTGTGATGAATATTTGTGTTTAGTAGAGTTTGCATACAACAACAGTTGGCATGCTAGCATTAAGGCAGCACCATTTGAACTTCTTTATGGGAGGAAATGTAGAGCACCTACTTGTTGGGATTAAGTAGGTGAACGCTAAATTGAAGGTCCGGAAATGATTGAGATCACTAATGAGAAAGTAGCTGTTGCTAGAGAAAAGTTGAAGGAGGCCAGGTCTCGTCAGAAAAGTTATGCCGACAAGCATCGTCGTGATTTAGAATTTCGGGTTGGAGATCGTGTATTTTTGAAAGTCTCGCCGTTTAGAGGTGTGAAACGTTTTGGAATCAAGGGCAAGCTCAGTCCTCGATTCATCGGTCCGTTTGAAATTCTGGAGCATATAGGAGAAGTTTCGTATCGGTTAGCACTTCCACCTCAGTTATCGCATGTTCATGACGTTTTCCATGTATCACTCCTAAGGGGATACAACTATCATCCGTTACACGTTGCTTCTTATCCGTTTGATCAAATTCAGTCCGATATGTCTTTATCTGAAGAACCGGAAGCTATTTTAGAAAGACAAGAAAGAGTTATGAGAAATAAAGTCATTCCGTTCGTTAAGATTCTTTGGAAAAATCACCCGGAGCGTGAGGCTACTTGGGAAACCGAGGAGTCGATGCGAGCTAGTTATCCTCATTTCTTTGAATAGTTTGGTATGTTCTCATTTCGTTTTCGTTTCGTTTCATTTCAATTTTCGAGGACGAAAATTCTTCTTTTAGAGGGGAAGAGTTGTAAAACCTGAAAATCTAAAACATAGATAAAGACTAAAATACCCTTGGAATCGAAAATTTTAAAATACGTAAAATACGTTTATAATCATTTAACGAAATTAAAACTAAACTTACGAGTAATTAAAACTTAACTAATACGTGTACGTGATCGATTTTGTACGACGAAGATTTAAACGTCTCGCTAAAGTGTTGGGCCGATTAGTTGGACCTTGTTTTCGTTATTTGGGAAACCACTTGGGCTCGTTTCTTCTGCCAGCCGAGAGCCAAGAGAGCCCAAGGTGGGCGTTTGTTTTGTTTTGGTTGGACCCAAGAGGCCGAAGCCCATACCCCCCCCCCTCAAAGCCCTAACCGAAAATTTGTACTAGCTATATATACAAATACATTAACATAATTTGGAACCCTAGTTTTGGTTGCCTCTTCTTTTCTTTTTGTTCCATTCGGCCGAGTAACAAAAACCCTTGGTGTCGCGAGTTCTTGTTCAACGAGCTAAGGTATAACATGTTTTCTCGTCTTCTTTCGTTACACCTTACGTTAACATTTATTGTATCATGTTGTTTTGGTCGAGTTGTGTTTTTCTTTTTGTGGCCGAACCGTATGAAACAAGAACAAACCATAATGAATTGAACCTTGTTAAGAGAACATGTATGTAATACGTATTATTGAATCGGATCATAGATATATGTTGAGCATAAGAACCGAACCACATATATACATAACCGAACCACTTGTAATTAATTCGGCCAAGGTATAAACCTGTAAACTTGAATATGTAAAGTACGTAGAGAGCTAGGGTTTGCGTAAAACCTATTAGCCGAACCATATAAGAGTTTTGAACGTGTGTTTAATAAGTAAAGGTCATGTAAACCTAAACCCTAGTTTGAAGTGTGAACCGAACCATGTGAACCGAACCCTAAATGGTTTGTGTACCATGCGTGCGTTATTATAAGTCAAGTGAGCTTGTCGATATGTAAACGTAGTACGTGTCCATATCTAGTCAAAACTATTGTGCATGTGTGCGTAGATGTGTAATTAATCCGGATAATAAGTAACTTTGGTTGTCACAAGAAATCATAAACGTGCATGGGAATAAAAGTTGACGTATAACATATATATAAGTAACGTATGGTTAAGACATGAATGTGTTGAGTAAATAAACAAGAGTAATGAGTCATTAAATGACGTAACATATAAAGTAAATGCACATTGATGTGATATTGAAAGAATGAGAAAACCCTAAAACATAAATGAGAGTCGATTAGGGTTTGAAGCTAAGGGTATTAATTCGTTATTTCATGTGTGAGTTATGACGTTTAAACTATTTTTCACATTTAACCCTAAACTTTAATAAATGACATAATGAACCTTAATCTACGATATTGTTTATAAAACACTTAAGTCTCATTTAATCATAAATCTCTAAAGTATTAAGATCACTGAATACACTAAGTATAAACACCAAACATTAAAAGATCATTTCGACAATTATGGAATCATAAATAACATGTACGGCCGTTAATGTGTATAGGTTCTGTGAAGAAGGAGTAATCATTTGCTTTCCGTATTTCTGCTTTTCGATCATTTGCTTTGGAATAAGGTACAGATATTCTGACCTTTTCAGTAAAGGTTACTTATAACGTTTTCTTTTCGTTAGCTTTTATATTAGGGTTTCCTAAGCCTTTGCTATGAACCCCATTCTGTTTGTTTGAGCTGTTGCTTATTTGAACTCTGATTTTTGAGTTATGAAACATCTGATTTTGAACCATATGATATGAAAACTTTGATTTTGAAAATATGATTAATCTTCTGATAAAGTATGATCTGTGTCAGTTTTGACATTCTGATTTGACCTAAGATAGTTTGACACCCGAGCCAAATATTAACTAGTCATGGGGGTTCCATGTCCGTGTCAGTGATGCACTTCTGACATGACTCTAGGGCAGTAGAGTGATGTTCTGCCACGTCCCTTATCTGTTATCTGTTATGAGCTCAAGTTATATTATATGACCAATATCTGTCTGTGGGGCGTATGGAGGCATCGTAGATCTGTTATCTGTTATATGTTATATGTTATATGTTATCTGATGATTGATGCTGCGTGCATGCATGTCCTTCATAACTCTGGTAGGTCTCCCCTACAAATGTTGGCTTGTGTGAATATGAATATGATTATGATCTGATATTTGTTTCTGGGCTCGAGGTAGTTAACTATAAAACATATTCAATAATTCTGATTTATACTTTGAAATGATTATGATTTTACTATCTTTCGTTCACTATATTCCGTATTTGATTTCGTTTCGTATTCGCTTTGTTTGTATATCTGTTCACTGGGCTTTTGAAGCTCAGCTGCATTTCTTTTCTTCCGCGGCAGGTATCTAAGCATTGGAGCTGGGTTTGGCTTTGGGATGAGTGCTGAGTGGACTTACCTTAGAGATATTTAACTTTGATCTTATGATGCCATTTAAGACTTACTATTTCAGATATTTTATTGAAGTTTATTTTTCGCTGGGACCTATGTATTGAAGTCATGTTGACTTGAATTATTTCAGTATTTATGCTAAGACTTCCTTTGGATATTTATGTTTGCTTTGATATGACACCATTGCTTGTGATTCCTTTACCCTTGTCGGGTCGGGGCGTTACATTAAGTGGTTACAAAATATGCTTGGTCATAATCCGCAAGTGAGTTTTAAATGTCTAGTAGGTGTGTAAAGTTTCATGGTTTATCGAGGGAGTAGATCCAAATTATATTGTATACGATTTGGTTTGTCAAGGCTGAGGCCTTTGATTTATGGTCTCGGCTATCATGGCCTTGAGACCTCAGCCTTGGCCTTAACCGCGGCTGTGGTCTTGGTTTAAGGCCTTTAGGCCATATGGTTTCACCTTAGTTGCGACAGAGTGCATAGTCGTTTGGCTATACATAGGTTGTTTAAGATTTTTAAAGAATATAACATTCGTTATGCATTTTTAGGCCGAGTTTTCAATGCCATAGACGTAAAACATCGTTCCGGACAACTTTCTTGTTTTAACTTTTTGATGAATCGGACCGGAAGTGCCTCTAAAAATTACTCAGATTCGTTAACAACAAGCTTATGATAATTTTTAGGTTTCTAAGTTTCGCAAATTTCTTTTTATCATAACTTTTTACTCATTTGTCCATTTCGGGTGATTCAAATTGTTATGTTTTCATTTTAACCTTGTCTACAATAATATATAAAGTACCAAATCTAGATATGATCGGTTTTGTGGTATATTTGTACATAAGTTCACTAGTTAACATAACATAGAATGGTTTATAAGTTTTAGACTTGTTTTTAATCAACTTTGTACATCATGATCCAATATAAGAGCATATATAACATAGATTAGGAATAAGAAACATGTAAATATAAATGATGTTGATCATGAGAGTGAGCTAGGTTTTCTTACAATTTTTAGCCTTAATGAAAAGGGATACATGAACTAGGACAAGAACTAAATCCTTCAAACGAAAACCCTAGCTTTCAATCCTTCAACACAACTCTTGCAAACCTTTGCTAGCCTTGATATAAACCTTGTAAAAGCCTTGTAATCTCAGATCTAATTACCTTGTATAGCTCTTAATCCAACCATAGAATCATCAAAGTAACACTAGATTTATGTAGAGAATAACTAGGCTTTCATCTTCTATGTATAACTTGGAACTTGGAAATCAAATGAAGAGTGTTTGGTGCTTGTGATGTTATGAATGACCAATAGAGGGGATGAGGGTATTTATAAGGCCTTGAGTAGGTTAGTTACACTAAGGTATGGTCTAGAATGAACCACATGATGCATACTTGGTTGATTTTTAGCCTTAATACTTTCTATGACTCCTAATGAAACACATGATGCTCTAAATGTTCCGTGGATCTCACCAAGCCACTAAGGCCACCATATACACGTTCATAATAATGTTGGAGGGACTAGGTGGATGAATCTTGGCCTTATATAAGTTACGGAGTGAGTTTTGGTCCCGTTAATCGCTAACTGTAAGTATTTAAGTCACGAAACTTAAAACCGGGTATCCTAAAAATATGAAACTTATAAATATGTTAAAAATTATAAATATACTCTATATTAGTATATTATATTAGTGATAAGTTCTATCTAGATGCTTAAAGTCGTAAAAACCTAAAATTGTAGGCTTAAAATGCGTAAAACGCGTAAAACGCAAAACCGAAAAACGTAAAATTCCAAAACTTATGAAATTGTCGTATGATGTGAAAAAACTATATTTCTATTGTTTGTAATGTTTTAGGGACATATTGGGATGCCTAAATTTCGTTTATGTAACACCCCCAATTTCGTGATATGCAGCGGAATTCAAACTGGATGTTACTTCATGGCATAACAGTTATAAAAATAAAAAATGAACTATAATTGAGTCATTTTAAAAGATTTATCATTCGAATTATATAAATATCAGAGTTTACAAAATGAGGTCCCAATAGTTTCGTAGTTTATAAAATAAGTTTTCGAATGATAAAATATATTATTGCCTTCTTGAGTATCCGTGCCCTTCCGTGCCATCCTCGTAAATTATTTACCTGAGATAAACATGCTAAAAATGTCAACACAAAGGTTGAGTGAATTCATAGTGTTTTTATAGTAATCAGTTGAACATAAGTTGAAAAGTAGTAAAATTTGTAATATCGTTGTACAGCATATTGCCTTAAGTCTCATGAACGCAAACCTTAACAGGTGTAGTGTAATTGTCATAATGACATGGTTACAAACATCATAATGATGATGGGAGCAACCGTGACCTCGTGTAAGGAGTTTGCCAATTCTCCTGTTTGTCCTCAAATAAAGTGCATTTGGTTACCTGACCGGCTAACACAAATGGGGCATCAACTTCCAATAGATCTATTCACTATATTCACGTTCACTTGTAAATTGATTAATGGTTCATGATATGAGGGACTTTCAGTGGCAGGTGTAAGTAATTTAAGCAATAGCAATCAGGTGTAGGTGTAGCATAGAAAAATACTTGTGTTCGGATTTGTAGCATGTATCTCCCCACGAGTTTGAAAAACAAGTAAAAAGTGGGACTATGAACTCACCTCGGTGTTACAGTAGTCTGGATGGAAAACAAATTAGGTATTGTGAATAAACGGCTCCGACCCGCGACCTGAGTTGGTATGTCAAGTTTCAGTATTCGAATTCAAGTATATGTGATGATAATCACAAGTGTTTTGTCGATGATTAAGTGTTTAATGGTTTAACATGAAGTCTCTTAAAAAAAATTGTATGAAAAGGTTTATTGTGTTTATTCCTTTATATTTTGACTTATCGTTAGTGAAAATAGACCATATCGTATATAGGTTTATTATTTCTTGGGTTATTATGTATTAAATAAATGTTACACGTTATACCCTTATAATTCCAAGTATTTACAGTTATTACCCTTAACCTTTATGAATTGATAACTTATACCCTTTGAATTTCATAAAAATAAAATGTTTACCTTTCAACTTTCAAAAAAATAACAACTCTCACCCATTAACTTTGGTAAATTGACAACTTTTACCCTTGTAGTTTCAAAAGTGACACTTTATACCCACAACTATGAGTCGTGTACATTTTCAGCCCTTAGATTATATAATTTATCAAAATGACAGTTTTAGCCCAAGAAAACTCTAAGTTTTAAAATGGGTTATTAACCTTTTAAAGCACTATACTTGTCAAGAATAGCAGTTATGCGTAGCGAACTAAAAAAATAACTCTTTTAGACATTAAAGTTGACATTTTTGTCTTTCTTTAAGTATTATGACCATTTTACCCTTTCTAAATTTTTTTCAAAATACTTTTTTTTCGAATTTTTTTTTCCAAAATATTTTTTTTGCTTTTTTTTTTTCGAAAAACTTTTTTTTTGAAATTTCTGAATTTTTTTTTCGAAATTCTTTTTTTTTTCGAAATATTTTTCGAAGGGTACAATGATCATAATATGGTCATAATACTTAAAGAAATACAAAAATGTCAACTTTAATGTCTAAAAGAGTTATTTTTTTAGTTCGCTACGCAGAACTGCCATTCTTGACAAATATAGTGTTTTAAAAAGATTATTAGCCCTTTTAAAATATGCAAGTTTTCACCCTAAAGCATTTTACTTGTTACGTCGTTAGTCCTTAATCCATTTTAAGCGCGTTTTGAGTTTAGAAAAAGGCGTGGCTTGCTACGGCTTGTTACTATCAGTTGTACTATATTTGAAAACAAGCTTTTGAGGGCTTATTAGCTTAAATATTAACTTATATGTGAAAAAGTGTACCAAAGGGTGCGTTTGAAAATCTAGACAAGACTTCCTTTTCAAGACCAAAAATAAGCGAGGCCTTAAGAGCTTTTAAAGACGTTCTTGTTGTTTTAATAACTTTGTTGTGGGCTCCTTAAAATGACAAAAGCCTTATATTTTATAGGCATTTGGTTTAGGAGAAACAAACCCGTGAACACGGCCACTTAGCCATGTCGCGGCTCGAAATAAAGAAAAGAAAAACTCGTTTTTGACCCTTTAAACTTTACGGCTCATTCTCGTGACCTTGTGACATGTTAATTAACTCGTTTAAAGTCTTTTCCCAGTAGCTTTTAACTCATAATGCTTAGATTTTGAAAAGTGCACAAAAGGGTAAGTTTGAAAATCTTAGCGAGTTACCATGATCATGACTAATTAAAAACGAGGTCATGAGAGTTTTGAAGAACGTTCTTGGTGTTTTAGAAACTTAGTTATACCCTATTTAAGATGGCATTAGTCATTTATTTTATAGATCCTTGGTTAAGGAGAAATTAATTTATGAAAAGGGTTGCTTGGGTTGTTTTTGCGACAAAAGAAAGAAAAAGAGAAAAGGATTCGTTTGGTTTTATGGCGATACGCCAAAAAGAAAGTAGAATTAAAGTGAGGCATTGGAAGGTTTTGACAATGTTCTTGTTGTTTTAAAATATTTGGTTGGTGCTTAATAAGATGGCCAAAAGGTTTAAATTATAGCGTGTTCCTTACGGGTCAAAATAATTATCAAACTAGCGGGTTTGGTCATTTAGCGATAAGAAAGAAAGTAAAGAAAACAAACTCGATTCCTTGCAATAACTTGGGACTTGGTTTTAATGCCCTTTTAACATGTTTATGAGTGTCTATAGACCACTACTTGATTATCTAGCTCATCTATATAATAGGAAAAACACAGTAATTAAATTAAAGGGGTGTTTGGTTTTCATAAAAATATATGACAGCTGCTACGTTTTGGACTAGAATTAGCCTTCGTTTTGCGTTTTCCGGACCCGTGCTCCCGAGTTTTTGAAGAAAACGTCTTTCCGGATAACTTTCGTGTTTTAACTTTTTGATGAAACGGACCAGAAGTGCCTCAAAAATATACATCCGATCGTTATCAGTAAGCTTTTACGCAGATTCGGATTTTCAGTTTTGTAGATTTCTTTTGAGCATAACTTTTGACTCGATAGCCCGTTTTGGGTGATTCAAAAGGCCATGGTTTTGGTTTGATCTTTTCTAATCATTTTATAAGTGCTAATTAAAAATAATAAAGATGTTTTAAAAGAGTTGAGAGACTTACAAACTGTTGGTGCTAGATCAAAAGGAGACACGCCAAATGGGACTTTAAAACTTTCCGAGGCTTCCTAGCTTTGAACTTAAGCTTCTATTCCTATCTCCAAGGCTTTTGTAGCAGAATGTGGGAGTGTGAGAGTGTGTTGTAGGCTAACAAATGAGGGATGGAGTGAAATGAAGGAGTGGGGGGCGTATTTATAGGCAAAGGGGTTAGGGACATGGTGAGGTGTCTACTTGGGAGTTGTAAAAATCCTTGTGGTTTGTAATAGAAATTGCTATGTGTTTCATTTTCAACCCATGTGATTCGAATGGTTATAAGGAAAACACCATGTGTTCGATTTTATAGCCATAAGGTTGAAGTTTGGTTCGAATGGTTTGAAATGAGGCTAGGTGTCGCAATTTTTGGCCAAAGGAAGAAGAAGAGGAGTTGATGTGGCTTAATTTGAGCCTAGAGAGGGTTTAGTTGGTTTGTAACTAGATTTAAGTTAGTTTAGTTAGGTTTATGAAAAGTATAGAATTTAGTTCCATGCATTAAGTGCTTGTACCACAAGCATTAGGGACTTGTACATTAGACTTGTAACTTATAAGAAAGTCAATTTTAAGGGCTTCGTGCATTATAGGTTTGTATCACGTACTTTAAGATAGGTACATTGAAGTTTATAATATGATTTATATAAGTATTAAGCTTTTATGCATTAAAGACTTGTACATGTGCTTGAAAAATTTGTACATTAGTATTTTGAAAATATATCATGCACATAAAATCATAGAGTTGTATTGATACGCGTACAATGCGCGTTCGGGGTCAAAGGAACTTCCTTTTCGTCGAGCAAGTTTTTCAACACCCTAGGCAGTGAACCTAATCGTTGTAGTGTAGTATTAGGGTAAGCCTCGAGAATTGATATCGTTCTTTAGGGGAATAGGAATGCTAGTGAGAAATTACTACGCTAAGGTTGGGGTTGAGGAAGATTATTTTTTTTTATCTTTTTTTATCTTTTTTAGAAAATTGAAAGGTACGAATCTCGGGGTTTGGATTTTGGGGTTGGTATTTCTACCGATTACTCTCCTTATCTAATTATCTAATTATCTAATCTAAGGTGAGTGTAGTCTATGTCTTATGTTGTGTGCTATTATGATGATTAAAAATATGTTTACTTAGATGTTATTACTCCCTAGTTATCTCCTATTGATGGTTGAATTGTCACGTCCTTATTCTTAACACGTTGTGTTTCTAAGGTCGTAGGGTATGAGTTTATCCCTAACTCTTTGAAGCTACATAAGGTTAATGACTACGAAATCTCTAGGATTCATAAACTTAACACTAAGGTTATCTTTAGATATTTAGCCTACAATTCCACTAGTAACTATAAGCTAAGGTTCAACAAAGACTAATCAAGCATTAATAACACAACGAATGACCTATCGCAATACTAGATCAATCACAATTAAGATAAGAGACAACAAATCAATATTCAATACCTAGGTTTCATATATCTAAGCAAACACACAAGTAAATTAGTCGGACATGGAGAACATGCAAGCATACACACAAACAATTGAAGACATGATTGAATCAATGAAGTAAAACACTTATCTTGTTGTAAAATAGGATATGGAACCCTAAGATACTGTACAAGACAGCCTTGGTTCGGTTTAGGTTTTTACTCCACAAAACTACCTCCCTAAAACTGAAAAATTCGGATTCTATATATAGTGTTAAAAAATGCGACGGCGTCACTCTTAAATTGTGACGCCGTCGGGTCGCCGCCATTAGGGTTTTGTCTTTGCCACGTCAACTCTGTGACGGCGTCACCTTATGCTCGTGACGCCGTCGTCTTCAATCTCTGACGCCGTCTGGATCCAAATCCAGGCCGTCTGAGTTGCGACGTCCTACTCTTTTAAACCTGATGCCGTCACTTGTAAATTAGCAATTTGCTCTCTGAGTCGTCTCAAGATGTCTCGCCACGTCGCAGTTAAGCAGTGACGTCGTCCCCTTCAATTTCAGCAGCTTGAGTGTCTCGATTCTTGACTTTGGCCATTTTCTTCGTATATTCGCGCATTTTCGTCCGAATAAGTGTCATTCCAGCAATTTGCCTTCAAGAAACCTAAAAAGTGAAAAGAACGAAATTAAGTAGTAACTCCTCAAAAGTGTACCTTTTAAATCCTTATCAAATATCCCTACACTTGGTATTTGCTTGTCCTCAAGTAAATGTGCTTTTAGCCAATTGATTTATAAGTTAGGGTTCATGAAGCATTAGTTTAGAACGATTCACAACACATATAAGCCCCGCAAAAGTCATAACAAGCACGGAAATTACATGCTAGCACCTCACAAGTGGTGTTTGAATACTCTCATCTCTCGGGTGTGTATGAAATATATCAAGTTGGAAATGGAAGATAAACACTCATTAACCGGTCCTAGTACATAGATTACCATAGGCTTAAGACTAGATCAAACCTCCATCGCTTTGGCGTAAACACCTAGGAAAAACTATCCAAGAGGACTTTTAAAGGGTTGTAACGTTAGGCTTACGGTAGGGAAACAAAGGGTTTGGTGGGATAGGCGATTTAGTGGTGGCAAATCAAAAATCTTTATGTTACAAGCATGCGAAGAATGGCGTTGCTAAGCCAAGACTAGACACTCTAAACTCTAGATAAATTGAAACAAACAAACATAAATTTAAATATAGATGTAGGATGGCAGCCCGTATGTTTTTTTCATTTTCATTTTATTTTATTTATTTTTTATTTTTTTATTTTTCTCTTTTTTCTATTTTTTTTCATACACTTTTACTCTACCATCCTCTACGGTAACATCAAAATGATAGGGATTTATAGGCACATCCTTACACTTGAGTTTTTATTACTCTAACACTAATTTGACCCGAATTGTAAAGATCAAAACACTTGGAGTACATTATTACGCAAATAAAGGGAATTTGAATTTAACGTTCTCTTCCCGTCATTTCATAAAATTTAACTTTTCCCATGAGTCTCAATCGTCCCAAAACTGTGTACAAAGGATATGACTCGACTTAGCAACTTATGCAAACAACTAGATAATTGAACTAAGGGTTTAGTATGATAACAATAATGCACTAAAAGTGAGTGCATACAAGGTAGGCTAAGGCGATTTGGGTGTACATTTGGGGGTGGATTGTAAACAATGCTCTTCATTGATATTCCGGAAAACCGAAACATCACGAGAACCGCGAAAGGATAGGCTCTGAGGGGTTAACTAGGGGTATCATGTACTAAAGATGAGTACAACGCAAGGGTGTGGGGGAATTACTCAACCGATGTGGAAGACGTAATTATATTACGGGTATCAAACAAGGGTTATTCTAATGCCTCTTATCATTTAGTTATTCCTAACTACACAAGTGTAGTCTTACTAGCGATCTCGGAATGCATCACAAAACAAGTTCTAGAATCTATTATACTACCGGTTCACACTCGAAGCATTAAAGTGGAATGCTTTGATTCCTACAAATCTAAAGGCGATCCTCACATTTTTGGTGGAATTTAAGTGATAAAGGGTTTTTGTGCTAGTCATATAACTTCCTATCCATGAGACGCTTTATTAAAACTAATGACCCACTCCTATATGTCATGAAAAAATTTAAATTTGGTTCCAAAATTACCTTAACCAATATTTCTCATGGTTTATTACACAATTGAAATTAGACAAAGCAAATAGTCAATGATAAGCATAGTTTCAAAGTTCCCGTTTTATTTTCCCCCCTACACTTAAACTGAACATTGTCCTCAATGTTCCCCGAAATTATCAAAGTTATGATAATGGAAGGTACTTAAAAACGAAAGAAACTAGTACTCCCCTGATTAGCTCGGTAGGATCCGTGTGAAGTAGTGGTTAAATCTTTCTTCAAGAAGAATGTTTGCGTTAAACGCTCCTTCCAATCTTATGTATCTTCTTCTTGATAAATTAAACCTGCACACTTGAAGAAAACAAACGAAACCTTCGCCTAAAATCGGCGGTAAAAATATATATAAGACTCTACTAAACTAGGATATAATGCTTGTGGAATGGATGTTTACAGATTTTCTGGAAAATTAAGATCTGGAAAATTCCAAAAATTTATAAGTAGCTCAGAAAACGAGAAAAATTAGTAAGCAGTTTCTACTCCTCCTGACGCCGTCAGGTTATTCTGACAGAAACTGGTCTGCGATTTTCTGAAAAAAATTCTAGAAAATTTATATCTTTAGAATCTGAAAATTTTCCTTCAAAACATCCATTATGACTCGATACAAGCATTTGACTCGAACAAACACACATGTATATCTTTTTAATAATCGTAATTCTTATGTTCACGTTCTTTTAAAAACGTGTGTAATCTTCCCTACACTTATCCCTTTATATGTAATTAAGACGAGGTTAAAGCCAAAATAAAGCATTTTCACAAATTCAAACATGAGAACATACAATAATGAAAAGATATATGACACACAAATAAAAATGAAAAACAAATACACATGGGTTGCCTCTCAAGAAGCGCTTGTTTTTGTTCGAGTCACGAGCTTTACTCTACCCTTATTTAACAGATAAAGGGAAAGTTTTTTCTACACTTAAGCTTAAGTGCGGGTGATAGTAGCGATACACATCCTTAGGGTGGAAATTTGCTACGTGAGGAGAGGGTGATGGTAATTTATATGCTCAAAGGAGTGTGCTCCATTCATTATAACCTTACCTAATTCTATTGGTGTAGCGGGTGAATCAAATCTCTCTCCTAAAAATGGATCATCTTCTATCAACTTCAAAAGATTCTTACTTAAGGATCCATCTTGACCTAATAAACCCGGTTTAAACCCATAATGTTTCTTGTTATCAACCATGAATGGGTGATATAAGTGTGTAAGGTCATGGGTTACTCCTATATTAGCTTCCACTCTACATGGCCTAGAGTCTACCACCTTTATCAAGCAACTACCCGGACTATTTATTTTGATGGGTGGATTGGGCCCTAATTCAATTCCAAGATTCACATCTAAAGACGGAAAATTGGGTAAGGTTTTTGGTAGAGGCTCCGATTCATCAAAATTAGGAACTTCCCTAGGAATAAGAGAGAGGTCATGACAACAAGCATCTAAACCTACATTCTCTAGTGGCGTTTGGTCCAAAGGTTCTATATCAATCGGGGTCCTATAGTTTCTTCTACTTCTTCCGGGTAAGTTATAGGCGATGTGTGTTCCTCAAGTGATGGTAGGTCCTGTGGGCTTGGAGTTTCCACCTCATTCTCCATTATATCTAGATCTCCTAAATGTTCATCATGTGCTTTAGTATGATCTAACCCAAATACACTCCTAAGTATCTCAAATCCTTCTTTAGCCATTTCAAATTCTTGGTCTGATTCATAAGAATCAGTCTCAAAAAATTGATTACTATATTCTATTTTCCTAAAGGATTCCTCATGCGTGTCATATGTTTTGAAATCTATCCCACACATGCAAATAGGTGGTTCAACTCTAACCATCTCATAATCTTGTTCGGGTTTAGGTTCCATGTTTTTAAAAACTATGTCTTTTTATCATGATGCCTAAGGTTGGATAAATCCTCCTTATCCATTTCCTCAAGTTGTGACAACTGATGGTTTATGCTTAGGAGGCTTTTCTCAAAAAATTTCCAGAGGGTCTCACTAAAAGGAGTTGATTCTAACAATGATCGTTGAATAGAAGCCACACAAGCACAAAATTTATCAAATCAATCCAACCTTACACCCGTCTCCTTTTGGATATCTCTAAGATCACTCACAAATTCATTAGAACAATAAAAAGCAATCCAATCTGCGAAATTCAATTGTTCCTAATTTGTTAATGATTCAAATGCAACTTCACTTGCCATAGCGACAAATGAAAAGGGTTTTACGAACACAAACACAAAGAAGGATGATAGACTACAAGGAAGATAAAAATTAAAAAAAAAAAAAAAAAAAAAAAAAAAAAAAGCTTACTTGATAGAAATCAAGCAAAGGAACCTAAACGAGGTGAAATCCTAACTAGCTATTCTATTCCCCGGCAGCGGCGCCAAAAACTTGATACGCGTACAACGCGCGTTCGGGGCAAAGGAACTTCCTTTTCGTCGAGCAAGTTTTCAACACCCTGAGCAATGAACCTAATCGTTGTAGTGTAGTATTAGGGTAAGCCTCGGGAATTGATATCATTCTCTAGGGGAATAGAAATGCTAGTGAGAAATTACTACGCTAAGGTTGGGGTTGAGGAAGATTATTTTTTATCTTTTTTTATGTTTTTTAAAAAATTGAAATGTACGAATCTCGGGGTTTGGATTTGGGGGTTGGTATTTCTACCAATTACTCTACTTATCTGATTATCTAATCTAAGGTGAGTGTAGTCTATGTCTATTGTTGTGTGCTCTTATGATGATTAAAAATGTGTTTACTTGGATGTTATTACTCCCTAGTTATCTCCTATTGATGGTTGAATTGTCACGTCCATATTCTTAACGCGTTGTGTTTCTAAGGTCGTAGGGTATGCGTTTATCCCTAACTCTTTGAAGCTACCTAAGGTTAATGACTACGAAATCTCTAGGATTCATAAACTTAACACTAAGGTTATCATTGGATATTTAGCCTATAATTCCAATAGTAACTATAAGCTAAGGTTAAACAAAGACTAATCAAGCATTAATAACACAACGAATGACCTATCGCAATACTAGGTCAATCACAATTAAGATAAGAGACAACCAATCAATATTCAATACCTAGGTTTCATATATCTAAGCAAACACACAAGTAAATTAGTCGGACATGGAGAACATGCAAGCATACACACAAACAATTGAAGACATGATTGAATCAATGAAGTAAAACACTTATCTTGTTGTAAAATAGGGTATGGAACCCTAAGATACTGTACAAGACAGCCTTGGTTCGGTTTAGGTTGTTACTCCACAAAACTACCTCCCTAAAACTGAAAAATTCGGATTCTATATATAGTGTTACAAAATGCGACGGCGTCACTCTTTAATTATAACGCCGTCGGGTCGCCGCCATTAGGGTTTCGTCTTGGCCACGTCAACTCTGTGACGGCGTCACCTTATGCTCGTGACGCCGTCGGCTTCAATCTCTGACGCCGTCTAGATCCAAATCTAGGCCGTCTGAGTTGCGACGCCCTACTCTTTTAAACCTGATGCCGTCACTTGTAAATTAGCAATTTGCTCTCTGAGTCGTCTCAAGATGTCTCGCGACGGCGTCGCAGTTAAGCAGTGACGCCGTCCCCTTCAATTTCAGCAGCTTGAGTGTCTCGATTCTTGACTTTGGCCATTTTCTTCGTATATTCGCGTCTTTTCGTCCGAATAAGTGTCATTCCAGCAATTTGCCTTCAAGAGACCTAAAAAGTGAAAAGGAACAAAATTAAGTAGTAACGGATACAAAAGTGATCAATTAAGGGCTTAAATGACCTCTCAAAAGTGTACCTTTTAAATCCTTATCATGTATATTAGGGCTTGTAACGGAAATTAAAGTATAGCTAGGTTCAGTGCTTTAATGACTTGTACTCTAGGTATAAAATGTTGTACTTTAGTATTTATGATTTAGTTTCGTAAAATCATAGTTAGAATAAATTAGGGTTTCGTGTAAATTCTAATAAATGGCTAACGTTTAATTTGAAAGTTTAATAATCGTACGTTAACGAAATAACGTAAAGTGGTAAATAAAAGTTGAAAACTTTTATTACTTGACATGTAAAGATGTTAATGTGAAATAAACATAAGGTCGTTGGTGTCGGTCCGCGTGTGAGCACGTTTATTGAGAATGTGAGTTACGTCACATGAATCGGTAGTTGTGATCAAATAAACTGATAACGAAAAAAAATTTATATGTAGAAAATGGATAAGAATATTAATACAAGTGGAAATTTTTTGGTTGTTATAGTTTAAACCTAAACGTAAATCTCATACACGGTTTCGTAAAATTTGCAAAAATGACCCGACGAGTGTCAAATTCTCGGGTTATCACTACAATAGGTTAACTTACAAGAATGTGAAATACAATTTTTGGAGGTGAATAATAACAGTGAATAGTAAAAGGAACAGTAACCCGAAAATGCGAATTGATACACATAAGCATTCTAATCATCCACTTAGGACGTCTATTCCCGTTATTAGGATATACTAATATCATGATACGCTAGTCATCCACATAGGATGTCTCATTCCATTTCTAAACCATATTTTATCATATAAATGAACTAGTCATTCACATAGGACGTCTAAGTCTCATAAAACTAGGCAACATAAGGCACTAATCATCCACTTAGGATGTCTAGGTTCTATATTTGAAACATATAACTCTTTTAGCGTGTTAGTCATCCACCTAGTATGTCTAGTTTTATTTTTGGAACATAAATATTTTTATTTGTACTTGTCGTCCACATAGGACGTCTAAACATATATAACCGACATCTCTTCTTGAAACATATAACTAAGACCATACAGGTCGCTATGGGCTGAAATTGTACCACATGGGTCAACGTGCACATGAAGCTTATGACATGTAGCGTAGTTAATGCATATTGTACATTTCATTATAAATATAACTTGCATAACATAAACTCGAAACACGGTTTATAACTCTAAAATATTATCATGATATAGATATGAATTTCAAAAAATACTTATCATATCTTACGGGTATCTAAATACATGTATCTATACTTTATCTACGTTACTCACCTTAAATATCTTATGTGCTTTTTGAGCTCCCGGAATAGGTTCTCAGCTTAGACTTATCACCTATTAAGATGACATGACATGAAGTTCACTTAGAACTTGAGCTTGACTTCACAAACTAATGTTTGGGAAACATTTTAAATATTAAGGGCCATTTGGTTTTGTGAATAAGCAAGAACGTATTTTTTCTTCTTTTAATCTAGCACCATAAAATGGTATTATATCCTCATATAAGCATACCCATAATTTCTATATCATTAAAACATGATTATCCTAATTTTTTTAGTGGTTTTATAAAAATCACAAATTACCTTATCTTTACAATTTTTACTAGAACACCTCATGTGATGACTTGAGATGATTTTAGGCATAATCCCACAAAGGTATAACCCTAACATGAACTTAAGAACTTATCAAATATTCACACCTCAAAATTAGCTTATGGTACGATGAGTCTTGAGTCCCCAACATATGATAATATCTTGACTTGAACTTGATTAAAACTTGATAATGTAGCAAAACCCTAGCTTGAATATTGTAACACTCCATAATTTTCATAAATTAGTACTTGCCTGTTGTAAAGTCGATACGGTGTATCCAGAATGGGGATACTGGATACACCGTATCCTTGGTTACGGTAGGATACGACGTATCCCATAATGGGGATACAACATATCATAGCTTTTCGTGCAAAGATATTTTGGGACACAAAATTACCTTTTGACCCTTATGGCTTCTTATAGTCCAGATTTATCCACACAAACACACGTGTGTGTATGTGTGTGTATGTATGTGTGTGTGTGTGTTTGTTTGTTTGTTTCTTCTTGGAGAGAAACTAGAAGAATTCTTAAGGATGAAGTAACCATCCTAAAGTTGATTCCAAGGTGAATTGAGGTGTTCATGTTCTTCAATGATGCTATAAGCTTCCTTAATTGATACCCACCTAAGGTAACTGATGATTTTCAGTTTAGTATTATGATTCATGGTGGAATTAAGTGAGTTTTGATATATTAGTATGTTAGTTATGTTTGATAAACATAGATGTTATTGGCATGATTTTAAGTTTAATCATGTTGTAGTAATAAGGATGTTATGGGTAGAAATCCATGGTTACATTATGTTAATCATGATTTTAAGATGTTGATATCTATAAGGGGGTGTTTGGCACAAGGCCAAATTAGTGTCTAAGATGGTCAAATTGGATATAAGTCACGTGCTACTGATGTTACAACATATATTGATGATATTAGAATGATATTAAGGTGTTTAGATGGTCTCGGATTGCTTAAAAGTGGCCGAGGAAGGCCTAAGCCAAATCAAGGTGAGTAACAGTTTAGTAGTAGCTCGTTTTGCGAGTATTTCATGTTTAGCGCATGTGTTAGTTTATGTTTATGTTTTAGTAGATGTTTTAGACCATATACATGTTGTGTTTTAGTAGTATAGTTCGATTATAGTCCGATATGGTGTATCATATAAGTGCAGAAAAAATGCAGGTTTTAGTCCAGGTCTGATGCAACATCGATAGGGGATATGGCGTATCTATGGATACGGTGTATCTATGGATACGACATACCCATAATAGGGATACAACGTATCAAATGATATTTTGAAGATTGGTAGGAATATGGTGTATCAAATGATATGGCTTATCTGATCCCAGGATATATGGTAGGGATACGGCGTATCCCAGATAGGTGATACGGTGTATCTGTAACACACGGTAATTTTCCAACCAATATTTTAATAATAAATGTTAATATATTATTACTTAACAGTTAAACTAAGCATACATAAGCTTACATAACTATTTCGGGAAGCTAACCCGCACACTATAGCTTACAGTAAATCACTACATTGCTAAATTTTTATCAGAAAATGCAAATAAGTTATTTTCTGACATTTACTGTGATTTAAAAATTTAAAACGAGATGTTATCTCGTTTCTTCTGAAAAACTAACACCCCACGCGTACCGACACTGCAGTAGTGGCAGATTAAATTTATAATTAATCCCCGGAGTCGATAATTTATAAGCTTAATAAATTGTATTTTTCATGTAGATGGTGTTTTAATAATGTAATTAATTAGACGTTGACAAGTCAATTTTGTATATTTGTTGGTATATTATTTGATTATACGTAGTTACTTGTAATTACTTAAATTTTATTTATAAGAATCTTAAAAGATTAAAAAAGAATGTCTAAAATGATTTATACATAGTATAGATACAAGTGTCACAAACCTCATCGATACAATATTAACCTTGTCGATCGAGTTACCTTGTTGGGCAAACTTAAGAATTTTGCTATATGGGTTCAAATTTATTCATGATCTTTTTGGAAATACAAGTATAAGAATAACGTGATATTCTCTTCCAAGCTGCCTCAATAGAACTAATCTTTGACGACATAAATTTCCCTGATCATTGCTCTTTAATAACCTTAGAAAAGTTTATATTTACTGAATTTGACCATCTATGTAATGCTTTATAACTCATCTTGTAATTTGTTTCTAACTCTCTATTAGCTTTAATCAAACTACCGCTGAAAAAACAATGTACATTAGAGCATTCACAATTATAGAATTTTTAAAAGGTTCATAAATTTATCTAATTATTACTATAATTTAGAAAGCTTTTGATTTTATAAACTTTTTTGCACTTCATATAACCCATTTCAAGTTTAAAAAATGCTAAACAATTACAAATACATTAAATTATGAAAAGGTTTATGATTTTAGACATTTTAATTCCAGATAGACATGAAACATAAAGCCACTATGGGTATGTTTGGCGCAATGGGCTGAGACTTGGGCTAGGGCTTTTATTATAAGCCGAAGTTGAAATTTGTATTTTTTAGACTTGTTTGGCAAATGGGCTGGGGCTGGGGCTTATTATTGCAAAATTACTAAAAATGACACAATTAAATGAATTTTATGGTATATGTTAGATATTTTTTTTTGGTAAATATGTAATTTATGGTTAATAAGCTTCGGGCTAAAATTTTTAACCCCTTTTATGAGGCTGAGGCTTATAGAGACTTATGACTTCATAAACCCGCATGACAAACAAGACTTATTTTATAAGCCGACTTATTTTAAAAGCCCAAGCCCGAATAAGCCCACTCGAAACGCACCCTATAACTAAAGCAAAATATAAAAGTTTTCATTTGTTTTAATTTTTTTTAAACTCTCATTTTGGATGCCCGTACGTCATTAATTAGATAGAATAATTAAGTGCTCGCAAACAAAAGTTTTGGGCATCTGCATGCATTAAAAGTAAGATGTTGATGTCGATCTAAGGAAACCTAGCACGAAACTTCATATTAAGCTCATGTTGACTTTTTCCTTTTAGTGGCATGTGTAGTATGTTGTCATGTTTCCTTTTACATTAATGGAACTTTATTGTGTACTATGGATACAGTCATCTTTTTGGGCCTAAAAACATAAAACAATAGGTATTAATGATGCTCCTATCTCATGTGATCATCTAACGTTGATAAATAGATATTTATTGCAGAACGTACTAGCTATTGGCTGAATAAGGTTGGTGGTAGTACTAAAATAATTATATTGTGCTGTTAACTAATACTTTAGGGCTTAAGCCGATGCTAAAGACAACTATAAATATTGTGGTCATATCCCGTCACGTGTAACATTGGCTTTCTCTTTTTAAAATTACATACAAGCATAAGTTACTAATAACTTAACCGCAATCATAACAAAAAACATACCTTACAAAAACTAATAAAAAAAATACACACACAAAAGAGAATGAAAATTTCGGTTGCCAAGCCAACCATAATTTTGAAAAGATAGAAGGTGATCGGTCACCAATTTGGTTGAGCTAATAGGAAAAACTCGATCATCTACTCGGTTAGTTCAAGGACAACCTTACCATTAGCTTAAAAAGAGTTTAACATGTTACCTATATATAAAATTAAGGGTAATAAAACTGATAGGTTAGAGAACAAGTCCAAATTAGTTGGACTATAGACTTGTAGCTAAAAATATGAATCTACTTTCATATTTTATTCGATTACATGAGCTAAAATGTGTTGTATATATTATAAACTTTCTAAAAACTATTTAATATGACATTTTGATAATGCGTCACTTTCTTAGATAGTGACACATGTCACGTTATTATGTATGACATGTCACTAAATTATATATATTTAATACTTTTTGAAAGTTTTTAACCTTAGTTTAGACCATTTGATAACTCCCATACACCCGCAGAACATAAAGAAAAATACAATACTTAAACAAGTTTTTATTTAATTTAATTGCTAACTTTAACAAAAATAATAAAGAAAAAAGTTGTATCCATAAATCAAACATCCAAACATTTCTAATTATCCACTTTTATCCGGCCTTCTCATTCCCATCTAAAGTCTAAACCCCATAAAAAAGCCCATATTCTAAACCCCATAAAAAAGCCCATATTAAAGCCCATTTATCCACTTGTATAGTTGTATTTTATAAATCACAACTTTATAAAATGGAATGAAAGGTAACTCAGCAGGCTTGGCTAGTTTAACATGGTAACATTGAATTACTACTCCTTGATGCTCAATTTGTAGCATATTCAGGTCTAAGTACCCAAGTTTATGTAGCTTAATTCGGGAGGTATCATATGGTATGGTTTCTAGGTCTTGATCTTTTTACATAACATTTGGTAATATGAAATTTAATTTGGTTGATTTTTGCATAATAACAAAGTGAGAGTGATAGGTTGATAATTGATTTATTCATTGTGTATATTTATATTTATTCATTAATTGTATATATTTATATTGAGCATTGTAGAACAATATTAGAGAAACCAAAGCAACTAGAGACTAGAATTAACTGTGAAAATGATGTAACGCCAAAATAGACTTAAGTAAAGAATCCCATAGCTCATAAACAATACGTAGAAAATTACCCAATACTAAGGGTGCGTTTAGTTGGGGGAAAACACCCTTATTTTTCACAAAATGTTTTGATGAAAACAAGGAAAATAGAGATCGCGTTCAAATTATCATTTTTTAACAAAATGTTTTGCAAAACACAAAATCCCCTATTCCTAATTTAACAAGGAAAATTAGAAAACAAATTTTAGTTGTTTTCCTTGTTTTCCTTTGTAACCCCCAACCCTCCCTCCCCTTCTTCAAAATAGAAAATACAAATACCAACTAAACTCATTTTCTATATTTTCAAGTGTTTTATGGAGATAAATTTCCCATCCAAATTTTTACAAAATTAGAGATAGAAAACAAAGGAATTTTTTCTCCAACTAAAAGCACCCTAACATTTCCTACCGAAATGTCCTCTATTCACCTACAATTGATGAGGAAGGAATTACAACAGTTTACGAGCAGTGGGTAAAAAAGTTTCACCCACTCATCCTTTTTTCAACCAAAAGATAAACCTTACATCACATAGGACTTCAAGACTAAAAGTCAAAGGTTTATTGATAATGGAATGTCTGAAATCTAAACAATGAACCAAGCACTATATTTTTTTTCTGAGAAGTAAACATTGGGTAAAAGTTAACCTAAGCTTGGTAAAAACTGACACAAATAATAAAAGGAAAATTCAGTTATCGAAGCCTTTACGACGTAAGCACGTTTTTCCCTTTACGGCGTAACCACTAAGACGCTTTAACAAACGCTTATTCGAGATCTCTTAGGCGTAATGAGAAACATTCCTTTACGCCGTAGAGAAAACTAAAGACAAACATAAATAAAAGCCGTAGCTTCTACGATGTAACCGAGAAATAGGCTTTATGCCGTAGAGATAGCAGGATCACATTTCCTTGATTCAAGTCCTCTTGCCATTGATCCAAGTTCTCCGTGTACTCCTCAGATAACTCCTCGATCTGGGCCTCATCATTCCTCTTCACTTTAAAAGAACTCGTCCTCGAGTTTTCATTATCAACTTCATCCCTGAAGTGAAACTCATAAATGTCGGAAATATTGAGATTCTTTTAAATACTCATGGTATTTTGTAAATCTTGTAAGGACCATATTTCCTTTGTTGAAGCTTACTATTAGTACCTACCGAAAAACGCTCTGTTATAAGAAACATCATAACTTCATCACCTTACTTGAACAACTTGACTAGGCGATATATATCCACAGCAGCCTTGTACTTAGCATTCGACTTACCAATTTTAGAGCAAACAACTACATAAGTAGCTTGTACCTCTTCCACCATCTTATTTGCTTGAACATTCTTCCTTTTCGGCGCATCAACCAAATCCACCACTCGATTTGGCTGATCCATGAACACTCAACCGGTGGCGGAGACAGTAGGGGAGTAGCGTGGGCACGTTCCCCTAACAAAAAATTGCAGTATAATTGTTTTTTTTTTTTAATATTTGGTTATTTTTGTAATTTGCCTCCTTAACGAATCGATTTATAGTCTAGTTTCTAAAGATTATCAAAGTTTGTCCCTCGGCCATAACTTTCAGGCCACTCAACACCTTTCAATATTCTTTGTCGATTTTTTTTTTGGTCAAATTCTTTGTCGATTTTAAGACATGCATGCATGCTTCATACATATTCATGCTCGTCCATTCCAACGTACTGGAACGTTTACAACACTTTAAGTCGATGCGAAACATATTTTGGTATAAAGGACTCGTATCCATACATAACTTGAATTTTAATTCAAAAATAAGTTTCCAAATAAAAATGATTCAACCATGTATAATGCATGATTTATCTACCTTAGTTTGGTAATACACTTATATTGTATGTTACAATAGATTAAGGTACATAGAATATTTTAACTTTTGGGAACTATAAAAGGGGATTCACTTCTTTCATATATGGAATTATGAAACCAAACAACTAAACATTCTTCAATCTCTTTCAGCTCATCGTCTACTCACATGTTTTTAATAGAGATGTTTTACACCAAATACCGAAACCAACTTGTAGTAATTCTCAACATGTGTACTTTTTTTCTAGTGTAAAGATGATAAACATTGATGCGGTTCAAGCTGTGACTAATAACGGTGCGGCTCTTCCTATATTTGTTTCCTACCGGTTTCTCTTTTCTACTGCATTAACTTGTGACTCGGTATTTCATGGGGAAGGCGTTTTATTGTTGCATTGTTTGAATGATTTTCATGTTGGAACGTACGTTGAGCATACCAAATTCAAAAAATAAATCAATTTCTCTATACATTCAAGGTTTTTTTTTTTTTTTTTTTTTTTTTTTTTTTTTTTTTTTTTTTTTTTTTTTTTTTAAGTATTTTGAAATAGGGGATAATTTATTCGTTTAGAACATAGAAATGTTTCTTATAGCAACCGGGTTCTGACTCATAGTCGATGTAAACGATGTTCTTTCTACAGAAGTATACAATGTTCATACTAAATGACAAAATTCATAACTTATATGTACGTTGCAAGTCAAGAGACAACGACCTCGGAGGTACATAAGTTGCCAATCGTTGTCATTGTCTTTTGACTTGCAGCGGACATATAAGTTATCAATTTTGACATTTAGTATGAACATTGTATACTTCTGTAGAAAGAATATCGTTTACATCGACTTTGGAGGGGTTAGAACCGGTTGCTACAAGAAACGTTTATGTTAAATGAATAAATTATCCCCTATTTCAAACTAGGGACCCGTTGGTGACATACTTGAGCCGATGGGTCTCAACCAAGAAAGCTTGTGGCAACGAGCCCGACATAGGGCCAGGTTCTATGATGTATATAGATCAAGAAACTTAACCGAAGGTGTTTAAGGACAATGAGAAGTTACGGGCGCCTTCGTTGATCCAAAGAAGGATGAAGATTTTTGGTGTTGAATACATGTAAAAACCTGATTGCTACATGTATATGTGTGTTTTATATTCCTAATCAGTCAAGATTTAGCTATTGGCGAGATAAACTAAATCATAAAAACATACATTAAAAAACATCATGTAAATGTTTCAACCAAAGAGGGTGATCAATTTATAGGTTGTGCTCCTCAACATTTATAATCTTTTGTTTCTACACATGCTTTATGTTTCACCTATATTATCAATTTGGGCTCTTCTTGATCTCTTATAATAATTTATCTTTTGCCATAAATAAAAATCTAACACATGGCCCAAAACGTTCAAAAGCAGAAGCATCGTAGGACTTAAATGATGAAAAAAAAATTGTACTAAATATTGTAGTTTATAAATGTTTAAGGTTGGAAGAGTTGATATAATAAAAGAAAAACAATCAAATTATACTAACTCATCCAACCATGGCTCAATCATTCAAAACTAGAAGCATTGTAAGAGCAGATTGAATAAGTATTTGTAACTACAAGACTTTATAGCAGCTGGTTCTGAAACATTTGTTCTTCATTAGACGATGTGGGACAAACATGTATACTATTTTAGCTCCTTTTACTTGTTGATGGCAGATGTAAATTCAAACAACACAATTTCAATTTTTTTCTATCTGCGTTGTAACATAAGAAAGTTCGATAATCACTCGTTTGAAACTAGTGGTGAGCATTTTTGAGTTTGGCTCGGTTTTTGGCTAAACCCGAAACCGAACAGATAAGTTACACTTCGTGCTTAACACGAAGCATTGTAGGAAGAACATAGAGGCTTTCATATCAATATCAACAACAACAACGAAAGAGAGCATAGACGCTCTTCGTTATTACGAGATGTATATAAACAAATAAGTTACATTTCGTGCTTAACACTGTCAAACTCGAGCTTCGACCGAGTATACATCCTCATGCTCGAGCTCAGCGATGAAAGCGATACTCAAAATATATTAATAAAGGTTTACATTACTCTACTCGATATATTTGAGCTCGTTTCGACTCGGAGAAAACCTAGACTTTTCCAACTGAATATGATAAAGCCTATAAAACGACGACCCACTATCATTTCTTCTATGTAAATATACCTGTACAATAAGGATAAAAATGTAAAAATATGTGACTTCGATCGATTATGCTCGCGAGCTTTTCGAGATATATTTTGATACTCGAGCTCGACTCAAAAGCATACTCGATTAGCTCAAGCTCGACTCGGTTTACATCGAGTCGATTTCGAGTATTTTGCGAGTCAATCTCGAGTATTTTGCGAGTCAATCTCGAGTAACTTGCGAGTTGCCTCGTCTTGTTTATGCCCCTACTCGTGCTTATTGAAAATGACCGTGTGAATTTGTGATGATGAAGACCGTAAACCAAACTACTAATCTTCACCTTTTGTCAATACCTTCCAAAGGTAAATAGATCAATATTTACGGATGGCTCGAAGATATTGACTTTGACATAAAAAAATGTAGTGACAAAAAGTTGGAATGGAGAATTGTAGATTATAAATGTTAGAGAAAAATGGTGCGGACATAGTCGGGGACGGAGCTGGGGTTTCCCGCGGGTGTCCGGGAACTTTATGGATTTTTTGATGTAGTGTTAATTTTTGAAAAAAATACTTATTTTTCTTAAATGCATCTTAGATGTACCCGGTCTTTCGAAATGTTATTCCAATATTACGGTTTAAAAGATTTTGTGCACCCATCATATTTGATTCCGGCTCCGTCCCTAAACATAGGGCAGTAAAAGAAAAAAGAAACTAGTTGTACCATGTCCCCAACATTTTCCCCAAACATTCAAAACTAGCAGAATTGTTCTTTGCCGAAGCTCTTTATGCATTCAATATCTTGTTTTTGCCTAAACGAAAGTTAATATCCGCACATACGTGTGAAAATGGCATAACTTTGTGACACTTGCTATAGGGGGTTTGATACTCACATCATTTTTTTTATACATACACTACACTGTACAATACTTTAATGCATACTATACAAAACAGTAATGCACAATTGTGGTGTATGTATAAAAAAAAAATTGTGTGAATATCAACACCCTTGCTATAGTGAAGTTTTAAGAAATTTGGTAATATTAAACATCGTTAAGTCTGCAACTACGCTAAAAGATTGTGTAAAACGATAATGTTTGTTTTTGTGAAAGTTCTTCGACCACAAAGCAAAAAATAGGTATTGCGATAGCTGTTTAAACCGAGTTTTTTGTTTGACCATAGTATTTTTAAAATTTATTTAAGAAAACATGGTACTTGCAAATTTATTTAACAAAAGATAGTACTTTTACATAAACTATGATTTTTATAAAAACCAACAAACTAAAAGCACCACACGGCGCATATAAACAAACTAAACCAGATTCATCCCGTAAGTTCTTTGTGACTCTGACTGTGCGGTCAAGCTCTTAGAAACAAACTAAACCAGGTTACCCACACAAATCTTGTTATATAATTTTTTTCATTGTGGGTGAAATGAAAAGTTAGGGGTAGAAAAATGTTGCAACCGTAGAAACCCATTTGGGCTGGTTACTTTCTTTCATTGTGCTCTAGTAATTAACAATGGTTAATGAACTTGGACCATGTACAAAAACTGATCGATATCAAGGAAAAGAAACAAGGTTCGAATCAGCGCACAAACTGAACATATGATATCGATTATCGAACATTAGAAACATTTCTATTACATTAAATACAAATCATTACAACATTACTGCTATAATCCTAACCAATATAACTCTAAATAAACATTTCAAAACAACACTACACTTTGCTGAGCTACTCAAGCTCCCTTGGAAAATTTGCTCGCGCGACTCAGTTACAAACAATTGTACAATTGAAGAAGCATAATACAGTACAATCAAAACTCAATACTCTACATAGCCTTTTCTACTCGTCTTATTATCAAACACTTTTACTCCTCTATCGATCATATTCCTTTGCTACAATCAGGAATCCGGACCTTATGCCCTTGGTTTCCGTTCAATGCAACCTCCCCAAAACTATAAGTCCAGATGACTGACCGCTCAATTAAAGTCACAAAGAACTTACGGGATGAACATGGTTTAGATTGTTTGTATGCGCCATGTGGTGCTTTTAGTTGTATGCGCCATTTGGTGCTTTTAGTTTGTTTGCTTTTGTAAAAATCATAGTTTATATAAAAGTACTATCTTTTGACCAAATAAATTTGAAAGTACCATATATTGTTAAATAAATTTAAAAAGGACTATAGTCAAACAAAAAACTCGTTTAGACTTTAAACCAATACATGACTCTATAGCGGCTCATGAAATTCGAAAACCAAACTACTAATCTTCACCTTTTGTGAATACCTTCCAAAGGTAAATGGATCAATATTTACTGATGGCTCGAAGATATTTACTTTGACATAAAAAAAAAGTAGTGACAAAAAGTTGGATCATTGAAATGTTTGACTAAGTTATGAAGGCTTGGTCAAAGCTCAAGCTCACAAGCTTACCAAGTGTCATGTTCAATAATTTCAAAGGTTTTAAAGATATCATGTCAAGGCTTTAATTATGTACTAGCTCCGTCCCATATTAATTTTCCTGTTTTAACTTTTTAAATATTTATTTTTCAACTTTGACCTTAAATATTTTTGTTTGTGTAATATAATGTTTAATAAAAATTTTACCAATGAAAAATACATTTAAAACTCAATCTATTTATATATTTTGCATCAAATATTATATAATACAATTAAAAATATTTAAGGTTAAAGTTGGAAATAAAAGACCTAAAAAAATCAAAGTGGATAGTTAATATGAGACGGAAGGAGTATATCACATGTTTAAAAGGTTTCATTCAAGTGTCAAGTTCGAGATGGTAATTGCAATGTCAATGATGAATTGAATGTTGTAATTTGTTAAGATAGTTTTACTAGTCCCTTGTAGTCTCTCAAATGTAATTTTATGGAGTTCAACATTCAAGGTTCACAAACTTAAATAATTTGTCAATCTTAAACATCTACTTGAAATTTGTAATTTGAACGTTTCTTATATAGATAACTGTAGATAACTGTACATTAAATACAATGCCCAAAAAATGTGTAAAACTAAACATTTGTAATTTGAACGTTTCTTATATAGATAACTGTAGTTTGAAAATGTCAAAGCTTATTTAGAATGAATGATTTTTCCAACAAAGAGGGTATGGTCAATTTATAGCTTGTGCTCTTCATTACACGATGTGGGACAAACATGTAATACTTTTACTTGTTGATAGTTGATGTAAATTCAAACAGCACTCGTTTTTATTGACCATATTAGTGTTTGATCAAAAGTGTTACAAAATAATCTTCTACTATAAGCTATAGGCTCGATTAATATATATACATTTGTACTCTTGATTATGTCTTTGTCAAAGACCGAGTGTGATTTTTCTTTTTGCAGCATGAATTAATCTAATTCCTTACAAAACTCATTGGTTCATGTGGTAACTGTTTAGGAAATAAAATCATTTGTGTTGTGGAATTGATGATATGTCAAGAGTTCATGTTGTTTTTTAACTGAATGGTGATGTATAAGCGTTCAACTCAAATGGTGGCATTCAATGTTGAGTTAGTCGTGTCGCTACTTATGGATTTGTTCTCGCTTGGCTAATGTGATCAAGTGGATCTGCATAAGTTCTATGGTGTGAAGTACTGTTTAATTAAAGTGTATCTACAATGATCAGTGATGGATTCAAGTCGCGAATCGTATCATACAAAATCGTTACAACGAAAAGTTTAATCTCAAGACTGGCCATGGGATTCAAACTTTAACATTTAACTGTTACTCCTTGGTTTTAGTCCTATTCTTATAAGGATCTATCTTAATGTTCCGGTGTATATTCTTAAACTTTGTCGAAGATGTTATGCAATCAATATCTTGTTTTTGCCTAAAAAGAAAGTTAATATCGGAACATATGTGCGAAAATGGCATAACTTTGTGACACTTGATATAATGAAGTTTTAAACAATTTGTTAATCTTAAACATCTTTAAGTCTGCAACTACGCTGAAAAATTGTGTAAAACTATCATGTTCGTTTTTGTGAAAGTTCTTCAACCACAAAGCAAAAAATGTGTATTGCGACAGCTTTTTAAACCACTACATGACCATAGCGGCTCATGACATTCACTGATGTCTCTGAGAATATTACTTTTATGTAAAACGATATAGTGACAAAAAGCTTGAACATAGAATTGTAGTTTATAAATGTTAGAGAAAAATGGTGGCAACCTGGTACATTAAAAGAAAAACAAACTAGTTAGTATTGGAGATAATCCCGCATATAATTAGCTTATTTTATTACCTTGTATATTGCCTACATTTATGTTGTAACTTGTATATATACTTTTATCATTTATCAATAATATTTAATGGGAACATTTATCCCATCCTCACAGTTAATTATACCATGTCACCAACATTTTCCCCAAACATTCAAAACTAGAAGAATTGTTGGACTGAAATGAATATGTTTCCTAACAAGAAAGTGTAGGTGATCACTTTATATCATTTTCTCCTCACCATTTATTCTTCACCAAACGATGTGGGACTAACAAGTATACTCTTTTAGTTCCTAAGTTTTCAGTGAGATAAGTTGCCATACATTTAATGAGAATTGCTATCTTAGTGAGAATAGTGGAGGTATATCTCTACTACGGAGTATATATTTAACCGAAAACACATTTTGCTTAAAACTTTGTCAAAGTGAGAAATGTTAGGTTACCATAACACCCTTTCACAATTTGCCTAATGAATGGTTTTAACTTTCTAAAGTTAAAATGCTTTACTATTTTTTTCAACAGTTAGAATTAATAAGTGTTTTTAATGTTATGTTGCTAGTTGGTTATGTTGTTGGTATCCATAGTGTGTTTCTTTCATTTTAGTATTTGTGTGATGAGGTATGAGGAAATGAGGAGGTGGTATTTAAGGTAAGATGGTGAATGTGTGTGATGAAATTGTATGTGACATGTGAAATGCAAAAAAGCCGATGTTGGACAGATGGATACTTATGCAATATACATCATTTTGCAAGTCAATATGTTCAAGAAACTTTAACCATGTTACAGTTAGCCATAAGTCTGTATATTTTGTCTGCTCTATAATTTGGTGAAAATAGTAAAAAAAAATAGTAGATTGTAAGACTAGAAGCTATAATAGACAAAGTCATCAAGTTAGGAAATTAATTTCTCTTTCAAAAAATGATGTTGGTGTGGAAAGGTGGCTCACTAAACTAAACATGTAAATGTTAGTGAGACACATTTCAAAACCAACATCTTATATACAAAGTAGCTTATCAAAATTATATTGTATCACTAAGAATCATATTTTATCGATGTGGGATTATGCTTTGACACTATAAATTTGAATTCTTCTAATTTTGCATAAATTCACTGAATAAATTATGGATACATAGGCCATACAAGATTGAAATGCAGCATGATATGATATCATTGGCGTAGCTTTCAAATGCTCTTAAAAACGTACAAGTTTACGGTTCTCTACCAAGAGAAATGAGTTGATCTTTTGTAGGATTATTGATGATATATGATCTTACATAGGATATAGATCTTACCATAAGATCCCGATCATCTAATCCTACATTTCTCAAATTAATATTTAAATAAAGAAACTATAACTAATGTGTTTTGTTAAAGTGGAATAATTAAACAAGCACTAATATCCATAAGTGTCATATATAAGCGTAAAATATATAGATATTTAGACTAGAAAGTTCATCGTCTTGAATCACCATTAGATAAATTATTATTCTAAACCCATGTGAGTTTCATTTCCGTTATGTTATGACTTTTTAAACTCTTCTTCGTCATAAATTTGTTATATTATCAATTTTAAATACGATTATTAGACGTATAAGACATTTAACATTTTAGTAATATCTTTCGATCTCAATCTAATTTTACGATTCTGGTTTGCAAAGATAAGAACTACTCATAATAATATTTCATTCTTAACAACCTTGATCCATGATAACAACGGATTTATGTGTAAAGAATGGCAAAACATGCCACCATCGCTAAAGAGTTTATGACAGTAGGATGATGTTTCAAAGTCTCACTTGAAACAAGTGTATTATCAATTTATCATGAGTTTAAAAGATGTGCCTAAATTCTTTAGCTGTAAAAAAGTCGAACCAATTAGATAAGAAAAATGTTGTAAATCTTTTGCTATAAGCTTCATCCTAATAGAACTACTTGCACAATTAATTTAAAAATTACCAGTTAACCATCATTATAGCAAGAAATACACTCCTAATCTCTTATCTTAAAAAATATAATTTTGAGTAAAAAAAGAAGGGGTACAAATTGTCATATAATTTTGATCCAATAAATCACCGCAGCTTTTTTGATGTTTCAAACTTTCAGCATTGGGTAATTTCTACACTTGAGTGACATATTAACAAGTTATTGACTAAACTTGGAGCATTCGCAATGCAAGCATCGACAAAAACTTGACACTATCTGAAAATGTCATTTATCTTACTTTTTGCATTGTATGAATGGCGCTGAAAAGATTTATACACAAGGTCGTAACAAACTATTTTGGCAAAAGCTTTGCCATTTTTTAAAGCATATTTTCATTTCTAACTTGATGTATAAAAAGCTTTTGATAATGACTCTTTACATTGGAGCAAACTTTAACAATAACTTTTTAATTTATGAAATCTAGTTAAATTTATGGAGTAACTTTTTGCATTGTAGATATTATGCTTTAGAAGTAAAAAATCATGTATAAAATAATGGTGATGGTTATTATCATCAAAGTGTGAATGGTTATCGATATAAGGTCATCTACAATCTGATGATTTGGCATAGTTCAAAGAAAAGGATTACACGCCACCTCATTATCTAATATCATTGTGGAGCCCGTTGGTGTGAAAGGAGTTCTTATCTGTTTGCACTTCATTCAAACGTTTGTGATGGGCCTTTAATATCATACTCATTATTTGCAAAAGAGAACAATTATATTAAAATGAGGTGTTCATATATGGATATATAAAGTATAAACTATACGAGCAATTAACACCAGTTCTAACAAAGAATTTAGATCATCATATAAATATTGTTTCTTTTAATTGGATTAAACTCAATAACTAAAGGATAAGATTTATGTTTTATGAAAATAAAATTATTTAATTATTTTATAATCCGAATGTATTCGTTGTAATTAAATTATTCTATATGGTAAATTCTAAGTGAGTAGAAGTAAATTCTAAGTATTTTACAAATCTAAAAAAATATTAAATTTAATGGTGATGTGGAAATGTATTAAATTGTGTAGAGTTCAATGCATTGTGAGAAACTTGTATAAAATAATGAGATGATGAGATGGCGGTGATGTGCCACTATATTAAATCATGTATTACACTCTCCATTGGAGATGCCCTAAGGAAGTATATATCGATACTTTAAACGTAACTCTTAAAATCGATGTTTATTTAATTTCTTTAAATATTAACCAATTTTGAATCTTTGCACAAACCTGAAATAATGTTTAAATTTGGATGGCTTTTACGATTAAGGGTGCGTTTCTTTTAGGCAGGGGCGGATCTATGTATAACAAAGTGATTCTCAGGCACCACCTTAGAAATGAGATCATTTTGAAACTCTACATTGAGAAAAATAAAAAATAAGACCTGCCTTAGAATGAGATGAGGAACCACTTTAGAATCTAAATAAAAAGAAAGTAAGACAAAAAAAGGGTCCTACTATTGGAATCCTCCCTATGATTTGACATCATAGGGAATATTCCTTTCGTCCCCCTTTTTTTTCAGTACAACACAGTTTTTTGTCAGTTTCTGTTCCGTATTTCTGACAGTTTTAAGCGTTTGGCTTATTAAACTTTATATTTACAGTTCCGCATTTTCAGGTTTATAGTTTTTTGATAAAAAAAAAAAAAAAAAAAAAAAAAAAAAAAAAAAAAAAACTAAACTAAGGGGGTCCTAATAAAAAACTAGGGGGTCCTAATAACTCAACCCCAAAAAAAACCACCAAGGAAACAAAAGAAAACATTGATTTGACTCATGCATTAACAGAGGTTATGAGCTTATTGTTTTAAGTGAGGAAGATGACCCATTTTATTTTTTAGTACTCTACTTTTTTCAACTTTTCATTTAGACCTTTATAGTTTATAATTTATTAAATCAGCTGATTACTTAAAGTTTACCTATTTTATAAAAAGCCAAAACTACACGTATACCCCAAGAACCAATTTTTAAAATATTTTAAAATGTCCACTATTTTTATATGTCATTAAGTGGTAAGCTGGTGGCCATGTATAATCATGCTACAAAATTCAATAATTCACAACGAAAAAAGTTCAAGGTATATTCAGAATTCAGTGTTAATCTTACAAAGATATTCATGTATTATATCAACGTAAATATTAAAGGAAAATAAATAATTCGTGTTAGTAGTTTTTCGAAAATGACATGCAAGATAGAATTAGTATTTCACGACACAAGCATGAATTATTATAATGTATAGAAGCTAAGAGGACTTGGTTGTTAACGTTTTGGCTATTACCGGTAATGAAACTCGTTAAATTGTATCCGTTGTGTTAAATTGTATCTGAACCGACCTGACCCGACCTGATGCATAAATGCAATAGCCTTTTTTTGGCGTAGAATCAAAGAACTACCTTAGTTTCTCCGCTGGCCCTGCCACTGGTTTGAGGGGTTTTAGGTGAGTTTAGGATTTAAAAAAATCAAACCTTTGGTTGAATTATAGGGAGTATGATTCGGATATCTAATACCAAATGTGAGTGTTTTATAAAAGTATAAGAGGATCGTAGATTTTGTGAAAAGTAGTGGAACCCACGAGGATTACTCTATTTCTCTTTCTTATTTTATATTTTAAAATAACACTTTTAATAATAATTTTATTATAAAAATTATAAAAATAATTATTAATTTTTTCTCTCCTTATTTAATTTAAAACCAAATTAAAATCAAAATTCTAAACCCGTCTACAAACCATACGGGCCTTAATATAAATTTTGAGCTTGAAACACACATGAAGCTTGGTGGTCAATAACATAATATTTTGGTGGTTTTTTTCTAAATATAATGCAACAATGTATTAGTCTAAGTAGTTTTACTTTCTTTCTTGCAAAGATCTAATTATTTAATTGGGTAGCTGTTTTCACCTACTATTTATAAAGGTGGAGGGTTATGGCGAGGCATTTTTTCATCGCCACTTTAGTTTCACATCATTTTTTCTCTTATCTAAAGTTTTTTTTTTCAACTTTTCTTTAACCATTGCAATACTTTCTTTCTCTTTCTTTATTTTTTTTCTTCTTATTTTCTATCATTTAAAAATACCCTTAAAACACAAATACTCACCACACAACAATCATTAATATCACTCTCTCTGATGTAAACACCTTTCTCTCTCTTGATTTTAGTTCGGGACTCGAACCCCGCTAGGGAATATTTTTTAGTGCTTGCATGTTTTCCTAAAGAGATGGTGAGAGTTTTCATGAGGAAAAGAGTGTTTCCCTTGCTTTTCCTTGATGTGCACCCTCTACACTAAATGAGAAATATGATTGGTTAAGAGGGTTATCATTGTAACTCAACATTACTTTTTTGCTTATCTGTTATTTAACAACCTGAAAAACATTTTTCCATAACCAAGTAAGGAACTGTTCCAACTTCCAAGTGTTATCGTAACTTTTACAAAGCGATCCGGTGCAACACTATTTTAAAAAATCGATTACTTTATATTTACTCAGGTAGTTTAGCGGTAAATTGCTTGTAATTATCATCATTATTTGTGACATAGTCACAAAAACCTTCTCAAAAACAGCTTTGCCCGAGTTGAGTCTAATTACATACACAAACTCGTATATTAGTCGGTCAAAATGTCAGAAACCATGTCTACGGATAAAAAAGAATAACTTAACCCAAACCGCCCAATAGTTTAGTGGGCTTTATATTGGAATCGTAGCTCAATTTTAAAGCCCATATTAGATTTGATTAGATGGCCTGATGAGCAAGAAATAATCAACCTTGAAATAAACAAGAAAAAACAAAAATTTGTTGGGCAAGAAAGAAATCAAGAAAGCAGTGACAATGGAAGCATACCTCTCAAAACACTCGGACGAAATCCAAAAAGATGTCCTTTTAAATGCTAGACAAAATTGCTACAAGGTAGTACTATTTTTATAACATAACAACATGTCTTATTTGTCTTAGACACTCGAGTAGGGGCGTGACTGTCTACATCCCGTCTGTCCTGCGGGGTTGGGTCGCAAAAACAGGACATGCGGGATATAGACGGACATTTTAATTTAGAAATCCCTTTAAACTCGAGTAGAGGCGTGACTGTCTACATAGTGTCAGTCCTGTTTCTGCGGGGTTGGGTCGCAAAAACAGGACATACAAGATGTACACAGTCATGTTTAGTTTAGAAATCCCTTTAAACTCCGGTAGAGGCGTGACTGTCTACATCTGTTTTTAGCGGGATTGGGTATTGTTGTTGTTATTTGGTTTGTGATTGTAGTATTTTAATTGAATTTGTTGGTAGGCACGAGACTCGTTTTACGCGTGTTTAGAGAAAAATGGAAACAAGAAAGCAACTGAAGTGGCGAGTGTCGGATTGTTGTATCCTGTTGAATGCAAGAAAACTAGAGAGCTTTATGATAATACTTGTCGACGTACTTGGGTAACTTTCTATTTTATACCCTTTTCAATTTTTTAACTTGTTGAATTGATGTTTAAGTATTTTTTAGGTGAAGTAATGTAGATTGAATTTATTTGGGGGTGTTTGTTTACGCTTATTTATGGCCTTATGAGCTTATTTAATTTCCGTTATGTTTCATTACCTCCATTTTTTGGCTTATTTTGGGACCTATGGGGTTAAATTAGTTTATCATGTTATAATAAACTTAAATTAGCCTACAAGTTTAAAAAGAAGCCGAAAAAGTTGAGTTTATGATATATAAGCCGAAAACAGATAAGCCCATAAGCCCATAAATACGCTTAAACAAACATCCCCTTAGTTTGTTGAAAGTGTTTATTTTTGTGTTGCAATTTGATGTGGCGGATAAGCGGTTTTGAGGGCATTTGGGAATGGTTAGTTAAACTAGCTATCGAGTTTTGTGTGAGTGAAATAGTGTGTTTGGAAGAAGGGGGTGTTTGGGATTGCTATTTCAAACAGATTACGCGTTTGCAAAACTTGTTATTTGATTTTGCCGTACTTGGGTAATTTTATATAAACCTATTTACCCCCTTTTTAATGTTTTTGTGATTGCTGATTCGAATTAGTTATGGTAGTTGATATACCTTTGTAACTAAACACATTGTAGGGAGCACATTATTAGATGATTAGTTGTATTAATTAGGGGGTGTTATGGACTTATGGATTGGGTATAAACACTGGTTTTATCGGCTTATGGTGTTTGTTTTTATACAGTGAATAAGACGTTTGTGGGGTGTTTTGAATTGGTTATGCAAGTTGGTTATCTGGTTTATTTGGGAATGTTAGTTTAAGGTGTTTAGGATTGCTTATTTTGAACTGTTTATCTGCTTGTGAGTACTAATTTGTTTATATTTGGTGATTATGTGCTCTAAAATAAGCGGATAAGCTGTTTATACAAATACTTCCGGATATCAGACAATCTGGGAGTGATATTAGCAGTTCGGAGAACATAACTAAAAACTGCTTATTCACACAACTTAGTTTAAATTTCAAAAAAACAATAAGCAGTGTTAAAAATTATGGAACTGAAATTTTTTATTATCTGTTTTCATCCTATTCAGATACTCGAAATTGGGTATCAATTTAAGCAGTTTTAAGGAGCAATCATGTACACCCCCATAATGTTGATTTGATATCTGCCAATTCACTATGTTATGAAACGCGTTAAGCTGATCTTGAAACACAGTGTTGATTGATTTGATTATGTTGCAGGTGAAGCATTTTGATAGGCAGTACTGTGCAAAGAAGAAAAGGCTTCTGGATGACAATGAAGCAAGGAGAGGTCCCATAACGCTTCCAGCTACCATTCCGAAATCCACTTAATGATCGTATGTTTCATTATGTTTTAATGCTGGATATAATTAGGCTGTGTTTGAATTTGGATATTGATGAATCGTGATACTGGTATAGTGTTTGAATAACTAGCCTTACTAGTTTCTAATGGTTACTTGAAACCCTCGAAAGCTTGCTTTTGTGATGTCCTGTATAAATTGCGACTATTCTTTTATAGCCCAAAATCCAAGTGGAAGCTAGTTGTGCACCCAAAGTAGTCGTTACGTATATTCTTTGATGTCGTTAGTTCGAGTTCGTCTATTAATAGCATTAAGTGTTAAAGTGAACCATTTTCGGAAACTGATATAGTTTCTTAGCTGGTGCAGTGACTGTTTATAAATATCCGATAGATTATTTCAAGATATGGCATGGTGTGTACAAATTATCTTGGTGGAGATGCCGATATTCATAGGATAGTTTGAATTTCGGCATCCTTATTAGTTAGGCTGATGGTGGCTTTGTGAAATATGGGTTCTACTGAACTTAATTGATATCAGTAGTTAATTAGAGTCTGAAACATGGTAGCCTTGCTCTTTTTACTTGTGCACATTATGGTGAAATCACTCAAATTTCATTAATCTTCCTCCTTCTACTTAATGAATACTCACCCTTGATATGAACGCCTAAAATCCGTTTTTTGCTTCCATCTTGCAAGTCTTTTATACTTGTTGTGCAGAGTTCAGCTATGTTACCACTCATCTGATATAAGGGGGTGTTTGGATTTACGTATTAGAACTAAGTGTATAATACCTTATCGATTTCAGTATTATTATTTGGATAACATAACTAGTTTCACAAATCATCATTATCATTACAACTCCTTAACAGATTACGATTGTTCAATATAAGGATATTCAAATAACTAGTAACCGAGTTATTACATGGGTTTGGTAGGGAGTGGTGTGTTCGTGTGTTGCTAGCTAGAAAATGGGACATTGCCATTTGTTTAGTTTAAAACTTGATTTACACAGTGGGAGACTTCTTCGTGCCCAACTTTATTAAAGTATTTTCTGTACTGTCCAAATAATGTTATTTCTATCTGATTGTCCTAAAAATGGAGCCGACATTATTTATATGTACTAAAGTCGGATTCTATTATAAGACTTCCGAAACAACTGCAGTGATAAGTAAAATGTTGAATGACGCAGATTCTGTATGTGTGACTTCTCTGTGAACTAATATTGTTATCAGGTGTGTGACTGTCAATTCTGATACCACTCTTTGATTTACCAAATTTTACAGGTAGTTTCACATACTTTAAGGACTTCCAAGTATCAGAATTCAAAAGGCTTCAAAGATAAGAAATTAGAATCTACTAGCTGTTTGACTCATGTAAAGTGGTGGTCGAGTTATGACATTGAAAAACCAAGTTGGCTGAGCTAGAAAAGTTAACACAGACTTATGTTTTGTTTACTTTTGTGCAAAATCGTATATTTCGTGCAACAGTTGTACGTAATGTTGAAAAAATGAAGTTTCACTTATGTAGTTGTTTCTTCACATTATCTAAGGTTACATTATTATTACCTTGCCTACATGTAATTTCTGGGAATGAAAATGAGAAAAGCCTGGTGGTAATATAAGTTTCGGGGAAATAAGTTTATTTGAACATCATATTACCCATAATTCCTTAATCACCATGAAATGTTCCAAGGCACTTAACCTCTTTACAAGAGGTCTATGGTTCAAATCTCACTAAATATACATTTGGGGTAGCCGAAGAAAGTGTCGGAAACGGTCATGGAGATACCTCAGCTAGGCCGCCTACACATAATTAAGTTAAATTTTTACTGCCTACAAGTACATGTATAGAGAAGATCTTATTCATTTTATCCCTTTACAATACCCATCATTAATCAAATTACACTCAAATTGTAATTTCATGCAGACAATAAGAACCATGTACAAATCAAGTTAAATCACTTTATTAGTTAACGAAGCAGTTTTAAGGATCATAATTAGTACATTTAGAGTTTAGAGATCATTTTCGACTAACTTAACTATACCAACAATTGGATATAGTTGTGAATGAAGAAAAAGCATATTTAGAATCTTTTTTTTTTGGTCAAGTGCTGCAATTCATCTATTTATCACACGTAAATTTTGTGATTAGATATTTGGTTTTGAAGAAACTTCGCAAAAGAAGTGAACTGGTACTTTCTTTGACTGACTATTAAATCATTCGAAAAATTATTTTTCACATTAAATTATCAACTACCACGGTTTATAAATAAATAATTTTTACTAAGATTATTACATTTACAATTAGATTTTAACCATCACATAAATAATAACTTACACCATGTTTTTACTACATTAGGCCTGGTGTTATGGTGCAATTGCTTCACCTTCACACGTTAAGGCCATGACAGCCAAAATCTTTCGCACACGAAGGAGGGAAATAGGAGTCATTTAGGTGGTTTGCACCAAGGTTGTCTGGATCGGAATCCTATCTAGAATCGTTTTTGGCTTAACAAGATCATAATATTAGGATTGGATCGGGATCATAAGATCCTATAAAAATGTATATATTTTTGTATAAGCGTTCTAATTTTGTACTTTATATATTTCTAGATAATATCTATATCTATATCTATACTACTTTATAATACATTTAGGCCTTCTAAAATTAGAAGGCTTAAAAATTCAGACTTTTTTACTTGCTTATTATGAAAAAAATTAAAAAAAAATAAGATAAGGAGCTCCAATCATTGAGTGACATGTGTCACTTCTCTAACTAAAAAATAACAAAAAGGGAGGAGCTCTAACAAACTAAAATAAAGAGCTCCAATAATGGGGTGACACATGTCACTTCCTAACTAATTAATCACCTTTATTTTTAAATTTAAATATCTTTTAATCCGTTTAATTTTTTTATGATCTAATTTCACCATATTTTTTAAAATTTTGTGCTCTTTAATTCAACATCCATTTTGATATATTTTTATGAGTTTTCTTTAGTAGTCGGGAAGAAGCGGAGTTGAAAAGAGAGAAATTTACTTGAATTAGACGTAAAAATGAAAAATATTTGTTCGCTACAAAATAGTCATCGGGTACCCGCCGCCGCATTGCGCGGATACCCTTCTAGTGTTATATTATAAACGAATCTAAAAGGATATAAAATAAAAAATTATATGTTAAAGTACCGTAGTAGTAGAACATTAAAAAATATGAGCTTTTAGTAGAATCGGATCGTTTACGATCCTACGATCCTGTGTGCGATCCTACGATCCTACGATCCTACACCGATCTTGCTCCACTTGAGATAAAAACATGGGCTTGTAGTAGGATTGGATCGTTTACGATACTGCGTGCGATCCTATGATCCTACACTGGTCCTGATTAAATTAAGATCCTACTACGATCTTGCCCCTTTTTTATATTTAGGATAGTACGATCCTACGATCAGGATCGCGATTTTGACAACCTTGGTTTACACCACCTAATGAACAAAAAGGAAAAGGGGAGGTGGTGTGGTGTATATTTTGATGTTTTTCAGTAAGGGTGTCAAAAAAACCCAACCCGAGTTAACAAAATATTTTCAATCCGATAACCAACCCGATTAAGCCTGAATACCAAATAGGGTTGGTTATCGGATTGAAAATGTTTTGTTAACTCGGGTTCGGGCCGACCCAATTGACCCGAATAAGATTTATTTTATTTTATTTTATTATTTTATTTTTTTATTTTTTTTTAAGGCTAAAACACATATTAATACCCGAACTTAACAAACTAGATCATCTAGTACCTTGAACTTTTTAGAATGTAGAATGGTACCTTAAACTTGACAAAATGAAATTTCTGCTACCATATACTAATCAACTCAAAAATTAATTATGTTTTCTGTCTAAAAATCAGCTTAGTAAAGTTTTCTGTGATAAATAATTTATAATAAAACTTTGGCTAGGTAATTATTTTTTCCTATAGTCTAATTATCTTTTATTTAAAAAAAAATTAAAATAGTATTTAAATTGATTATTTAGAATATAAAAAATTATATATGTAGCAACAATTTCTAAAAAAAATTTAACGCGCTACCTTTAATATATATTTAATTATTAAATGTTTGTTTCAAATATTTTTTAGATCAACTTATAACTAACTATATAAGTGTTATTGTAATTTTTAATTTAACATATGCATATGAATAAATAAATAGTTAAATTGTTATGGTCTTAAAATTATTTGAAACAAACATTTAGTATGTGTAATACATAAATCTATATATCAAAAGTAGTGCGGTAATTCATATTCTATAAAGTACTATTTAACATATATATTTATTCTTAATAACTAAATATAATACTATAATAATTAAAAAGAAAAATCAAATTAACTAATTTTTTTAAAAAAATAATTAATTATCTAAATTTAACTACAATCATCAATATAACATTAGGGCATGTTTAGGATAAATTGAAAAATAAATATTATTGAGTAAATTTAGTATAGGATGGTAGTAATTTTAATTTGTGAGGTACTATTTTGCATTTTTAAAAGTTCAAGGTACTAAATAATCCAGTCCGTCAAGTTCAGGGAACTAATATGTGTTTTGGCCTTTTATCTATTATCTATTTGAACGAGTACAAATAAACAATTTTATTACATTTTACTAATATCCGGATCGATCCGAACCAGAACGAACTCGATCCTAATGGACCTGATCCGAATTGACCATAACTTGACTAACCCGACCTGATTAAGGTGCTGTTTGTTTATTCAGAGGCTCTGAATCTGAACCGCATATCTGAATCTGAATTTGAGGCGTAAATGTATGAATTTGAATCGAAAATCTTGTTAAAGTAAGGTGTTGTGTCATTTGCTTGCTCGTACAATTTTTTTTTTTTTTTTTTTTTGGTTATTTTGTGTCAACAGAGGCATTAAGACACCCCTATCAAGTCTAGACCATTAAGATGTAACTGCCTCTGACCGCATCTGAACGGAAAAAAAAACAAACGGTCTGAACGCCCAAAATGTCTGACTGATTAAGAGGTTTGGCTCGTTAAGAGGCATTAAGAGGCTGTTAAGGCATTCTTAAAAAAAAAAAAAAAAAAAAAAAAAAAAAAACTCCACCTAACACTCCTATTTGTGAGTGTTTGTGCGGGGTATTATGTTTGTATAAAGTTGTCATGGGCATTATGCGGTGTAATAATGTTGTCATGGGCATTATGCTGACTTGGTCAATGTTGAGCCAGCGTTATCATACCATTCATGAGGCGTTAGGCTCGACATTGATGGAAGCGTTGCCATGGCAACATGACGTTGAAGAAGGATTTAATTAAAAAAAATAATGCATGTACGCCCCTTTAACGGCTAGTGATGTTTGAATTCAGAAACCTGTGGTTAAGCGGCTAGTTAGGTAAAAAAAAATCAAAACCTTCTATAACTACCTACATTTACATATTATTTTTTCACACTTTCCATACATTTAACCCAAATCACAATTTCAATACAAATTTTCTTCCCAAAACCATGGCTTGTAATCTCGCACACACCGTTGAAGAAGTCAATGACGGCGTTCAGAAACTGATTGACAACTTATAATCTCCCACACACCATAGCTTGTAATCTTCCACACACCGTCGAAGAAGTCGTATGTTATTTTCGTATCGTGTCGTATTGTATTTTGTAACTTTTTTAAAATTTCGTATTGTAATATTTATGTTATATTTTTGTAATATATATGTTATGTTTTATTCTCGTAACTTTTTCTATAGCCGTGTTAGGTGGTTGGAAGTTTTGTGTTTAGAATTGAAAGCTCGTTTGGTATTTTTATGTTTATTAACATAATTTTAGCTTGTTTATTGAATGAATTATTAATTTAGAGGTTGAATTTGTAATTTTAATTTATTAAAAAAAAGTGGGGCCCAAAATGTGATGTTGAGCTGATTTTATTATAATAAATATTTTTTTTGTGTTAATATTGAAATGTTAAAGCTAATGTGACGCTGATGTAACATATTTTTATTTCACAACCTGAGTTATTACACTTTATGCTCTAAGATGAAAGTAAAAAAAGTTGACCATTAAAACCAACATTGAGATTTTAATCCAAAATTCCAAACACAAAAAAAGTAAATTCGATCAAGCACACTGGCTTCAAAAAAAAACACTTCCATACTTCCAAACACTTTAACTAAATATCTTTCTTTTCTTTTTTTCTTTTTCTTAAAAAAAATATCTTTCTTTAGAAAAACCAACACTATAAAAACCTGAAAAATAAAAGTAATAAAATTCAACAAAATTAACCCTAAAAAAAACAAATAATCAATCAAACCCTAGCTGACACTCCGCCTACAAAACCCCCAAATTCCTTCAATTTTTATAAAATTATAAAAATTAAACCCTCAATTCCATCAATTTAACCTTTCAATTTCAATAAAGTTTCAATCTTGATCATCAATGGAAGACGATGATGAATTCGGAGATCTTTATACTGACGTCCTTCAGCCTCTTCAGATGACGTCATCATCACAACCGCCGCCGGTGAATGATCGTCCGGTCGATCTTGATGATCGGATTGCTAGTGACGATGAAGAGATCTTGTATGGCTCTAAAAATAATACAATTAATAATTTAAATATAAATTTAAATAAATTAGATGAAAATAAGTTATTGACAGAAAAGGTGACGTCAGAGGCTAGGGTTTCTAAAAATAGTAAGATTGAAAAAGATGAGATTTTGGATGAGGAGGAGGAGAATTTTGGGATTGAGGAAGGTGGAGGGGAAGTGGGGGGTGATGATGAGTTTACGATACCGGGGTTGTCGAATTCTGGGGCGGGCGGCGCGGGTGGGGGAGGTGAGGAATGGGATGATGAGGATAGTGATAGTGAAGATGATTTGCAAATAGTGTTGAATGATGATAATGTGGGGATGGGGATGATGGGGGTGGATGGCGGGATGGAAGGAATGGACGACGAAGATGGGGATAATTTGGTGATTGTGACGGGGGACGGTGATGCCGCGCAGATGGAGGAGATGGGAGATTGGGGTGAAGGCGGAGAAGGTGGGGAGGAGAGGAAGGAGGGTGCGAGTGAAGTGGGGAGAGGGGAGGGTATGGGTGGTGCGGGTGCGGTTGGGGGTGGTGGGATGAAGATTGCGTTTGGCGGGAGTCATGGGTATCATCCGTTTCATTCTCAGTTTAAGGTCAGTGGGGTGATCTTCGATTGTAAATTGCTGTACGTACGTATAAAAGATTGGAAATTTATAGTTGCGAGGATTATGTTGTATTGATGCTTATTATTGATCAATGAAAATATATTAATGGAAATTTTCTTTTTGCGTTATAAGTTATAGTAATGTCTAAGTTTGAATCTGATGAAATTGTTTGCGCCCCATTGAGATGCATGTCGACGGTTTCCAAAGACACTGAATTCCACGTGGTTGATGGCTATAGTAAAATGGAAGCAACAAAAGTCCGCTTTTGAGCATTTTAACTTCTAAAACACGGTCATATTTTACATTGTCGTCAGACTTCATAGGACAGGGACTATCTTTTTGAACCCGTTTAGCTTCTATAGCTTTTTGCTTTTGATATAATTACTAAAAAATAGTTTTCATCATCCAGTTATTTCCTTTTGTTTGCGTGACTTGCCTCGTGTTAAATAAAAATAAAATTAGCTTAACAGTTAAAGGATGATATCATTAGAAATAATTATATCGACCATCAGTCATGAACATTGCATAATGGATATCATATATTTTGTTCGTTAACAATAGTTGAGTATTATGTCGCATGCTTACCTATTTTGACATTATCAACAACCTCTTGATTATAGTTTTCTTCTAAAAATATGTGTAGTATGTGAGACCTGGTGCTGCACCTATGCCTGGAGCAGGTCCTGTACCACCTGGAGGAGCCCCAGGCCAAATTCGTCCACCTGGAAATACGTTACCTTTTGCTGGTCGAGGTAGAGGTGATTGGCGACCAGCCGGAATAAAGAGTGGTCCTCCAATGCAGAAAAATTTTCAAGGTTACGGAATGCAGGGTTGGGGAAACGGAGCAGGACGTGGGTTTGGCAGTGGACTGGATTTTACACTACCATCACATAAGTAATGACTATATACCACTATCATCTCTTAGTTGGATTGGTTTTGAGTAAATATGAACCTTTTAGATTAAGATCTAGTGCATATAATTATATCTGAGTTAAATCTAAATCTTTTTCTTCGTATTTTTTATGACTTAATGACAATACTTGTTGAATTGTGAATATTACTAGAAATGAGTAGTCAGAAGGAATCAATGGTTGTGGACCAGTTTAGTGAATGCTAGTGTTTTCAAAAAATAATTTCTTTATGTAAATGTAAATTATCTAAAAAGAGTAAAGCAATTCACCAATTTGACATTGAATTCTGCGGTGTTGTTATCCTGATTAAGCATCTGTTGCGCATATCCATATTCGTGAAGGTTTTCACAATGTAATTGTCTGTGCATAGAAATAAGTCAGTAGTATGTTGGGTCAAAGATCTATCGCTGATGCTCTACAGGGAAGACAGTGATTAAGTGAATGGCCGGGTTTTCAAATCTCACAATTTGCACTTAGAGTTGCCTTTATTTGAAAGCAAACCATCTCAAGGTGGCCTACTGGTAAGGTGGCACGCTGGGTAAAACATCTTGAGATGGCGAGGGAAAATTCCGGAAATGGCCACAGGAATATCGGTTAGGCTGCTACACCAGAGCCAAAAAGGCTTGACTTTCCCCATGTAGCTTAAACAGGGATTCCTCTCCGTTTTCCCGTTTTTGCTTTCTATTTGATATGACTCGTCATGAGTCTGTTAATTATATGTATTGTATTTAAGGTAGCAAATTAACGAGGTTTGATGTTATTTTATAGTACAAGATTGTACCCTGTCTTAGTTTACAGAAAGTAGTTGTATAAATACCAAATGAATAACAGAAACCTTAACAAGATAAAATTAAGGAAATGTCTAGACCCAATTAATCTCACGAATATCTTTTAACTTTTGTTAATGGACGAACATGCACATTTATATGGAGTCTTTCTGGAGAAAACGTTTCACCTTTTCGGACAACCCAAAAACGGGGGAGTGCTGCAATCTTTTGGCATAGAGAGCATAGCTGAGTAAGCAATGATGTTCTTTTGACTTGGGTTGTCTAGGATTTTTTTTGAATGGTTGAGGAAGTTTTTTCTTAAGCAATATGTCTATGAGGGAGACATCGTTCTTTTCCAATGTCCGAATACTTTCTTGATTAGCAGAGGACCACACTACATGAGCTACTTTGATTCATTCTATCTTCTCTTAAGTGCTGTCTAATGTTTTTCATTCACGTTACCGACCAATGCAGTTTATATGCTCACACGAGAGATCTGTTATGTTATGATTTTAAGATCAGGGTTCTGGAGGTTTAACAGTGCTATATGAGTGCTTCATGTTTTCAGATTCTATTATGTGAATAACTGAAACTCTGAATTTTAAGTTTTTATTATAAATTCTGACTTATGTTTTCTTTTTAGGACTATATTTGAAGTTGACATTGATGGCTTTGATGAAAAACCATGGAGACTCCAAGGTATTGATATATCAGATTTTTTCAACTTTGGAATGAATGAGGAAAGCTGGAAAGATTATTGCAAACAGCTGGTAAGTACTACTAAACTGTTGTGCCCGTGTATATTTTGTAGAAATCTGTAGTCACAAAAGGTCATTTATAAATATTGCTTTTTTTTTTTTGTTTGTAGGAACAACATCGACTGGAGGGTACAATGCAAAGCAAAATTCGTGTCTATGAAAGTGGGAGGACTGAACAGGTATGCAATGCTTCTGTGACATGCAATTCCTGACTCATGATACCGAAGATAATTAAACAATATGTCTGTTGTTTCTTTAGGAGTATGATCCAGATCTCCCGCCAGAGCTTGCAGCAGCAGCAGGTCATGACATCCCATCAGACAATCGTAACACTGGTATAATTGATGTGCAAAATGACTTAACAAAGGGATCTGCTCGTGCTCGGATGCAACTGGTATGGACTAATACTGTTTTGGTTTTTTATTGAAGGCCCTTAGATGTAGAGATTTTTACCTTGACGGAACAAAATTTGGAAGTCCAGCTAATTGATTATTATGGAAAATACAGCCAACTGGAAAAGCAATACAGGTGGAAACTGGTTTTGGTGAACGACTTCCATCCATTGATACACGACCACCACGAATGCGTGATTCGGATGCTATTATTGAGGTGAGTGGTTAATTTTAGTATTCAGTTTATATATCCATTGGCGCATAACCGACTTAAAAGCCTCAAACGTGTAGCTGATGTTATCTTCGTCAACAGATTGTCTTGCAGAGATCTCCAGAGGAAGAATCTGTTCCAGGAAATGATGGCGATGAGCATCTTGAAGATGCTCCCTCAAAAGAAAATCACGGAGAAGGGCTTGAGATGGAAGATGATATTGGATCAGAAGATGACCATTTTGATAAACAGCAAGCTTATAATGGTAGGAAGAGAGAGGTCTCTGGAAGAAGAGCACCTTTCATCGGTTCTGTGCCTCATGTGGCAGCTACAGGCGATAGGGTATCACATTTCTCTGAAACAGAAGCAGAAGGGCATACTGATTCAAGAGACAGGACATCTTCTTACCGTGGCAAGAAGCATAATTCTCCTCGCAGTCACGTTGAAAGGTATGGTTTTGCATAAAGTGGCTTTTACTTAAACAAGGATATCATCATAAACAACTATTGGACTCTCTTGCTAGTAGCAATTTTTCTCTTACTCTTTTCTAGCTATAGTTTTGAAACTAGGTTAGGTTTCTATCTGTTTCAGATTTTAACCAACTCTCCTAATTGTTCTTTATGTTATTGTAGGCCAGTGAAGAGAACAGCAGCTGAAAGATCACCTCGTCCGACTGATAGTGGAACTCAGCAGGATAAGAAGTTTGTTGATAATCAAAAAGAAGAATCAACTGAAAGTGTTGGGCGTAAGCAGAGTACCTCTTCATCTCCTCGGGCACTTGGCAGTGCTGAGGATAGAAGTTTTGACCAAACTGATGCCGCTAATGACGGTCTTGTAGATATTGATGGAAACTCAGGATTGGAAAAGGAGGATGATGATACTTTCAAAGACGAAAAACGAAGACGGACATCGAAAAAACCAAAGCTAATCGCTCGATCAGAGCATGCTTCTGTTGAAAGAGGTGAAGACAGAGAGGATTCAAAGGCAGGAAGAAGTAGTGAAAACAGTAAAGCAAGATCAGGAAGCAGTCGAGATCAGCAGAACATGCGAGATAGTATGGAGCAGGAAGTTGTGCAAGCTGGAGGTTCAATGCGCAGTGGAAACTTTAGGAGACCAACCAATGAAGATGAGCGTGCTGTTCGAAGCAGAGGCCGCGATGAGAAACAAGATAGGGAAAGGCACCAAATGGCGATGAAGGGGATGGAAGATCCATATTCTCATAGAAAGTGGGATCCAAATCAGGGGTACCGGTCTCATGTCAAATCTGAAAATTTTGATAGAAAAAAGGGGAGAGAATCCGAAGTATTATGGCATGAAGAGATGAGAAAAAGAAGCCATGACGAGGAAATGATGTCTAGACACCGTCTTAAGGTCAGAGAAAACGAAAGAATTGACAAAAATGAACATCGCTCAAGGAAAGCATTAGAAAATGGTGGTTGGAAGGGTGATTATGATAGAGAAATGATACCCCAACAGAAGAGGGAGGGTATGCACAGCAAAAGACTAGTTGAGGATGTGCATGTTAGGAGAGCGGACCGTTCTGAAAGAGAGGAAGCTTTGCATGTTCATAGAGAAAGTACCAGCAGGCGCAAACGAGAAAGAGATGATAATTTGGAACTGCATAAGAGAGATGAGCAAGCAAGACTAAGAGAAGATGACCAGCACTCTTTCAGGTACAAAGAAGAGGCTCGTTTGCAGAGAGATAAGGTAGAGAGACAAAGGGAACGGGATGAGTGGAAAGAACGAGATGGACACAGAGGAGCAGGGAGTGGCCGGGCAGTGGAAGACAAAGCTTGGGTCGGCCATTCTAGAATGAAGGAAGATTATAGAAGTTTAGAAAAAGAGTATCAATTTAAAGACCCGGGTCGGGAGCAGCTAAGTAGAAAAGATAGAGTTGAAAATGAAAGTGTTTCCAGGCATCGAGGTCGTGAGGATGCGTATGCACATGGAAATAAGCTTAATAATGAAGAGAGAATATCAAGACATGAAAGGGGATATACTGGTAGTGATCGTAATGTTAGTGCTAAAGATATGCATGCGCATCAGGAGAAGAAGCACAAAGAAAGCCTTAGGAAGGGTAAAGAAACTGATGGCAGTACTCACAACTCTTTGCCTACTTCAAGAAGGAATCGAGAAGATCATAGCAGCCAGAGAAGTGAGCGGGTACGTAAATCACTGGACACCGTACTATAACCTACTTTTTAGAAAGAAAAATAAGCCTCAATATTAAGTTCAGCTACCACAACTCAATCTGATACTTTAGAAAATATAAAAGCACCTTATGTTAGCCACTAATTGGTAGTCCCGGACTGTGGGAAGCCAACAATCTGTGGTCAGGATTCCTGACAAACAGGTTTTACTGCGTCTATTTTTAGCACACAAATGTATGAGATGGAGAGAGAAAGAGGGATAGATGAAGCTTAATTGATAGTTTCATCTATGTATCGTTGCTTAAAGATTATTCCTTAGTTACATGCTTTTAAGATGGCTCAGTTATTCTAAGTTTTATAAAGGGATGACTTAGGGTGAGGCCGTTAAAGCTGCATTAACTAGTTCACATGTATTTATTATAAAATAACGATTTAATGATGTGATATAGTTTAAATGTAAATATGTAATAGACATACATATAAAAGATTGAATGAATGTTACTAATTAAGTTGCGACTCTGGTTGTTAATAATGTTGTGAATTACTAAATCTGAAATCTTAATGTTTTTAGAGTGTTGACAGAGCAAATGCCATAAGTTGCTTCATGGACGTGAATTTGAAATTACTTTACGTCTCCCTGTACTACTAGGCGACTTATACAATGTTATTATATTCAACCGTTATTGTTTAGCCTGTCAGATTATATTTTAAACTTTAGTTCCACCAGCTACGCCATTAAAAGTGAAAGTTCAGTCTTCTTTTTTTTTGTTTACTAACCGAGCACATAAAGTCTTGACAGTTGAAATATCCGTGAAAGGACAAGTTATTTACTTTTTACCGTGAGCATCTTGTGCTGTCCTGCTTATCGCGCTATATTCTACATCTATATCTATCTTATATGTGAAAGGATTAGTTATTCACTTTTTGCCATGTAACGGAGCGTGCCTTATATCTCTTGCTGTTATATTAATAATTGCATCTACCTCTTTAGTTGCTCCCTATGTGCTTCCCCAGTTTACATCATCACTGTCTCATTTGATCATGTCACATTCATGACATTGTTTCACTGTGCTTCTTAGCTCTTAGTTTTGTAGATATTGCCTGTTACTTCCGTTGTTTCCCGAACGGGTCCATGTTCTTTCACTTTGTGATTGCTTGTTAGTGATAGTCAGGAATGTATAATATTTGCTTTCTGTAGAATGTTAGATTATTTATGACATTACATAAATAGTTATTCAATGAAAGGTTGAGCTTACGAAAAATGCTGATGCATGATTGCTACGAAATCCAATAGGAGAATAGCCTAAGTGCATAAAAAAGATGAACATCGTTTGTTTTTATGTCTCACTGTTAACTCAAGTATTTCATATACTGTCAACAATATAAGAAACTTTAGATAGCCATCATGTGAGATATTTCCAGCTTATTGCCATGCATACAACTTCCAAGTATATATTTTTGCAGTCCTGATATTTAGATGATAAAAGTGGACAAATACAACATGTTAGTTAACCTGCCGCGTTTATTGTTGATGTGGTACAGCAAATAAAGGTAAAACAGAATTCCTGGTTATTCTTTTCTTTGGCATTTGCAGAAGTTAAAGTTATGATCCTTTAAAGGAATTCCATGCTATGCAGACCTTTTATAATTTTTACGTGCTGATTTGTGTCCTGATTGCTGTTATATTCTCTTCAAAAAGATTTTGTTTGGTGCCAGCATATTTGAGTTAGTTTTTTTGGTGACCCTGCTAGCAGGGACGAAGCTAGGACCAAATATGACCGGGTGCATAAAAATTTTTAAACCGTAATACTGGAAACACATTTGGAAGGACCGGGTGCATTTAAGATGCATTTAGGAAAAATCGGTGTTTTTTCAAAAATTAACACTACATCGAAAAATTCTATGGGGTTCCCGGGCACCCGCGGGAACCTAGCTCTGTCCCTGCCTGCTAGTCAACTTGTTTACCTGGCCAAAAATGACAATTTTGGACACATTTGCCCTAATGACAACTAACATAATAGGTCAATATGGTATTTACTATTTACAACCACAAATATGCATGCCTAGTAGCCTACATTCTGTTTACAAGGTCAAATGGTCGACCCCCTATTCTCATTTGCTCGGATATTATATTTGCCTTTGGTTTGATTAGGCGAGCTCAAGAGGAGCGGTTGAACAACGAAACAGTGAGCAAAACCCTGTGACACGACGATCTTCCAAAAAACACAAGGAAAACAATTCATCAGAGGATGAACAAGAAGACTCTAGGAAAGGGCGTTCAAAACTGGAAAGATGGACTAGCCACAAGGAAAAAGATTTCAGTCTCGGCATTAAAGCATCAGCCTCAGTTGATATAAAAGAAACAGATAGATATCAAGACAATGGGGCGCCCACAAAGCCTCAGGAAATAGCCGAGAGTCCAAAGCCCTTGGTAGAAGATGTGAAAACCGATGAACCGAAACCAGCAGAAGATAAACATCTGGACACATTTGAAAAGTTGAAGAAACGCAGTGAGCGGTTCAAACTTCCAATGCCAAGTGGGAAAGAAGTTTTGACTGTCAAAAAGGTTGAAAATGAACCAGCGCCTTTGGTTCAACCCGAACCCCTTCCCGATTCTGAGGTCAAGCCTGAACGTCCTGCTCGGAAACGGCGGTGGACCAGTGGCTAGCCATGTAAGAAGACCTGAAGCAAACTCGAATTTTCTGCATGGCTCGATCCGGTTTATGAACTTTGTAACAAGAATGTAGCCATTTTTTCTGTTCTTTTCCACTGTTTTTTATAAAGGTGTAATGTATATGCCATGCTGAAAATTGTAACGATATAGTAGCCACAGTTGGCACAAAAACATCTTATATCAAGTGACATTATTATAGACTTATAGTTGAGCTCTAGGTTTCTCCGACAGTGTGATTCGGAGAAAATCTACCTTACAGTTGCTGCAGCTGAAGGTTAGGATTGGTTTTCTATGAAGCATTTGAGGTCGAGTAGTCTAGCAAAAGAAAAAGACTCGAAAAAGCATATATGTACCATTTTTGTTACAATGTAGTTATGTTGTATATTATGATTGTGAAAAATATATCCATTGGATTTCATGACTCTGGTTGTTTGACTTGTGTTATTGCTGAGATGGATACTGATCACCGTCTGAAAACCGGACCGAAAATATTCGGTCCAAGTCGGTCCGGTCTGTTCCAACAAAGCATAATGGTCGGTTTTATGTAAGACCGGACAGGACTGGACCAAAGACCGAATATGAGGAAAATGGTGAACCGAGGACCGGATCAAAATATGTTTGGTTTGGTTTAGTTGCTCGGTTCAGTTCCTCAATTCGGTCTGATCTGGTCTCGTTAGTGGTCTATTATGCTTAGCACTAGTCACAAGTAAAGTATATGTGTACTAAAAATTTAAAATGCTAATTTCTAAGTTATTTAGGCTGTTGTTGATGAGCTTTTTTGGAGCGTTTGATGTTTAGCTTTTTATAAAACAAAGATAGTTTTACCAAACATAAGTCAGTAAACTATTTTATTCAATGATGCTTAATTAAAAAAAGTAGTTTATTCCTATCTAACTTCAACAAGTAAGCATAAATACGGTTTCTCGATCCGAATAGTTTCGAATTATTTATGTTCAAAACAAGTATATTAATAAGTCGATAAAGCAGACAAGCAACTACTTCGAAATTAAGGTGGTGTTTGAATGCAACTTAATTGACTTAATATGAAAAAACTTAATTCATTAAGTCATATAAAAAGTTGTTTGTTTTTCACTTAATCGAAATAAATGACTTAAAATAATAAGTGATAAAAGTGAGGTCCTCCACATTAAGTCATTTGTTAAACATGACTTAATGAAAAAATTAAACAAACAAGCCCTAAGTATATAGCAAATAGTCTTGAACATGGTTATTTAAACGAATTCTATGTAAGTCCACAACGGAATTTACAATGTATTTGGGTCGGTAGATGCACCACACAGCAAAGAAAACACAAAGAACTTCGTGATGCGAAAGTGCATAACGATCTTCGAAGAGATATTGTAAAGCATATATAGAACCTTAATCGCTAAATTGTATTTTTTTTTCAAATTTCGTATTTTTAATGTATCCTTATTTTTATTTTAAGAAATGTGTTGTTTATTTCAAGAAAAAAAAAATTGTGAGATTCGAGTGTGTTTTATAACTTGAGTGATGAGCGAATGTGTTTTTGGGCTAAGTTATATAAGTTATAATTTATAGGGTAAAAAGCTGATGTAACGATACCTCTTCCTATACCACAGGTCTATAACTCCCGATTGCAGATGGTGCTCTAATAGTAATGTGCACACTTTACTTATTATGCTCAGTTTTCAAGTGTTTTTAGTAAGGAAAAGTAAAAAATATGAAGTAAACATTTTTAGCTCAATTTTGAAAAGAAACATTTTACTTTGTGAAAAGTGAATATGAGGTTGTCTCACATCTAAGCTTACATGCGAAACCATAAAAAATCACTACAAAATACGTCATTTTGATTATTATTTTTTCAAAATTTTAGTAGTGGAACTAATATATGCATAGTGGAATGCATTTTAATGGTGAATTAAATCAAACTATTGTTCAATGTATAACTAATTTGTTAGTAAATGAAAACACCTAACAATATGATGTAGATTACGCATGTACCAACGTGAACCCAACATAAGTGATGTTGTGATGAAATTAAGGGAAAATACTAATATAGTGAAAGATATGATACAAATGGAGAAGATTTGATGTTTTTCATGTTAAAACGATGTATTTTTTGATAGTTTCGCATGTAAGCTTAGATGTGTGACAGCCCCATATTCACTATCCTCTTTTACTTTATAATCAATCAAATCACACTTTGTTTTTAAAGGAAAAGAAACATTTCTCTTTCTTAAAGGATATTCGAGAACACAACTTTTTTTTATTTCTTTTTATTTTCTTACTCGAGTGATACTCGAAAACAAAGTGTTAGGGTGTGTTTGGTAAAAGTAGGAGTAGTAGCAACAAGTAGTAGCACTGAGCTACAGTAGCTGTAAGTGCTGTTTTTTTTTCTTTCAAAAGAAAGTTTAGTAACGTAGTTGTATGTGTAGTCATAATGTGTAAAACAACTTCAAAATGCTCGACGCTCTTAAATGGTACTTCATAGAATGTTGGAAAAGGATCATTTCGATAGAAAAAGAAGATAAAAATGTTTGTTGTTTGACAAAAAAGCATTAAAAATCACACTCACCGCCCTTCACTTCTAAATGCTCGGCCCCAACCTTAAAGGTGACCCTGCGAACCACCTCCGGCGTGAGAGTAAGTATATGATATGTGTTGTAAGTAATGTAGAGTATGTGAAATACTGTGTTGAGTGAACATGCCATTGAAATGACTCGTCCAACCTATTTATAGATGAAGAAATAAGCTTGGAGAGTGTTTGCACACGTTTCGGAGATCATGGGGGCGTCCCATGATTTATGGTAACCGCTAGGGTTTCATCCCCACTCTCTTTGTCTTGGCGTGGAAGCTAAGGAGATAGTGGGAACGTGGGGGAAGACCAAGTCGATGTTCTCCTTTGTCTTGGTGCCTTCAAGAGAAGACTCCGAAGGGCATAGGCCTTCGGCTGGCGAATTCCCAACTGGTAACCATGTCAATGATGAATGATTTTACGCCACCAATGACTTATGAAGAAAGACTTGGGTCTTCGTAATGCAAATTTAACTGAGGTCGAAGGGGTGTCCTTCGACCTGATCGGAGGGTACGTCATCAAGCCCTCCAGTCGAAAGTGATATGTACGAACTAGAAATATTGCTTACGACTCAAAAATAAATACAAAACCTCCCCTCCGTCGCAAAATTGAACGAAGATGGAAAGTCGAGTAAATGTTGACCCGTAATTAATGCATGTACTTATCCTAACCACCCATATCTCCCGTAAAATCAAAACGTCCCTTCAAAATTTAAAAGGGGTTTGAAATCCGGAGGTTAGGTGATATCTTAGGATACGTGTAGGGCTAGGATATCAACATGTGAGAGGGTATATAAAATCAAAAATAGGAAAACCCTAACTCATTTTTATCCCACGCCCAAATTTTACACCTATTAATGTGCCCTCCGAGCGATCTTTCGAGCAAACAGGTAAAGCATTCCTTCGTATTTCTACGTTTTCAATACTTTATTGTCGCTTAGAAGTTCCATGTCTACCAATAAGAAGTTTGTAATCAAGCAACAAGGTTGCACCTTGACTAGGGAAGAGCTTAAAGCTTTCCTTACTGATTATCCTATTCCCAAAGAATACAAAATCATGTTACCCAGCAAAAATCAAGGTATTTTTTATGCCCCAAAGAACTATGTAGGCTTATACACCCATGCATTCACCACCTCTAACCTTAGGATACCATTGCATCCTCTGATTTTAGAACTCTTGCAGTACTACGAAGTACACATATCTAGGTTTAACCCTTTTGGCCTAGCCAAGCTCACAACATACATTGTAATGTGTAAACCCTATGTGTATTAACCGTCATTGACTGTGCTTAGAGGGTTTTTGAATCTGTACCCTGGAGGAGACTGGTTAACTTGGCAAAAAGGGGTGAACAGGATGTGCCCATTCTTATTGATAGGCCTTTTACGAATATCAAAAATTGGAAGGGAAAGTTCTTTTACATCCAAAATACCATTGTTCCTCCACAATACCCTGCTTTACTAAACCCAAAGTTTCAATATGATGAAAAGAGGTTTAATGATCCCTTGCCTTATACTGTGAGGAGGAATCCCATGTACCAGCGTCAAGCTCGTCATCCAGCTGATTGTCAAACATTCCCTGAGCCAATACTGTTTATGGCTGGTCTTGCTGAAAGCTGGGAGGGATCTCTGTTACATCCTGAGATTATTTGTTGTGGAGAAAGTATGTAAATTTTTAATTAAAATAAGATATAGGAACTTATCTTTCTGATATTTATCCTTTTTCTTCCTTTTTGCAGAAATGTCATTCAGGAATTTCGTTGTTGCTGGTGGTGCGAAAGAAGTCAACTTTATCCCGAAGGATCCCCAAGAGGCTAGCTATGGTGTGGGCTCTCCTTCGGTGTCTGTGAAAAATAATGATGTTGATGCTCAACCTATCAAGCCTGTGTCATCTACTCCTCCTTCGAAAGAAAAAGAGCCTATGGATGTCGAATACCAGCTAGTTGAGAATGTGGCAGACTCAGATGAGCCTGCCTCAGAGGAACAATTGGCTATCGTAGGACCCTCCGGCATTGGGGAGAGAGTTCGAAGCAGGAAAGGTACAAGCGCGAAGGCTGCTAAGTCTGCATCAAAGAGAAATCTTATCCTGCCCACTCCTCCCTTTCAAACTACCCGGCAGAAGAGTTCCTAGGGTAAGGCTGTGGTGTTTCCAGCCATCGAAGGGCCCAGCACGGATGATATTCATGGTAAGGTTTCTTCCCTGTTACAAAGAATTAGATGCAAATAATAACATACTAACAAGTTTATTTATGCTGCAGGACTCCTTGATACGAAGGAGCTTCCGTCCCCCCTAGCTTGTCATTTGCTTGTGGAGCGTGTGACCCCGCCCAGTTGGAAGGGGGTGATGGACAACATGTCTATGGAAAGGCTATGTGATCTTCATGACAAGAGCTATGTTAGACAGTGTATGTTGGATAATCAGCTCCACACCAGGACAAGGGAGCTTCTTCGTGCTGTCACCAAGGCTAGGAAAGAGATGGACGTCATGCTTGCCAGGGAGAAGGCTAGGGACAAGAAGTATGCAGACCTGCAAGCAAAGTGTGAAGAAGCTATGGAGGACTTCGACAAAATTCCATTGGTTCAAGATCTCAGAGCAGATGTGGAAAAGCTCAAGGGTCAGTTAGTTGCAAGCCAAGCTGAGTGCAGCAGGCTATCTCTCGAAGGCGCGAAGGTCATTGGATACAAAGAGCAAATATCCGTTCTTACATCCAAGTGTGGAGGCCTTGAAGAAGGGAGGGCGAAGCTAGTTGACCAGGAGATCAAGCTTAGGGAGAAGGTGGATGTGTTAGACCTTCGTTTAAAGATGCTCAAGAAGGATAGGGTTGATTTGGTGACCAAAGTCATCCCCTACATCGCCATGGAGCTCTACCATAGTGATGATGTGGGCATTATGATTGGGAAATTGGTGAATGCAGCCATATTTCATGGCAAATGTACCACTTTGGAGGAGGTGCTCGAGACAGGGAAACCAGTGAAGCTTGCAAATGTTCCATACTATAGAGCAACCCATGAGCAGGAATATGATGATGCAGGAAATGCCTTATCTACTGCAGAGTTCTCCTTCCTTGTTGAAGCGACGAAGGACCCAACGGCCTCTATTGAGGACCTTTTAGCCAAGAAGCCAAGGAAAGTCCAACCTGCCTCTCCTTCGAAGAGGACACCATCTCCCAAGGTTCCATCCCCAGGCTCTGCTAATCCAACCCATTCCAAAGTTTGATGAATGCTACCGTGTGGTAGTAATTTGATCCCCAAGGTGGTATGTACCATGTTTCAAACAATATGTCTGTGTCTCTTTCCAGGCTATATGCCTGATGAAACAATTTACATTTTATGTATGTGGTAAAGGCCTTGAACTAAGACAATATCTTGCTTGTTTGATCGTTAAGGCTACGGCCTGTTGGACTAGTTAAACTAGTCGTAAATGAATATCTACATCAAGGCTACTAGGGCCTGTATTTTGCTATCTTTGATTCTTCTCTTTACGTTTCATTTGCACGTAAATTTTTTACAACCTAAGGCCTATGGTAGATGCATAGCCTCATTGTGTGTAATTACTTCACCAAGAATATAGCAATCGTATAATTTAATTGCTGACAGAGGGTTGCGACCCACTCCATCTTTAATCCTTTGGGTAGCGAAAGGCTTGAAATACCTTAAGACCACGTAAGAAAGTTAATGTGAAGTTGAGGTGGATGTGAAGCATATGAGCAAGACGTATTGTTAGTCTTTGTACATCCCTTCGACATTAAAACTTATAAAACGACTTGGTGGACAAATCTTTGTTGTATTGAACGAAATAAGAGATTTGAGGGAAATGTGTTATATCATTAAGTGGGTAGGGAGGATTACATCATTTTAAGAAATGAATACTAGACGCCTACCATTAATGCTTCTTTCCCCAAGTGAGAAGAATGCAAATACATTGATTGAAAGCAAATTAAAAATGTCCTTAGACATTGTAAGTTTCATATGTAAAACTCACGAAGGGTAGTGCCATTCCAAGTTCTATTAATAGCGTCTCCATCAAGGGTTTCCAAGTTGTAAGCTCCGTTGCCATATACTTCCTTAACTACGTAGGGTGCTTCCCATGTAGGCCCTAGTTTACCCTGGTACTCAGCTTTACTTGCGCTGTTGAGTCGGAGGACGTATTCTCCTGGCATGAATGTCGAAGGCCGAACCATGCTGTTGTAGTACTTTTCAATCTTTTGTTTATGGATAGCCTCCCTGATCGAGGCTATTTCCCTTCGTTCTTCGAGTAGGTCTAGGTTGCTGCGGAGTCTTTCTTCGTTGTCTGCTGCTTCGAAGTTCATGACCCTTTCTGTTTCGACACTTACTTCCGAAGGGATGACAGCTTCTGTGCCATATGTCAATCTAAAAGGTGTCTCCCCATGACTTGACTTTGTGTGCGTTCTGTGAGCCCATAGTACTTGAGGTAGCTCATCTACCCAACCATGGTGGCTGTATCCAAGCCTTCGTTCTATGCCTTGGATGATGTCCCTGTTAGTAACCTCCATTTGTCCGTTACCTTGAGGATGGTAAACGGAGGTGAAAGATTGCTTTATGTTTAGGCCTCTGCAAAACACTGGAAACACTCCTTCGGCAAATTGTTTCCCATTATCTGAGATGATGACATGGGGTACTCCGAACCGGCAGATAATGTGTTCCCACATGAACTTTTCCATGTGCCTCCCTGTGATTGATGCTAAGGGCCTGGCTTCAACCCATTTCGTGAAGTAATCGATGGCTACAACCAAGAATTTTACCTCCCTGGAGAAATTGGTAGAGGGCCGACGATATCTATCCCCCATTGGCTGAAAGGCCATGCGGACGTCAGGGAGGTCATATCTTGTTTTGGTAGCCTTGGCACTCTTGAGTGGACTTGACAGGCTTCACACTTATAGATAATTTCTACTACGTCCATGTGCATCGAAGGCCAATAATATCCTATCCTCATGATCTTAGAAACAACGGAGTGAGGTCCTGCGTGTAGCCCGTAAGACCCTTCGTGCACTTCTTGAATGATGTTGGCGGCTTGCCTAGGTCCTACAGAACGAAGCCATGGAGACAAGAAGAACCTTCGGTATAGGTAGTTCCCTATGATTCTGTATTGTGGTGCTTTGATGCGAACCTTTCGTGCTAGCTTCTGGTCCTCTGGCAGTATACCACTTATTAGGTATTCTCTAATCAGAGTCATCCAATTTGACTTTTCCTCCAGTATTACGTCAGACACCTCCTTTCAGACGATGGACCTATCTGCCAACACTTCGACCAGAACTTCCTTAGTTAGATGAGCAAACGCCATTACGCCAGTTTGCTAAGTGCATCCGCCTTTTTGTTTTGGTTCCTTCGAACATGCTCTATGTCATAGGATGTAAACCCTTCGAGCATCTCCTTGGCTTTATCCAGGTATTGCTTGATCACAGGTTGTCTTGCTTCGTAGGAGCCCTTGATTTGATTGGCCACCAGTTGTGAATCAACAAAAATAGCAAGTCTTCTACCTCCATGTCCTTAGCCAGTCGGAGGCCTGCTAGCAAGGCTTCGTACTCTGCTTCATTATTAGTAGCATCAAATTCGAAACGGAGTGCATAAGTATACTCCTTTCCTTCCGGGTCAACCAGCATTAAACCTGCACCAGAACCGTCAGAGCTGGAGGCCCCATCGGTGTAAAGCTTCCACCCTTTGACCGTCTTCGCAGGCTTCTTCTCAGCAACTTTGTTGTCCTGCTTTGGTTCAGAGGGTGTTTTGGCTAAGAAGTCTGCCAATATTTGCCCTTTGACCGAGTTTCTACCCTTGTACTCAATTTCATGTTCTCCTAGCTCGATAGCCCACTTAGCTATCCTTCCAGATTTCTTTGGCTTTGAAAGTATCTGCTTAATAGGCTTGTCAGTGAGCACGGTTATGGGGTGAGCTTGGAAGTACCTTCGAAGGCACCTCGCAGCATGAACCAAAGCCAAGATTAACTTCTCCAACTCTGGATAATTTAGCTCAGCTCCCTGTAGAACCCTGCTAATGAAGTAGATAGGGATTTGCTTCTTTTCCCTCTCCGCCAATAAGACATCACTGATGCTTTCGAAGGAGGCTGCGATGTACATAAACAACACTTCGCCTTTGATTGGGGCGGTAAGTGTAGGTAGAATAGCCATGAACTCCTTGAGTTTTTGAAAGGCAGCTTCTGCATCCGCACTCCACTGAAACGTCTTTTTATCCGTGCATCCTTTGAGTGTCTTGAAGAATGGCAAGGATCTGTTTGCACCCTTCGATAAGAATTTGCTGAGGGCTGCTAACTTTCCTTTAAGACTTTGTACATCCTTGAGGGATTTAGGGGGCTGTAAGTTTGTGATGGCCTTAACCTTTGAAGGGTTGGCCTTAATACCCTGCTTTGTGATCAGGTGTCCCAGAAATTGTCCCTCTTCCACGCCGAAGGAACACTTATTGGGATTTAACTTCATGTTGATGGCGCGAAGCTGATCGAAGGTTTCCTTTATGTCGGAGAGCATATCCTCCTCCGTTCTACCCTTGATAACCATATCGTCTACGTATGCTGCGAGGTTCCTACCTATTTGCTTGTTGAAGGCTTTGTCCACTAGCCTTTGGTAGGTAGCACCTGCATTCTTCAAACCGAAGGGCATCTTCTTGTAACAATACACACCCTTTCCTGTAAAAAAGGCTGTTTTTTCTTCGTCCTCTTCCGCCATCTGTATCTGATGGTAGCCCTTGTAAGCGTCCATAAAACATTTCAGTCGAAACCCCGATAAGGATTCCACTTTCCAATCGATTTCTGGTAGAGGATAGCAGTCCTTCGGACATGCTTTGTTGATATATGTGAAGTCTACACACATCCGCCATCCTCCGTCATGCTTTTTAACCATCACCGGATTGGCTACCCAGGTTTGATACTTCACCTCCCTGAGTATGCCTGCTGTTACGAGCTCATCCACTTCCTTGCATGTTGCGGCATTCCTTTCAGGTGCAAGGCTTCGACGCTTTTGCTTGATAGGTTCAATGTGCTTGAACTCATTAAGATTGTGCTCAGTGCCGAAGGGCTTTCCGTCTATGATGAGAGTTCTGGGGACCCCCGTCATGTCAGAGTAAGTCCATGCGAAGACATCCGCATTAGCCTTTAGTAACTTTTCCAGTTCAACCTTAAAGGAGGCGGGGAGCTGCTTTCCAATGACCATCGTCTGATCAGGGTAGAGGTCGTTTACTATGATGCGCTCTTCGGCATCGGTGCAACTGAGAACATCTTTCGGAGGCTCTTCCAGAATTTGTTTGACCCTTTTTCCTACGTCCGTAGGCCTCTTCGCGTTGTAACTGGAGAAAACCGTTCCAATACCGAATGGTGTTTGGAATTTGATTGCCGCGTGTATGGTGGAGACAACGATGCCCATTTTCTGCATTGCGGTTCTCCCTATTAACATGTTATAGGGAGATTCAGACCTTACGATCGCGAAAACCAGAGTTTCTGTCCTTTTTAGCCTTCCTTCTCCAATCGTAACCTCTAGAGGGACTTCTCCCAGAGGCCATGAGTGTTCCCCTGAGAATCCCACAAAGGGTACCTTCGAATCTACCCTATTCGACCTTATCGAAGGCTTGAGCCTCAGAAAACAATGTTCGTAGATCACTTCGCAAGAGCTACCACAGTCTAAGTAAGCTCTATTTACTTCTCTGTTGGAGATTAGGACTTTGATGACCACGGGGTCATTCGAGAGAACCTTGCCAGTGATCGAAGGGAAAGTACGTCTCCTACTCCGCATAATGCTTCCTCCGCTGCTTTCCTTTTTAACCCAGAATCATCCCTGTAAACCATGAGGATGGGTGCTTCGACCGGTGTGGTGTCTTTCCCCAACTGTGTGTCGGAGACCTTCTCTTTACCTTTCTTTATGCCCTTCACCAAATGTCCCAATTGACCGGATTTCACGGCCTCTTCTATCTGTTTCTTGAGCTCTCTGCAATTGTTGGTGTCGTGTCCGTAATCGTTTAGCAGTATTTGGATGTATCCCTGCTTCTTCCCCTACTTGCCAAACGAGGGGGAGGATCGAAGGCCTTCGTAGCCCTTTCCGTAGCAAGTATTACCCTTGGAGATTTGGACATATTCGCCAAGAGTCTGTGGTTGATGTTTTTGTTGTAGGGCGCAAACTTTTCCCTGCCTTTGTGTATGTTTTTGGACCCTTCCCACGAAGAGTGCTTCGGGATCTTGCTGTGACTTTCTTTGTTTTCAATCGGAGCCCCATTGGTAGACACTTCTTTGGCTTCGATCCATGTGTAAGTCTTCTCCATTAAGCCTTTGTAGGTTGTGGGAAGGTCAGTGGATAGGAACTCCACCAGACTTATGTTTCGTAGGCCTTGCACAAAACCAGAGATGCGCTGGTCTTCGTGCAAACCCAGAATCTGCAAGGTGTCATCAGTATATCTAGTAACGAAAGCCCTAGTGCTCTCGTTTTCCCTCTGCTTAATGTTGTGCACTGTCAGGTGAGTTCTTGTGAACTTTTTCTGCTGGCTGAAGTGTGATCTAAAATTGGCCTTGAGATCATCCAAATTCACAATGCTACCTGCTTTTTGCCCATTCCACCATATACGAGCGGAGTCTCACAGGGTATATGTGAACATATTGCAAGCAACGGGCATAACCCACTTCTGTATTCTGATAGCCCTTTCGAACAGATGTAAGAAATTATCCGGGTCCCCCTTCCCATCATAAGTACCAATACGTGCGGGCATTTTCAACCCACCAGGCAAAGGGTAGTCTTCTATCCACCTTACGAAGGGTGTTGTGGAACCCATGGGCATAAGTACCAATACGTGCGGGCATTTTCAACCCACCAGGCAAAGGGTAGTCTTCTATCCACGTTACGAAGGGTGTTGTGGAACCCATGGGCTCCGAATAGAGGCAGTTTAAGGTGGCATGTAAGTGGGGGTAACATTGTATAGGTTATGGTTCGGAGGTATTCCGACAGGGTTTTGGTTAACATATTGAGGGTAAGCAGTAGGTATATAAGGTGGGTGACTTCCGACAGGATACGAAGGGTGTACCATAGGTTGCCCGTATTGCATGCTTCCGTATGGTTGAGGAAAGCTATGGTTGCTAGCCTGCCCATTAGGTGGGGGATAAACCCCATGGGGGTAAGATTGAGCCTGAAAAGGAGGGTACCTACCATGAGGAGGAAGATTTCCTCCCCCATTCATTTGAGATGGATTGCCTTCTACGCCGGATGTGTGAGAAGGTGATGAGTGTGTGAATACTCATCATTTTTGGTTAATTCTGAACTGCAAAACACTTAAAAATGCTCAGAAATGCATCAAAATACTGAAAATATTCCAAAATTGCATTTTATATGTTTCAGATGCAAAATGTTTAAAATCAGATGAAAAATGAGCAAAGTTTGCATAATTGGCAGTTTCAGTCCCCCGACTTTCAGAAAATGGCAAAATCAGTCCCTAGGCACTTATTTTATAAGAAAAATCACCAAAGGTCCTTTTTAAATCATAAGTTGTCAAATTTAGTCCTTTGGTGAAAAGTTTCAAAAGTTTTGAGAAATTTCAGTTTTGGTCCCTGGATTTTCAAAATTGTCATGTTTAGTCCTTGGAACTTCATAAATTACAGATTTGGTCCCTTGGAATATTGGAGATTGACAAAACAGGCCCTTGGATAATATTTTCAGAATATGCACGTATGGTCCCTGTATTTTCAGTATTGGCAGTTTTAACCCCTAAGTTATAAATGGTATCCAACTAATATCCCAAATCCAATAAATAATCCCAAGCCCAATACCTGATCCAGTCCCCAACCCGGCCCATTTATCCAACCCGTTAAACCAACCCATGACCCACGTTTTAAAATAAACACCCCGCCCCCTCTTTCCCTGTCTTCCCCGACACCATTGTCTGCAACCAGCCACCAACACCACCTCTTTGTCCCCCTACACCACCTCTTTGTCTCCCCCCTCCTCACCTAATATCAAAATGCATTTAATGCCCCCTTTTCCCTGTCTAAGATATCAAAACAGGTTTTGGCGCCAAAACCACATAAACGGCCAAGATTGGTTTCTAGCAATCCAATGGCCTGGATTATTGCTGGGATTTGCTCAGAGACACGTGGGGAGTACTCTTGGTGCATAAAAGGAAGAAGAAAGGCAAGAGAAAGAGGGTAGCTAGTTTTTATAATTTACTTTAATGTCGTTTTTCAAAAAAATGTTTTAGTTTTAGTTAGAATGTTGTAATTTTAGTTTCCATGTATCACATGTAAGTGAAAACATCACTGTATGTGCTTTTGAGTTTCAATTCAAGTTTTTTACATAAGCTCCAATTTTCAGGTTCACTGTTACAATTTTCAGTTTCAAATTCTTATGTACAAGTGTTAGTAGCTTATTTTTAGGCTCATACAAGCTCACATAAGCTCCTTATAGCTTTTGATGAGCTTACAATTAAGTTTTAAGCATATTTGATATATGGTCAACGAAAGTCAACTGTGTGCATCATTTGGTTCAGAAATGGTTATAGTGTGATTTGATGATGGATATGGGTTGAATAGTGTAGGTTTAGTGGTCCTTTGGTTGGTTTGCAAGCCATTGTGGCTATGGATTTCTTGTAAGTGCAACTTTCACTTTATATCTAGCTTATAAAAAGTAGGAGTTATCATCTCTATCAGATCTGTTACAATCTTGTGGTTTGCTGTTTTATTAGCTTTATTATAGTGTCTTGAATCTTACTTGATGATTAGCATAGGCTGACTTTGTGTTTGAGCTTGAGTAGATTGCAAAACTGCCCCTAAAGTAGTGTTTGGATGAGTGCTTAATCTGTGCTAGAGGATAGAATAGTGGATTAGATCAGTAGTTTTAGGCTTGGTATAGATCATTGAGTGCATATCTGTCTTTATTTTGCAGCAAACTGCATTAAAAGTCAAAATTGCTTGTACACTGATCTTGTTTACAAATCTGTTAAAATCAGTTAATCAAATCAATTCATATGGGTTTAAAACTTGATAAACTAGCTTGATAAACTTTCATTTCATCAAATTATATCCTAATCAGTCCAACATTTGCATTCAAATCTCAAGAAAGTCAAAGTTTCAATCTGTTTTTAAAAGTCAAAGCATGTCAAAACTAAATTTGTGCAGAACTTGCAGCAGTTGCACAGAGTTCATTTCAAAGAGTTAGGGGTCTGATTTTTGGTCTATTTGTAGTCTGCTAGGTGGTCTTCAAAACCACATATTTGTTTTTGGCTAGAGCTCTTTTGAGAAGCTTGTGCATAAGCTCAAAGTCAGGTCCTAGTTGCCCTGCTCACATTCTCAGCTTAAGCTGAGTTTTCTCAGTTTTTGTGCAAGCTTGCACAGGATTCATTAGAGCTACCCTAGGTCTTATTTTTGGTTTGCTAGTTCTTAGCCAGGTCCTTTCCAAGTTCCAATTGCTAGTTTTCAGTTTGAGCTTAGTTTGTAGCTTGTGCTTGTGCCCAAAGTAGGCACCTAGAAACTGTTTTTAGCTTATTCTCAAATCATCAAATCTGTGCTAGTTTGTAATTCAGAGGCTATAGCTTATTGTTTTTAGTTGCATTTTGGCTATTATAGCATAGTAGAACTGCTGGTAACATTTGGTAGCTTATTGTGGTTGTTGGCTTATTGAAAGTGCTTATTTCAAAGCACATTCCATAGCAGTTGCATTTTCCTCCACACAACCTACTGTTTTTCCATTTTTCCTAGTTTCCTAATATAATTTTAGAGTTTTCCTGAAATTTTCAGATTTTTCCAAGTCAGTTTGCTATTTTTCTTGATTTTAATTAGTTTTTAAGCATTTTTAATTAGCAATTAATACAAAAAATTAAGAAAAGGTTCAAAAAAATAATTTTTCATTTTAATTAAGTTAAGATAAATATAAAAAGCCAAAAAAATATTTTTCTAGATTTTTCTTAGTTAAATTTGTATTTTTAAGCCATTTAATTAGTTTTTAATAGTTTTAATTCCTAGAAAATAGAATAATAATCAGAAAAATACAAAAATAGTTTTGAAAATTCTCTTTTGATATTTTAGATTTTTATAAGTCTTAATTTTATTTTTCTAGCTTAATTTCCTATTTTCTTGTATTTTAGGTAATTATTTAATAGTTAAAAATAGTTTTTAATTAATAATAATTAATTAATTAGTTATAAAAATAATTTTCTTTTTTTTTTATAAATTTTCTTTTATCATTAGGATTGTAAAAATGAATTTTTCATATTTTTAGGATTTATATTGTGTAAGTTTCACGTTTTTATTTGTACGTCGCGTAGTTTTTAATTTCAGTTTTATAAAAACATAAAACAAAAACATCATTTTAAAAATAGTGATAGCGTTTATTTAATAGTTTTTATCTTTTTAATTTCCTTTAATTTGCATTTAAGCCGTTGTAATTTGTTGGCTTTTTCTGTAGTCATAATCATTCCAAATCCCTTTCCCGTTCAAATCTCGCGATCACTATACGTTTGATAATCCATTGCATAGCTCGCTGGGACATAACGACCCGGGGAAACACTATACTCCTCAGATCTTCATTGCATTCGTGCTTAGGCAGTTTTAAGCTTATTACGGTCTGTCATTCACAAGTGGCAGGCTTGAGTGATTTAGCTTGACTGTTTGGCACGCATCAGAAGGCTGCAACGGGACCCCTGCCTCAGTTCTCCCCAGATGGGCTGCCAAGAGTGGTGGCAAGTTAACCTCCGTAGTCTCCCTTCGGTGACTCCTTCCATTAGAGCCTTCCATTGTTCCTTCCCTTCTCGTCGGAGCCCTCTACGGAACATCTTCAAAACCAACCGACCTTCCACTCGGCCTTCGACTGCCATGAGACCCTATCCTCAGCACTGAGCATGTAGCCCCAGGAGCCAAGGGCATAGCCTCCATTTCTATCTCTTCGTCATACTCATCGCTAGAGTATTCCAACTCCCTCCGCATCTCTACGTTCCGAGCTTGCCTCCTTCGAGCCCTTAGTAAAGACTCTAGTGCTTCGATGTTAGCTTCGACGAACGCGGGACTGATTACCGGTTCAGGGTTAGCCGATGTTGAAGCATGGTTGTTGGGAGTTATTTCAGGGTGAGATTGTGTGGTAAAAGTGGACGCGGTTATGTTGGGAAGGTTTTTAGGATCGTAGACTGAGATTGGTGTCAAGGTCGAGAAACCCGGAGGGGGAGTATCCTTTCTTCCTTGATTCATGTCGTGAAACTAGTGAGTGTGATTGACTGGTTATAAGTTTGGAATAACGAGACCAATTGTAGTGGGTCCCACGGATGGCGCCACTGATTGTACAATAATTCGTACGACCAGGCCTTCGATGGTGATCAAAGGGTATAAGGGGTGATATGCTTGCGCCAAACTTGTAGCCAATCTCCAATAAGAAATAGTAGACACTTCGTTAAGTGATTGCGCAGAGGTTGGACCCTGCGAACCATCTCCGGCGTGAGAGTAAGTATATGATATGTGTTTTAAGTAATGTAGAGTATGTGAAATACTGTGTTGAGTGAACATACCATTGAAATGACTCATCCAACCTATTTATATGTCACACCCCCAAATTACCTGTTTTGCAGCGGAATGGAATTCCTGGGGGTTGACTGTCATAGCATCACAATCAAAGTTATATTGAACGACCTAAAGTGTCGTTTGAAAAATACATCGCTTGATTTAATAAAAACATTCAGAGTTACAAAGATAGGTCCCAAATGAAAGTTACTATGTGCGGAAAATAAGTTTGGTACAAGTCAAACGATGTTTTTAAAGTATATAAATCCCATGTGAGACGCGTCGTCACCGCGACTCTATGATATGTCCACATGCATGCCATGAAGTGAATGCCTTAGTTACCTGAAAATACATTGCTAAAAGTGTCAACACAAAGGTTGAGTGAGTTCATAGAGTTGTTGAAAATGTTAAATACGACTACCACAAGTATAAATTATGTATGACAATGTCGTCACAAAAATGATACAATTGCTATAAGTCCATGACACCGAAACTAGACTGATCATGATGTTCGCCCCAACAGAGTGTTTGCCAAACAACTCAAATAATGTTATTAAATGAAATGCATCCGTTTAACCAGTTGGAATCCACCAACCTGGATGGAGGAGTCACCCTCGATAGATCTATCCACTCACCCTCGCTTCTTTCGGAATTAACGGTTCATGTTATATAATGGGGACATTCAATTGGCATGAGGTAACTTAAGCAATGTAATGAATTTGATATACTTGGCATCGTAATAAAAATGATGTGCAATGTATTCTCCCCCGTAGGTTTGAAATAAAGTAAAAACTTGAATAAATCGGGGCTATGAAAACTCACCTTAGAGTGTAGTGACATAAGTAATGCAACATTGTCAATAAGTATAGCAGAACAGTATAAAGAAGTATGGCGCAACGATACGGAGTCGGCGTAACCTAATGAATATAAACTCGTCTCAAAATATAATACGCGAATAGTAATCGATACGTATAAGTTTCAATAGATAATACGTTTTAGTTTTCGTGGAAGTTTCGTATCAACGTTTGTAAAATGTTTAGTTTCGTCATTCGTGTGGTGGTTTGAAGATCTAGACTCGAAAATACACCAAAGAATAACACATAACACGTAAGAGTAAAAGAAAGCAATCAAGTAAAATCACTTGGCAGTTAAGGAAAAAGGTAAGACGATGATTAAGTTTTGGGCATTTACCCAATATCCCCAAATAATGAATGTTTTATATTAAAACATAAATTTTAATAAATGTAAAGAGAGTTTTATACTCAATAAAACTATACTTCTCGTTTTATTATAGGACTTGGATCAGAATAAATATACTTATTGATGATAAGTATATGAGTAAAAGTTTGATATGCATCATTATTCAAAACACGGTTTGATGAAAAATAATCCGTTATGTCCAATATGTCTAAATAATATGATCTGATATAAGTCCAATTAGGGGTGTAATCGAGTCGAGCCGAGCTCGAGCTTAACTGGGCTTGAGCTTGGCTTGAAATTTATAAGTTAGGCTTGAGATTGGCTTGATAGCTTGACGAGCTTTAATCATCCAGGCTTAAGCTTGGCTTGAAAAATTCTATTAAAGCTTGAGCTTGGCTTGAAAAGCTTGAATGTATATAAAATTATTGTGTCTAATGGCCAAACTCGTCAATAAATATATGTATAAAATAAAACAAACTTAAAGCATATAAAAATATATGTATAAAAATATTGTATTCAACTAAAACAAAACTTGTTAGCCAAGAAGAGTAAATAATACAATTATACAAATAGTAGAATACAAAACGTTTTGATTAATTAGGGTTAATCTAGAATACATATTTAATTATTTACAAAGTAAGTCCTTATAATTATGTTAATAATCAAATTATCCCTATTAGTTATATGAATTTATAATGGAAATAAATTGATATTAAAGCTTGAAAAATCTTGATAGGAGCTCGAGCCGAGCTATCAAAAGCTTGAGCTTGGCTTGTTATATGTTTCGAGCTAATTTTTTGGCTTGAGCTTGATAAAAGCTTGACTCGATCGAGTCAAGCCCGAGCTCGAGCTCGAGTTGCTTGATAAAAGCTTGACTTGATTACAGCCCTAAGTCCAATGTCCAATGTCAAATATGTACATATACATACATATATATATATATATATATATATATATATATATATATATATATATATATATATATATATATATAGTCCGTCATTAGTTTAACAGGTCCAAAACATAAGTCCGTTATAAGTTAAATGTCTAAACAATGTCAATTCATATAGGTTCAATGTCCAAGTCCCGAGTCAATATTCGTCCAAAATCTATTATTTTTAATCCGTCGTAAGTCTAATAATAATCTATTAGTCCAATAATATATAAGTTCAATGTTTTTTTTTTTGTTCAATAGATATCAATATGAGCTTAATAGTCCAAGTCAATGTATAATCCGTAGTCAAGGTTATAATCTCAAAAGTAATCCGATAATTATTCGACATATTACATATAAATTCACAAGATGTAAACACATTATTTTTATTATTCTTAGTGGGTTTTGGCCAGTTACCTAAACAAAATAAACGCGCCCTCTTGGGTGTCCTTGTGAGCCGAGACTAAGCAAAAAAACAAACAGCCACTTTGGCTGTTGCAATATCTACAACAATAAGCCAAACACCACCTGTGGTGTGGCTGTGAACGAGCAACTAAACGCACCCGAGTGGGGCTGTAGTTTGAGCCGTGACGGTAGGCATCAAACAAAAACCACCCTCTTGGGTTGGTATTGAACCGAGAGACCACAACACACCATCCTCGTGGTGTTTCTTTTCCCAGCCGAGACCAAACCAAAAGGCCATAAGTCCTAACAAGCTATAAGCTTAATAAATAAGCTAGAAAGAAATGGAAACCAAACAAAACAACCCATAAACGACATAAGCAGTTTCAAAATAAACACAAACTTTTATAAGATAAGCCAAAAATAAGCTTGAACAACAAACACCCTTATGGTGTTTTTCTGAACCAAGAGTAAATACAAACACCACTTACGGTGTGGCTGCAACAATAAGTAACAAACAATTCAAGTGCACCCTAGTTTAGGCCATGGTGTGGGTCGATATCTGAAGTTAAAACAAACAAGCACACCCTTCGGGGTGGCTGTGAACCGAGAGCAACAAACAAAAACGACAAACCTTGTGTATAGTCATTGTGAGTCAAGACCAGACAGTTGCACCCTAATCGAGACTAACACCACCTTGAGTGGTTTCTTTTGCTGGCCGAGAATTAAACCAGGCGCACCCTTATGGGTTGCGGCGACATCAACAACCAAAGGCCCTCTATGGGCTTGTGTCCTTCGGACCAAACAGAAAACCCAAACCAAGCGCACCCTTTTTGGGGTGGCTGTGATATGCAACAGCAGATAACGACGACGACAGCAAACAAACACCCTCATGGGTTATACTTATACATCGAAACCCTACCACCAACCAAATAAGTTACGTCGTATAAAATCAAATAGGACCAAAAGGAAATAAGCAAATCCATAAGCAACTTCAAGACCCATATTGGTTTGACCCGTAACCCAAAAGGGTTTTTTTTTTTAGTCCGAGAATGAAGATAAATAAACAACCACTTTATTTGTTTTAAAAACCACACAAATCATTGTTTAAACATGTTCTAATCCAGTTTTAGCCACGAAAACCTGTAAACTCACTTGTATTTGCTTCATTTATATAAATGAAATAACCAAACCGATGTAAGTATGTTCTACATACCACAAACGAGAGAGATGAGGAGGGACGATGGTGCGTCTGTGGTGGTGATTACTTGAACCAAGCGAGAGCCTATCATCACCATATAAACCTGTAACCACTCACCCTTGGTCTTTTCCTTGATGGGGATAGTAGGATGGTGGTGATGGAGGTGTGGCGGGGGTAGCATGATGGTAGCAGAAGGCGGTGGATGTGGGAGAGAGAGAGACAGAGATAAATGTTATCTCTTGCTTTTGTGTGAAAAAGAACAGATATTATCTGTGTTTATGTCGGTTTAATAAAGAGATAAGAAAGTGACTAGGAGTAGGATAAAATGAGAGTTTGATATTATCTTGAGTTACCGGGTGTAGTTTGATCCCGGTAATTACCAATGTTAAGTCCTTAAATTATAAAATTTAAAATCGGTTAACGTAAAAATCTAGTGCTTACAAAGATGTTAAAACTTATCACTATATTCCAACTAAATATATTAGGCTAAGTTTAAAATTTATGCAGTAAAGACTTGTAACGTGAGATTTTAGATCTTGTACTTTAGAGTTTGTAAAATAAAATAAAACAAAGTTTGCAATGATGTATTAGAGGGTTGTACATTAGCTTTGAAGTTTTGTACTTTGGTATTCATGATTTAATTACGTAAAATCATACTTATAATAAATTAAAGTTTCGTGAAACTCTATTAAATGGCAAGCGTTTAGCTTAAACGTTTAGTAATCTTACATTAACGAAATAACTTAACGTGATAAATAAAAGTCAAAAATTTCTATACTTGACATATAAGGATGTTTATTTGGAATAAACATAAGGCAATGTTGGTGTCGATTTAGCACGTTTATTGTGAATGTGAGTTACGTCACATTACTTAGTTGTTGTGATCGGGTAAACTGATAACGTTTAATGTTAATTTAATAGTCGTAGTAGTACGGGTGGTTATATAATTATTGTATCAAAATTACGTAAACCATCGTAAATATATATATAACAATATATATATATATATATATATATAAAATAAATTCAAAACATCGGATAAACTAATAATATAATTTTTATAGTCTTAAATGAGTATAAAAATATATCAATATAATTGTTGGAAGTGTAGGATCAATTATTCAAAATAAATGATCGTGCGATAGCGTTTATTTAATAAATAAATACGCGTTAATGAAATATGCAAACCGATGCATAAACTGATATGAAAATGATGTTACTGATGATATGTAGACTAACTCTAGTCTATATGAAATGTTCTCAATGATGTTCCATGAATACGCAGCTAAACCCTCAAGGTTACGCGTATTTGATACTCGTAAACCCAGTTTACGAAAAATAATGAATAGTGAATCATGAATAGTGATTTTCCGAGATGAATAGTGAAATTTTCAAAGTTTGTAAAATGACCTGAAATTACGAGTTGTCACATTCGCCCATCCAAAAAGGAATTCAGTCCCTGAATTCAGTTCATGTTGGTTTCTACGGTGTTATTGGTGAAGAGGTGAGGATATTTGAGTCATGAAATGTGTTAAGTAAATTGGAGAGTTCTGACAAAAGATCAGGTTTGTATGCTAAGGGATATACTCTATCCAGAATATTAAATAACCCAATATACCTCGAGTTTAACTTCCCGTGTTTTCTGAATCGTATCACGCCCTTCAAAGGCGAGACTTTCAACATAACATGTTGCCAACTCGAAATTCTAATGGTTTGCGACTTATGTAACATACTTCCAATATTTTGCGTCATATATCGACGTAGCTTATCTAGCTATGTGTTGTTACTTGTAACGGATTCTTGATTTGTACGATTACTTTGTTGTTTCATGAAATAGTTATGGACTAGTGAGTTGGACTTTCCTGATTTTTGGCCCGTGAATAAGTGATTGACACCTCAAGCATAGAGTGCCTTAATTGGTGTATCCAATATGTTCAGGTGCTAACTATTGTTGTAAAGCAACTTGTTCGTTGAAGAATGATTTGCCTAATCATTTCTACAAAATCACACATGCCTTGAGTATATCTTGTAATGTTTGAATTGTTCTCTCGCTCTAACCATTGAGCTGAGGATAATAGGCGGTAATCATGTCCTAGTATATGGAAATCTTGAAATGATTGTCAGCAGTCTAAGGTGAATCGATTAGCTTATAATAGGTACAACTGGAATTGATACCACGTGTCTCGTGCCAAATATCAAAATATTAAGTCTGTCAAAAAGGACCTTATTGAAAAGAATAGATTATGGGTAACAGTTGTGATTCCTCGCGTTTCTCGTCCTAGCGAACGTCATGACTTGAGTCTTCCTTGACTAAGGTCTCTTATCAAAATATTTCCACGCTATATGTTGTAAAGTCACAAAACCTTAAATATTTAAGTGATGTGGTGTGGTGGTTGATTTTCAAGACTTGTTTCAATATTGAGTGCTTCTAAAATAATTCATCACTTAGATTTTTATCATGCTAGCATAGACATAGATATCAGCTTATACTATGTCAAAGAATGTTTGTTCTAATTTCACTTGTAGATGGAGTGTCATTGATTGTCCGATATGTTCAAACCTGTTGCATCTCTTGATATAGAAGTGAGGTTACTTGAAGTTTCTAGAGAACACAATGCCTCAGGGGAAGTTTATATCAATAACCTTAACTTAACCAAATTTTACTTTAAGGGAAACTCATTGTAGGGAAGTTCACATATTGTTGAGACCATGTTTAATGAAATGTTCTGTAGTCTTGGTTAGACGACTTGGTTTATCTCTATAGTGTTGCTTCATGGGTATTCGCTTCGTATTTAAATCTCGTAACTCGGTCTAGTTAGTACTTTTGAAATGATAGAGTTTGGATTCTAATTCAAAATAGTGGTTCGGAATGTCTCGTGATGTCTTAAGATTTTTGTTGAGTTTCGAATCATCTTATTATATACTTCTAGTCCTTGTGGGTAGTTCTAAAATCCTTTCGTTGTTTTCTTGTATCGATGAATCCTCCTTATAGATGGTATAGGAAGCCTTTCCTAAGAAAAGTAACTCGTCAAATTCTAACTTATCAGTTGGGTGAGGGATGAATGGCGTAAGTATATATAGAATGTTGACAAAAGAGGTGTTTATGAGCAATTTATCTGTTTACAAATCCTTGTTTTTGAGTGATGATTGTTTTAAGAGATTTGAAATGATGCTTGTTACTTTCATGACATAATTCTTCCTGAATTATACATAGGTGATCAGGCTATGTATAATCGAGGACAAATGATGTGATGCTTGGTTTTGTTGAAATGGTATTATGTTCCTCCGAAGTTTTAGATGGTATTCAACGTTTTGTTTTGTAAGATAATGGCTCAATAATTTTCAGAGTAACATAAAAATCGTTTCGCATGATGATATTAAATCGTTGATAAAATGTCTGAAAACCAATTAATGGGGTGGTAACAAAACAACTTGTTTTAAAACTTTATGAAACAATGTTTCTAAGATGGTGTAAAATAGCTCGAAATAAAATTAAGTGAAATAATTTTATAAAGTAATAGCAAAATAACATGAAATAAGATTTGTTGGATGGTTGTGATTATCGTGGAGTTAATAAGGGATAAAGATTACATTAGCTAGAAAGGTACTTATTATCGGTTCCTGTAGGTGGTCTAATCATGTCTCAAGTGTAGGAGTAGTAGGCTGTCTAGTAGCAACAACTTCGAAATTCTCGCAGTCCTCAATCCTATAAGATGGTGTAGTGTCTATAGTCTTAGTGATAGATGGTAATGATGTGTTAAATCATGCACGCTTCCCAAGCTGCAAGTCAGTTGTATGAGTAGTGTCTATGAGATGTGATGGCACGGATGGTACTCTAGATGACAATGATGATGAAAATGATGACAATGATGATAATGGAAATCCTTGTGGTGAGTTAAGAAAATAGGTTCATTAGGACTAAGCCTATAAGTTCTACCAAATGGTATAATCTGTTTCAACAAAATGATAAAAATTGTCCTGATCCTACGGTGAATCAATAGTGATCGTGATGGTGTAGGTGCAACTTTGCCCTCCTCAAAGGGTTCAGTCTCATCATCGGATGTTATCGATGTTAAGTCAACTGATGTGAAAATTATGATAGGGAATGACAGGGCATTCTCTACGTTGGAGTCTGATGTGAGTATAATGAGATGGGTATTTGAAGGCATCTATGTGATAATCGATTTTGAAATGAAAGTAAATAACTCGCAAAATGTGCGTATGAAACCGCATGTATAGTGACTATGCACTTATGATGAAATGATGAGATGCTATGATGATGTAGTTATAGTCTAGGGTCAATGATGCAACCTAGTTCTCTATAACCGAAGCTCTGATGTCAATCTGTCACACCCCCAAATTACCTGTTTTGCAGCGGAATGGAATTCCTGGGGGTTGACTGTCATAGCATCACAATCACAGTTATATTGAACGACCTAAAGTGTCATTTGAAAAATACATCGCTTGATTTAATAAAAACATTCAGAGTTACAAAGATAGGTCCCAAATGAAAGTTACTATGTGCGGAAAATAAGTTTGGTACAAGTCAAACGATGTTTTTAAAGTATATAAATCCCATGTGAGACGCGTCGTCACCGCGACTCTATGATATGTCCACATGCATGCCATGAAGTGAATGCCTTAGTTACCTGAAAATACATTGCTAAAAGTGTCAACACAAAGGTTGAGTGAGTTCATAGAGTTGTTGAAAATGTTAAATACGACTACCACAAGTATAAATTATGTATGACAATGTCGTCACAAAAATGATACAATTGCTATAAGTCCATGACACCGAAACTAGACTGATCATGATGTTCGCCCCAACAGAGTGTTTGCCAAACAACTCAAATAATGTTATTAAATGAAATGCATCCGTTTAACCAGTTGGAATCCACCAACCCGGATGGAGGAGTCACCCTCGATAGATCTATCCACTCACCCTCGCTTCTTTCTGAATTAACGGTTCATGTTATATAATTGGGACATTCAATTGGCATGAGGTAACTTAAGCAATGTAATGAATTTGATATACTTGGCATCGTAATAAAAATGATGTGCAATGTATTCTCCCCCGTAGGTTTGAAATAAAGTAAAAACTTGAATAAATCGGGGCTATGAAAACTCACCTTAGAGTGTAGTGACATAAGTAATGCAACATTGTCAAGAAGTATAGCAGAACAGTATAAAGAAGTATGGCGCAACGATACGGAGTCGGCGTAACCTAATGAATATAAACTCGTCTCAAAATATAATACGCGAATAGTAATTGATACGTATAAGTTTCAATAGATAATACGTTTTAGTTTTCGTGGAAGTTTCGTATCAACGTTTGTAAAATGTTTAGTTTCGTCATTCGTGTGGTGGTTTGAAGATCTAGACTCGAAAATACACCAAAGAATAACACATAACACGTAAGAGTAAAAGAAAGCAATCAAGTAAAATCACTTGGCAGTTAAGGAAAAATGTAAGATGATGATTAAGTTTTGGGCATTTACCCAATATCCCCAAATAATGAATGTTTTATATTAAAACATAAATTTTAATAAATGTAAAGAGAGTTTTATACTCAATAAAACTATACTTCTCGTTTTATTATAGGACTTGGATCAGAATAAATATACTTATTGATGATAAGTATATGAGTAAAAGTTTGATATGCTTCATTATTCAAAACACGGTTTGATGAAAAATAATCCGTTATGTCCAATATGTCTAAATAATATGATCTGATGTAAGTCCAATGTCCAATGTCAAATATGTACATATACATACATATATATATATATATATATATATATATATATATATATATATATATATATATATATATATATATATATATATATATATATATATATATATATATATATATATATAGTCCGTCATTAGTTTAACAGGTCCAAAACATAAGTCCGTTATAAGTTAAATGTCTAAACAATGTCAATTCATATAGGTTCAATGTCCAAGTCCCGAGTCAATATTCGTCCAAAATCTATTATTTTTAATCCGTCGTAAGTCTAATAATAATCTATTAGTCCAATAATATATAAGTTCAATGTTTTTTTTTGTTCAATAGACATCAATATGAGCTTAATAGTCCAAGTCAATGTATAATCCGTAGTCAAGGTTATAATCTCAAAAGTAATCCGATAATTATTCGACATATTACATATAAATTCACAAGATGTAAACACATTATTTTTATTATTCTTAGTGGGTTTTGGCCAGTTACCTAAACAAAATAAACGCGCCCTCTTGGGTGTCCTTGTGAGCCGAGACTAAGCAAAAAAACAAACAGCCACTTTGGCTGTTGCAATATCTACAACAATAAGCCAAACACCACCTGTGGTGTGGCTGTGAACGAGCAACTAAACGCACCCGAGTGGGGCTGTAGTTTGAGCCGTGACGGTAGGCATCAAACAAAAACCACCCTCTTGGGTTGGTATTGAACCGAGAGACCACAACACACCATCCTCGTGGTGTTTCTTTTCCCAGCCGAGACCAAACCAAAAGGCCATAAGTCCTAACAAGCTATAAGCTTAATAAATAAGCTAGAAAGAAATGGAAACCAAACAAAACAACCCATAAACGACATAAGCAGTTTCAAAATAAACACAAACTTTTATAAGATAAGCCAAAAATAAGCTTGAACAACAAACACCCTTATGGTGTTTTTCTGAACCAAGAGTAAATACAAACACCACTTACGGTGTGGCTGCAACAATAAGTAACAAACAATTCAAGTGCACCCTAGTTTAGGCCATGGTGTGGGTCGATATCTGAAGTTAAAACAAACAAGCACACCCTTCGGGGTGGCTGTGAACCGAGAGCAACAAACAAAAACGACAAACCTTGTGTATAGTCATTGTGAGTCAAGACCAGACAGTTGCACCCTAATCGAGACTAACACCACCTTGAGTGGTTTCTTTTGCTGGCCGAGAATTAAACCAGGCGCACCCTTATGGGTTGCGGCGACATCAACAACCAAAGGCCCTCTATGGGCTTGTGTCCTTCGGACCAAACAGAAAACCCAAACCAAGCGCACCCTTTTTGGGGTGGCTGTGATATGCAACAGCAGATAACGACGACGACAGCAAACAAACACCCTCATGGGTTATACTTATACATCGAAACCCGACCACCAACCAAATAAGTTACGTCGTATAAAATCAAATAGGACCAAAAGGAAATAAGCAAATCCATAAGCAACTTCAAGACCCATATTGGTTTGACCCGTAACCCAAAAGGGTTTTTTTTTTTAGTCCGAGAATGAAGATAAATAAACAACCACTTTATTTGTTTTAAAAACCACACAAATCATTGTTTAAACATGTTCTAATCCAGTTTTAGCCACGAAAACCTGTAAACTCACTTGTATTTGCTTCATTTATATAAATGAAATAACCAAACCGATGTAAGTATGTTCTACATACCACAAACGAGAGAGATGAGGAGGGACGATGGTGCGTCTGTGGTGGTGATTACTTGAACCAAGCGAGAGCCTATCATCACCATATAAACCTGTAACCACTCACCCTTGGTCTTTTCCTTGATGGGGATAGTAGGATGGTGGTGATGGAGGTGTGGCGGGGGTAGCATGATGGTAGCAGAAGGCGGTGGATGTGGGAGAGAGAGAGACAGAGATAAATGTTATCTCTTGCTTTTGTGTGAAAAAGAACAGATATTATCTGTGTTTATGTCGGTTTAATAAAGAGATAAGAAAGTGACTAGGAGTAGGATAAAATGAGAGTTTGATATTATCTTGAGTTACCGGGTGTAGTTTGATCCCGGTAATTACCAATGTTAAGTCCTTAAATTATAAAATTTAAAATCGGTTAACGTAAAAATCTAGTGCTTACAAAGATGTTAAAACTTATCACTATATTCCAACTAAATATATTAGGCTAAGTTTAAAATTTATGCAGTAAAGACTTGTAACGTGAGATTTTAGATCTTGTACTTTAGAGTTTGTAAAATAAAATAAAACAAAGTTTGCAATGATGTATTAGAGGGTTGTACATTAGCTTTGAAGTTTTGTACTTTGGTATTCATGATTTAATTACGTAAAATCATACTTATAATAAATTAAAGTTTCGTGAAACTCTATTAAATGGCAAGCGTTTAGCTTAAACGTTTAGTAATCTTACATTAACGAAATAACTTAACGTGATAAATAAAAGTCAAAAATTTCTATACTTGACATATAAGGATGTTTATTTGGAATAAACATAAGGCAATGTTGGTGTCGATTTAGCACGTTTATTGTGAATGTGAGTTACGTCACATTACTTAGTTGTTGTGATCGGGTAAACTGATAACGTTTAATGTTAATTTAATAGTCGTAGTAGTACGGTGGTTATATAATTATTGTATCAAAATTACGTAAACCATCGTAAATATATATATAACAATATATATATATATATAAAATAAATTCAAAACATCGGATAAACTAATAATATAATTTTTATAGTCTTAAATGAGTATAAAAATATATCAATATAATTGTTGGAAGTGTAGGATCAATTATTCAAAATAAATGATCGTGCGATAACGTTTATTTAATAAATAAATACGCGTTAATGAAATATGCAAACCGATGCATAAACTGATATGAAAATGATGTTACTGATGATATGTAGACTAACTCTAGTCTATATGAAATGTTCTCAATGATGTTCCATGAATACGCAGCTAAACCCTCAAGGTTACGCGTATTTGATACTTGTAAACCCAGTTTACGAAAAATAATGAATAGTGAATCATGAATAGTGATTTTCCGAGATGAATAGTGAAATTTTCAAAGTTTGTAAAATGACCTGAAATTACGAGTTGTCACATTATAGATGAAGAAATAAGCTTGGAGAGTGTTTGCACACGTTTCGGAGATCATGGGGGCGTCTCATGATTTATGGTAACCGCTAGGGCTTCATCCTCACTCTCTCTGTCTTGGCGGGGAAGCTAAGGAGATAGTGGGAACGTGGGGGAAGACCAAGTCAATGTTCTCCTTTGTCTTGGTGCCTTCAAGAGAAGACTTCGAAGGGCATAGGCCTTCGGCTGGCGAATTCCCAACTGGTAACCATGTCAATGATGAATGATTTTACGCCACCAATGACTTATGAAGAAAGACTTAGGTCTTCGTAATGCAAATTCAACTGAGGTCGAAGGGGTGTCATTCGACCTGATCGGAGGGTACGCCATCGGTATGTGTGTAAGTATTTTTTGTGGAGTATGTTGTGGAACTTAATAAGTGTTTTTGATTTTTTTTTTCTTTCATTGAGATAGTATTTTAATTACTAGTATGTTATTGAGAAAATAATAACATGTCAGACGAATAACGTGTTATTAGTATCTCCGACACGTACAGTAGCTCTCTAATATGGAAGTGAAGTCCTTGTAGGAGAATAAATAAATAATTGTCCTAAAAAGAATTCCCAATCATACACCCCACGTCCCTCCCTCAAATAAATTCCCCCCTCCTCAACACATCATTTCATTTCATTTCACAAATCACAAATCAAGAAAATGTCATCATCAGCAACCCTAACCGAGACCTACGCATGCATCCCATCAACCGAACGAGGCAGAGGCATCCTAATCTCCGGCAACCCAAAATCCAACGCCTTCCTCTACTGCAACGGCCGCTCCGTCATCATCCGCTACCTCGACCGCCCGTTACACGTCCAGGTCTACGCAGAGCACGCCTACCAGACCACCGTGGCGAGATTCTCCCCAAACGGGGAGTGGATCGCGTCTGCTGACGTGTCTGGCACGGTGAGGATATGGGGGACGCATAATGGGTTTGTGTTGAAGAATGAGTTTCGGGCGTTGAGTGGGCGGGTGGATGATTTGATGTGGAGTGATGATGGGATGAGGATTGTGGTGAGTGGTGATGGGAAGGGGAAGAGCTTTGTCAGAGCGTTTATGTGGGTAGCTTTTTGTTTTTTGGTTTGGTTATATGTGTGTGCAATGTGTTTGATGAAATGCCTAATATGATTGGATTTAGTTTAGGACTATATGATGAGCCTAGGTTGTGTTTGTTGAGCCCGTTTAGATTATAATGCATGTTTGGCAACGAGCGTTTAGCCTTTTAATATTGTTTAGATCCTTTGTTAGGGCTTTTATGTGTTTGTTATTGGGGATGGAAGGAAGGTGGGTCCCGGGGACACCTATGGATTATGGATTTTTAGGGGGTGGTGTTTACTTTTTTAAATGCAACTAGTCCGTTTTAGTTTTGGTTCCGTCCCAATCACTAGTCATTATTGATCATCATGTGTTTTTATGAAATGGGTAAATGAGATTTTGTGTTTGGTTTTGGTGATATTGATGTGAAAATGTGATTGAATATAGGACTAGATGTTGATTTTTGATGAGCCTAGGTTGTGTTTGGCGATGAACTTTTTAGAGCGTTTTTTTTTTTTTTAGCGTTTAGATGATTTGTTATATTGTACGTGATTGGGGATGGAGGGTGGTCCCGGGACACTCATAGATCTTAAATGCACCTAGTCAGTTTTAGTTTTGGTTCCGTCCCCATGCTAGTGATTATTGATCACTCTGTGTTTTGATGAAATGGTTAAATGAGATTTTGTGTTGTAATGTTGGTTTGGGGATGTTATGATGGAAATGTGATTTAATTTAGGACTAGATGATAATATTTGATGAACATAGGTTGTGACTGGCGATAAGCTTTTGAAGGGTTATGTGGTAGTTTTTGTTTTTTTTTGTTTATTTTGTTTTTTGGTTTTGAGTATGTACGTGGACGAGTTTGATGAAATGCCTCAATGAAGTATTTTGGTGAAAATGTGTTTTGATTAGGACTAGACAATGATTTTTTATGAAGCGGGTGATAATTTTTATGATATTTTGGTTTAATATATGACATCATGATGATTATTAATGAACCTAGTGATTTTTAATGTTAACTTATAGTATTGTCAGAAATTGTGCTTGCAAAACGGCCTTTTGTGCCTCGGAAAATGCAGATAATCAATTTTTGATAATTGATTTGGTAAATACATTATTCTGTTATCTGTGTTTGCAAACACAATAATCTACTACAAAACGGAAGCCTAAACGCCCAATATACGCAACTATGAAATCTTCAGGTTTTACCTTCATGATAACTTTGAAATTTGGAATGATCTGTTTGTGTCCTGATTGTATCTAGGTATTGTTTTGGAACCTTAGGGGTATATGTTCTATATATTGGTGATATTAATATGAAACTGTGTACAAATTAAGACTGGATTTGGGTTTTTGATGAACCTAGTGATTTTTCAATCGGAATTGATACAGATTTTGCTGAGTGTTGACTAATGTATTGTAATGCGATCAGGTGTAGGATTTATTGGAAGTATTAAATCCTCATTTGACAGATAAATTGAATGAATTTCGAAAGTGGGATTTGGGAATGATCTGGTTTCATGGGTTAATTCAATCTGGCTATTTTCTTGGAACGTAGAGAGTTTATGTTTTATATCTATGATTCTACGTGTTTTATGTTTATCTGTTATGCTTAGATGCAAATCTTGACAATCGGTTGCATTAAAACATTAGGATGTTGTAGCTAGAGCCCAACTCGTCAATTAGATTTTACCATATACATGTGTGTCATTAGTTTTTTAAAAGGTAGTCGAACCTCTAAGATTATACATGTGATCACTGAATATCGACCAAACATTTTGGATAGCCAACTGACATATATTTAAGCGATATTTAGCAGATGTGTCAAGTTTTTAAGCAATAACAGTAAGAATTTGACTATCTATTGTTGAGCTGGGCTGAATGCCTCTTCTGCTAAAGGTTTTGAATTCTTGATTATTTCTCGAGGCTTAGAGTATTATTACGGTAGTTTTATGCGGCCCCGTTGTCTATGTGTCTATCAGTCTCTTTCAGATCTAGTGAGGCTGTTGCTTTAATGCCAAGGACTTAAATCTCCCCTGTTCGTGGCTTGATCATTTTTCCACTTTAAATTGCCTTTTCTTTGATTTAGTCTGTTCAATCACTGATGAAGCATGTTTCTTTTGTAATTTTGCGGATCATTGTGTTAATTATAAATCTTTTGATCTGCCATTCTGGACTACACTAATATGACAGTCTTGAACAGGTGGGATTCTGGAAGCAATGTTGGAGAGTTTGATGGTCACTCAAGGAGAGTTCTCAGTTGTGCATTCAAACCAACAAGACCATTCCGTATAGTCTCAGTTGGAGAGGACTTCTTGGTGAACTTCTATGAAGGACCACCATTTAAGTTCAAGCAGTCGCATAGGTTTGTATTTTATCATAAAATAGCTTAAAATAGTATAGATTTGAAGAAACACCCTTATAAACACAAGTATAGCTGACTAACCAAGTATCCTTTCGTTGCATTTGGAATTCTCTTATGCAGGGATCACACAAATTTTGTCAACTGTGTAAGGTTTTCACCTGATGGCACCAAATTCATCACTGTTAGCTCAGACAAACAAGGACTGCTATATGATGGAAAAACTGCAGAGAAGAAGGGTGAGTTGTCTTCAGAGGATGCTCACACAGGTAGTATTTACGCTGTTAGCTGGAGTCCCGATAGTAAACAGGTAGCTATATATAAGTTGGTTGTATGCTAAAAGTTCTATTGTCTTTTTTTCTTCTTAACATCTACTTCTTTTTTATATCTTTATTAATTTTAATTTTCCTCCTTTTTTCTGTAATAGGTGCTAACTGTATCAGCTGATAAGATTGCAAAAATATGGAATATATCAGAGGATTTCAACGGGACTATTGCAAAGACGTTACCATGTCCAGGCTCTGGTGGTGTGGAGGACATGCTAGTCGGGTGTCTCTGGCAAAATGACTATGTAGTTACTGTGTCTCTTGGTGGCACCATTTACTTATATTCTGCTAGTGATCTTGATAAAGAGCCAACTATTCTGTGTGGACACATGAAGAATGTTAACTCACTAGTAGTGCTTAAAAGCAGCCGCCCAGAGACAATTCTGTCTAGCAGCTATGATGGTTTAATATTCAAGTGGCTTCGTGGGTCTGGCTACAGTGGTAAGATGGAGAGGAAGGATAAAAATCAAATCAGATGTATTGCTGCTGTTGACGAGGAGATCATATCTTCTGGATTTGACAATATGGTACATGAAATTCTTTCAAGATTTGCATGCTTGATATGACTCCTATGACATTGTTAGAGGTCTCAAAATGAGTGGGTCTGGAGGGTTCGGTAACGGGTCAAAACTGGTATAGCTTTTTGTACATGCCAGGTTGGGTTGACGTGTACTTCTCTGTGTCCAAATTTTACATGTAAATTATCGTGTCAAAGTACAGTTACAAGAACTGTATTATTTCAATGATAATTTAGTTTTTTACTAAATGACGTAGGTTTTTCTGTGCACTAAAAATGTACTAGAGGGGACTTTTCAACCCGTTTGAGCTGGTCAATCCATTTGACTAGTTTCCTTTTTAGCTAGTTTGATTTATTTCACTCGTTTGACCAACTATAGATATACCTAATGAATAGTTTGAAACTGCCACCTCTGGATAGCATCATTCTTGAAACGAGAAATACAGTTTTACTGATGTATGATTTCATACAAATACTCCAGAGTTAAGGGTTTAGTCTCTGACAATAATTCTTACGTCTTGTACTATTCAGGTTTGGAGGATTCCTCTAACTGGAGATCAATGCGGAGAAGCAAATATTGTTGACATTGGCACACAACCAAAGGACTTGAGCTTGTCTATTAATAATCATGAACTTGCATTGATTGCAATCGAGGAAGGCGTTGTCCTCCTCCGTGGTACACAGATCTTGTCAACTATTAAACTTGGGTTTACTGTGTCTGCATGTTCAATAGCACCAGATGGAAGTGAAGCCATTGTGGGTGGGCAAGATGGTAAACTCCACATATATTCAGTCAATGGAGACTCCCTTACTGAAGAAGCTGTCCTTGAAAAGCATCGTGGTGCAATTACCGTGATACATTACTCTCCTGATGTTTCTATGTTTGCCTCGGCTGATGCCAATAGAGAAGCTGTTGTATGGGATCGGGTCACCAGAGAGGTAACTCTTATTGCTTCCTGAAAATTTAGTCATGGCTATTAATTTAAGTGATTTGGGTTATACTTGGTCAAATAGTTAAAACTCTTGATGATTGGCTAATATGAAAACGGGTTGAGAGGGTCAAATGTGTTGAAACTTTTAATTTGATTAGAACTCGATTATTTTTTGGGCAGACGTGTTTCGACTTGACCCGACCTGTACGAAAGTACCCTTTTTCACCTGTTTCCAACCCATCGCCTTTTCTCCTCTTACTAACTGCAATAGCTGATTGTGATGAATTATTTACTTGTCTTACGACAGGTGAAGCTTAAGAACATGTTATACCACACGGCTCGTATAAACAGCTTAGCTTGGTCTCCTGATAACACTATGGTTGCAACTGGATCTCTGGATACATGTGTTATTGTATATGATATAAGCAAGCCAGCCTCAAGCCGTATAACCATAAAGGGAGCCAATCTGGGTGGGGTCTATGCAGTCGCCTTTGTTGATGAAAACACTGTTGTGAGTTCTGGTGAGGACGCTTGTATTCGTTTATGGCAAATTACTCCACAATAAATAAGGATCAAGAGGTGCACAAGGTTTCTTGAAGGTGTCATTTCTTGCCGCTATATCTTTTTGTTTTTGTAAAGCTGGTTTGCAGTCGCGAGTTATGGATGGTTTTATAGGCTAAGGTTTTGGTTGTAGTTAATAGCGATGTTTTCTTGTGAACCCTTATACCAAAAGTAAGTTTTCGTGGCCAAATCTGTGGTCATCGCGCATTGGCTCAAAAGGCCACATGGTTATCAAAGGCACGCTTGTCGGAAGCTGGGATCACATGGATATTAAAGAGATGATTGTTGTTTTGATTTTTTATTTTTTTCGTATGTAATAAATGTGTTTTTTGATGTGTTTTTATGGTGTCATAACATTTGGAGTTGAAGTTGTATCGGTAATGAACCTCTTATTGCGTTCTGAAGTTGTTATAATCTGATTTTCGTTTTCACAAACTATAGTTAAAATTGTTTATGACTATTAACAGATACAATAATTTTCTTTTGTGCTTTTTTATACTTTTACAAGGAATTAAGAAAGTTGCTGCTGCAAAGGTAACACAACTATGTAACCTCTGTGAGGCTGATCAATGGGTCAAACCAAACCCGACCTGACTCAAAAACCGATTAAGGGTAAAACGTAAACTGAACCGAGTAAGGTCGGTTCGGCTCGATTTAGCTAGTTTGAACCGAATACTTGTGTTTTGACCCGAACCGAACCAAATAAAACCGAAATACTTATACAAAACTGAAAACCAAGCCAAACCAAATAAGGTCGGGTCAGTTTGGTTCGGTTAGAGCCAATTAGGCTTGACTTGTCGGGTCGGGCCGATTTTCGGTCAATTTTGCTTGGCCCTAATTCTATCTATTAAGACCATAAATATATTAAACCAATTTTATAAGCGTATTTTTATTGCCATGTAAAGTCAACAACTATTAATCACTCTCTTAGGCTATGCACAATGGAGGTCGCCAAGCTCGGTCGTGCTTGGTTGTCCTATTGTGGATATTTGGTCGTCCATGGTCGCTGGGAAAAAAAAGAGCAACTCGGTCGTATTTCGACCTAGTTCGTGTGCTTATTTTGTGCGTGTATTTTCAAAATATACCGCTTGGTTTGAAAAAAAAGAAAAAAAAAAAAAAAAAAAACTTTAAAAAATTAAGAAAGTTGCTGCTGTGGATATTTGATTGACGAAAAGAGAAAACTGATGAGATAAACAAAATCAAAATCGTGTGTGGTCACGATTGTTCGTAGCCTTAAGAGCATCTTCAATATACTACATGTTTTATGTTTAGAACATCCAACTAATATATTAGAAATACTAGCAAAAGATATCAGGAGTACATTATTATTTGGAAGACCCAATACAAAATCACGTTGTTCATGTAGATTAATGTAAAAGAAAAATTAAGGCAAGAGACCAATAAGAGTTTTCGAATATTGTAAGGACTCCGCGAAGCGGTGAAGCCATGTGTCCCAATAGAAAACTTGCGAGGACTACAAAAATATCGTGGAATGCATGAATGCCAAAGATGACAGTTTTTTATCGAGACACATGACTATGCAAAGTCCTCACAAGACCAAAAGTCCAATTTTAAAAATCTTCAAAATTTAATCTGTAACGTGCAAAGCCAATCAATGTTAATCCTTTGCTTATATATTTGGTCAAATGATTGAAGAAAATATCATACTTGCTATAATTTCTTTTTGTGGGTAGCTAACAAATTTTTTTACTTTTGTGGATACTCTTCTTTCAAATTCATCTTTTTTAGGGTAATATGTGACATTTTTGCCCTTCGGAGAATTTTTTTTTCTATTAACTAAGAGGGGCAAAAATGTCCAAATTTTTTACAAAATACCCTAAAAAAGATAAATTTGAAAGAAAATTACCCACAAAAGCAAATAATTTTGTTCGCTACCTACAAAAAAAAATATTGACAAGTATGATACTTTTTTCAATCATTTGACCAATATAATTCGAGTTGTTAAAAAAGGAAATCAAATACTTATAACTCTAAAAATACCAAAAGAACAAAATAAAAGTTGTACGCTCATCTAGGACGAAACGTTTGGACCGAAAAACCAACAGCTGGACCGGTCCAAACTTGGAACCGACCCACGGTTCAGTTCTTGGTTCTAGGTTCATGAACCTAATTTGAAGTCCAATTACTCTATCTAAATAACCACTTTCAAAACGTATCTCGGAAAAACTTGCTGATCGGACATTGCTGCCGTCATATTCCGCCGGAGCATCGCCGGATAGTCGCGGTACCCACCAATTGCCAGTCTCACCTTCAGATCGTTACAACAAGGTATTAAATTACATGTGTATGAGTATTAGAGTATGCAATGCTATGTTTTTGTGATGCATACCAAGTGTTTGATGAAATGCCTGTGAAATGTTTCGATTTAAAAACACTGAAATGTTGATAATGATGGTTTATTTGAAGTGGGTTTTCCGGTTATAGTGTTATCTAAACGCGATAAGCTGTCTCGAGTGTTTGGATGGAGTAGAAAAAACAGCTTTAGGTTATTAGCTTATTTAAGGTTATTTGCAGCTTTAGAAAGGCTTTGTTGTTCTTCGCGGTTAGAAATGTTAGCTCCTTTTTTGTTACTCAACGTTTTGATATATATAGCATAAGCTTATGCATCTTGTGCATTGTATTTTGATAATACTTAAAGTGAGGGGGTGTTTGTTTAAGCTTATTTCATGGGCTTATGTGCTTATTGAATTTGATAAGCTCATTTAATTTTTGGGCTTATGAGCTTATCAAAGTTTCAATAAGCTCATAAGGCCATCAAATAAGCTTAAACAAAATAAGCTTTTATTGTGAAAGAGATTAAGTTGTTTCAAAGTTCAAAGTTGCCCATTTGATTTTAGAATGTGGATGCTTCCCTGCTTGGCTTAGATAACCTTCAGCTTGGTTTCTTATTTTATATATATTTGAATAATATATGGAGAAAATATGAGTAATCGATCAACGGAAATTCATTTCGGGTACATCTGCGATGTCATTTCTGGATTTCTATGTAAATTTCGTTTCCTAATGAACTCTTAACCTCGTGTTGTGGAATTACAACTTGTATTTAATCGGACAGTTTACTCCATTTCTTTAAAAAGCATGTCACGATTGGATTTATTTGGTATCAAGCCTGGTACAGTCTATCTTAAACTAAACAACAACAACAAACCCAATCCCGCCTAGGCAGGGTATGGGGGAGGTAAAATGTAGACAGATCCTACCCCTACACCAAGGTAAACCCGTGTGTAGAGAGACTGCTTCCAACGAGACCTCCGGCAAGTACAGTCTATCTTAAACTGATTAGGATTAATATAAAAATGTGTGCTTTTCTTGATTCATATTGTTAGTATTCACGTCGTTCCACCAGAAAACAGTCATCTTTTTTGGTATGGTATATCAGTTATAGCTCATAATCTTTAGTTTACCTAAAAGAAATGACAAAGGATGAAGAAATGGTAAAAGAAAAGGTGGGATAGTTATCTATTGCTTAAACATTTGGTTTTCTTACACATCTCTTAAGTTGAAAATTGCTTATGAACGTTATTTTGGCTTGGCTATCTGTGTACCAGTAAGTATTACAAATTGCAGCTTTGTGTAGCTTGATGGATCTTTTAGTACATAGGTACCCTTTTTCTTTATGTAATTAGGTATGTGCGTACTGTATAGAAGAGTATGCTGTCTAATACATAAATTATTGGGTTGGGTTGGTGATCAAGGAATGATCTAATACAATACAGTAAACTTCACTTACCTTGGCACTGTCAAACAAATTGCTTATAGCTTGGTAGATTTGGCTTGTTTTATCTTAATTGAGGTAATTACTTAATTATAAAATACAAGGGCTTACATTATTATAGAAATAGTATTATTGTTATATCAATAATCAATACATTAACTATTATAGTATATAATATGGATGGAAATGTTTTTGCGGCTCAAACGAACCTGATATGGCCCATTTCGACCCATGCTATTTAAGACCCAGTGCACCCCTTAATGCAACAAGCTGGACCTTCTTGAAATTGAAAAACTAAAAATCCTGGAAGAGTTCCCTTGCTCACTGGCATTGTGATTTCATTTTAGTAATTACCTTGTTAGGTAATGTGTTCATCCTTCATTGCAGGTCATAATCTGGTTGCATGATCCACTTAAGATTGATTTCAAACTTTTAAAGAACCCTTGATGTCTCGTGGGCCTCCACTTCCTCGGCTACTTCTCAACAATGTTTCTTGCATGAGAAACGCACAACAAATCTTACGTCACACAAACATATCAGTTCATGACGGTGGAGCCCTCGTACTCACAGGAGCAAATGGGTCCGGCAAGTCAACATTCTTACGCATGCTGGCAGGATTCTCTAAACCATCAGCCGGTGAGATCTTATGGAACGGTCATGACATTACCGAGTCAGGAGTTTTTCACCAGTACAAACTTCAACTCAATTGGCTCTCGTTAAAAGAAGCCATAAAAAGCAACTTCACAGTTCTCGACAATGTTCAGTGGTTTGAAGTTCTTGAACATAAACAAGGTAAATCTTTACATGCTCTAGAGTTTATGGGGCTTGGGCGATTGGCTAATGAGAAAGCACGAATGCTTTCAATGGGTCAAAGAAAAAGATTGCAACTTGCTAGAGTGATTGCAATGGATAGACCAATATGGCTACTCGATGAACCTTCAGTTGCTTTGGATGATGAGGGTGTGAAGCTTTTGGAGCAAATGATTGCCGATCATAGGAGTCAGGGCGGAATAGTCATTGTAGCAACACATTTACCAATTCAGATTGAAGACGCAATGTTCTTAAGGTTGCCTCCAAGATTTCCAAGAAGGATAACTTTAGTTGACATGCTTCCCCATTAAGGTGAAATGATGAAATTTACCTTTTTTGAATTCTATCTAATTTTCTGTTACTGTCTCTCATAATATAATAGCTCAAGTGTTTTGCTATACTTGTATTATGTGATTGCATGATAAGAGAAACTGTAAAAAACACTACTGCTTATGTGATTTATGTAAGCAGTGCCAAATACGACATTCTTTTTGACCCGGTTATACGTCTTTTGGGTTGAGATAAGCGGTACGGCCTTTGCAAAACTGTAGAACATTCGACACTTTTTCACTTTTGTGTATGGTGTATGTATTTCATAGTTTCATCAGTTCATGTGTTTTCTACTTTTTTATATATGTGTATGTGGTATATGTTGTGTGTATTTGTGTGGCCAAAGAGCATCATAGTTAAAATGCATATTCATACACTACGAGTCTATGATAATTAATTAATTAATTAATTCGTTTCTAAAATTTTAGATAGTTACAAAAAAACATTTGATATTTAATCAAACCATTAAACTTAAATTTCTAATCTAAATAATAGTAGAGATCTTTGTTACAACTAGTCCATGAAGCTGTAGACAACGCTCTTGGCTAGCTCAACCATGCCCATGATCTTCTCAAATGCTTCTTGGTATCTCATCTTTACTTCTGCCATATGAAGTCCCACTAACTCGTTGACTCTGTGATCTCTCTCTTCTGAGACAATCTATCTTTTCAACCAATTTTAGTGATTTTATGGTTAGACAATCTTTCCGTAAAAGCAAGTCTACTACTTCGTTACCCGGTTTTTTCCATAGTTGCAGATCCTCTTGTGTCTTGAGCTCGTCAATCAACCACACCATGTCATCATAAGAGCTAATCACAGGCATGTCTATCACTTGATCTCCTGGAGTTTTTTTGTTGGGTGCTAATCCAGTAGTACCCTCCTCTGATATGTAACTTGTCATAACTTCTTGCCTTTGTCCATTCCATCGGATGTATCTGCAACAATATAAACTTAATCAGATTGCCTCTTATATTCGGCTTAAATTTAATCTTGATGTTTTTAACATCTCAAGCATAGACTAACAGCTTATTTCAACTCTAAACCATCATCGAATTTATCGTTAGTCAACTTTATAATAAGCTTAATATATAGAATGTGAAACGGATATTTAACTATTCAATTATCAAGGATACTTAAAAACACTCAGAGTTTTCTCTGTTACATTTGTTTTTGGGTTTTGTTTTCAGATTCTCATCTTTTCATAATCCTTGTTACATAACTAACAGCTTCATAGCTTTCGCAAAGTTCTGCACAAGTTTAGTTATACTGTATTGATTTAGTATGAGGGAAAAGTGTCACGAACTTGTTTCTGCAAGCTCATTATAAGACAGTTGTGATCTTACTAAACATCCATATGATTTTATAAATGATGCAACCAAAAGACAAGAAAAGAAAGACTTGGTATTAAAATTTGAGTTGTAACTTACAAAAACGAGTGCCTCAATATTGATTTGGTATGTGTTGTGCTAAATGAAGTCCACTCGTACATATACTACTTGTGCGTCGAATTAAGGGTCGAGATCTATTAAATCATTGGTTGATATTACATGAAACATTATACAGTAGAACCTTAACTACAAATCTGCAACTGCAAGGGAGGACTTCTAAGTTCTCCAGTTAAGCCAATCAAGCGTTCTAAAACAAATGCTATGAAAAATTACGCGTATTAATGTAATGAAACTGTGATCTAAGGTCCAAACTAGTTATATCGGTTTCGAGTTTTTTGGTATTTTATTCATTAATTAAATTTCCTAGTGTGGAGATTACAAGTTCAAATCTCGCCTCACATATCTTTAATTATGACTATACACGATTTACTTTTCACATGATGGGTATGTTTGGCAAAAATAGATTGTGCTGGTGCTTGTGCTGGTGCTGATGCTAGTGCTGTTGCTGAAAAAGATTATAAAAAGAGATTATTTTTATAAGCTACATGAAGTAACCTTTTATTTTCAGAGATTATGAAAGATTATTTTTTTTATAATCTCTTATAAGTTATGTTGCCAAACGAGGATTATTTTTGAAGTAGCTTATTTTTTGAAAAAATAAGCATAATCTCTTCATAATCTTGTGTGCCAAACATAGCCGATATGAAACCGGACGATATGAGACTGATAGTTAATTTACTTTCTTTAGGTCACCAAGGTTTTTGAGATTTTGTCCAACTAATCTACGATGTTTAAGGTCAGCGTCACAAACTCAAACCGAGTAAATCTTTCCTTCTCGAAGAAGCTGTGTGAACATTTCATGGACACCAAACAAAATTTTAATAATGACAATTACAAACTTTTTGCCAATTGTCCGATTACAACTCATTATAAAATAAGATTATGCATCGTTGAATGTTAAAATTTAACTAAAACCAAACAAGTTAATTTTAAGCAAGATTTGCAAATAAAACAAAAAAACCATAACAAATTCTTATTTGTAAGTTCACCCAAACACTCCACCTCAACTAAATTCACATTCTAAACAAAGTTACCAAACACCCCCGAAATCCCACAAGCAATCCCCATTCTCCCACCTATATAACAACCACTTTCATCAACACAATAAGGTCAGGGTTAGGGTTTTGGTTAAAAAAAAGCAGCACTCAGACAAAAAAAACAAGAAATGAGGCAGCCAAAAGAGAAACATCAAAAAAGGTTGTTTTTTAAGGTTGTTGCCGCCTCTTACTGCCAATGATTTTCCTTAACCCCCAACATATCTCAACAACCTTAATCTGTGTTTTTATGTTTGTTACCAAAAAAGCCTCCTTCATCACCACTTTCTATTCATTCTTTTGTTACGGAGTACAGTATTATTTATGGAGCTTTGATACATGGGCCTAACTTACAATTCATTTATGCATTAGGTCTCCTTTTATGTCTCTTTAGTTAGGTCCATTTATCATTTTTCTTATTTATGAGGCAGTGATGATAATAGTGAATGGATTTTTGTCTGAGTGAATTGAGCAAAGTTTGAGATTAACCGTATCTTGGCGGGGTAATTTACTTTGCAGCCATGGCGGTTTTATCCTCTTTGTTTCATGCTTTTTTTTTCTTACAGATCTGAGCCTCCTGAAATCATTTTCACAATCTATAATTTTCATCTTGTTACAATTAGGTTTTTATTATACTTTTTCTGCTTGTTATAGAGATTTGGAATGGACACAGATAAGTTAAAATAAGATTTTTGAAAATAGTTAAAGTTCTGTTAAGGGGTGTTTGGCTAAACTTAATTCAACCAAGCATTGTTTAAGGCTTCATGAGATATGGATGTGCTGATGTGCTTTATTAAAAGAGAATTACTACAACTACGTGTCAGTCGGGTCGGGTGCAGGTCAATTTGGGGTCGACACTAAAAACCATACTGAACACGATCCTATTTAGACTTTGGGTTAGTCAGGTTCACGTTCGGGTCAATTTGAGTGGGGTCTATTCGGGTTCAGGTTAACCTGAATATGAGTACAATGACAAAAGATAGGGCAGTTCGATATGTTTACATAGAAATTTATAAAAAAAATATGTTAAAAAAGAAGAAAAAATTATTATTCGGGTCAAACGGGTAATTTTTTACACAATGAGTTATCATAATATAATACGTTAAAATAAACTCAATGAGTTGAGCAAAACCAAGGGCTTATTTGAGGGTTGTCTTTCTAGAAAACTTAAAATAAGCAAACTAAACGAAGTATCAATTAAACGAATACTAAGTTTTAGAACAATGAACTCTTTGCTTACCAATTAAGATTTAAAGTCGATATTTGGTTTGTGTAACAGATTTGAAACAATTTACTTGGTACTTAGACCAACAAATCTATTTGATTTTGTGATTGTTACTTGGTAACAAATTCTAATCCCATGGTTGATGTAGAATGATACAAGTGTTATCTTAAGATATGAATATCAGTCAATAAGTTTCAAGTTTAAAGGTTGTATTATTTGTTAAAAAAGGTTGTATTCTTAAAAGGTGCTGCAGTTTAATTATTTGCCCTTTTCCTAGCCGAAAAAAGATAAACATAAATAACCTACAATTATCTTGTCTTTTCTTACGGACAACATTCTTTGGTCCATAACTAACGGGGATACTTGGCTTATCTCTTTGAGTCCCAATAACTGGATACATAACACGATGGAACTAGGTGGTAATCATATCAACAAATCGTTTTAATAATGTCTTAGTCTAACTAAATAGTTCGTTTAATACAAATTTACTACATGAGATGTTAGTATATTAAGATGCATTTTGGGATGAAACTAGTTCTTTCTGACTCGAGACAAAGGCAGCATGTATGATGTATCACAGCACCACATTTGCAACTTTTTTTTTTTTTTTGATAATTTGAATAATTAAACTTAGATAGAACAGTAAACAACTTGGGCTTTAAATGTGGGCTGCAGACTATGTTTATATTGGACAGTTGATTACTTTTTGAGGATTTAAAAATAGGTTGGGCGGTGTAGTGTTTGCCCACCCAGCATAAGCCCAAATCCAACTTAGCTTGTGGCACGGGCATAAAGATTCAAGATTCACTTTTACTCGGTACAATCTCTCTACAGAATTTTTCCTCTTTCACAATATATATACAATAGTTAACTTGTAAAATAGTATATATTATTATCTTAAGTTTGTGTATAGCAATGTGACAATCGTTCTCAGTTGAGACTTGAATGTACAACCTTAGCTACTCAGGGCCGTCCCGTGAAATTTGGAGGCCCTGTGTCATATTTTGAATATGCCTTCCGAAAGATATGATGAAGTATTCGTAAAATCAACATCTATCAACTCCACAATGAATTGCTTTTATTATCGATCAAACAAACTTCTATCCATGTTTTTATATAACATCTTTCTTGTTTTTAGGTATAACCATTGAGTATTCTAAACATTTTACAACTACTTGAAAGCATTACACCTAAGATGTCTGAAAATAAATCTTAGCAAAGACACTTTTTTAGGACATGCTTCAAGCTTAAAATCAGTTTTATCGTGAAATTGAGATTAAAATTAAAGTTTAAACTTTCTAAGATATTGAACCACAAATGCAAAATATGTAAAGTGCTTAGAATAAATAAATGTAAAAATAAGAGGACTAAAATTAAACATAGTAAACTAACAAAACTAAAGAAACAAATAAAAACCTAGGACCCACTAAAAAGTTTTCCTTCACCTTTTGGGTTTATCTTCTTCGCTGGTTATCTTTTCCGCCGGATACATAACCCATATTTCATTTTCCACCATTAAAACACAGAACAAGCTTCTTTCTTTTTTCTATTATTAAAATCTTATATTTTTATATCCCAAATCATCTTTCAACAAGATTAAATCGTCCAAAACTGGTTATCTACTAATACTAAGTTTTAGACATCGAAGGCCCCTAAAAATCAGAGGCCCTGTGCGATCGCCTATGCCGCACATACTCAAATCCGGGCCTGTAGCTACTGCACCACCTTGACGTACGTCACCATCACCACCACGATCATCGAGAAACTTTATACATCACAAATGTATGTAGTATAATATAGCTAAGGTAAACCACTACAACAAAACTGGCCTAATGCAACCGTCCAAATACGATGCAAATCTGTTGCAAAAGGCTATTTGCAACGGATTCCAACTATTGCAAAAAGGCTCCATGCAAATTTAATTTGCAACCGAATTGCAACAACCAGAAAACTTTTTGCAACCGTTTTGCAACAAAAGATAATTCGTTGGAACTAAAGACATTTTTTGCAACGAAAACATTTTCCCACAATTTTGCAACGAATATTTTTTTGCATCAACACATAATTTGCAACGGTTATATTTTGCTACGGGTTTTGCAATGGTAACTTTTGATAGAATCAAATTTTACTGCAGTTAAAAGCCATTATATATAAAAAAAAAAAAAAAAAAAAAAAAAAAAAAAATTAAAACTTTATCGCAACAATAAAAAATATTAACACAATATAAAAAAAAACTAGTAAATTCAATATATTTCAATATCCATAAATCTACACACCAATCCAAGATTTGAACGATAACAAAATGTCTAAAAAGTTAATATCTAAAATCAAGCAACAAAATATATACCAGTTATTGATGTCAACATCATATAACTTAGTTGGGTGGTGAAATTCTTGTGCATCTGTTATCTCTCGCAGCTGTTGAAGCTTCTTGTTATTCCAATTGCCTTTTTAGGAACGCTTCACATGCTAACGTCCTCCAACTCTTTCCAAGCGCAGCTGCAATGAATGACATACCAAAATCAACATTCATCCAACTTTTTAAGCAAATTTAAAGAATAAACATTCACAAGTACTTAGGTATACCTTTACAGCAAATATAGAATTTGAATCTGAATCGCCTTCTTCTTGAGCTTTCATTCTTGCTACCCATAAGATATAGAGAAAAGGCCTTGAAGCATACAGTTACATCCTGCATATATGATAAGGTTTTAAAATGTACCTTTTTGAGTGGTCGTTTAAGCCCTTATTTGATCACTTTTGTATCCGTTATTACTTAATATCGTTCCTTTTCACTTTTTAGGTCTCTTGAAGGCAAATTGCTGTAACGGCACTTATTTGGACGAAAAGGCGCGGATATACGAAGAAAATGGCCAAAGTCAAGAATCGAGACACTCAAGCTGCTGAAAGACAAGGTGACGGCGTCGCTGCTTAACTGCGACGCCATCGGAGGATTTTGTGACGACACATAACCCAAATTTCATATTTTCAAGTGACGGTGTCAGGCTTTAAAAGAGTAGGCCGTCGCAACTCAGACGGCCTAGATTTGATCCAGACGGCGTCAGAAGCTAAAGAGTACGGCGTCACAAGCACAAGGTGACGCCGTTGCAAGACTAACGTGGCCAAGACGAAACCCTAATGACGGCGACCCGACGGCGTCACAAAACATAAGGTGACGCCGTCGCATATGTAATCTTATATATATAATCCGAATTTTTTAGTATTAGTGTGTAGTCTTTTGGAGTAAAAACCTAAACCAAACCAAGGCTGTCTTGTATAGTATTTTAGGGTTCCAAACCCTATCTTACATCAAGATAAGTGTTTTACTTCATTAATCCAATTATGTCTTTGATTATTTGTGTGTATGCTTGCATGTTCTCCATGTCCGGTTAATTTACTTGTGTGTTTGCTTAGGGAATATGAAACTTAATTATTAAATATTGATTAGTTGTCTCTTATCTTAATTGATTAATGATCTAGTAATGTGATAGGTCATTCGTTGTGTAATTAATGCTTGATTAATCTTTGTGAACCTTAGGCTATAGCACCTAGAGCGGTTGTAGGCTAAACCATCCAAAGAGGCCTTAGAGTTAGAGTTTATATTCCCTAGTGGGTTTTGTAGACGAGACCCTTTGGTAACTTCAAAGAGTTAGGGATAAACGCATACCCTACGACTTTAGACACACAACGCGATTAAGAATAAGGACGTGACAATTCAACCATCAATAGGAGATAATTAAGGAGTAATAAAACCTAAGTGAACACATCTTTAAACTATCATACGAGCACACAATAATTAGACATAGACTACATACACCTTAGATTAGATAATTAGATAAGTAGAGTAATCGGTAGCAATACCAACCCCCAAATCCAAACCCCGAGATTCGTACCTTTCCATTTCCTAAAAAAACATAAAAAAGATAAAAAATAATCTTCCTCAACCCCCAACCTTAGCGTAGTAACTTCTCACTAGCATTCCTATTCCCCTAGAAAACGATATCAATACCCGTGGCTTACCCTAATACTACACTACAACGATTAGGTTCACTGCCTAGGGTGTTATAAAACTTGCTCGAAGAAAAGGAAGTTCCTTTGACCCCGAACGACGCGTGTAGCGTTATCAAGTTTTTGGCGCCGCTGCCGGGGAAAAGAATAGCTAGTTAGTAGTCCACCTCGTTTAGGTTTCTTTGCTTGATTCCTATCAAGTAAATTTTTCTCATTTTTAGCTTCCTCGTAGTCTATCCCCCTTCTTCGTGACCTTTGTTCGTAACACCATCACTTTTCATCATGGAAGGTGATAACCACCCACCATTCATCAACCCACCACCAATTGACCCGCCAAGAGCCCGTACTCTTGGTGAATACTCGAGACCAAGCCACCTAGGCTATAGGAACACCATTGAGCTTCCCGACCAAGCCCACACTACGGCCCTGCGATCCGACACCATCCGGTTGGTGCAAAACGGATGTGCATTCCATGGACTTCGTTCCGAAGATCCTAATCAGCATCTAAGGGACTTCCTTAAAATTGTCGATTCCATCGACCTTGATGCTGCTACTCGGGAGACCACGCGCCTGCGTCTCTTCCAATTCTCTCTACGGGACCAAGCTAGTAATTGGCTTGAGCGACTTCCCGCCGGCTCCATCTCAAGTTGGGATGATCTCACCTCTCGCTTCCTTGCTCATTTTTTCCCACCGGGGAGAACCACTAAACTTAGGAATGACATCTTGATGTTCCAACAACGTCAAGGTGAATCTCTCTACGAAGCATGGACTCGATTCAAGGACTTACTTCATAAAGTCCCTCATCACGGCATTGATCTTTGGCTCCAAGTCCAAATCTTTATGATCATGTCAACTTCCCCACCAAGCGATCCATTGACCAAGCGGCCGGTGGAAAACTTAGTGATCTCACCGCGGAAGAATCATGGGGTATAATAGAGGACCTTGCTCTCGATGACAATGAAAGTTGGAATGACCCCCGCGAGTTGCCCAAAACCATTAAGGCAATCTCCTTGCCTCCCATTGACTCACAATCTTCCGACCGTAGGATGATCGAACTTGAAGATCAAGTTAAATTCCTAATGAGTTCCTACGAAAACCCTAAGTCTTCACGCCATGTGAACAAAGTTTCTTCCTCGTGTGAGCCGTTTTATGATCCTCATAACACGCGCACTTGCACCCGATCCCCCGAACATGCTTCCGTTGACTACGCATCCTCGCTTATTAATGGAACGGGAGGAAGATTCCCCACGATACCCGGACCTAGGAATTTCAATGAAACCCGAGAAGCATGGAAGGGGAAGCCCGACTTCTATTGGGGACAAACCAAAGAATTCACTTCCAATGATTTTTCATGGCCCCCACCTCACGGTCCTAACCAACAAAACATCGAGGGGATGTTGCAAAACCTAGTTGCATCCCAAGAAGCCCAAATAGCTAAACTCTCAGACCGCTTTAACCAACAACAAGCCGAAATGGATAGGAAGATAGATAACCTTTTGAAAGCCATGACCAATAGTGATAGGAAGGTTAATGCTATCTCAACTCCCGAGCCTTCCGGTGTAGAGATTAAGGACCCAAGTAAGTTAGCTAAGCATGTTCAATTCGTCAATACCATCGCCTTAGTGAAACCTAATAAAACAAATGACGAAGAGGACCATACACGTGAGACTAATGAAACAACCGAGGAAGTAGATGAAGTAGACAATGACTATTTCAATAAGTTTCCTACGGAAGAAGAGCTATCTCGCCACCCTCACTTAGTATGTGACCTCCGTCACATGTATGTTAGGAAAAGCCCTAGAATCAAGTTTGGGAACCCTTGGAATCTTAACATACCATGTTGCATAGGACACCTTTTCGTGGCAAAGGCCTACATTGATCACAAATCCCCAATCAACATAATGACTAGCACCTACTACAATTGGGTAGTGAAGAAGCCTATTCCAACTAGGCAAGACCCCGATGATCCTAGTGTTAGTTGCAATTTTCTTGGTAGAGTTAAGGGATTACCCGTTTATGTAGGTAGTTTCACGTTTCCTACGGACTTCATAATTGTGGATGATATTAGCACGGCCATAAATCCTAGCTTGTCCCACGTTAATCTAGGAAAACCTTTCATAGAAAGCACCGGGATGACCTATGACCCCTCGTTAGGAATAGTGCGATTTAAAGATGAGACCGATAACATAGCTTACCAAATGCCGTTTAAGATTGAGAAGTTTTCATCACTCTCTAATGATGAAAAGGAACTTAAACTATCGGTCTATTATAGGAATGAGGAGGATAAAGAAAAAGGAGTAGATTATGTTATGGCTAAGATTTTCGGATTCTATAAGGATTGCTTGAACTTAGGACCGAAATTTAGGACCGAATGGGGAGAGGACGAACTCTTAGAGAGGTGCATCATAGGGCACTTCTACAACATAGAATCCCCCAATAGAGACCGTCATGAGGATGAACATGGCGGTAATGAAGACACGTAAGGGCACGACTACGAGTCTAGCTACAAGACTCATAAATAAAGAAAAGCACTTCGTGGGAGGCAACCCATGCTTTATTGTTTGCTTGTTAGTGTCGTATATCTTTTATTGATTGTTTATTCTCATGTTTAAACTTGTAAAAATGCTTTATTTTGTTTTTAACCTCGTCTTAATTGCATATAAAGGTATTTTACATAAAGGATAAGTGTAGGGAGGATTACACACGTTTTCAAAAGAAACGTAAACATGAGAATAACAATTCATTAAAAGATATATATGTGTGTTTGTTCGAGTCAAATGCTTGTATCGAGTCATAATGGATGTTTTGTAGAAATTTTTCCAGATTCTAAAGATGTAAATTTTCCAGAATTTTTTCTAGAAAATCGTAGACCAGTTTTTGTAACCTGACGGCGTCAGGAAGGAGTAAAAACAACAGATTAATTTTTTCTCGTTTTCTGAGCTACTTATAAATTTTTGGAATTTTCCAGGTCTTAATTTTCCAGAAATTCTGTAAACATCCATTCCACAAGCATTATATCCTAGTTTAGTCGAGTCTTATATATATTATTATCGCCGATTTTACGCGAAGGTTTCGTTTGTTTTCTTCGAATGTGCAGGTTTTATCTATCAAGAAGAAGAAACAAAAGATTGGAAGAAGCTTTTCACGCACACATTCTTCTTGGAAAGGATTTAACCACTACTTCACACACGGATCCTACCGAGCTAATCAGGGGAGTACTAGTTTCTTTCGTTTTTAATTACCTTCCATTATCATAACTTTGATACTTTCGGGGAACATTGGGGACAATGTTCAGTCTAAGTGTAGGGAGGAAAAACAAAACGGGAACTTTGAAACTATGCTTATCCTTGATTATTTGCTTCGTCCAATTGTATTTGTGTAATAAACCATGAGAAAATGTCGGTTAGGGTAATTTTGGCACCAAATTTTTAATTTTTCATGACATATAGGAGTGGGCCATTAGTCTTAACAAAAGCGTCTCACGGATAGGAAGTTATATGACTAGCACAAAAACTCTTTACCACTTAAATTCCACCAAAAATGTGAGGATCGCCCTTAGATTAGTATGAATAAAAGCATTCATCTTTAATTCTTAGAGTGTGAACCGGTAGTATATTAGATTCTAGAACTTGTTTTGTGATGCATCCCGAGATCGCTAGTAAGACTACACTTGTGTAGTTAGGAATAACTAAATGATAAGAGGCATTAGGATAACCCTTGTTTGATACCCGTAATATAATTACTTCTTCCACATCGGTTGAGTAATTCCCCCACACCCTTTGCGTTGTACTCATCTTTAGTACATGATACCCCTAGTTAACCCCTCAGAGCCTATCCTTTTCGCGGTTCTCGTGATGTTTCGGTTTTTCCGGAATATCAATGAAGAGCATTGTTTACACCCCACCCCTAAATATACACCCAAATCGCCTTAGCCTACCCTGTATGCACTCACTTTTAGTGCATTATTGTTATCACCCCAAACCCTTAGTTCAATTATCTAGTTGCTTGCATGAGTTGCTAAGTCGAGTCATATCCTTTGTACAATGTTTTGGGACGATTGGGACTCATGGGAAAAAGTTAAAGTTTATAAAATGATTGGAAGGAAACGTTAAATTCTCTTATTTGCGTAATAACATACCCCAAGTGTTTTGATCTTTTCAATTCGGGTCAAATTAGTGTTAGAGTAATAAAAACTCAAGTGTAGGGATGTGCCTATAAATCCCTATCATTTTGATGTTACCGTAGAGGATGGTAGAGTAAAAGTGTATGAAAAAAAAAAAAAAAAAAAAAAAAAAAAAGCTTACGGGCTACCATCCTACATCTATCCTTTAAATTTATGTTTGTTTGTTTCAGTTATCTAGAGTTTAGAGTGTCGAGTCTTGGCTTAGCAACGCCATTATTCGTATGCTTGTAACAAAAAGATTTTTGACTTGCCACCACTAAATAGCCTATCCCATCAAACCCTTTGTTTCCCTACCGTAAGCCTAACATTACAACCCTTTAAAGACCTCTTTGATAGTCTTTCCTAGGTGCTTACGCCAAAGCGATGGAGGTTTGATCTATTCTCAAGCCTATGGTAATCTATGTACTAGGACCGGTTAATGAGTGTTTAATCTTCCATTTCCAACTTGTTATATTTCATAGAGTAAATTACACCGTTCGTCCTTGTGGTTTGCGTTGACCGCAGGGTTTCGTCCTTTGACCAAAAAAGTTGCACCGTCCGTCCTTAAGTTGGAAACGTTATGCGCCATTAGTCCTTTGACCAAAAAACGTTAAGTTTGACCGTTAAAAACCCATCATGTGACTTGCACATGAGGGTAAATTCGTCATTTCAACACCATAAGGACGAACGGTGCAAGGACGAACGGTGTATATATACCCCAACACACACACACCTCCTCATTTTTGCCACATACTTTCTCTCTCTATAAAAACACACACCTCACCCTCTCCTCTCCTCTCTCTCTCTATAATTTCCGGGCACCAAACCCTAGGGTTCCGGCGCCGCTGCCGGAATCCGGCCAACTTCCGGCGACGTCTACGACCTACACCGCCTATACTAATCGATAGATCAAGACCTCGTGGTTCTATTTTCATGCCACATGCGCAATAAATCCCCCATACGCGCCCTGAATCTAAACTTTCAGTTTCGAATCATTAGGGTTTCGCCTTGGGTTGTGGTTTAATAAATTAAAACGGGTTCTAGCGTAGGTTGGGTCACGAGTGGTACTCGTAAATGACACCACAACCTGGCCTTCTCCTCTTTCTTCTCGGTAAACTCCCACGACCCATCTTCTGTTTTTATTATTTCAGTTAAACGTTATATTGTGGTGTTATTGTCTTCGTGGGATTAGAAGAAAAGATACCAACCCAGTGGTGTTATTGTCTTCTTGGGACTAGAAGAAACTCCCACGACTAATCTGATGGATATAGAGATAGGCACAGGTCAAGACATAAAGAAAGGAAAAGGGAACACAGAAAACACTCAAAGCATCGAAAGCATAGAACTCACGAGTCATCAAGCAGATCTCGTCATTCTGCAGATAAAGAATATGGAGATGGTAAGAGAGAAAAGAAGAAATATCGGGACTGAAGAACAGATAGAAATTTTGATTTACATTCACATAGAAATGTAGTTTCATTGTAATCTTGATCCAATATTTTCATATTACCAGCAATTGTGGTGGTACTGTAGTAGTAGTATGGTTCTCAAAATGTGTATTAAAACTCCATCTATTTTTTGTTCTATAATGGGTGGTTTCTGATTTTGGTTTGACCGAGCAATTAGCTGATCTTTATGTAAAATCCTTCTAGATAATTGTATTTTAGATGTACTTGCAAATCAGTAGATTCTCATATGCAAAAACATGGGGTTCATTATATAAGTTAGAGTAAATTACACCGTTCGTCCTTGCACCGTTCGTCCTTATTGTGTTGAAATGACGAATCTACCCTCATGTGCAAGTCACATGATGGGTTTTTAACGGTCAAACTTAACGTTTTTTGGTCAAGGGACTAATGGCGCATAACGTTTCCAACTTAAGGACGGACGGTGCAACTTTTTTGGTCAAAGGACGAAACCCTGCGGTCAACGCAAACCACAAGGACGAACGGTGTAATTTTCATATACACCCGAGAGAGATGTGAGTATCCAAACACCCCATGTGAGGTGCTAGTATGTAATTTCCGTGCATGTTATGACTTTTGCGGGGCTTATATGTGTTGTGATTGTTTTAAACCAATGCTTCATGACCCCTAACTTATAAATTAATTGGCTAAAAGCACATTTGCTTGAGGACAAGCAAATACCAAGTGAAGGGATATTTGATAAGGTTTTAAAATGTACCTTTTTGAGGGGTCTTATTTGATCACTTTTGTATCCGTTATTACTTAATATCGTTCCTTTTCACTTTTTAGGTCTCTTGAAGGCAAATTGCTGTAATGACACTTATTTGGACGAAAAGGCGCGGATATACGAAGAAAATGGCCAAAGTCAAGAATCGAGACACTCAAGCTACTGAAAGACAAGGTGACGGCGTCACTGCTTAACTGCGACGCCGTCGGAGGATTTTGTGACGACACAGAAGCCAAATTTCATATTTTCAAGTGACGGTGTCAGGCTTTAAAAGAGTAGGCCGTCGCAACTCAGACGGCCTAGATTTGATCCAGACGGCGTCAGAAGCTAAAGAGGACGGCGTCACAAGCACAAGGTGACGCCGTCGCAAGACTAACGTGGCCAAGACGAAACCCTAATGACGGCGACCCGACGGCGTCACAAAACATAAGGTGACGCCGTCGCATATGTAATCTTATATATAGAATCCGAAATTTTCAGTATTAGTGTGTAGTCTTTTGGAGTAAAAATCTAAACCGAACCAAGGCTGTCTTGTACAGTATTTTAGGGTTCCAAACCCTATTTTACATCAAGATAAGTGTTTTACTTTATTAATCCAATTATGTCTTTGATTATTTGTGTGTATGCTTGCATGTTCTCCATGTCCGACTAATTTACTTGTGTGTTTGCTTAGGGAATATGAAACTTAATTATTAAATATTGATTGGTTGTCTCTTATCTTAATTGATTAATGATCTAGTAATGCGATAGGTCATTCGTTGTGTAATTAATGCTTGATTAATCTTTGTGAACCTTAGGCTATAGCACCTAGAGCGGTTGTAGCTAAACCATCCAAAGAGGCCTTAGAGTTAGAGTTTATATTCCCTAGTGGGTTTTGTAGACGAGACCCTTTGGTAACTTCAAAGAGTTAGGGATAAACGCATACCCTACGACTTTAGACACACAACGCGATTAAGAATAAGGACGTGACAATTCAACCATCAATAGGAGATAATTAAGGAGTAATAAAACCTAAGTGAACACATCTTTAAACTATCATACGAGCATACAATAATTAGACATAGACTACATACACCTTAGATTAGATAATTAGATAAGTAGAGTAATCGGTAGCAATACCAACCCCCAAATCCAAACCCCGAGATTCGTACATTTCCATTTCCTAAAAAAACGTAAAAAAGATAAAAAATAATCTTCCTCAATCCCCAACCTTAGCGTAGTAACTTCTCACTAGCATTCCTATTCCCCTAGAGAACGATATCAATACCCGTGACTTACCCTAATACTACACTACAACGATTAGGTTCACTGCCTAGGGTGTTATAAAACTTGCTCGAAGAAAAGGAAGTTCCTTTGACCCCGAACGACGCGCGTAGCGTTATCAATATATTAAGAATAATCGTAAGAAAAGATACATGTTAAGCAACTTAGCTGCCAAACAAATGAGCAATTTGGATAGACTTAGCTACCTCCCACAAAACAAGTTGTGATTATAACTCTAAATATATTAACTTAATTAAAGAGAAACACCTTAGTAATAGCATAATTAGAAGATTCCGAGCATAGTCATTAAACCATCGGAGATTCCTACAATGAAAATACGAATTAAGCAAAGGCATATGCTTTTCATGATAAAAAAAAGGGAGAATTGCATATATACTCACTAAAACTTAAAAACTTGCATATTTCCCTAAAATACAAGTTTTTAATGCATGATGTACAATGCAAGTTAAGCATGTTTTTGGTATATATGCAAATATGCAAGTTTTAGTGGGTATATATGCAATTGACCCTAAAAAAAATTACTAATCAAACAAGAAGAAAATGGGGTTTTCGAAAACATTTAAAATAAACCGAATATTAGAAAGCATTTGTTACAATAGGTTTATATTTATAACTTAATTTCTTTTTCTTTTTTTCTTAATCACAGTAATAATCACAACAGATGGTTAGTACTAATTTTTTTACTTACAAGGAATAAAATATGTTGATACAGGGCTAAATAGTGGAGTTTTTGGCTAGGGACAAATTGATTAAAATTATCGGAGTCGATGATGCATAAGGAGGAAGATGATGGCCGATGTAAATGAGATCTATGTGTGAGGCGGTTGTAAAGGATGGACAGAAGTAGGGTTTTAGAAAAGGGAATTTATATATCCTTTGCTTTCTTGTGTAAACTAATTTTCACTCAAATTTTTAGGGGAACATAGTCAAAAAATTGGGGGGAACTAAATTTTCATTTTTTTTTTGGAAAATTTTATAATTTTGGGACAAAATAAATTTGTATGATTGGGATATACACTAAATATTTATAAATTAATACTCGGTAAATTAATAACTCCGATAAAATTAATAATTTGTCCGGTCTCAACTTTGGACCAGTACAAATTTAAACACCAATCGATAAAATAATAAGATAATAATTTTTTTGAAGCCCCAGTGTATAAATTATTAAATTATCGATATAATAATATATCGTTAAATTAATAAAATATCTCAATCTCAACATCATTAATTTATAGTTGTTTTACTGTAAATGAAAACATATAATGAAAAACTTATAGTCTAGTCATTGGGGGTGTTTATGGGGCGGTTCAATTCGGTTAGCTGGAAGATTTGAACCGTCCATCGCGGAGCGAGTAATTCATTTTACTACCCGAAATTGACTCATTAGATGGGTAACCGGACATACGGATACCTGAAATGAGCGGTTATCCGCGGTTCGGTTCACGGTTAACCATTTTAGACATTTAAACGAGTTTAACAATATAGACAATTACAAATGTAAAATGCCATTTTAGTATATTAAGGGATATTGAATATGTTCCGGCCGCCTCCGCAGTTACACCTCGCCGTCCAGCCGAAGAAAGAGGAGCATGAACAAGAGGTTGTCCTCTCCCGACCCAGTAGTTCCGCAACTACTACCGTGGTTGTTGCTAACGGGGATCCCCCATTCCGAAAGGTTACTGGGCCGGCCGTTAGGTCCAAAGTTGTATGCCACAGCTATGGTGCCGATAGATTCACTACTTCAGCGCCGTTATCGGACATTTCAGGCTGAGCATCAAAACAAGGAAGGTCTTGTTGTTGTGGGTATTGGGTGTAATGCTCGGGTCACGCATAGGTCGTTTGGTTCATGGTTTTTGGTTGCGTTCGTGTTAATCTCCATCTCCTCGTCTGTCCATCTCTTCACGTGGTATGTCAAAGGAAAATTTATCTTAGTAAGCTTTTGATTTAAAAATCGAATATAAAAGATGTGTTATTGTTTTCGTGGATTTGATATGGATTAAAATGTTTTTGGTTTTAGTTTCGTGTGGTATAAAATTTGATTAAAGTGTGTTTTGTGGGTATGTCTTGCGTCGGTTCGGGTCGTAACCGACAGAGGTTACGGGTCGAGACCCTGATTCTCATATTGTGAATCGCGGTAATGATAAACCAGTATAGGGGTGTTTGATTGTTTTCGGCTTATGTTTTAGCTTATTTCTAGTTTAGTTTTTGGCTTATTATCGACTTATGCTCAGCTTATTCCAACTTATTTTCAGTATTAGGATGTTGGTGTCCGGATGGTGTAGAGTGCGTTTTTGCTTCTCAGTAATAAAAGCACCACGAGAGAAGTGGAATTGCGTTTGGGAGTTTTGAGTCGTATGGTTGGGTTTGAGTTGGCTCGGTTTTAAAAAGGGTAACATAAGGAGGGTTGGCTTTTGTGTTTAATGGTTGTGTTAGTGTGTTACCATTCAACAAGAGGGTGTGTTTTGTGTTTGCAAAAATCTATGTGAGGTGAACCTGAATTCAATGTTTCATGCTATTAAGTGCCATAAGTTCTTAAAAATAACCAATAATCATGCACAAAACCAAGATAACACCCATAAAAACATGTCACATTTGTATGTTATCAAGATCATTCATATACAATGAAGGTATATAGGATTTCGTCCTTATTATGCTCATCTATACTACTTTATAATAGATTTGGGACTTGCTAAAAAAGGTAGTCTTAAAATTGTAAGACCAAAAACATTTCCATTATAAGAAATATTTGTCTTACTTTTATTATGAAAAATCAATACATGCACATATAATTAAAAGCCTAGAAAGTCTTGTAACTGCCCTTAAAAGTTTTTAATGGCCCATAATTTTCTTAAATATTAACATTGATACATACTTGTAAGTTATAACAGCCAATTAAAGGCTTGTAATAGACCATTAAAATCGAGCCTTGTCCCAACCTGTCTATTATAAAAACCCATACACGGGTACCCGCCGCCGCAACGCGCGGGTACCCGACTAGTAGTTTTAGAAAGCGCGCATGAGGCGCCTCGCCTCAAGGCTCTATAAGCCCTTTGCGCTTTAATGTGCCTTGAGCCTTTCAAAATATTAAATTTTTGCTAGACCAAATATGCGACGATAGTGTTTTCCTAATGGATGATCACGGTCGATGCGATCTAAACCATTAGATCACTCATTAAGGTTTTATCTAAAACAATAATGCCCCCACTCTAACTAAATATGCTTTTTCATAAGAACTAAAAATCATCTTCATCACTTTACACAATATAAAGTATATATACATACACATATTTAGTTTATGTGAGCATTACCCATCCTTTGAGGATCATTGATCTTTTCACGTGTTCTTTAGTGGATTAACCGGCGCGCGCGCGCGGGAGGGGGGGGGGGGGGATGCAAGGGATTTGCGATGACAATCCAAAATAGTTTTTTTTACATTTTATTGTAATATATTCTCTTGCAAATCGAATGCAACTTTTTGAAATTTGCAGCGGAATTGCAACGAAAAGAAATGTTAATTTATTTTTATATTTAAACTATGTTTTTCGTTGCTATTTCGTTCACATTTTGATATTTGCAACGAAATTGCAACAGAATTTAGGACCTTATTTATATTAACTTTAACATATAATACTAGATATGGTGGTGGTGTCAAGGTGAGGTGGTAGTGGTGGCGTGAAGTGGTGTAGTGTAGGAGATGAAGAGAAAGATAGAAAAATGAAAACTAGATTAAGCACATATGAAACACACATAAAATATTCCTTATCTTTCCTACCTTACCCAAACGACACACCCTACAAATGGGAGGATATGGTTTTCTTTTATAAGGAAGGAACTCTTACATGGTTTATATGTTGGGACGATGTGGGATAGGTAGGATTCTAGGATTAAATGAAAGTATCTTACGGTTTTTACAACTTACTTAAACCGTGTATAAATTTAAAAGGTAATTGCAAATCACGAGTTACTAATCTAAGATTGATAATCACTTTCACCAAGTTGAACACAAAAAATAAGTAATAATTTGTTTTATATTTAATTTTTGTCTTCCGTTGCTATTCCGTTGCAAATTTTGAAAATTTGCAATCGAATTGCAACGGAAAGCAAATGATTAATTCTTTTAGATTTAAGTTTTGTCTCCAGTTGCTATTCCATTGCAAATTATGAAAATTTGAGACGGAATTGCAACGGAATATAAATTATATTTTCTTTTATAATTAATTTTTGTCTTTCGTTGCTTTTCCGTTGTAAATTTTTATAATTTGCAACGGACAAAATAAAAATAAATGTAAAAGAAATTAGTTTATATTTTGCAACGGATTTGCAACCATTTTCTTTACCGTTGCTATTCGGTTGGTAATTCGTTGCATTACGGTTGCAATTTTGCAACAGAAATCTACCGTTGGAAATTTTCGTTGCATTAGCCTGCTTTTGTAGTAGTGAACGGAAACCATGATACTAAACTAATGCAAAATCTTCATGACATTACATGCATCTTACATATAAGAGTACAATGCGTATCACTATGATGCCAAGAACATCATTTATCAAGAAATACATTACACAACTTATTCTTCATAGGGTAGTACTTTGCATAGCAGAAGTAATATACAAGGAATGTCCGTTACTAGTCTTGCCGCTAGTTGGTTACCATGTGCGACGCTATCTCATTACTTTGGACAGTTCCGCATTTGCAGATGCATCTTTCTTTTGAAGTATCACTTTGTAGTAAAAAAAGTTACATGCAAAAATTACTATGAAAAGTACAAGTATGAGTATATAGCCAATCCAGTTAAGTTCATGTGGGATCAGTAACATCCACACAAGCGAGAAGGGTGCAAGAATTCCAGAGAAGCAAAAAACACTCTTTGAGGTTTTGTAAATGTAGTAGATAATAGGGTTGAAGTGTTCCCTTGTTGAGCTTTCTAAGTGAGTTTTCAGGGCAAACAAAATCACAGAAGTCGGAATGGCGATTGTATAAGCAACCACAGCCATGTTGGCAAAGAAACTGTGAGTTTCAAAAGGAGATTGTTTGTTATTTTGAAACTTGAGTTGAGCGAGTTGTGTCAATGATGGATACATGACGACAAGAGCCCCCGCATATAAAAGATACAATATTCCTCCGTATTTATGAATTCTGAAAGAAAAAAACTTAACATATATAAGAAACAAAATACACAAAGAAGTAAGTTTTCGAAAAGGGAATTGAACTTACTGCTCAGGAGTCGGATTGGCTGCATGCAATGGAACCTGTGGTGCGTCTTGGCGTGCATCTTTAATGGTAATGGCAATTACCTGTCCACATCTTCTGTTAGCATTAGTACTTAAATCAGTGTCTGAACTCTCCATGCATATGATTGTGGATTCGGGCGGTCCATCAACGTTGGAAGCTACACACCTTCAAAATTCAAAATAGAAAAACAACGTACTGTGGCATAAATTACACATTTCAAAAGAAAAAACCAAGATAGAAGAATACATGTTGGAACTTACTGCGCAGTAGGCGGATTTACAGCGGGAGAGCAAGTTGCCGATTGAGATATGGGAAGCTCTTCGGTGTAATTTATATTCTCCATGGTTATGGTGTTGGAAATATACAGGTTCGTTTTGAGTGTAAATATAGCTAGCTAGGTGACTGCTTCTAGTATTGTAAATCTTCAGTTCATGTGCTTAAATAGTTATAATTGTGGTTAGGCAGACAAAACTTTGGAAGGATTAACGCTTAACGATTTTTGGTTAAATAAATCACATTGACGACACCCAAATTAAGCAAAGTCGTGATTTCCCCACTTTTTGTATATATTATATTATTTCATTATGTGATAATAGTATAGTTTAGTGATAATATAGTCTCTTTGGATGGTCCAGGGTTCCAGGGGGGCAGGGAGAATTAGTATTTCTCTTGTGGGCCTGGTTTGTCCAAATGACAGTGATAGTAGTCATAGTAGTATACTAGTATGTATCGCGGATAATTTATGACAAAAAGGCTGTTTTTGTCAAAAATTTCTTTTGTTCTCTTTTTATTTATAGTTCAACACAGTTTTTTGTTAGTTTTTGTTCTGTATTTAAGACAGTTTTAAGCGTTTGACTTATTAGACTTTATATTTTATGTTATGTACTTTCAGTTTTATAGTTTTTTAATATAAACAAAATTATATAAAATAAAAATAAAAAAATAAAAAATAAAAAAAATGCAAATAGGAAAATCTCATAAATCGTCCTTGTGCATTGTACATTTACTATTGAGTTAATCTCATAAATCGTCCCTGTGCATTGTCGGATTTAACGAAAATGGTCCTTAAAATAAAAATTTAATGGAACTTCTTTCTATGGTTTGACCTGTATCAGGTTTGGTCCATGTGATTTTTGTTTTTTTACTATCTTCTCTCTAAGGTTTTTGACCTCTATCAGGTTTGGTCCTTGTGATTTGCATTTTTTTACTACTGTCAAAGACCAAACCCGATACGGTCAAAACCACAAAGAGAGGATCCGTTAAATTTTCTGTCTAGAGACTATTTTCATTAAACCCGACAAACCACAATGACGATTTATGAATATAACTCTTTACTATTATACAATGGACGAATATCTGAAACAAATTAATAAAGCATTACCTTGCAAATTAAACAAAATAATAAAGCATTACCCAACAAAATTAAAGGTTATCGAATTTAGAGTAAATTGCAAAAATCGTCTTTGTGATTTGGCCAAATTACATGTTTTGTTCATATGATTCGGAAAGTACAGGTGACATCCCCGTAGGAAAACTTTAGGTCAATTTCATCCTTGATCGAATGAAATAACCAATATACTCTCAGCTTCAACCTCCCTTGTTTTAACACTTGAATTTTTATTTTATTTTTTTGCTAAAATTCATCCGCATTAATAAAAAAAAATAAAAATAAAAAATACAGTCAACAACCACCACCAATCCATTATCTTCAAAACCATAATTAATAGCATCAATATATAACAACAAACTCACTAACAAACAACCACCCAACATAAGTACATAACCATAACCTACATACGACACAAATACCACTAGATCTTCAACCAAAATCAAATATTTATTATTTGAAAGCGAAAACCTCTAACATGGGGACAATATACATTGTTGCAGCCCTTCACCATTTTACTTCGGCTAAGGACGAATTTGAACTTAAAGTTTCCACACAAGTATGCCGCCTGCACTTTTCAAACTATACGGACAAAATATGCAATTTGCCCAAACTGGTAGGACGATTTTTGCAATCTACTCTGGAATTTACTACCCATGAAACCGCCAACTAAACCTCCTTTAATCTATTTTTTTCAAAATTTGTTTCTGTCACGCAATATTTTTTGTTTCAAAAAGCTTATATGTCGTTGTATATTCATATAAGTTTGCTATTACCTTAAAATTAAATTCATATTAGTAATACGATGAAGAGTTTAATATATCCATCTAATTATTAAAATTTAAATATATAGGTAGTTAGCATTTTTCTCTACAAAATATACTTTTCGTTGATGACCATATTACGTCAAACATTTTATTGCGGCAAACGCTTAATTTTTGTCAGAGATAAAAACTGCACTCGAAAAATTCTTTACAGGAATGATGTTAGCACTTTTAAAATGGCACCGACTAATCTTTAGTTTGGCCAACCCTCGAGGACGATTTTTGTAATTTACTCATAAAAAATATTCCTAATTAATTAAGTGGTATGAATGTTTTTTATATTAACAATTGTTTCTTGTAGATGTGTCGTGTTTGAGAGAATATCGATAATAGTCAAATTGCATGCATGAAATAGACAAATAAACTACTTCATGCGTTTTAATTATTCTTTAATTGTTGTGAAAAGATTGATTATTCTTTTTATTATAGAAAATAAACTAATTCATGCGTTTTAATTAACTAGTAAGGTACCCGTACAATGCGGCGGTGAGTAGCTGATAACTATTTTTATGGCTAGCAAATGTTTTTTATATATATGTTTTTCTAGCAATAATTTTACGTATTTTAATTTTCGGTAAACTACGTATTTTAATTTATTACATTTTTTTACATGTCTTTATATAGTTTAAATGAGATGCATCAATATTGGAGGATGTTACAAGTATGAGAATTTAAGACATTAATTATTTTTTTAAATTTATATGTAAGCTTAATTATTATGCTTAGCAAAAGCAACTTTCTTTTGATGGAAATATTTTTGGTCTTAAAAATTTTAAGACAATTATATTTAGAATGTCCCAAACCCTTTATAAAGGAGTATAGATATATCAAATTACTTGTTATTTAAGGTAAGCCAAGACGAAATAACTATGCTCGTTTCTTTTCATAGACGATTAACCGCGCATAGCAACGATTGTGTATAATAACGTTAATTTGTATGTAATTTTTTATGTATATATGTGTGCAGTGACGGAGCTAGGAAAAGTGATCAAAAGGGACATTGGAGGGTTTTTTTTTTTTTTTTTTTTTTTTTTTTTTTTTTTTTTTTTTTCAAATTAAACGGTATAGCGCACCAACGTGCAAATAATTACTACTTAGTGAACAAGTCGGGTCGAGTCGGGTCGGCTCTTAATGCAAAAATAATTTGATTTCCTCTTATGCAATTAAGACATAAATTGAATTTCAATCGACAATTTCAACTGTTTAATCTTAAAAACACTCACTTGTTTTGTATACTATATCCATGGGACAAGTTATTTGGACCCTCCTATAGGGGGGTTTTATGGGATCCTGTGCATTGCGAGCTTCTACGGTGTGCATCGCGGTTTGTACGTTTTGACCAAAACCCTCTATTATCACATCATGGAGGTCTTAATAACATAAAGAGTTAATTACATAAATCGTCCTTGTGGTTTGGTCAAAATTACGGATCTTGTCCCTATACTTTTTTTTCAGTGCGTTTCGTCCCTGTGGTTTACAAATCTTACGGATTTTGTCCCTGATCTGACCCAGTCCGTTAAGTGTTTTGCGCTGTTAGTCCTTCGTTAGTGCAGTCCGTTAAGTGTTTTGCGCTGTTAGTCCTTCGTTAATAAATTTTGCACCGCTAGTCCTTATTTTTTAAAATATAGTTTTCCCCAATTAGTCCCTCCGTTAATAATAGTTATCGCCCGATTTTTTACGTTTTTGTCCGTTTTTATCCGTTTTCGTTTGTTTTTATCCGTTTTCCCCTCGTTTTTTTTTTCTTCGTTTTTCGTCTGTTTTTTACGTTTTTATCCCTTTTCGTCTGTTTTTATATGCTTTCGTCTGTTTTTTACGCTTTTGTCCGTTTCTATCCGTTTTTGTCTGTTTTTTTATCCGTTTTCGCCAGTTTTTTTTAGTTTTTGTCTCTTTTTTTCCGTTTTCGCCCGTTGTTTTACGTTTTTGTCTGTTTTTCTTACATTTTGAAAAAAAAAATCAAATTTAAAAAAAAAATTGAATAAAAAATTTCAAAAAAAAAAATTTGAACAAAAATATTTTTTTTCAAATATCTAAAGAAAAAACGGACATATTGAAAAAAAATTTCCGAAAAATATTTTTTTTCAAATATTTTTTTTTAAAAAATCTTAAAAAATTTCCGAAAAATATTGAAAAAAAATGGACATATTTTAAAAAAAATATATATATATTTGAAATTTTTTTGTTTTTTATTCAAAAATTTTTTTTTGAAATTTTTTATTCAAATTTTTTTTTTGAAACGGACAAAAACGTAAGAAAAACCGATAAAAACGTACGAAAAATGGACAAAACGTAAGAACAACGGACAAAACGAAAGAAAACAGACAAAACATAAGAAAAACGGACAAAAAATTAAGAAAAACGGAAGAAAACCGATAAAAACGTAAGAAAAACAGACAAAACGTAAGAAAAATGGACAAAAACTATAAAAAACAAAAGAAAACGGACGAAAAACGTAAAAAAACGGGGGGAAACGGATAAAAAACGAACGAAAACGGATAAAAATGGACAAAAACGGGTGAAAACTATTATTAACGGAGGGACTAATTGGAGAAAACTATATTTTAAAAAATAAGGACTAACGGTGCAAAATTTATTAACGAATGACTAACAGCGCAAAACACTTAACGGACTGCACTAACGAAGGACTAACAACGCAAAACACTTAACGGACTGGGTCGGATTAGGGACAAAATCCGTAAGATTTGTAAACCACAGGGACGAAACGCACTGAAAAAAAAGTATAGGGACAAGATCCGTAATTTTGACCAAACCACAAGGACGATTTATGTGATTAACTCTAACATAAATATGTTATAAGAACCCCTTATGGGTCAAAAGTACAAACCGCGAAACACATAGTACAACACTATAATATACACAATACAACCCTCTAATGCGTGCGATGATTGAAAATCCTTATAAAAGGTTCGTATAAACTGCCCCGTTCCAAAAATGGATTAAATTGTACGTAAAGCACTTTCCTTTTTAAGAGTGAAGGGTATCGTGGCGATTCGAGCTCGCCAATCCAACGTGGATCACTAGCCGGCCTTCGCCACCACACCAAGGTGGCTCGCCGGTTTTGTTTTCGCCACCCCAACGACACGCAAAATGACAAAACAATTTTTGAATATATACCCGTTAATGGACCAACGGTTACCTTTTAATTTTTTTTTCAAATTTAAATATTTAACCCACCCACTCTATAAATAATACCCATATTTACACAAAAAATCCACACTTCTCTTTCAAACATAATTCACACTTCTCTTTCGAACACAATTCAACTTTAAAATTCACACTTCTCTTTAATATATTGTAATGTTTTTACTTTAATGAATTTTAAATTTGTTGTTTAAAATGTTTGAAAAATATGAAAAAGAAATAAAATGAGGGTGGGTGAGGCTCAAGTGAAGAGGTTTGAGTTAGTTGTGATTGAAGGGTATTTTTAAGTGAGTGTGTTGAAGTGATGTGGCACATGTGGGGCCCAAATGAAGAGCCATGGCTTAGCCATGATACCCTTCACTCTTACACTAGAGGGCAAGGGACCGTGAGTGAGTCACCTTACCCTCACTTAGAGGTGCACAAAAACCGGTTTTTATCGGTTTTCGGTTTTTGGAAAACCGGTTTTTAAAAAACCGGTTTTTCCGAAAATCAGTTTCGGTTTTTTTCGGTTTTTCCGGAATCGGTTTTTTTCGGTTTTAAATATTCGGAATCGGTTTTTTATCGGTTCGGTTTTAAATGTCCGGATCCGTTTTTTTATCGGTATCTTACCCGTTCGGTTTTTTTTCGGAATTTAAAACATAAAATACTAATACATTTCGAATACAATCATAACTTTTATTTAAACAATACAATTATACAACTAAAACTATAAAATACTAATACATTTCGAATACAATCATAACTTTTATTTAAACAATAAAATTATAGAACTAAAAATAAATAAATACTAATACATTTCGAGCTTCGGCATTGCCATCACCCGTGTATACTCAAGAAATTAAATCATCCAAAAATTCTTCTACATCTAACTCTTAAACATCAAATGGTTCAAATTCACCTTCATCTAATTCGGTAGTTGGAGGTGATATCCCCATTTCATCTTCTTCTTGTGCTATAGTTTCTTCAACTTCTTCAATTGAACCTTCCAACGATCTTTCATGTTGTACCTTATCTACTCCGTCCATATAATCTTTCAAACATACACATACTTCCACATATTCGGGGCTTAGTTTTGTCCTTTTTTCCGATATAATTCTACCACAAAAGGCCGATTCGGAAGCTACCGTCGAAGCTTGGACCGCTAATAAGTCATGAGCCATAGCGGCTGAAATTGGAAATTGGATTTCCCTTTCTTTCCACCAAGCCAAAATGTCAAAGTTTGCAAACTCTTCAGGACTTAAAGTTGTTAAAAAGTTTGTAGCCATATATTGTCCCAACTCACTTGTTGGGGCCGATGATCGTTGACGCTTTGTAGCGTCTTCACGTAAAGTATTATAAAGGTTTATGTTAATGTCCCTTGTCATTCGAGACGAACCGGCCCGCATTGGGTCGAGAATTGGGTTTGGTTGTTGACCATATTTTGTTGCATAAATTTCAAACAATTTTTTAAAATAATCATTAAATTTAAAAACTTGAGATTCTATATAGTTGGGATCTTCACCGTCTATCCCAAAGGATAATTCTAAATTTTCCATTATTCTTCTTATTAAAAGTTCTACGCCTCCAACATTTAAACATGGATTAAGTGTGGCGGAACAAGTATAAACCAAAGGTAAACTAGCAAAATATTTTATAAATCTCTTTTTTATAACTTTAACCATTTTTCTAAACATTTGAGTAGGCGAGTCTTTTAATTCGTCTAATTTTTCCGTCATAGCATAAATTTGATTTAAAACTAATGGGCTAGTTGGGTAATAAACACCCGATACTATAGTTGTTGCCTCTTTAAAAACATGTAAAAAAATAGTTAAAGCATTTAGTCGATCCCAATCTTGGTCATCTATCGAAGTGGAACGGTTTTTTTCAACAAGTAATTCATTAAAAGCATGTAAAGTAGTACGTTGTCGTACTATATTTTCAAACATAATGCAAGTAGAATTCCACCTAGTAGGTGTATCAAAGGCCGGTCCTAGGAATGGTTCACCACATTGTTTACGAAAACGTTTATAGTTCATTTGTCGTTCATTACTCGAGCGATATATATTTGTTAACATACCCCTAAATGTCAAACGTAATCTCTCACATATTTTTAATGCCGCTTGAACGGATAAATTTATAACATGAGCAACACAACGGGAATGAAAAAAAGCACCATCTAAAATAGGTTTTATACGTAATTTTAACAATTCCATAGCTCTAGTATTATTATATGCATTATCTAGTGAAATCGTAAAAACTTTATCATCTAAATTATATTCAATTAAAGTGTCATGTAAATTTTTTCTTAAATTAGATCCCGTATTAGGATAACCAAATAGTTTAAAAGCAATTGTCCGTTTCATTAATAACCAAGATTCGGGATTAAACCAATGAGCCGTAACGGCGAGATAAGAATTTGCCGAACCATGTGGTGCGGTCCAAACATCCGTAGTTATAGAAACACCATATTTATAATCACGAAAACCATAAATAATATCTTTTTTAGCCGTTTCCCATAATTTAAAAGCATCACTTCTAAGTTTAGTACGACTTACTTGTTTATACCGCGAGTGTAGCCTCTTTTTTGATGATGGCCGTAAGCTTGGCGTTGTCAAAGAGGTTGAATGGATAAGTATGTTGAATGACCCACCCCGCAAAATCTCTTTGAAGCGCATCATTATCATATACACAAATTTGATCATCCTCACCAATAGTACCGTCGGCATTTTGAGGTACCGCGGTACATTTGGTTAAATGACCCCTTAGTGTAGTGTTAGCCCCTGAAGCATAAAAGTTCAAACATTTTTTTGCAACGAGCCTTTTTCGTCCCATCCTTCATAGTACACAAATCCATATGAGACCAAACATCGCCTTTTCGTGAAGTTGATTTAACAACCGCAACATCATCTTGTGTGTAATATTTTCGTGACCGGGAAGACCCAACGGAGGGATTAGTGGAACCTTGTTGTGATTGTGAGTTTTCCTTTATAAAGAAATTAGAGAGATTTAAAGAGGGATTTGATGTGTTTTAAACCTCAACCCAATACACATATTTATACTACAAGTTCTAGCTTCAAAATACTCAAAAATTAAAAAAAAATAAAATAAAAAATAAACGGTAATTAAACAGCCCCAACGGCTACTGATGAACAATGCCAATTTTCACACCCCGTCGGTTTTGAAAACCGGTTTTGAATTCCAACGGTCAGATTTTGACCGGTTTTAATCGGTATTGAATTCCAACGGGTAAGTTTGACTAGCGCTGACCGGTTTTTAGCAGTTTTCGACCAAAAAAAAAATCGGTTTTAACCGGTTTTTTGAAAAACCGGTTTTACCCAGTTTCAGAACCGGTAAAAACCGGTCGGCCGGAAAAACTGAAAACCGGTACAACCGGTTCGGTTTTAGAAAACCGGTTTCGGTTTAGTAAAAACCGGTTTTTTTAAAAACCGGTTCCGGTTTTATGGTTCGGTTTTTTTAAAAACCAGTTTGTATTTGCACCTCTACCCTCACTCACTCGCTAGTCACCATGACGGCCATATACACTCGCTCGCTAGTCTCACATTTCTAGGCAAATTAAGGTGACTTGCTCACCTTATTGATTTGTGTGAAGTAAGTATTTTGTGTGTGTTAAAAAAAAAAAAATTAAGATGAGTGAGAGTGAGTCATTTGTCTACAAAAAAGTGAGTGAGAGTGAGTGGAAGAGAGAGGAAAGAAAAAGCTGATGTGACGCTAAGGTGTAAGGTGAGTGGGTACTCTCCTTGCCTTCTGGTCTAAGTAATATCATTTGAGTTATGTTATCACTTTTTGGCATCAACCTATGCCCCACAACCTGACATCTCTATCTGCCCTACTATTTTTTTCTTTTTTTTTGAATAGACCCCCATTGCTCTTGCTCTTCACAATTCGCATAGTTCCAGTTCCGCCCTTGTAGGTGTGAAATGCGTCATCTAGATATATAAGGGTGCGTTTGGTTTATAAGCGGGTTTGGATTAGAATTTGGATTTAGATTTGGATTTTGAAAGAGAAAATATAATATATTTTATTTTATAAATTATTATTGAATTTAGTTATAAAATTAATTTTGAATAAAGTATTAAAAAAAATATAAGCTATAACAAAGCATGTTATATGACACAATTTAAGAAATCCTCTCAATTTCATCCTGTTTGAGTTTTGTGGGCCTAGTTAATATTTCAACTTCCTACCAAGTCAATGTTATTTAATTATAAAATGTATTTATGAATCCACGCCAATAGTGGGATACCCTCGTAACAAAGATGTACTAAGGGCCCGTTTGGTTGGTACCTATGGGAATGAGACTATGACTTTCAAAGTCATTGTGGGTGTTTGGTTTGTGGGCTCGGTAATGAAATGGGTATATCATAGTCATAGATTTATTACACACCAATTTGGTGTCTATGAAATCCATTCCCGTGGGCCCCTCGTTTGTCCACTATAAAATTCAAATATCTATACACTTTTTCATACCATATTTTATCAACCAAACATAAACAATCATAATGAAACACTTTTTCATATCTATTGTCATTCTACCCCATACCAAATCTGATACCCATTGTCATTCCTACCAACAAACCAAACGGGCCCTAAGTCAATGTTATTTAATTATAAAATGTATTTATAATTAAACACATGCATCTTTTTGCAAGATATATTATACGTGCGTTGAAAAGTTTGTTTTCTGAAAAGAGACAGTTAACAACCTAATACAATTTTTCTATGTAGTATGCATGGTTATTAATTATGAGCCAACTTTTATTTTTTTAATTTTTTTAGAAAGGCAATTATGAGCCAATAAGCATACAATCCAAACCTAATATTAGCATTATAAAGTTTGGGAAAAAAAATCTATCAAATAGATTTGAAACCGTGAGCTAAATGTTTCGGGGTAACCACTATACTAGTGGAATGCTTACCAATTTTGGTAATGAGTTGCTTATATATCTATTTATATAACAGTTTCTTTTTAAGTTTACTTGACCACTAAACGGCACCGTTAAAGAACCATTTGCATTGCCACGGTATATTGTTTGATAATATTTTTATTATATAATCACAAAAACTCATTTAATTACTTTAGTTTCTTTGCACACATATATTACACATGTCTATATAATTTGATATTTATATGTTTACATATAATAACAAAATTGTAATGCAATTCCTGTATTCCTTATTTGTTATCCTAATGTAATTATAAAAACATAAAAGTTCCATTATTATATAAGTAATTTCTTTTAGCTAAATAGTCTACACTCTAAAGTAAAATGTAGGGTTATTAGTCAAAGAAGTTACTAAAGTTTGCGCAACAGTTCACCTAAGTTACTATAGTTTTTTTCGTTACAAAGAGGTAACTTAAGTTTGGTCACCGGTTATATAAGTTACTCTGTATGTTTTAACCTTCTACTATAGGGTTTTTTTTTTTTTTTTTTTTTTTTTTTTTTTTTTTTTTTCGTTAATTTCAAAAATGGTCCCTCAGACTAACTGTCGTTAGTTTTTTCCGTTAGCTAACGGCCATTTGCAAAACCCATTTGCACTGTTAGTCCTTTATCCTAATGACCGTTTATACTTAACTCAAATATTTATTTTCATACATTTTTGTCCGTTTTTCTTATGTTTTTTGACCCTTTTTTACGGGTTTTCTGTTTTCATACGTTTTCGTTCGTTTTTATATGTTTTCGCCTATTTTCTTACACTTTCATCCGTTTTTCTTACGTTTTGTCCGTTTTTTCCGTTTTCATACGTTTTTGTCCATTTTTCTTACGTTTTCGTATGTTTTTCTTACGTTTTTATCTGCTTTTCTTACTTTTTTTCGTTTCAGACATTTTTTTCATGTTTTTCTTACGTTTTTTCCGTTTTCATACGATTTTGTTTATTTATACACATTTTTACATACGTATAAAACATAACAAGTATAAAACATACAAACGTATAAAACATACAAAGGTGTAGAAAAACATAAAACTAGTATGAAAACGTAAAAAGACGTAAGAAACGTACACAAGCATATAAATTCGCACACAAATGTAATAAAAAAATTATGAAAACCTATGAAAACGTATGAAAATGAACGAAAAATAGATGAAAACGTACAAAAATGGACAAAAACGTACGAAACTGGAGAAAAACGTACGACAAGAGAGAAAAACGTACATAAACGTAAAACAATGTAAAGAAAGTATGACAAGAGAGAAAAACATTCATAAACGTATAAAAACGGATAGAAATCTACGAAAATATACAAAGATATGCGAAGGAGAAAAATGTAAAAAATAAATAAATAAAAAAAAATTAGAGAAAAAAAAAAAAAAAAAAACGCATAGTAATTTTTTGTTAAGGTTCAGTAACCTATTTAATAAACCCGTAAACTATAGTAACTTCCTTGTAACATTTTAAACTATGGTGCTGACGTGGACAAGGGGAACCGGTAATCAGCCGGTTGCCCACCCTCGCAGTAACATTTATGTAACATTTTTAATCTTTGAGTGACCCAAATGACAAACTCGTTTACTTAAGTTACCTCTTTGTAACGAAAAAAACTATAGTAACTTAGGTGAACTTTTGAGCAAACTTTAGTAACTTCTTTGACTAATAACCCTAAAATGTATATAAGAACTCTTCAATAAACTAATATAATTATTATAATGAGTAAAATACACCGTTCGTCCCTAATCTTGTACACATGCATCACGTTGAACCAAAAATAGGCATTTTCATCGCCGGTTGTCCAAAACAGTGTTTTTATAGTCTAAACAAGTCCCTTGACCAGGATTGCCAAAGTCAACGTTACTTTTCTGGTTGTACATCGAGGGTATAATAGACCATTCACAATTATAGTCTAAACAAGTCCCTTGACCAGGATTGGCCATTCCCCCTGGCCTGCGGCTCTTGTAAACCTATTGAGATGGTCCTGAGGATCCGTTGACCCATCGTACAGCTTGATGTGGGTGGGCATTTTGTGTTCGGGTGCTGAGAATTCGATCAACCGTCGGGTAAAGGGAGACTTCGTGATTTCCTTGAAAGGTTTTCCTAGGTCTTCATCTTTTATCTTGTTTTCGGTAACGATTTCCTTCTTCTTGCCTGCGGGGTCACCTTTATTCGGGGTCGTTTCATCGGCAAAGTCTAGTCGTATCGGACAGACGGTGTCCCTTCGATTGTGTTCTCTGATCATGGACTTGAGCGCGGATACGTACCCTTCTATCTGCTCTCTCGTCGCTGGATGGGAATCGGCTCCCAATCCTCCGGAGGTTTTCGGAGGCGTTGAACCTGTCATTCTGTAGCCTTGGCAGATTGAATGCGGATCCTACGGATGGCGCCAATGTTGAAGTATTTTTTTGTGAGGTTCTAATGGTTCTTCAGGTATCCTTCAGCCTTGTTAAAGTAAGTCTTCTGGATACCTGCAAATGTGAAACAACGTGTTAGCCTTGCCTCGGGTGTTATCCCAGGACCAAGCTCCGGCGTGAGAGTAAGTGGGGGTTTACCGAAGGGTATAGTATAAATATGTGTGTGTGAGAAATGATATCTTTTTACCAATTAATGTATGCGTATTTATATTGTAGGCTGTCGCTATCTGGTCGTTGCTCGTGTCGCTTTCTCTGGGGCCGTTGGCGCTGTCAGGGCTGACATTGTCTTTGACTCTGTGCCTGACACTGTCCCTGACATCATGTCTGACACCCAGGAGAATAAGACGAAATGCTTCGAGGCTAAACGCCAAATGTATTGTCAGGTCAACGGTTCTTTCGGATCTGACCCCTTCGGTGCGCTGATCTTTCGGTTCTTTAGCCCTTCGGCTATTCAGCCGATCGGCCATATACGTCGTCAATATACCACCACACCATCGCCACCAGCCCACCACGATTACAAATGTATGTAGTATAATATAATTAAGGTAAACGGAAATTAATCAGGACACTAAACTAAGGTAAAATCTTCATGAAAGTACTTGTATCTTACATATAAGAGTACAGTGCGTACCACTATGATGCCAAGAACATCATTTGTCAAGAAATATATTACACAACTTATTCTGCATAGGGTATTTTGCATAGCAGAAATAATATACAAGGAATGTCTATTACTAGTCTTGCCGCTAGTTGGTTACCATGTGCGACGCTATCTGCCTATCTCATTACTTTGGACAGTTCCGAATTTGCAGATGCATCTTTCTTTTGAAGTATTTGTAGTAAAGAAAGTTACATGCAAAAATTACTATGAATAGTACAAGTATGAGTAGATAGCCAATCCAGTTAAGCTCATGCGGGACCAGTAACATCAACAGAAGCGAGAAGGGTGCAAGAATTCCAGAGAAGCAAAAAACACTCTTTAAGGTCTTGTAAATGTAGAAGTGGTCCTTTGTTGAGCTTTCTAAGTGAGTTTTCATGGGAAACAAAATCACAGAGGTCGGTATTGCAATTGTATAAGCAACCACAGCCATGTTGGCAAAGAAACTGTGAGTTTCAAAAGGAGATTGTTTGTTATTTTGAAACTTGAGTTGAGCCAGTTGTGTCAATGATGGATACATGACGACAAGAGCCCCCGCATATAAAAGATACAATATTCCTCCGTATATATGAATTCTGAAAGAAAAAGAACTTAACATAAGAAACAAAATACACAAAGAAGGGAATAAGTGAAAACCTCCTAAGATACAAAATAAGTTTCCGAAAAGGGAATTGAACTTACTGCTCAGGAGTCGCATTGGCTGCATGAAATGGAACTTGTGGTGCGTCTTGGGCTGCATCGTTAATGGTAATGGCAACCTGTCCACTTCTTCTCTTAGCAGTACTTAAATCAGTGTCTGAACTCTCCATGCATATGATTGTGGATTCGGGCGGTCCATGAATGTTGGAAGCTACACACCTTCAAAATTCAAAACAGAAAAAACAACTATGACATATATAAATTACACATTCCGAAAGAAAACACCAAGATAGAAGAATACATGATGGAACTTACTGCACAGTAGGCGGATTTACAGCAGGAGAGCACGTTGTTGATTGAGATATCGGAAGCTCTTCGGTGTAATTTAGATTTTCCATGGTTTGGTGTTGGATACAGGTTCGTTTTGAGTGTAAATTGCTTATATAGTAGCTAGGTGACTGCTTCTAGCATTGTAAATCTTCAATTCATGCGCTTAAATTGTTACGGAGTATTTATCAAGTTGTAAATGGGGCAGAAAAATCACATGATGTGTCATGCAAGACGTCATCTACTCTGAGTTATTGCCATATTTGCCAACCCTGAAGTAGTTGAAAAAAGTAATTACCAATCTGTTGTTTTCCTTAAAGCATTTGCTGATACATGGTAAATACTTCAATCATTCAATCTTATTAGATTTTAATTTTATAATAAAGTAAATAATAACAAAAGAACATCATAGTATCAACAAAGTTCTTCATTTTCTATTCAAACAATGATTTTTCACTTTTGTCGCTCAACTTAATTCGACGACCAATCAAGACTCATGTATCTACTACAACAATCGGATGAACGGGCGAGGAGACTTTCGCCGGGGACACAAAGTCCCCGGCGAAAGTCACTAAACGACAAAATTACATCTGACGTGGCACATGAATGCGCTGACATGTTTGGGAAAATTCAACATCAAGTTTCTGCGAGGACATGTCCCCGGTGAAAGTGTGTTGGAGTTTTATCAAATTTTGACTGGATAGTCAAAATTCAACGTGAACTTTCTCCGGGGACACGTCCCCGCAGAAAGTGTATTCCAATTTTACCAATAGTTTGACCAAGTCAAAAGCATGCTAATTGTTCGCGGGAAAATTCCCGCCAAATCTTTCCCCGAGGACATGTCCCCGGCAAAACCTGTAGTTATAAAAAATACATTTTATTGCAACTATTAATACATAACTAAAACCCCGATGCTTGGATAGTCTTTTCATTACGTAAAACCCTAAACTATTTTAAAATTAAAACGACATATCTTTAGTTCCATCGTCTGCCGTTACAAAATATTTGGTCAAAATAAACGAAAACTTGAATTTTGAGCAGCTGGGTTGTATCTCCAGGTTATCCAACGTTTGGGATTTATTGATGAGACTTGACGAAACATAGTAGATATATAGCTATGGGAAAAACAAAAATATTAAATTTATGATGAATTAATATGATTCTTAATTCGTGTTTGTTAATATTGGAAAAGGGGTGTTTGGACACCATAATCTGGTTAACTAAGAACATGGTCAGCTTTACAAATCCAGCATGTGCTTTGATTTATAAAAATACTTTACAGATACATACTACAAGAACAACAACAACATCAACAACAACAACTACAAACACTATTATATTGTAACATATCTAAACATATAATAAAAAGTTGATCAAATATTTAAAGAAGTTACTACCTTGAGCATAGAGTTGTCATTGATGTCTAGTTCTTTTTCCAACATGCAAGTTAAAAAAATCCATCATGATCAAACAATGTTGTTTAAGAGTTTGAATTTTTTGAAGTTTTTTTTTGTGATGATCATATAAAATGAAATGTTTTTTAATGAAGAATATAAAGCATCAGTGTCAAGTGTGTGTTTTCTTGGTGTAATAAGTATGTGGAAAAGGAGTGTTTGGACACCATAATCTGGTTAACTAAGAACATGGTCAGCTTTACAAATCCAGCATGTGCTTTGATTTATAAAAATACTTGACAGATACATACTACAAGAACAACAACAACATCAACAACAACAACTACAAGAAAAACTACTACTTTGATCAACAACAACAACAAGAACAAGAACAACAACGACAACAACAACAACTACTACTACTACTACTACTACTACTACATACGAAGATTTTCCATGTCACCTAACAGCTCACGAAGTAATGCATCCGACTGACATGCGTGGTCGTCAGGAATCATTGCCATTTTAAGTTTTGCCTCTAGCATCCTTACTCTTGTCTCTAGCACCTGTTTTTGTGATTCCAGCAAGCTTATCCTAATATCTTTTTCATGGCAGCTAGAGCACTCTGTTGGTGCAGAGATTGTTCTTAAGTACTCGTCAAATGCATCCTTCCACATAAAATATCCGCACCCATTATCTTTTCTGGGCTGTTACATAATAAGAAAATTATAAGAGATTACAACCCAATTATTTGTATATTTACATAAATAGGAAATGTTCACCTTTGACAGAGGACATGAATAATATTGTTGTCCAGATGAATATTCTCTATGTGATGTTCTTAATTTTATATTTCCTGTTCCACAAGAACACATAAAAGGATTAAATGGCTCCATCTCAGGTTTTGAAATTTGTGTGAAGATAAGATCTCAAGTATTCTTTATTTGATATATAGAGCAGATCTGGTAGCTTTTGGTGGGAAATTTTTGGCGCCATGTTTTTTGTGGGAATTCTTGGCGCCATGTTTTTGGTGGGAATTCTTAGCCACGTTTTTTTGGTGGGAAGTTGAGACAACTGCAACAATTTGGACCTATGTAATAATAATAATAATAATAATAATAATAATAATAATAATAATAATAATAATAATAATAATAATAATAATAATAATAATAATAATAATAATAATAATAATAATAATAATAATATACTTGCTCGTTTAACATGATATGTGTACCAATGCACCTATACTTGGTCCTTTAACATGATACGTACACCACTTGGTCCTTTAACATGATACGTACACCAATGCACCTATACTTGGTCCTTTAACATGATACGTACACCAATGCACCTATACTTGGTCGCTTAACATGATACGTACACCAATGCACCTATACTTGGTTGTTTAACATGATACGTATACCAATGCACCTATGCTTGGTTGTTTAACATGATACGTATACCAATGCACCTATACTTGCTCGTTTAACATGATACGTATACCAATGCACCTATACTTGGTCGCTTAACATGATACGTACACCAATGCACCTATACTTGGTCGCTTAACATGATACCTATACCAATGCACCTATACTTGGTTGTTTAACATGATACGTATACCAATGCACCTATACCTGCTCGTTTAACATGATACGTATACCAATGCACCTATACTTGCTCGTTTAACATGATACGTATACCAATGCACCTATACTTGGTCACTTAACATGATACGTACACCAATGCACCCATACTTGGTTGTTTAACATGATACGTATACTAATGCACCTATACTTGGTTACGTATACCAATGCAGATAGTAGTGTAATGAGGAAGCTTAAGCTGATTTTATAATTTTTAGATTAAATTTAATTATATAATTTTATAATTTATTATTAATTCTAATTATTTAAAATGATAATTTTGATCTTATACTCCTTTAGCTATGGTCCAATAAACACGGTTACATACACGCTCTCTCACTTGTTAACTTACTCAGGTTGATAAACACCACACACAGATAGTAGTGTAATGAGGAAGCTTAAGCTGATTTTATAATTTTTAGATTAAATTTAATTATATAATTTTATAATTTATTATTAATTCTAATTATTTAAAATGATTATTTTGATTTTATAATTAAACTTTTTCCCGGGGACATGTCCCCTGGAAAAGTTTTGGAGAAAGTTTTCATTTTCCCTCGCTCACTTTTACTTTACCCCGCCATTACTTTCCCCGGGGATTTGTCCTCGCCAAAACTTTTACTAAAAGACAAATAATCCCTTCTCCGGGGACTTGTCCCCGGCAAAAGTAGAAAGGGATTATTAACCCCAATAATTGACAGATCTGGTCATTCTCGGGAAATAAAAAACGAAAACAAAGTCTTCGTCTTCCTCCTCTCGCCACCACTGCTCCACCTCGCCACCACTGCTCCACCTCACCACCACTGCTCCACCTCGCCACCACCACTGCTCCATTACCACTGCTCCACCACCACCACTACACGCGCACCACTGTGCACCATCTCCTTCTCTCCTCAATCCCTCTCAAAGTTTGATTCTTTCTCTTATCTTCTCATTTCTTACGAGCAACTGATACCATCTCCTTCTCTCTTCTCAAACTGGTATTTTTTTTAAATGTTTATAATTTTTAATTTTTGTAATTTCTTTTTAATTGTTTATTTGTCAATTGTTTATAAATTTATAAGTTTTGTGTTAATTGTTTTTGATTTTTTATTAATTTTTTTTGTTAATTTTGTTTTTTTGGTATATATAGCTGCTGCTGACAACTGAAGCCGATACCCGAAGCCGAGAAGTGAAGCCGAGACCACAACGCACGTGCTCTCGAGACCCCACAACCAAGGTATTTTTTTTTTGTTTATGTTTGTAGCGGGAACATGTCCCCGGCGAAAGTTTATAGTTCAGCATTCAATAGCCTTAGCATCCTTTTTGCAGCCTCCAAAACAGCTTCATAAAAGCTCAAAAATAGTTCAGACTTGGTTTATAAGCTCCTTGGTGGGTGGGCTTGGTCTGTTGTAGGTCTTCATGCTTTAGCTTTTAGGTTAGTAGCTTATGCATTTGCTAGAATATGCCCCACTTAGGCTGTTTTTAATTAGTCAACATGAGTCGCAATGATTGGTAATATGGTGTTTTGAATTGATTAGATGCGTTATCGATGGCAGAATATTATTGTACCTCAGCGCCTATCCAAACATCTTATTTTCTTTTGTTCTGTTCTAAAGGTGCTTATTGTTAGTTTTTATTTTTTTTCGAATGGCAATTTATTGTTGAGCATGCTGAGGGAAACATATATAATTACATAGGAATATAAAGTGTTCAACAAATTCTGATGAAAAAATGGTCTGATGTAGCTAACTTATTAAAAACGGGTTAAAATAGCTCATACTGTAGATAAACAACTAAAATAAGCTTATCAAGCATAAGCTGGATCAGGTTGTTCCATGTAAATGGGATCAGGTTATCCTGAGTAGGCAGCCTTGTAAGGAGAACCGCCAAAACAAAGATTTTATTATCATAAAACACAACATAAAGGGGTGTTTGGATTGCTTATTTTTTAGCCCCGAAAGGGCGCGTTTGGTTAACAGCAGCCCAACAGGGGTGTTTGGTTTATGCTGTCCAAACAGCATCCCACAAGGGGTGTTTGGTTTATGTTGTAATTTTGATTTTTTATTAATAATTTTGATTTTTATTAATAAATTTGATTTTTTTTACAGTCGAGACCAGCGAGAGCCGAGGCCAGCCGAGAGCCGAGACCAGCCGAGAGCCAAGACCACAATCGGTATCAATATCAATATCACACCTGCTAATATTTCATAAGCTTCAATTGTGTTGAACTATTGTAAATGATTTTAGGACTTTAGTGATTAATTTCGGAAATTCCCCGTCCGAAGTTAATCATCCCATAGAAAACCGTCCGAAATTAATTTATGAGAAATTAATTTCGGAAAGTCCCCTGTTTGGGACTGCTTTTTGAATGTTTTGTCTCATTTAGGAAATGAATGCGTATAATTGATTTACTATTTGTGAAAATTTCGACAGTGTTTCCCCTTTACTCCTACGAATATGTCTTTAATGCACATATTTGGGGAGTTGAGGGGAAATGCTGCCGAAATTTTCTCAAATAGTAATATCAATTATACGTATTCATATATGAGACGAAACATTCAAAGAGTGGGTTAGGATTGCCTTCCATAGTTGGATTAGGTGAACATTTTAAGTCTATATAATTATTTGTTGCTTCCAAGGTTGCAAAAATCGTGAATAGGTAGTCGGGCGGTCGATCCCCCTGTAGCTTGTAATCGGTCAAGGCGGGATTAATCGGATTTGCATTTTCGGCAAGTTTTGGGTATTTCCGGCGAGATTTGGGTATTCTAGACAAGACTTTCCTTGAAAATCATCTTGTAACAGATAAAAACATCAAATATAATTGATTAAAACTTGTTCATGACAAGTTTTGGGTATTTTCGATAAGATTTACAAGTTTCCGGCAAGTTTGACCACCGTTAACAGTCGCTGGCCGCCATTGACTGTTGTTGACCAATTTGTTTGACCCAATTACACAAATCGGCAAGGTTGGTGGCCCAATAGCACCTAATCGGTGATTAATCGGCCTTGTAGGCCTTGTTTTGCAACACTGGTTGCTTCATTAAAACGCAGTTATGCCAATTGATAAAAGTTGGGTCTCACTAGCACGTACCAGTAGAGAATTCTTAGTTGGTCTTAAAGCTTTCTGCAAGAATCCCTTGGTGAATATTGATGGGAATATAAAATGTCCCTGTGCTCTTTGTTTAAATGTAAACTGGATAAAGCACGAATTTTTGTTTGACCACATACACACAAATGGTTGGGACCATAGTTATATGAAATGGTATAATCATGGTGAGCCGGATGCCCGAACAACCGTTCACAACACAGGACACCCTGGGATGAGTGACATGGCTGAGTTCCTTCATGATATTGGTCCGAATAACGAACCAGATGATCCAACTGAAGGAAATATTGGCGAGACAAGTAACGATGCAATTCCGCAACGTAATGAGTATGAGGAGTTACTTGCCACTGCCAATGAAAAACTATACCCAGCCTGTGAGTGGATGTCTTCATTAGACTTTATGGCAAAGATTACGCACATCAAGGTCAAAGATAAAGTGAGTGACACCACATTTAATGAGTTCCTAACTTTATTCAAGGAAGTTTTCCCGCCCGTTCTAGGATACAAGATGCCGTCGTCATACTATGAAATAAAGAAGACATTTAAAACTATCGGGTTAGGATATGAATCGATACATGCTTGTGAAAATGATTGCTTTTTATATCGGGGGGCGGGTAACGAAGATTTGCAGACTTGTCAGATCTGCGGCGCTAGTAGATGGAAAGAAAAGAACACACTGGGGAAGAAAGTTCCTAACAAGGTGTTGCGTTACTTTCCTATCATTCCTAGACTACAACGTTTGTACAAGTCTAAACACACTGCAAAACATATGACTTGGCATGCGTCTGGGCAGTCTATGGAGAACGGTAAGATGCAACACCGGTTGATGGTCAAGCATGGAAGAAATTTGACCTCAAGTATTCGAAGGAATTTGCTAAAGAAAAAAGAAACGTCCGGTTAGGGTTGGCTGCTGATGGTTTCAATCCGTACGGCAACCTTAGTCAGTCATACAGCATGTGGCCGGTCATATTAACCACATACAATACGCCTCCCTGGATATGTATGAGAGAGACTTCTCTTATGTTGACATTGTTAATTCCGGGCCCCAAACACCAGGGAAGGATATTGATATTTACCTGAGGCCTTTGATTGATGACCTAAAGACTTTATGGAAAGATGGAGTCATGACTAAGGATGCTGTTACAGGCACCAAATTCTTTATGAAAGCAGCGCTTTTATGGACTATCAATGACTTTCCCGCTCGAAGTAGTTTGTCTGGGTGGAGTGGGCAAGGTTACATGGCATGTTCGACATGTAATGTAGACACTCCAGCTATGCGCGTGTTAAACAAAACCGCTTATGTTGGTCACAAAAGATTCTTAAGCATGACCCATAAATGGCGGAATAACAGAAGGGCGTTCTATACAGAGGTAGATAATACAGACCCTCCTAGAAAATTTACCAGTGATGACATCTTGGATCAACTAAGAAGATTGCCTAAACGTGTCCCGGGGAAACATCCAAGATATGGGGGTGCGAAAAAAAACGTGATCAAGATCGCGAATTGAATTGGACAAAAAAATATGTTTTCTACGAGCTAGAGTATTGGTATTTTCTTACACTAAAACACAATTTAGATGTCATGCATATAAAAAAAAATGTGTGTGAGAGTGTGTTGGGTACTTTGTTAATGAATGACAAATCAAAAGACACCAACAAGGCAAGACAAGACTTACAAAATTTGAATATTCGTACTGACTTGTGGCTCGTCAACAAAGGAAACGGGAAGTGCTCTAAGCCTCATCCTACTTACTCTTTCACAACCGAAGAAAGAAATTTTTTTTGTCAATTCATTAAAGGTACGTGTTTTATTTGAAAATTTCTTTGTTCGAATTAATTCGCGTATTCATTTCGACAACTTATTCTAATATCCTGATTTTTTTTCTTAATTCATCAAAGGTGTTAAACTGCCTGATGGGTTTGGATCTAACTTCAAGCATAAAGTAACCGACAACTATAGCAACATAACAGGCTTGAAGGCTCATGACTGTCACATAATGATGCAACGGTTGCTTCCTGCTGGACTTCAAAATTACTTGAAGGACCAAACCACCGCAACACCAATAATCGAGCTTTGTTCATTCTTCAAACAAATATGCGCTTGAACTTTGATGGTGGATGACATGTTGAAAGCTAGAACACAACTGATCAACATTTTGTGCAGTTTCGAGCAAATATATCCTCCAGCTTTTTTTGACATTATGATTCACTTGGTTATTCATCTACCGGAAGAGGCTATTGAAGGCGGTCCTGTTTACATGAGGTGGATGTATCCATTTGAAAGATACATGAAAAAGCTCAAAAATTATGTCAAAAATAAAGCCAAGCCTGAAGGTTCAATAGCGGAGGGTTATATTGCTGATGAAGCATTAACTTTCTGTTCGCATTATTTTCGGGGTGTTGAGACGAGATTTAATCGTCCTGACCGAAATGAGGACTGTCCAAGGCCAATAAGTCGATTTGAGGTGTTTCGATCAGTCTGCAAAAATAATGGTAAACAATCATTAGTTCGGTTTAAAGCAGACACAATGAAGCAAGTAGTATGGTACGTACTACACAACAGTCATGAAATCGACCCGTACATGAACGCGTACAAGAGGTACGCGTTTTATTTCAAAATTTGTTTCACGTAAGTTGTTATTCGACGACTTATTCTAATATCATGAACATTTACAGGGCATTTCCTGGCAGAGACTTGGAAGAAGGGTTTCCTCGCTGGTTTGAGATGAAGGTAGACTTATTGTATGTATTACCTTGTATAAATAACGACTATTACTCATATCTATCTATTCTTAACTTTTTCATAGATTCGTGAATTAAAAGTACAGAAGGACCTAAGTTGTACCGCCGAGTTATTCGCTTTGGCTTGTGGACCATCATGTACTGCAGTCTCAGTCAACTCTTGCGTAGTCAACGGTGTGAAGTTTACTGTACACGACTGTGATTTACGTCGTTCAACTCAAAACAGCGAAATTTCAACTCCTAACCCTGATGGAGGAATGCATTATGGCCAGCTTGAAGAAATTCTCGAGTTTTCATATATGTCATTCAATGTTGTGTTGTTCAAAGTCAAATGGTTCGACACTAAAAACAATAATCGCCTAAAACGCTGTACCTATAGAAACAACATTACGCAAATTATGACCGATCGTGTATCGTTTCAAAACAAACCATTCATTCTTGCAACGCAAGCAACACAAGTCTTTTACCTTGATTTCCCGGGTAAACGTGGTAATTGGAAGGCCGTCCAAGATTCTTATCATCGAAAGATTTGGAACCCGGATATCATTGTGGTAGAAGACAACCAGGATGTTGTACATGACAACAACTCATCACATATCACACTCTCTGCTGAGTTGGATCAGTTGGATTATAACATTATAAATATAGATGTTCAACTAGCGGAAGTTGAGGCACCACCACCAATTATCACTATTGTGGAAGACGAAGATGATATTGATTATGATGATCACTTTCCTCATGATTTAGCATCTGATGATGATGATGACCACGAGAATGAAGATGATGAAGATGACAGTACTAATAATGTTGAATTTTATGTTGATGATGTGGGAGATTAATCTCGAATTGTAATTTGTAGAACAACACTTAATTATTTGAATGAAATTGTTATCGAGTGGTTAAATGTGCTTATTTGTTTGTTTATTTATTTATTTAATTATTATAATTATCTTGTTGATATATACTGTTAAATGTGTTTATTTGTTTATTTATTTATTTATTTAATTATATATATGTTTCTTCAATAATTTATATGTTCGTTTAACCGATGGCAGATGTTGTAGCCAGGTCTCACGGTGGTGATGGAGGTAATTCGCCACCTCGTGGTCCCTCGAGGAGGATAGGCACCAACTGCCAGCGTAAGAATTTCTGAATTATTTTTCACTAAACTGTATTTAATTACATGTTATATTAAATTGATAAAATGTTATTTTATGTCATCATCACTTAAATTTTATTACTTGTAGGGTCTAAATCCAAAGCTGCCAACCCAAACTCCAAAATTAGGAAAGGCGGGAAGGTGGTGCGTGGTCCGACTAAGAACACGGCACTGAAGGCGAGGAGGGCACTCGATGGTCGTCATGTGTCGATCGAGTTTCGGGTCAACCAGGAGGGGTTTTATACGCACGTGGGCCCTCACGCTTCTTGGTTCTCCAATTATGTTGGGGAGGTGTTACGGGAGTCGATTCCCATGTATTGCGATTCATGGGCTAAGGTTCCCGAAACGGCAAGGCCCACATCCATGAGCATCTACACGTAAGTTTTTTTAACCTTTATTTTTTTAATTATTGTGTTTATTTATTCAAACTTGTTTGTTTATTTAAATTTGTATCCTTTTTTTTTATTTATATTTTATTGTAGCACTACTTTGATCTCGACCCACACATTGCTGGCACGAATGGAGACAAGATTGTTGACAGTATCGAGTATTATCTCCAAAAATGATACGACGACAACAAGTATAGATACAAAAAAGATTACTTTACGGCAGCAGGTGGGGTGGAGATGATTGAAGAGATCAAAAGACAGCGTCCAGCGAACAAGACGCCAGAGGATTGGGATGCGTTGGTAAATTTCTGGATCGACACTTTATAATAATAATAAGGGAAAATTGGTCAAATAGACCACGCGCCCTGATGCATATCACTTTATGGACCACGCCCTTTTAAAATTCGAAAATAGATATGTTGCCCACCGCTTTTCTTGGACCCAACCAGGGGCGGCCATGTGTCCGACAACTTATGACACAAGTACGTAAACACAGAGTGCATGTCCTTTAATGTCTTGTGTTCCCAATCACTTTCTTCTTTCTTCAATATAATCTGTTTAACAAAATCTTTCTTTCTTCTTTTGGTCTATTGACTTCATATCTTTATCCCAATCTTTCTGCTTTTGTTTAGAAAATATGTCTGACAATATCCCACTGGATGTTCAACTAGATATCATCCGTAGGCTACCTCCTAAGTCTATACTCCAGCAACGTAGTGTTTGCAAGTTATGAAAGGCTAGTATAGATTGTGGAAGCTTCATCTTTAATTACAGTGTTCGTCGTAACGATCAGTGTTTATTTACGCTAACATTCGATACGGGTGACCAAGGTTTTGTGTTAGCTTTAGATGAACAGCTAATCGCTACGCCACTTAATACAGATTTAATGCTTTCATCTATAATTACAGTTGGCAATTCTAATGGTCTTTGGTGTTTTGTGTATGGTTCTAGTCTAATGACTGTTATTTGGAACCCAGCAATCAAAAAATCACTTGCAGTATTTGTCCCGGTTTACACGCATCAAATCGAACGTCAAAAGATTTGTTTTGGTTTTGCCGTCCGTCCGGACACTCTTGACCCGACGATCGTGAAGGTCTTCTATCCTGTTTTTGAAAGTGATTTCTGGTATGTCTCTGTCTTTTCTTTGAACTGGTTAAGGTGGACAATCCTTGAAAATTTCCACCCCCCTCGTGAAACTATCAAATTGAAACGTAAAAGTCATGCAGTTGTAGGTCGTTTTCTCTATTGGACTGGGAGTGAAAAGTTAACTAATGAGGACGGTGTTATTTATAAGATTTATATGTTGATTTCTTTTGATTTGGTAACCAACCAATTTAAAGTTATAGACCTACCACATATTTTAAAAAATGAACTCCTAGTTCCATTCAATATTTTCGATCTTGGAACCTCTCTAGTGATTTTTGGGACGATCATTGGTGAAGACATTCCATTGTTTTGCGGATGGATGTTGGACGTCAATGGTTCTTCCATAACATCATTTAGAAGCCTATTCGCCATCCCTACCCTATATTCGGTTCGTTTGCTTGGGTTTACAAAGGATCAAGCTCCAATAGTGGAAGCGTACAGCGCCAATCATTTGGGTCAGTCGGTATTTGTGTACAACAAAGAACTTGAATTATTTGTCTGCATGGGAATGTTAGGAGATGCGGGATCTTTCTACATCGCCCCATACAAAGAATCTCTTCTTTTGTTAAATCAGCCAGACCATGCTGTTTATAGTATGTTTTATTTTTATTTTTAACTTACCATTCTATTAATGTTTTATTTTTAACTTACACCATTATATTCATGTTCAACAGGTTTGTTCGGCAGAAGTTAGGGATCATGCTTAATGGGAATGAAGCTTTGTGGTTTTAGTACGATGTCTGTATATGAAGGAAGCATGGAGTGGTTAGCTTTTTGTGTGTACTTGCTGAATTTTATAAATCAAGTGGTTATATATTATGTAACCATTAAACTCATAATTATGTAGTAATCATAATATGTAGTAGGTTGTCTGTATGAAACATTGTATGTCAACGTATTTACTATTTCCTATGTTCTTTAATCCCATTATACATCTTTGTTTAATCTGGGGAACTAGCAGTTGTTTCCAATAAACAATGTGGCAACTAACTGTTCTACGTAGGGCAACTTCTTTTCCTTATTGACTAATTTTATAAACCAAGGAGTCTTTCTAGTTGTTACTATTCGTATTCTACAATCAACTAATAACTACCAAGTAGTGACTATGCACACTTGAACTTAACAGATTTACCATTCAACACTAGTACAATTTAACTAGCAGTTGTAAGTTTAATACTAGTAGCACTAAACCAATATGTCTCTATTCAGGCCCAGAATAGTAAGACCAACACCTACACAAGGGCACCAGAATGGTATCAGCAGCACCTACACACGGGCAGCACAAACACGGCCATACACAACAGTATTAACGACGGTGGCATCATTTCGTTGATGTGTTCTATCACAAGCAGTGGTTAAAATAGCTAGCAGTAGTAACCTGTATACTGGCAGTGTAAGTATACAACCAATTCAGTTTTACTAGCGGTAGTAAAAATAACTATAGCGGTAGTAAAAATGACTAGCAGTTGTAAGTCTACAACCACTTCAGTTTTACTAGCGGTAGTAAAATTAACTATAGCGGTAGTAAAAATAACTAGCAGTTGTAAGTATACAACCAATTCATTTTCAATGTTTGCCGTTACTTTCATGATTCAATGTTTTCAATTTTTACGTAGTTATTTCATTTGTTGTATCATTAAAATACATACCTAACTTTGAACTTTGTTTGCAGACTAATTAAACTGAAATATTGAATAAGCCAACCGCCCTTAAAAGTTCAGGGTAGCAGGAATTCCAGTTAGCCAAGTTGGAGGCAGTAAAATGGGTTTTGGCCATATTTTACGGACCAAATTTGAAAAGCTTGTATCTTGGGCGCGCGAATTAATGAACCAACCCAACAACCACATATAATGATCATAACACACCCTCGTTCTGACCATCAATTGCAAATCAACAACCCTCATCCAAAGCCTCCTGTCGACAATTAAAAAAACCAAAAAAAATTCCTTGAAAACCATGTCGTTTCGAGCTAATGTTATCACCATTATGAGAGATTATATTAGCAACATGCCAGATACAGTGATCGGTAATATTTTAAATCAGTTGCCAATAACAGAAGCGGTGAGCACCTCTATTTTATCTACAAATTGGAGGTTTAAATGGACCTTGCTCACCGAAGTCATAATTGATGAGGATTTCTTTTATTATTTAACATATAAGTTTGATGGGAACCATGTTACTGGACTTTTAAATCAGCTTACGGGTCCTATAAAAAAGTTTGTCTTCTCTGTAGATCCTAAACCGTTGTCTGGAATGGAAGACTTGAATTATGAAGAGATTTGTGATTGGCTTATGTTTTTGGCACTGCAAGGAATTCAGGAGCTGACAGTTAGAAACTGGTATGGACAACCAGTTACATTGCCAACCGAACTTTACGGGCGTATTGAATTGAAACATCTTGAAATTCATTATTGTGATTTTCCTAGTTTGGTGTTTTTCACTAGTTTTCCAAATTTATTGAGCTTAGAATTGTGTTTAGTCAAATTTCTTACCGGTACAGTTTGGGATTTAATTGCTGGTTGTCCCTTACTTGAGTCTCTTATATTGGATGTTGAGAGTACAAACGGGATGAAACTATGGAATCTTGCAAGTCTTAGGAATTTGAAGAAGTTACATTTGTCATTCGGTATTTCGAATGCTGTCACGACAATCATAGCATCCAATATCTTTCACCTGACAAGATTTCCATCTCTTGAGACCCTTACATTGGATTTTGACTATTGTACGGTAAGACCGTTTTGAGATTTACACTTCTAATTTTACAATGTTAAATATATGTGTAACTGTAACGACATTTAATCTTTGAAACTAACCCAAAACTCGACCTGTTGTAGTTGATGCGCGATGGTAATTCCAGGATGAATGTCCCTTTTGCCATTTGTATCCCTCGTTAATCTGAATCTAAAAGGAGTTGATTTTGGCGAGACTGTTATCGTGTCACTCATCGTCCAAATGATTCGCGTATCTCCAAACTTGAAAAAGCTGGAAACCAGAGTAAGTGTAATACTTTATTACTCTATTTCATACGTATCAAATAAACATCCGTAAATTGCCATGTTTTTCTATCTCAATACTATTTGATTTTCTAGGCTGCACACACGCTTAGTGTTTTACCTTTGGAACAACCTTCATTTGATTTAGACACAACCACATTCAGTCATGGGCAGATTCAGACAGTGATTTTTCGATCCTTTCCTAGATCACAGAATGAATTACGCATAATAAAGTTTATACTTGCTTGTTCCACGTCGTTAAAGAAAATGTATATCAGGGCCAGCGATTTGATGGACGATGGTTATGATAATATCAATACGAATTAGGAGTTTGCTAGGAAGCTGTTGAAACTCCCCCGATCTTCCGTCACAGCCGTTGTAAAATTGTTCTAGTGGTTGTAGTTTTATGTATGGTTTCAATACCCTGCGTCAATTAAATTTGTGTACACAAAGTTATGTCAACGTATTTAGTATTTCCTCTGTTGCCATTATCCTTTTTTATTTCATCTCGCCAACTGGCAGTTGTTTCCAAATATCAATTTGGCAACTAACTGTTGAACGTAGGGTAACTTCTATCACTAGCAGTTGTTATAATAACTAGCAGTTTTGCGTATAATACTAGCAGTTGTAAGTATACAACCTATTCAGTTTACTAGCAGTAGTCAATTGTTTCCAAATATCAATTTGGCAACTAACTGTTGAACGTAGGGCAACTTCTATTACTAGCAGTTGTTATAATAACTAGCAGTTGTGCGTATAATATTAGCAGGTGTAAGTATACAACCTATTCAGTTTACTAGCAGTAGTCAGTATAATTAGCAGTAGTAAAAATTAACTAGCAGTTGTAATTTGGCAACCAATTCATTTTATAATTACATATATTTAATTTAAGTAATCAAGCATAAAAGCATTGTACCATTTTTTGACGTTTAGAAAAGTCGCATAAACCTCAAAATAATCAACTCGCTCTACACATCTAATAACATGAAGCGTTATGTGCTTACGTCAAACTGATGATAAACTCACTCTACACATATAATCAACCAATTAGGAGCAACCAATTGTGTTGCTCTTTATAACAATTTTGTGGTATTTTTAAAATCCGTGACCTAACAAAAATAATGTAACATATTTTTAATCTAACTAGTTACAATACATCGACATTTCCGTTTCATCAGTATTCACTTGAATAGTATGTTTGAAAACAAATATTAATGTTAACAAATTAAATTCACACCAATAAGTTATGGTCTATAAAAGACCTACAAATATTATTAATACACGAATACACTAAATAGTATTAGCGAGTAGAACCTTGGAGTGTATCGACTCTAGCCTGGACCTCCTTTTATAGTCTAAGGAGTCCTTTACAATATACAGGATAATTATACTTAGCATACTTATCTAATACAAAACATCCTACCCAAGAAATTCAAGAATGTTACATATTAAACCGACACAATCATACTAGCAGTGAAAAACTACATTAGCAGTGGTTTGCTCTTTATTTTATCCCGGCGCCCGCAAGCTCGTCATTTTTACCTTGACCTCAGTCTATCCAACCCGATCAGCCAGGATTGGTAGACGTACACTTGCTTCGGGAAATGGGCACCAATCAACAGAGGACTGCAGACCAGAATTTTAAGCCTCTCTTTGCATATTCTATCACTCCTTCGACCCAATACCCATGATATACTTCCTCCTTCCGCTCGGGTAGAGCGAGGTTAAGAAGTAACTAGCTGAAATTTAAACATCCCAAATGGCTAATGAGAGTCTAATCGGTTTAAACTCCCACCTTTGGTACGCCATATGGTCTGGGCATGCTTCCACAAACTTCAAAGGACACGGGTTTTAGGTGAAGGAATGTTGTGAATGGTCGCGGGGATGTGTTATTAGTCGTCATTCTCGACATTTTAGAAATGACTAATTGTTTTTAGTAGTCATTTAAGAACATGTTTCAGTTGTGGCAGCAACTGCTTTGCGCTTATGTTTTTTTTTTGGGGTAAAGGTTTAGGCTATGTATGGGCTTTTTAGAACCGACGGTGCGTGGGCAACGGGTTAACATCTTCAACTTCTCTTTGGTGTTTTTTGTTGGTGGAGGAATGGTTGTTTTTTTTATGTGCTTTCCCTTTATTTACCGCGCGTATTTAAAGCGAGAATTTTACTGTTCTTGCACGCGGTATAATTAATTTCCAATTACTGTTTTGTGGGTAGGCACGTTCCTAGGCTCCTACCCTTCTATTTTTCCTGTTGGATTTGTCCCAAAATTTCTAGGGAAGGAACGTGAATATTTACTTGCAGATTTGTTCACCTTTTTTTGGTATTTGGATAAGCCTTATCCGTAATTACAAACCGCTTGAATTTATCGGTTTATTATCCTTTTTTGTACTGAAAGTTTGCTATGTCTCTATATACTTTTTTTTGGAAAAATGTAGCTTCCACAGCTGTTGTTGGTTTTGGAAATGTTGCTTATGCACGTTTGACAAACTGAAGTAAATCATTCATATCGGCGCTTTAAATTTCACTTTTAAAATTTGAACTTCAACTAGTCAACCTTTTAATTCGCAAAAAACCATATGCAGGAGGGACTTTTTTTATTATAACTGATTTGGAAAAAACAGAAACAAAGTTGGTATTTGCGTCGACACTAGCGGTGGTTTGAGCGAACCTAGCAGTGGTTTGTTAAACTGTAGCAGTTGTTGCGTATTAACATATGCATATAATTGTGAATTTGTTCAAACCATGTAGCCTCATTTGGTTTTTCCAAAAACGCAACCATGTTGTGAGTTGCAGCAGAAGAGTTGGGCACCATTGATGTTTATTTCGAAATTGATTGCAACAGATTGTTAGGTGTTGCGAATTATGATGTGTGTGGGTCTAAACTATGTTTTTCCCTAGCAGTTGTAACTCTATTTTTTTTTATCCCCAATTGAATCCAAATTAATCTGTACTTTCAAAACAACTGTTTTACTCTTGTAGCAGTTGTTAGTATTTTTGGACGTATTTATCCCCAAATGTGCTATTCTAATCAGCAAATGCAACTGTTATCGTCATCTACTATCTAGACACGACACCATTTTATGACACTTAGAAAAGTCGCATAAACCTCAAAATAATCAACTCACTCTACACATGTAATAACCTGAAGCGTTATGTGCTTACGTCAAAGTGAAGATGTTGATGTTTTTACAATAATTTATGGTCTATAAAACACCTGGAAATAATATTAATACACGAATACTCTGAACAGTATTAGTGATTACAACCTTGAAGTGTATCGACTCTAAATATGCCGAAAAGTTATATCAAACTCTAGCCTGAACCTCCTTTTATAAGCTAAGGAGTCCTTTACAATATACAAGATAATTATACTTAGCATACTTATCCGTACAAAACATCCTACCCAAGAAATTCTAGAATGTTACATATTAAACCGACACAATGATACTAGCAGTGAAAAACTACATTAGCAGTGGTACGCAACTTAATTGTGAGTGTGGATTCCTTCTTGTTTGCTCTCATTTCCTTGAAGGATTTCCCGTCGTTTGGTTCTCCTGGGGTGGCCGTATTTTCATATGGGATTCCCTGCAGAAGTTCGATAGGCTTCTCAATGGGTTTCCCGTGTAAATCCGCCCCTATGCGCCCCTATGCGCGGTACTGGAAGAGCTTTTAATGGGGTTGCTTTTCCAATCCGCGCAGCTTTTATTTTAGAGCAATGGTAGAACCACAAATAATTCAGAAAAAATACATCCACACGCTGACGTGATAGGTTTGAATTGGAGTGAGGAGAGAGAACTGCCATAAAATATACCAATCATCCCCTACACGATAGCATGGGATTTTTTTTACGAATTATTTATGTGGTTTGCTCTAAAATTAATCCCAGTGCCCGCAAGCTCGTCATTTTTACCTTTAACCCAGTCTATCCAACCCGATATGCCAGGATTAGTAGACGTACACTTGCTTCGGGGGCCAGGCTGCAATCAACAGAGGACTGAGACCAGAAATTTCAGCCGTGTTGTTTGCCTCTCTTTGCACATTCTACCCCTCCTTCGACCCCAATACCCATGATATACATCCTTCTTCCGCTCGGGAAGAGCGAGGTTAAGAAAGAACTGCCTGAACTTTGAACATCCCAAATGGCTAATGAGAGCCTAATCAGTTTAAACTCCAACCTTTGGTACGCCATATGGTCAGGGCAGGCTTCCACAAACCTCAAAGGACACAAGTTTTGGTTGAAGGAATGTTGTGAATGGTCGCGGAGATAGGTCATTTTTGTCGTCGTAGAAACGACAAATTGTTTTTAGTAGTCATTTAAGAACATGTTTCAGTTGTCGCAGCAACTGCTTTGCGCTTATGTTTTTGTTTTGGGGGTAAAGGTTTAGGCTATGTATGGGCTTTTTGGAACCGACGGTGCGTGGGCAATGGGTTAACATTTTCAACTTCTCTTTGTTGTATTTTGTTGGTGGAGGAATGGTTGTTTTTTTATGTGCTTCCCTTTATTTACCTCGCGTTTTTAAAGGGAGGATTTTACTGTTCTTGCACGCGGTATAATTAATTTCCAATTATTGTTTTGTGGGTAGGCACGTGCCTAGGCTCATGGGCATCTATTTTTCCTGCTGGATTTTTCATAAAATTTATAGGAAAGGAACGTGAATATTTACTTGCAGATTTTCTCTCCTTTTTTGGTATTTGGATAAGACTTATCCGTAATTACAAACCGTTTGAATTTATCGGTTTATTATCATCTTTTTTTGTACTGAAAGTTTGCTATGTTTGTACATCTATTGTTGGTTTTGAAAATGTTGCTTAAGCACATTTGACAAACTGAAGTAAATCATTCATATCCGCGCTTTAAATTTCACTTTTAAAATTTGAACTTCAACTAGTCATTTGGAAAACAGAAACAAAGTTGATATTTGCGTCGACACTAGCGGTGGTTTGAGCGACACTAGCGGTGGTTTGAGCGACCCTAGCAGTGGTTTTTTAAACTGTAGTAGTGGTTGCGTATTCACATATGCATATAATTGATAATTTGTTCAAACCATATGCATATAATTGATAATTTGTTCAAACCATGTAGCCTCCTTTGGTTTTTCCAAAAAAACAACCATGTTGTGGTTTTTTTATCCCCAATTTAATCAAAATTAAATTGTAATTTCAAAACAACTGTTTTAACTCTTGTAGCAGTTGTTAGTATTTTTGGGCGTATTTATCCCCAATTGTGCTATTCTAATGAGCAAACGCAACCGTTATCGTCATCTAGTATCTACATACGAAAATTCTGACAATCAAGTTAAAGTTATTGGGCAATTTCGTTGGAACCTCAGGCCACCTTCCAATTTGCAATCTGGGCAACTAAATGCCATCATTGGGCAATACTTGTTGTACGATCGGGCAACCATAATTCTTAACCATATGATCATAAAGGATACACTTAACAGCATAAACCTAACAGCACTAAGTTTGGCATAGAAGCACTATCGCATGGTTGGCAGCATAAACTTATAATTATTTTTTACAAGAACAAACATTCATAACAGGTGGAACCATTCCTTGTGCACTAGCCCTTTTTTTCTATGATCTCGAACCCTCTTTCAGTTTTCGTGATAGCAACACTCTTTGTTAACTTCCTTCTTTTGAAAGGTGTTGCACTACCGCACCGCATGCCAGCGTCCTCTTCCTGCCATACCATGTTTTTGAAATAAAATTGTGACAAAGCCTTTAGCTCGTGCACAATGTAGATGTCCATGGATCCATTCTCATCAGCAAGGTCATATATTCGTCGAATGTCATTGTCTGTGTGCAACAATGTTAAACCATCTTCTAGTGCCTTATTTGGTGCAGCATAAAATAAAGCCCATTTTTCCCCTCCAATATCATTCAAAACATGATCAAGCACCCTGGTAAATGCAACCCTGGTAGAGCTAAAACACCAGACATCAGTAAGGAGACCGCCTACATAGCGGAGTGGCTGAAATTCAAATTTCCCGTTGTGGTGCACTTTAAATATAACTTCTTTGGTTTCCGCCATGTCCTATAAAACATAAACCCTAATAACAATTTCAATAACTTTTAATTAAATAAATATTTAATAATAGAATATAAAATATAAAGCTGCACGGTTATTTATATTCATGTACTCTATAAATATATGAACGAATAAGGTAACAAAGTACATACGGGGGAGTACAACAAACCTGGATTTGTTTATAAAAAAGAAGAAAAGGACAACGATTTTTTTATTTTGATTCTTCGATGAAAGTGTAAGCATCCGCAATGCAACTTGGTGAAAGACTTTTTTACTATTCTAATAAGATATTCAAATGACTTGTTCCATTGTGGTAATAACTTTGAAGAAGACTTTTTACAAAAACACTAGTAAAGACTTCAAGTGTTTGAAGCTATTGTCAAAAAGCTTTTGTATTTATAAAATTTCATTTTTCACCCAACATTAAATATGCAAATGCTTTTTGCAGTGGAGTAATTGTGTTCGATGCATCAAGTCTTTTATGAATTGATGCATTGGTAATGCTCGAGGAATGTGTGGATGTTGATAGTTGAAGATTATTAATTTGATTTAAAAATACAAAAACCATTTCCCAAAAAGCAACTGACATACTTACCAGTAAACAGGTGAAAAGTGAAAACAAAATAGCCAAATGCTAGAGTTCACAAAAAAAGTCAAAAAAAGTAAAATGCAGAGGCCACTGATACTCTAACTCTTTGTGACCACAAAAAACCCATTTGCAAACATCAATTATTACAGTTAGTTTGGATTATTCACACTATACACCAATTCAAATTGTCAATAAATAATACAACTGTCTACACAAAAACTAAAAACACATTTTCATTTGTGAAATTTACTAACCCACTTCTACTGTGATATTTTAGTCAATTGACATTTAGATCAATTAGATTATCAATCATCACAATCATTTACGAAATGGCGTGTTCTTTGTGTCAAGATGGTACATACACTCCGAATTGTACTAATTTGCACGATTCTTTATTTAAAGACATGATAGACCGTTTCAAGAGAATGGTAATTGCTTGTGAGCCGGGAAAGACTTTCCCAATAGAAGGAAATTTTAGAGAGAAACAAGAGCTGATTGATAAGAGGAAGAGAATGATTGAACAACTTCCAGAGTATGAATGTGAGTATGAAGATATGAAAGCGCGTTTCAAGAGGATCGAAGATGATAATGCTAATTTGGAAGCAACGTGTGAAGAGGCGATAGCTGATTTTAAGATTTACAAAGATTATAATGCTGATGCTGAAGCGAAGTATGAAGAGATGCAAACCAGTTTTAAGATTTTGAAAGATCATAATGCTGTTGTCAAAGCTAAGTATCAAGAGATGGTTGAATGTGCCAAAAATCTTATCAACAGACTCAAAGAAGTTGCAGCTGATGCTGATGATTTTTAGGATTATGAATGTGTTTTGTATATGTTTAAGAATGTGCTATTTTGGACTGATTAGGTATGTAAGGTAATAAGTATTTATCTAATTAATAAGGTACTAGATTACTGCATCAAATTTTATGTTATGATTTTATGATATCATTTGTGAAAACATAAATAATCAAAATAATAGCCAATCTCGATATTCTTCACATGCGAATATACTCTAACTAGACTTAATTGCAATACTAAACTCAAAATTCCATTAGTTATTGATATTATTCACTAGGAAACATAAATTTTCCAAACCTCAAGAGTCAAGATGATTCTTTAAAGGCTGCAGTTGAAGAAAAGGAGAATGAAGGGGTGCAGGCAACCACTTCCAGTATTGCTGCATCCACCGCTAGTATTGGAGTAACCACTGCTGCTATTATTATACCCACTGCCAGTTCAGACGTTTCCACTGCATAGGCAACCATTGCTACAATTATAACCACATCAATAACACCAACACCAAAACCAAAAAAGGCTGACAATGAGATTGCCATACAATTGGTCAACCAAAAGCAATCTCACCCTATCCCTGTACCTAGACCTATTGCTAAGACTCTAAACATTGGTGAACCTGTGTAAAACCCTAAAAACGTTAAACTGTGAAATGACCATATTGCCCCTAAAGACGATGAATATGTACAATTATCAAACTCGACGAATACTCGTAATAATAAAATTTCATTGAACTATTAAACTTTACTTCTTTCATTTAACTTACTACTAGAAGTAACATAATTAAAATGTAAATACATCCAATCTAATTACAAAATAAAGTATATAAATTAAAGTATATTAAGGAGAAAATAAAAGATATGGAAGTATAAATCTTGGTACCAAAATTTCGGCCATAAGACCCCTCCCCACGCCTAAATGATAATTCCAAATCTTTGCCTAACTTAAGTGGTCTTATCCCTTTATAATTTTAACTACCTACTCCATACATCACAAGAGAAAAACCCTAAGAAATCTCCTCACAATATTCGGCTTCCAGGAAACAAAAAGAACCGAAACCCTTTTCTCCACCCTCTTCTCTTTGTGTCGACTTGAAGCTGATCCTAGGAGGGCATTCGAGGGCTTGCTAGCAGGTTACTTCCACATTAAAACGGAGCATCACTTGGCTGAATTCGGTGGTGGTAGGCTGCTGTTTGGTCATGAGTTTTAGGGCTCAAGAAAGATCTTGGTTTGGTTATCTTGGTCTTGTTCTCATCTCTTGTTTACGCTAAACTAAGGTAACCTCAAAACCCGTTTATCCTTTATTCTGGTCGTGTGTTTTTCCAGCCTTTACACGCTTGTTTTTGGACTTCTAAGGCTTATGATACAACATGTAATTAACCTAAGTCATACAACCTGATTAAGAGCCATGTGTATGTCGTTTGGAACTTTGTAAAATCTGATTTGTGGTTAGCTTCTGGTCGTGTGTTTGGAACCCCTACGCACGCCATGTAAAGACCTAATAACATGTCCCATATAATGGTAACCTAAAGCTAAGATGTTACTTGGTAATTATCACATAAAAGTCATGACCTAAAACCTTATTATACATGTTAATAAGTAATACAATTCTGGTCCTTGTGTCGTTTAATTTCTGGTCGTGGGGATTGATAGCCTTTTGTGCACTTTTAAGCCTATTTAACCATGTCCTATATGTGTTATGTCAAAGGGGTTTGTAACCTGAAATAATGGGACTATATAAGCATGATTATAACCTATGTTTGGCATCTTAAGAACCATGATAAACCTGCGTTATTGGGCCTCTAAAATCTGGTCGTGTATGGCTAAACTAGTCATGTGTTTAACGCTATAAAACGTGTCATATGGAATCTATAAAACGTTCAAATGGAAGGGTAAACTGAAGGCTATTAAAAGGAGTTATGTAACACTTAACAATCAGTTTCTTGACTTTAATTATGTGACTAAATACATGTATAAAGCTGGTCCTAAAATATGATAAGTAAAACACTTAATATGCCTTTGTTTTGAGTCCTTAAAACGCGTACAAACGGGCCTTATAAGTGGTGTAATAAATTGGTATTAAGGTGTATCGTTGGAGTAACTTTAAGGGCTGTTTAGAAGGGTATTAGAAGGGGTAAGAATCTGTTTTGGAGTTAAGAGTTTTGTTGTGTTAAAGTAAGGGTTATGTACGGGCTTATATATATCATAATTAACACGATAAGATGGTAAATAACGTATAAGAGATTCGTAAGATGGAAATAAGTGTGTTGTAAGCATGCGTGAGTTGTGATTTTATGAAAGAAACTAAGTGTCATGAATTAAAAGTATTGTATGCATGGTCTCATTATGTTTGTGTTCGAACAATGTTACATGTGAGTCTTGGTCTTTCATGAAAGATATAAAAGCTTGTGTAAACTGTTTTGAAAGAGAGTCCTAAAATCCGTTCTTGATATTTATAAACCCTATACTTTGAATGATGATCATATAAGTCCTCGAATAAGATGTTTGTCATATTAAACCCTTAAGTTTACCATTTATCATATGTAACCCATAAGTTTGGCTAATTAATGATTAATACTCTAAAATGTTATAATTCCGTCCGTCACTAAAAATGAGAATATCCTGATAACTCTAAGAATATTAATGAGATTAATTTGTTATAACTTAAATAAGCTAATGAGTATTAAATAAATCATAATCCGTGTAGATTCGTTGAAGGAGACGCGACGTTATATCTTCGTGATTCACTCGTTCGTTTGCTTTTCTCTCATTTGTTTTAAGGTACAGATATTCTGACCTTTTTAGTAAAGGTTTTCTCATGATCTCCTTTTCTTGTCACTTTCTTATGCTTATTAGGGTTTCCGATGCCATTGCTATGAACCCTTTCCTGATTGTTTGATCTGTTGTTTATCTGCACTTCTGTTTTATTGAACCATGCAATATCTGTTTTGAACTTGTGTTATGAAGACTCTGATATGCATATTTGTTGAACCTCACTAAGTTTTATTATGAACTTCTAAATATGAAAGTATGATATGTGATTATGATAATAAACTTCTGACCTCTGAATATTCGAATATGAACCTTATGATATGAATTATCTGATATGTTATCTGTGATCTTTGTGTTTGATTATGACCTGTGTCATATCTGAAATTTTGTTTGACCTAAGTTAGTTTGACACCCGAGCCAAATATTAACTAGTCATGGGGGTTCCATGTCCGTGTCAGTGATGCACCTCTGACATGACTCTAGGGCAGTAGAGTGAAGTTCTGCCACGTCCCTTATCTGTTATCTGTTATGAGCTCAAGTTATATTATATGACCAATATCTGTTTGTGGGGCGTATGGATGCATCCTAGATCTGATCTGTTATCCGATATGATTTGTCTAGTGAATGATGTCATGTGCAATACGCGTCTTCACAACTTCTGGGAGCTAGCTACTCCAAATTATTTTCTAAGATTATTTCTGAATATGTATGATGTTTCTGATATGATATGTCTGGGCTTGTGGTAGTTAAATAAATCCTTATCTGTTACTTCCGTGTTAAGTAATTTGTTATGATTCGGTATTTTCGAGTGGTTATTTTATGTATTCTGATGTGATATGTTAGTGAATGTGCTCATGACGTATATGTTCAAGCGATTACTAGTTGCCATGCTAGGATATGATAATATGTTTAAATATGATTCGTATGTTGTCATCTGATGTTATGTTAGTTTATCGTTACGTGAATGCGTTGATCTGCGAGATGAATGTGCTAGTGTACAACTGAGTGTTTTGGAAGTTTAGTATGTATGATGGTTCAGTTAATTTTATAAACCTTGTCTATCAGTTAGTTATCTGTCTGCATATGTGACCTGTCATGTTAAAACTCTGCTGATGTTAAGATTCGATCTGAGAACTGGTTTAGCTTATGATATCTGTTCTGATAATTGCTAATGGCTATGTTATGTCTTTGTCTATTCAGTTATAGTTGTCTACTGTGTTTTCTATCTGTATGTGAGACTGCCATGATTTGACTGCTATTTCCGCTGCTACAATATTGAATTAAGTGTGTTAAATGTAGATTAATTGACTTGTGTAAAGGACATGTTTACTTCTAGTAGTTGTTTCTGCTAGCTTTCGGTATTTCGTTTGACTTATATGTACTTAAATTGTCTGATTCATTAATTGCTTGTTGATTATGATGTGCTTCAGTTTGTGTCATCAATGTCCTATGTGTTTGTTCTTGATTGCTATTTGTTCTTCCGGATTTCTGTATATTTGTGTTTCTGCAGAATCCTCAATGATTCATTATTCTCGTTTCGCTACGATTTTGTTATTCGTTTCTTTGTTCAATTCGTAATTATGTTTTGTTTAGTTTCTGTTTTGCTATATCTGTTCACTGGGCTTTGTAAGCTCAGCCGCATTTTCTTTTCCTGCGGCAGGTTTTTAAGCATTCAAGATGAGCTTATGGGATAGCTGATCTGGGTTGAGAGTAGAGCTGAGAGCAAGATTTGACCATAGAGATCTTGGAATTATTTTGGTTATTAAGTTATTTATGTTCTCTGTTGAAAATTTTGTAAAGACTTCTGCTTTTGTATAGTATTTAAAGTTCTGATATGAAACCGTATTGTGATATCTTTACCCTTGTCGGGTTGGGGTGTTACAACCTGTGCAGAAAGATGTAGTTACTCAAACTGATATTGGAAAGGGTAAAGGGATTGTAGATCCAACATTGGTGTTTCAAAGTACAGAGGATCAGATAGCTTTTGATGAAAAAACTACTCTTTATTAGTCTACAAACTGCCACTAAATTTTTTAATGAACCAAGTAATGTTACATACTTAACTAACGACATCTAAGGTATCATACCCTACATAATTACGAATCAGATACACATAAAAAAGAGCAATGGATTATAAAATGGAATTAACACCTATCTAACATAGCTATTCATCGAATAACAAAAACGATTTATTATAACACAGAACCAATTGGAAATAATCATATATAATAAACAACGAGAACAATATTTACGTACCCTATTTGGGAACATTTTTTTAAAACTTGATCAATCGAATGTGGTTTGCAATCAACACTGTAGCTTTAAAGATGGTGACATAACTGACGTTCCAAGGAAGACAGGGGGCTGACGAAGAAGACGGTTTGATTTGTGAAAATAGTACTGCGAGAAGCAAGAGAAAACCGATAACTATGGATGCTTTATTGGTCAGTGACTTTTGGATTTTGAACTCTCTTAATTAATGGATACTGTACTTTTACTATTCAAATAAGTACTTTTTTGTCTAACGTAAAATGACGATAGAACCCTTTTTAAAATTATACGGTTGCCCACCGCTTTTTAGTTGCCCAAAAAACAATACCTTACCCATACGGGACACTTGTCGCAATGTCGATGAGTTGCCCAATGACAGCGGGTTCCCTCGGTCTATTTTCAAATTAAAAATAAAAGTGGTTTAGAAAGTGATATGCATCAGGGCGCGCGGTCTATTTGCGTCATTTTCCCTAATAATAATTATCATTATCATTATCATTGTTGTTATTATTATTATTATTATTATTATTGTTGTTATTGTTATTGTTATTATTATTATTTTTTTTTATTATAATCAACAATTTTATTAAAAACTCATAGGATTTACAAAAAATTAGTGGGAAGCCGAGAAACTAACTGGGCCCCCACACCTCTAGCAATAGCAATAATAATTCATTTATTATTATTATTATTATTATTATTATTATTATTATTATTATTATTATTATTATTATTATTATTATTATTATTATTATTATTATTATTAATAATAATAATAATAATAATAATAATAATAATAATAATAATAATAATAATAATAATAATAATAATAATAATAATAGTAATAATAATTCATTTATATAATAGTTTTTATAATTTAAAATACTCAGGTTAAGCTTTGGACAAACCCCAAGAAGCAGAAGATATCAGAGGTGAACCGACAAAACCGCATGGCGAACACGAGTTCTAGCCATCACGGATCTCAGTCGTATGCTGCTATTCGCCATAACTTTGTAAGAAACTATTTAATCATTTTATTTATATATACATGGTGTTGGGTGTGTCGTTATTGATTTTATTTCTAAACAGTTGAGCAGCGAGACTGAGGCAGCGGTTGGAGAAGACTCGATAGAGCTTTACCGTCGGAACCATACGAGGGGCGATGTCTTTGAGTCTCCGGTATCTGAGGCTAGATACATAAGTATAATTTATTTTCAAACTCACCCATTTTGATGAAATATAATGCATCATGACTTATATATTACTTTTCTTATTTTTTTGTAACTAAACAGAACGAGATGATGCGGATGCGGGAAGAGAGCACCTCCGATGGGACCCGCATGACTGACCGTGAGATTCTGCGTACCGTCATTGGTGGTAAGCAGCGCGGTCATATCCCTGGTGTAGGTCAGGCCTTACCCGGTGGTGGAGTGAAGAAGACCTTTAGCGCCTCCCGACCTCGTGATGCAGCGGAGGTGTCCTCACTGCGGGAAACAGTGCAGAAACAGTCCGAGGAGCTCGCTACACAGAGGGGTCAGATGGACCAGGTCATGCAGTTTGTGAGGTCATTCCCGGGTTGGCAGGAGCGAATACAGTCTGCCCCTGGATCAAGTGCTACTCCACCAGGTGGGTCGGGATCTGGAGAGGGTGGGTCAGGATCTGGTGCTTCTCCATCCGGTGAGTTTAGAGATACCGGGGACGGTAGTGGGGTTTGAGATGCGGATTTATGCTACTTTAACACGTTTTGGATATGTTTGTAGAGAATAACATGGATTATTATGTCGTTTATGTGCATTATGTGCTAGGATTCCCGTAAATGGATTATATGTATAGTTTTGGACCATTTGCGGATAGGTAGCTTATGTATAGTTTTGTAGATGATCATGCGTTAATGGTTTAGGAACCGTTTTGGCGATTTTGGAAAAAGATAACTATGTTAGCGATCGTTGGGTATATATGATATTTATGTTTAGCGAATTTGTGTTATGATTGGTATATTAAAATAGGTTGTCACATTGGTATGTATGAATGTATGAAAAAACAGGTTGAGAAATTGTAGATTTTTTCGGGAAAAAATCTGAAAATTACCCATTTTGCAGCAATATTCTGCAAAATGGGTTATTCAGTTTTGCCGGGGACATGTCCCCGGAGAAAGAAAAAAACAAATTTTAGTGCACGACCTTCCCCGGGGACATGTCCACGGAAAAACGAATGACGCTACAGTAACCTTGTTATTTTGCAGGGGACAAGTCCCCGACGAATAAGATTAACTCAACAGTAGTAGCAAGGTTTCACCGGGGACAAGTCCCCGGTAAAACGAGTGCCACGTCGGACTATTAATTCAATTAGGTGATTAAATTAATAATCTAAAAGTATTATCCCCGGGGATGTGTCCCCGGCGAAACCAGCTGCCACGTCGGACATGTTTGACCGGGGACAATCGGCTGTGGGTCCCGCTTGTCCACGGAAAATGTTGTAAACAGTCCCCGGCGAAAGTATTCCCGAGAGGGTATTACCGGGGAACTTTCACCGGGGACATGTCCCCGGCAAAAACAATTACAGGGGACATGTCCCCAGCGAAAGCCTTGAAATTTCGCCTGGGAAACCGTCGATTGTTGTAGTGATCTGTTTAGTTTTTAAACATACATAAACAAATAATTGGCGGTGCCATATTAATTAGGTAATAATATGCAACACACACAAAAATACGAAATCAATTTGTGCTTGATAATAGAGATTTACTATAGTATACATTAACCTTTCAATTACTGTATCAGTTTATTTAAAATATCTAGTAGTGTATGCCGTTATTGGTGCGAGTTTATCATCAATCGGTTTGGTAAGGAAGTAGATTTTGTATTTTTGTTTTCTTTGTTACTTGATTTTGTTGGATATTAGCTAACAATTAGAGTGGTTCTATTTTGCGATTTGAACTCCAGGTTATTGTGGGTTTTCCACAATTTTGTAGTAGAAAAAAAATAGCTAAATATTTTATTAAATAAATTTAGAGATACACACTTTCTTAAATATTTTTTAACATGATGCTATAATATTTAGAAAAATTTCTTAGATCAATTCGACCCAATTCAATTCAAGTTACTTTGAAGTAGGGGTGTTGATCGGTTCGGTCATCGGGTTGTTCGGTTAATTCGGTTAAATTTTTTTTTAGGTCAACCCGAGAACCGAACCGAACCAAATTCAAATTCGGTTTTCGGTTTGGTTCGGTTGAATTCTAATTCGGTTATGTTCTTGGGTTGACCCGAATAACCCGAATTTCACTATTATTTTTAAAAAAATTAATAATTATATAGATATTTAGCAAAAAAATATATTTCAAGCATAAAAAGTGTTTTATTATATTATGATAACCTTTTAATAGTATTTATTTATATATAAATATACATAAAAATATATAAATATATATAAAAATATATAAGAAATATATATATTTATATGAATTCGGTTTTCGGTCGTCAAACCCATATCCGAACCGAGAACCGAATTAGTAGTTCGGTTCGGTTCGGTTTTAGCAAATTCGGTTCGGTTATTAGTTTGATTCGGTTATTTTCGGTTCGGTTCGGTTTCGGTTTTCGGTTTATTCGGTCTTTACGGTTTTTTCGCTCACCCCTACTTTGAAGGTTAAACTTGTTATTTTTGTACCTTGTAATTATAACATCATTATGGCCTATTGGGCCCATACATACATACCCTTGGGGCTCAATGAGCTAAAACTAACCATTGCACTGATTGCAGGTCGCCTGGACCCCATTCTATAAAAGTCGATGTAGAAGTCGATATCTGGGGTTGAGTGGTCCTTTAAGGCTAGCTATTGAATGAATCTAAATTTTTTAATAATGAGTTTTTGTATGATTTTAACTTTGATTTAAGATCATTTTAGAACAAAACATTTTTTACATATCAACGGATCAATCTTCACTCTTCATTTTTCCTTCATTTTTATTTGATATAATGGATGAGATTAATCTCAATAATTTAAAAAACTCACTTTCATCTTTTTTTCAAATATTAATATATTTTACCGTTAATCGGTAACGAAAAAAAATATATCATTACGACGAGCATTTAATTACCTTTCTATAGATAGACACTTTAATATAATTTCGACAAAATTTTTTTTTTTCGTGTTTTTCACGTTTTTTTACATTTTTTCCTTTTTTTTTCGATACTGAAATTTTCATGAAAAAAATCACATGTGATTAAAAACTAATTTGAATATTAGTCTTAGTGTTTAATTTGAATATCACATGTGAATATCATATGTGATTTAACACTAATATCACATGTGATATTACATATCATATGTGATTTAACACTAATATTACATATGATATTCAAATTAGTGTTTAATCACATGTGATTTTTTCATGCAAATCTCAGATTTGAAAAAAAAACCAAAAAAATGGCAAAAAACGTGAAAAAATGATGTTTTTTTTCTTTTTTCGAAAGTATATCAAAATGCCCGTTTATAGAAAGATAATTAAATGTTCGTCGCGATGGTGTAATTATTTTCGCTTAACGATTAACGGTTTAAGAAATATTTAAATTATAAAAAGTATGTGAAATAATAAAATGCTTTTAATCTCAACCATTGGTTTTTTTTTAGATAGAGGGTGAAGATTCGTCTTCTGATATGTGAGAAAAGTTTAATATTTAACACAACTCTCCTCTTTAACTTTTAAGTTCTTCAAGGCCGCCATATAAAACTGAAGAAAACATCGGTTTAGCTAATTGAAGAAGAAGAAATGGATTTTGGCATAACTTTTATATTAAATTAAAATAGACGTGTGCATTAGACCGGCAAATAGTTTTAGATTCATCGTAGATCAATAATTAATTTTTTCAAGTACTACTATCTAAGCAAATACTCTATGCGCGTGTGTGTTTATAATGTCATATCTTTATAATATATCTTTATCATATCATATCTTTTCACGATGTCTTAACTAGAAATTGAACCACGACCATTTGGTTAAGGTATATTCTCACACATACGATATCATTGAGACATAAGCCTTTTGATTGTCTTTATCTTTATCTTTAATTAAACGAGAATGGTGTCGGACGGCCGCGTTGCAGCCTGGCGGAGTTTTTTCTCGTTAATAACAACCACAATATTGATGGCAAAAACAGCAACCCAAAACCCCATTTTGACAGCAAAAACGACAATGATGCTTAGGAAAGCACAATTACTTGAGAAATCCATAAATGGATTAACAATATAACAAACATGTAATTTGTACACATAAAAATTGGTATATCAATCTTGTTGAGAAAAGTGACATCGGACTGAAGCAAACCCGCAACTAAAATAAGAAAATACTAATAAAAGATGACACACGGATATAACGTGGAAAAACCCAATAGGGTAAAAACCATGTGCAAGTAAAGATACGTTTCACTATGTAAATTAGGAATTACACCTTCTTCCTAATTACAAGGATAAACACTAATAGTTATATCTCTTGTATTAGGAGATATTACAAACTCTCTAATTCTACTCACAAATACTAATAGGAGAAAGATCACTATGTGAAAAGAAAGAAATGAGAATGGGACGAAGAATGAAGTTGCCTTCATTGCCTTTTATAAGCATGTTTGCTTGCCCATTGACATCATGCATGATCAAACCACAAACCAATATGTAAGTTGTAGTCCAAGTTGCAATGTGTAAGATTCTTATCATAGATTCAATGTATCTACATTTAACAATCTCCCACTTGAAGATTAGATTGAGGCTCAATCAATCTTCACACCGTTATCCTTCCTTGCACTTTCATGTTGCTTACATTTCTGCTAGGCCGCATGAGGATCGACACCATATGAACTTGTCACAGTTGATTGCTTTTGTCAAATAATTGCCACGTTATCATCAATATGAATTTTCTGCATATACACGGTTCCTTCTTCCAGTTTCTCACGAACAAAGTGATACTGAACTCGTATATGCTTTGTCTTTAAATGAAATGTTGGATTCCTTGCAAGATACAAGGCACTCTGGTTGTCACAAAATAGAGTAATTTTATCTTGTTCGTGCCCGAGCTCTTCCAACAACATCTTCAACCATACTGCTTCTTTGTTGGCTTGAGCAGCTGCAACATATTCTGCTTCTGTAGTTGACATAGCGGCAACTGACTGCAGTTTTGAAGCCCAACTTACTGTTCCGCCAGAAAGTGTAAACACATACCCGGTGGTTGATTTACTTCCGTCAAGATCACCTGCATAATCAGAATCAACATATCCCTTGACAGTTAAACCCGATTCCCCATAACATAATGCAACATCTGAGGTTCCTTTAATATATCTAAGGATCCTCTCTTCACAACTTTCCAATGCTCTCTACCAGGTTCTGCCATGTACCGACTCACTACTGCCACTGCATGTGCAATGTCTGGTCTTGTACAAATCATCGCAAACATTAAAATTCCCACTGCTGATGCATACGGTGCTCGAGACATCTCCATCCTCTTTTCTTCCTGCTAGGACTCATCTTGGAGGATAACTTGATATTAGTAGGAAACAGGGTTGATATTGGCTTACAATCTTGCATATTGAACCTTTGCAAGATTTTCTTCACATAACTTTTCTGTGAAAACCAAATTTTCCTACTAACTCTATCTCTGTGAATTTGCATCCCTAGAATCTTGTTTGCCGGTCCAAGGTCTTTCATATCAAATTCCCTAGCGAGTTGTGCCTTCATTTTACTGATACGATCTTTGTTGGGGCCTGCAAACAACATGTCGTCAACATATAACAGCAAGATGACAAAATCATTGTCTCCAAACCTCTTGTAATATGCACAAGGGCCCTGCGTATAGTCTGTTATATCCAAGGCCAATGATGAAAGAATCAAATCTCTTGTACCAACACCGCGGCGCCTGCTTTAAACCGTATAGAGATTTGTTTAACCTGCAAACCAAGTTCTCCTTTCCTTTTTGTTTAAAACCTTCTGGTTAGATCATGTAAATTTCTTCTTCAAGATTTCCATGAAGAAATGCAGTTTTCACATCTAGCTGCTCTAGATGTAAATCATACGTAGCACATATTATCAGAACCACTCGAACAGTTGTCATTCGAACCACAGGGGAAAAAATTTCGTTGAAGTCGATTCCCTCTTTTTGAGCATATCCGTTGACTACCAATCTTGCACGATACCTCTCCACATAGTCATTAACATTCCTCTTGATCTTATATACCCATCTATTTCCAATAGGTTTTCTTCCCGTTGGTAGTGGCATCAATTCCCAAGTTTTATTCTTATGAAGAGCTTCAATTTCTTCTTGCATTGCTGCCATCCAGAATGATGCATCTGAATTATTCAGTGCTTCTTGAAGAGTTGACGGCTCTCCTTCCTCTATAAGAAGACAATATGCAACGTTGCCCTCCATAACATAATCTGAGTGCCATACCGGACGTTTTCTTTCACGATTAAGAGTACGAGTCATTGGAGCTTGAGACTTGGTTGTCTCATTCACCTGAAATTGCTTTTCCATCTGTATTGATGTAGTTTCTCTTGTAGTGCTATCACCTTCTTCATTTTATTGAATTTGTTCTCCACAAAGACAACATCTCTGTTGACGATTACTCTGTAGGCAGTGGGGTCCCACAAGCGATACCCCTTTACTCCGTCAGCGTACCCCAAGAACAAACATTTTCTGGATTTCAGATCTAGCTTTGTAGTTTCTTGAGAATTGTACATAACGTACACAGGACTTCCAAATATATAAAGGTTTGAATAGTTGATTGGCTTTCCCGTCCACATCTCAATCGGTGTCTTCAACTCAACTGCAGTTGAAGGTGAACGATTTATCACATAACATGCGGTATTGACTGCTTCTGCCCAGAACGATTTTTCCAAGCTTGCAGTTGCCAACATTGCTCTTGCTCTTTCTAACAAGGTTATGTTCATCCGCTCTGTGATGCGTGGTTCGGGGTCGAAAGACTTCCTTCCCAAAGAGCAAGTTTTACAACCCATTAGGCAGTGTACCTAATCGTTGCAGTGTAGTATGGGTAAGCCCAAAGGGTTGATCGTTCTTTAGGGGAATAGAGATGCTAGTAGAGATGTTTGACGAAAAGGTAAGGGTGAGGGTGATTCTTTTTAGTCTTTTATTTATTTTTTAGAAAGCAAGTAAAATCTCGGGGTTTGAAGAGTGGGGGTTTTGGTAATCTATCAATTAAACTACTAAACAAATTAAATTAAAACTAATTAAACTAAATAAAAGTAAAAGCTATGGATTGTAGGAGTGTGTTCTTATGATAATTAAAAGTGTGTTTACTTAGATTTTCTTACTCTCTAGTTATCTTTTATTGGTCGGTTGAATTGACACATCCCTGCCTAATTGATGCATTGTATTCCATGTTCTAGTAATAGGGCGGTGCCTAATTCCCCAATTCTATGAATTGTAAGTCTCCTCTAGAATATCCGGGATCACCAAGTACCGAGGTATCTCCCTCGAATATCCTATTATCCTTAAGCTACAACTCACACAATAACCACATGGGAGCATATAGTGCACTCTTTAGGGTTTAGGGTTTAGGGTTTAGGCTTTATGCTATTTAAGACGTTCAAGCTCACAATAATGAAAGAAGAAGTCAGATTTTCTTAATCTAGCGTCAACCAATTAGAACAAGAGACAACCTAACAATAATCAATAACTAGGTTTTATTAGATCTAAGCAAACACTAATTAATTTAGTTATGCATGATAGATAAGCAAGAACACAAATCTAAAATAATACACACATAAGCAAGAACACTAATTAATTTAGTTACACAGTATATGAAACAAATAATAATGTTGAACTTGGAATAAATAACCTTGCGAAGCGGCTTTGTCCAGAAGTTTATGAGTAGAATTTTCGAAAGAGGGTGATGTGTCCACTAGCTTTTCCTTTATTCCATTAGTAACCGAGGGTGCCACATTAGAAGCAAAGGGTTTATCACCCAACATTGATGAAACTGGAGGGCGCTTAATATCGTCTGAAATTTTCGAAGATACTGATGTAACATGAGCTTCTAAATTTCCGAAACCTTTGCGAACACTATTGTCTGTCTCATTTACGAATCCCACGCCTTTTTTCAAATGCTTATCAGCAAACCCCGACAATATATCGTCAGGCGGAACAACTTTTCTCTTCAAGGTATCATTAACAGAGGTATGCTCTGGCTAGTCAACAATATTTGTATTTTGTTGCCTAGGTGCACACCATATGTGTTTGTTGTTCTCCCGCAAGCTCATGCTACCCTTTTTAGGTAACACCTGTAACAACACCATGATCTAAAATCCAATATCCAATTCAACCAGTGGGGTGCTTGGCATTTACTTTTTAGAGTGATTAGCTGACTATCGCATTTTTCATTCGTCACTGGTTATTATTGGCTTTTGTTTTGGTATCGTGAGACCGCCGCTGTTTCTGATTAGTTATGGTTCAAAAAATAATTGTGGTAATTAACTCAGTTTTCGAGTAGGCGCAACACATCTAATTACAATAAGCTAATTATTTAGGGTCATTTAACATGTAAATATTTGTTCACAACTTGAGAGTTGAGACAACATAATCACATCCTAACAATATCATAATCTAGTTATTTAGTATTAGATAATGACTTTGAAAACGCACATCCAAACACACCTTTAAATTTCACGAATCTTACCAGCGCAATCAGTTCTTGGAGAGCTCAGGTGTCCAACAACTTGCTCAAAATTTCCAGCCCAAGCATCCCTAAGAGTTAAAAAGTTTGATGGAAAGTTGAAAATCTTCTTTATGGTAGCAGGAATAGACGAATAATCATATTTGGAAGTGGGTGTTGGTCCTTGTGGGCTACTGATCACTCCGTAAAAAACACATAAAAAACAACTATGTAAATCCAAAATATTTAAATCTTTATATGAATAACAAAATATCGAATCTTACCAGTCCCTTTCTTGATCCAAGGAAAAACCATAATAGCCCGGCACCCGAACACCCAACCTATCAAACTTAAAAAACGAAGGCGCATGACCCATGTTCCCATCCGGGCTAGGAACATTAACATAAGGAGTCTTAACATGATCAAAGAAACCACCATGTTCATCATAAGTAATAACCAAAAGACTCTCATTCCATTGAAACTTAAAGTAAATACTTAAATTAAATATAAAATTACCTTTTGTTTTTTTCCTTCAGTTGAAGATTTGAATCTTAATTTTTTATTTATTTTCATGTACCGTTGATGCAATATCTTGTATGCATAATTGAGAGTTAATTAACCAATATTAGGAAAGAATTATTTCAATGAAAAAGTCAAGAAAAGGTAAAAGTTTTGAGATTACATATGCTTATCTATTCCCGCCAAGCACAACCCCCACCACTACTCTCAAAATTGAAACCGTCATTGCATTTTGCTTAAATTCCGGCACAAAAAAAAACCCGAAAATTGAAACCCTAGTTCTTGTGTTTTGATTAACTAACCTTGGTTGTGCCGAGAATGTTCCACCGCAATCAAGCGCCATCATTTATACTCATGAACCGGATTGGGCTAAAACAGAATCGGATTAATGGATGATACCAATCGAGTAAGATACCAAAAAATTTACCGTGTACCATGATCCAACCACAAATCATATCAATAATCAAACACAAAAAGAGTTGTAAAAATCCAAGATTAAACAAAAACACTAACCCATATTCATTCGAAGTCATCATCTAGTCTTCTTCTTCGCCAAACAACTCTTCTTGATTGTTAGCCTTAATAGTTTTTATTAGAAGTGATGATCATTCACATTTAGGAACTTTGTATCGTGTGTTAGATATCCTGTTAGAATAGTCAACGGGGTCGTGGATTGGTCTAAGCTAAATGGGTATTAGTTTAGTTAAGCTAGCCTTATATCAATCCATGTCCAATCCAATCCATACGAAGCCCATACAAGGCCCATGGCCAAGCCTTAGGGCATTATGTTACTTGAACTATAAATACCCCTCAAAGTCTCATTTGAGGGGTGTGCTTGAAAGTGTGTGTGTGTGTGTTTTCTTTGGAATATACAACATCTTATGTTCATCTTTCTCTCTACACATACACGGTTTTATAACATCAAGTCACCATCTTTCCCTCTTTATTTCTATGCATAGTTTGTGTTTGTGTTTCGTGGTCTACGTGTAAAGTGGTAAACGTGGTATTTGTGATATAAGGTTGATATATTTGAGGTCCTACAATTGGTATCAATCGCCTAACAATGGTTTAGGAGTGTTTGTGTTCGTTTTTTGTTAAAGCTTTACAAGAAAAGTTGCGTTTTTTACTATAAACGTGGGCTTTTTTGCATAAAGTTTTGATTTTTACATGTTGTTAAGCTTAAAGTTGTAGACTTTATTGATCTTTAAGTGTTTTGGAAGAAGTTTGTGCAAAAGAAATCGTTTGGAAACGTGTTTTTGGTGAAAAATTCGTGTTTTTGCAAAACTGGGCAGTTTTTACGCGTAAGCAACTTTTGGTCAAAACCCTCTTTTTACGCGTAAGAAAAGTAAAAACCCTAGTTTTCTACGCGTAAGATTTGAAGTTTACGCATAAGCTTTTGGTGAACCATCTTCGTGCAACAACGGTTACTCACTTGGATAAGTTTGTGGAACACTTCGACTTGTGGATATCTTTTACGCTGTGAAAGTGTAAAGGATTTTTGGTTTTAAACCTAAGTTTACGCATAAGCAGAACGCTTACGAGTAACACTCTACGCATAAGCTAACACTTACGCGTAAGGTTTTTATGACTAAGCATTGTGTTTACGCATAAGTTTACGGTTAACCTTAAGTTTACGCGTAAGTTGGGTTTTACGCATAAGGAATCCTACGCCTAAGCTTTCTACGCATAAGCAATCCTACGCATAAGCACCAATTCCTACGCTTAAGAACAGGTTTACGAGTAAGATTTTGAGCAAAACTTCAAACGGCTATAACTTTTGAACCGTAACTCCGTTTTCAGCGTTCTACCCATCCAAACGACCGTGAGAACGAGGAGAATAGACCGCCGAATGAACTAAAAACACTCCGAAGAGAAGTTATTGAGGTTTTTAAGTTTTTAGACCAAATTTTCACTACAACAACCAAGCTTAATCTTCATCAAACACAACTCCTTTATCGTTGAAACGATCCTACATCAACTTTATCATATCATACCTTTATCTATGGCAACTCAACAAGACATTCATGCAGCCGGTGCCGAAAACCGTCCTCCTATGTTGGAAAAAGGTGGTTATCTTCAATGGACAAGTCGTATGCTCCGTTACATTAAGACCAAACCTAATGGAAAATTGATGATTCAATCCATTACGAATGGACCCTTCATACCTCGACAAGTCCAAGACCCTGGAAATGCTGATGCAACACCTCCCGTCCCACCATCTTTTCGTGTTCAAAAGGAATCAGAATACACTGAAGAGGATCAGAAGCAAGTCGAAGCAGATGACATGGCAATTCATATTGTCCAACTGGGTTTACCAAGATACATCTTTGCTGCTGTAGATAGTTGGGAAACTGCTTTCGATATGTGGGAACGTGTTAGACGGCTTTGTCATGGAACAGAAATTGGTCAACAAGATACGGAGAACAAGCTGCTAACTGCATGGGAGAAGTTTACATCTACTCCAGGAGAATCAATTGAATCCTACTATGGAAGGTTCTGCACTTTAATGAATGAGCTAATCAGAAACAAGTTGACACCCAGAACTATCGTGAGCAACATCAAGTTCCTGAACAATCTACCAGAAGAATGGGGACGATATGTCACTATTGTCAACCAAACAAAGGACTTACATCAGGTGAACTTTGATCAACTCAACGATTTTCTGAAACAAAACCAAGCTGAAGTCAATGAAGTTAGGAAAGAAAGATTAGCAAAGAATCATGATCCATTGGCACTCATTGCAAAGACTCAAACTCCAGTGAATACACAACAACAAGTTTCATCATCTTCCACTAACAATAACTTGCAGCAATACATTCCACAACAACAAGCTGTTACCCCTCAACAACAAATCTATCCACCATAACAACAACATTACCAGGAACAAGGAATCACTGATCTTGAAATTGAACAAGAACAAGCTTTGCTACATGCATTTGCATTTTTGGGTAAAGCATTCAGAAGTCGCTATTCCACACCAACTAAAAACAACCAAAGGATTTCATCAAACACTCGCAACAGGCAAATTGCACAGCTGGGTGTGAACATGGGTAATCAAAGACAAATGGTTGGAGTTATTGCGAACCCACAGGGATATGCTACTGGATTTCAGATGGGTAATCAGGCAGTTCCGAATCAGGGTAATCAGTTGGGTCAGAATGTTGGAAATCAGATGGGTCAGAATGTTGGGAATAGAGCAGTGGGTAATCAGAATGGGAATGTTGCAGCTCCAGTCGTTGGGAATTATGGAAATGTGAATCAGGGTAATCCAGTTAAGTGTTATAACTGTCAAGGATTGGGTCACATGGTAAGGAATTGTCCTACTAAGCCGAACAAGAAGACTGTTGAGTATCTTCAGAAAGCTATGCTCTTAGCATGAAAGACAGAAGCAGGATTACAGTTGAGTGCTGAGGAAAACTACTTTTTCGCTATTATGGATGATTTGGAAGACCTCGAGGAAATCAATGCAAACTGCATCTTCATGGCAAATCTTCAGGAGACTAAGTACAACACTGATTCTGACGCACCTCCTGTCTATGACGCCAATGCAGTATCTGAGGTACCAATCACTGATCCATGCTATAACAATGTCATATTTGATGTGTTTACTCATGACGAACATCATTCTGTGACATCAGCACCTACTTATGATACATACCTGGACAATCCGAGTTGTAGCAATACTAACTCTGAGACTCCAGATGTGGATCCTAGTGGAGACTGTGTGGCACAAAATACTGAGACTGATGAGGAAACACGTGCTTATTTTGAATCATTAATCAATAACTGTGGCATTGAAATTGAGAAAGTTAGAACGGTCAATCGCGAAGTTAAGGCCGCGAATGCTAAATTGACCGCTGAGCTTGAGAGTTACAAGGAGAATGCAAAAGCCTTTGAATTTCATAAAAACAAAGAATCAGAATTAGAAATTGGTTATTGAAATTTGGTTTCTAAAGAACAACTATTGCAAATCAAGTATAACACACTTGATGTGAATTTGAACTTGAAAATTAAATCTTTAAACAAGGAAATTTCTGATTTAAATGACCAACTTTCTAAACAAAAAGAAATGTTTTCTGATCTTGAAAAAGAGAAGAAGCAGTTGATTACTGATTTTTCAAAACGAGAAGATTCTCTTCTTGATGAAATTCTTGATAAAAATGAAAATATCCAAACTTTGGAAAATTTGCTTCTTAAAACAGGTCATTCTGCTCAAACAAACAAGATGCTTTCTAATCAAGTAAATCCGCGTTTTCATACTAATCAAAGAATGGCACTTGGTAACGACCCTTCTTTGTTCCTCAAGAAAGCTCAGAAACCTCAGAATGTGTTAAACAATGGAAATGCTTTACATGAACCCATTATTGTTCGTGATTCTCTTGAAACGTTAGAACTATCTAAGGAGAGTATAGAAAGAATGAAACAAAAACATCCGGAAATCAAACCAATCGACTATAACAAATGGAACAAAATTTCTGGAATTACCTTTGTTAATCAAAAAGAAAAGTCAAAGTTTTCCATCACACCAAGTGTTTCAAACAAAGAGTCAACACCTGTTTCAAAATCTGTTTCAAAACCAGTTGTTGTCTCAAATTCTCTTTCAAACATTGAACAAATGTCTTCAAACAATCCTTTTAACACAAGTGATGCGAGAAGTATTTTAGAAAATGTGAAAACTAGAATTGCGGATCTTCAAGACACTGTTAAAACTAAAGCCAATATTACAACAAACATCTGGTTTAATAGTTTTGATAATGAAAATAAAAAGTATTTTGAAACTCAAATTGCCCCTCAGCTGAATAACATCAACTCAAGGGTAATTCATTTTGAACAAGCGTTTTTGAAAGAAACATCTGACTTTGTCAAGGACCATAAATCCCTGGTAAAGCAAGCTAATGACTGTGTTGAACACATCAAACTTTTGGAAAATTTAAATGACTCTTTCTTCGAAGATGTTCTGACTACCGATATTATGTCCATTATTCTACAAACATGTTCTGTTGAAGATCATGAAAGACTCCAGTCTGAGACCTTCAAAATATGAAAAAGCACTTGAGAAACTTGAAAAAGAAAATGTCTCATATTTTAAACAACTTGATCGAAAAACTAAGGAATGCAAGTATGACAAACTGTCGTATGAGCGTGCCTACAATGACATGAAAGCGAAAAATGATCTTTTGAGGACTCAGCTGGAATGTCAAAAAGGAAAGGCAGTGGATACTAAGATTTCAAAACCATTGACTAAGGAGAAAGAAAATGTTCCCAAACCGGTTTTAAAACCAAAAATGTCTGTTTCAATGCCTCCTCCAAAAGTCAATGAGAAAAATGATTTATCAAAAGCAGTCACTCCACCTACCTTGCCTAAACAAAATGTTGATAAAGGAAAAGCGGTTATCGAGAAACCAAAAGTTTTAGCTCCTGGCCTTTTTAAGATGAGTACCACTAATACGTCTGCCTCCACATCTAAACCATATGGAACAAACGACATAAGTTTAGAAAAGCACTCCAAAGAGACTAGGAAAGCTGAAACCACCTCTCTAGATAAAATTGTGAATCCTAATGTGTGTGCCTTACCTTCTACAGGACTAGGAAGTACCTCTAGGAGCAGCAGACTAAAGCCAAAGAGCAATACAAGGAACAATAGAGTCTCGCTTGCCTCTAAGAGTAGTCGCTTGAATAAAGAGAATAAAGTAGAAGAACACCCTAGGAGTTTACCTCTTTGTAATAAGAAAGACATTTCATCTGAATGTAATAAACCTATGAAACTTGCTAAGTCTAATGAATGTGTTGAATCTCTTTGTTTAACTTGCAAGAAATCTTTAACTAATGTTCATGATGATTGTGTTTCTAAGAATGAGATTGTTAAGCCTGTTAAGAAGAACGTTCCCAAAAGAACTTATGCTAAACGAATAGGAAGACTAGTTGCGAGACTTAGGCTTTACACTACTGATAGGGAGCATAATGTTTACTTTAGGGATGACATTTGGAAACCTACAGGTAGAACTTTCACACTCCAGAATGGTAGAATGAGTGATGAACCTGTCTTACCAATAGATAACTTCTATGAGTGTGCTCAGGATTTTACCTCTAACCCAATAGAACCAAAATCAAAACGGTTTCCAAAATCTTCTTCTTCTGTTATTGGCAGGTTATCGAAATATGTCTTTGGATCGTCGACTCGGGTTGCTCCAAGCACATGACCGGGAATCTGAAGCTGCTGATCAATTTCGTATGGCAATTCATGGGAACCGTATGTTTCGGAAATGATCATGTAGCAGCTATCATGGGTTATGCAGATCTACCTTTTGGAAATTATTTGATCACTTGGGTTTACTATGTCGAAGGGTTGGGACACAATTTGTTTTCAGTCGGGCAGTTTTGTGATGCAGATTTAGAGGTTGCTTTTAGGAAAAATGCTTGCTTCATTAGAAACTTGAATGGCACTAATCTCTTAACTGGGAATCGTGATACAAACTTGTATGCTATCGACATTAACCAAATGGCATCTTCATCACCAATATGTCTTATGAAACGAGCATCTAGAACAAAGTCCTGGTTGTGGCATCGAAGATTATCCCATCTCAATTTCGACACCATCAACAAACTGGCCAAAGACAACATCGTCAACGGACTTCCAAAGTTCAAATACACCAAGGATCACTTATGTCCATCATGCGAACAAGAAAAAAGCAAAAGAGCATCATATAAACGCAAACCCGTACCTAGTTCGAAAGCAAGGTTGCATATGTTGCACATGGACTTATGTAGCCCAATGAGAGTTGAAAGCATTAATGGGAAAAAGTATATTCTCGTTATCGTCGATGATTATTCAAGATATACATGGGTTAGGTTTTTGGGATCAAAAGACTAAGCACCAGGCATCATCATCACCTTCCTGAAACGTATTCAAGTACTTCTTCAAGCTCCTGTAAGAGTTGTATGTTGGATCGATATACTTTAATCAAACTAACTTAACTAGCTTGTTAAGGTTTAATAACCTCGGATAAATCCTAAGTTATTAACAAAGAAACACTGAGCAATCTTTATCAAGTACGCGGAATTTACTTAACAAAGCTAAGAAGAAAAACTTTATTATAAACTCTAAATCTGCTTATTATGCAGATACTCTTAATACAACTCTAAGATAATCGAACTTTTCTCTAAACTCTAATTCGTAAACTCTAAAACTCTTTTTCTGAAATCGTACCTCTAATGCCAATCTAGAAGTCCTTTTATAGGCTCAAGGATATCCTAGTCGGTTTACAATTGATAACCTTGTACGACAAGTAATCTAAACATGGAATACAATACTTTCCATAAACGAATATAACAGTTTGTTTGTTCTAGCAGTACTTTGACTTCCTCTTGCAGTACTTTGACTCTTTTAGCAGTACTTTGACTATTTGTCTTCTTCCAGTTCTTTGCAGCTTACAGTACTTTCATATCTTCAGTACTTTGATATCTTCAGTACTTTCATATCCCAACAATCCTCCCCTAACTTGAATTCTACTTGCTTGACTTCAAGTTCTTTTGTGAATATATCTTTAACAGCTTCATCTTTTAAAACGGATTGTTTCTTAGTCTTTAAATTGTATCTCTGAAATATCTGTGCTTAGTCAAAGTATCTTCTTAGAATTGTTTTCTTCACAGCAGCATCCAGCAATCTCCATCTTTTCAGCAACACAGCAACATATGACAGTTTGTACAGTAATTCAGGTTAAGTTGCATACCATTCTCATCACTTTCAAGTGAATCATTGAAAATTTAATGGATTTAGAACTCTTTACCAAAGCCATTATCTCTGGAGTAGCCAAATGTTTTGGTGTGTAAGACCATGGTACATTGATAACCATATGATTTTTAGCAAACCACCAGCTATCAACAGATTTGTTTAGTCTTTACCAAAAGCTGTACCCTTCTGGACTAGTTAGTTCTTTTATCTAATGGTGAACTAATTACCAATAATGGTTTTTCCACTGCCTTTACCACAAGCCATTTCTTGTGGGCTAGCCAACTCTTCACATTACTGATATGGTGAGTTGATGACCATCCAACTTATTAGCAAGTTGTCAACTAAAAACGGATTTGATATATCTTTACCAGAGCCGTTTGCTCATGGATTAGTCAATCCTTTTGTAACCATGGTGGATTGATAACCTATTGATGTTATCATCACAAAAAAAAACCATTTATCCAACCTTTATTAAATATTTATTACTTAGCAAAAGGTTTCTTCTAAAAAAATTCATTTAACTGGTTTAATTCAGCAAACAGTACTTTGATGAAAGTACTGTCTGACTAGCAGTACTTTGAATAAAAGTACTGATATATCAAAAAGTATTTATTCAAATAAAATTCATACCAGTTATAGATCATTCTCAGCAATAGTAGTCCAGTTTATAAACAGATTGATCACCATGCAAGCAGTTTCATTAGCCTCTTCTACTTCCAATCCATGCTCAAGCATCCTTCTCATGAGCTCAACTGTAAGAGGATATCTTCTTTCTGCAAACATGTGAATCATTGTTCCATTCTCTAGCTCCAAAACATGAACTCCAGATTCTTCAAAGAATCTCCAGCAAACTATTTCCCAGTTATCTTGATTCATCCAGATATCATTAACGCTTTCTTCTTCAGTTTCCCACATAGTTACAAGATCACCATGTAAAACCAATCCAATTCCTTCTAATGGATGATCTTCAAAATAAGCCTTCACAACTTGATATAAGTAGAATAGGTCTACTCTATCAATAACATGCAGCAAATCCCATAGCCTTTTGAAAACCTTAAAACTTTCATCTTCCGTATGAAAAACCATGTAATCTTCATTCTTGGTTTTCACAACTTTAAAAGCACTGATCTTTGATCTGTTCATCTTCAAATCATCATCTTCCTTGGTATAATCAAAATCTACCACTCTGAGATAATTCTTCAATTCATCACTAGTCTCAGATCTTAATTCAACCTTTTCTTTCTTTGAAAATTGAACATCTGTAACTTCAGTTTTTCTTTTCCTTTTTAAGCTTTTCTTCCTTTCAGCTTCAGTCCAATGAGCTTCTTCTCTGAAGTCTTTAATGTCTGCAACATCTTTCTTATAAGCTTCAGTTTCAGCATCATAGAGTCTTTTCATATCAACATAGTTTAACTTCTGCAAACCCTTATATCCTCGACCTTTCAAATATGCCATCATCGCATTCCTTTCTTTAGCTAAATTAGGTCTTCTTTGCATATATCGAACAGGTGTAGGAGACTCTAATGATTTAGTAGCTTCAGCATTCAATTCTTCATGTATTTTCTGAGCTGCTTCTCTATTCTGAGCTTCTTGAGCTTCTTGTTCTTCTCTATATTTAGCATTTAACTCTTCTTGAACTTTTCTTGCTGCAACTTCATTCCTAGCCACTTCAATCGCTCTAAGTTCTGCCAAAGTGAGTTTCTTTTTCTTAGTTTCAACCAGAACACTTTTCCCTTTGTCTTTTGGATCAATTGCAGGTTGATCAGTTCTTGGTTGTTCTTCTTCTTGTACATCTCTAATAGTAACTCCTCCTCTTGGTTGTGAAAAATCAAATAATGTAGCAAACGTATAAAGGTGCTATATTTGACCCAAATTGCTCCCAAGAAGTGCTTTTAGAACTTATGCAATGGAGCAATACATGAATTAAGAACTTCCATTGAGGACAGAATAAGGCTTTCTTGAAAGTTTGTTCAGTCAAAGAACCTTCATAGACAAGACTTTGTTTATCAAGAGAGACAAGAAAGATATCATGTTAGTTCAAGTTTACGTTGATGATATTATCTTTGGGGCTACCAAACAGTCCATGGTTAAGGAGTTTGAGCAGCTGATGCAGAAGGAATTTCAAATGAGTTCAATGGGAGAGTTAACATTCTTTTTAGGACTTCAGGTTAAGCAGTCCAAGGAAGGAATTTTCATTAGCCAAGACAAGTATGTTACAGACATACTTAAGAAGTTTAATTTTGATGATATGAAGGCTGTTACTACACTGATTAAATCTATCAATTCATTGGGTAAAGATGAAGATAGACAGCCTGTTGAAGTCAAGTTATACAGATCTATGATTGGCTCTCTTATGTATCTTACTGCATCAAGGCCTGATATCATGTTTGCAGTTTGTCTATGTGCAAGATATCAAGTCTCACCAAAGAATTCTCACCTGAATGCAGTAAAGAGAATTTTCTGTTATTTGAAACAACAACCTAAGTTGGGGTTGTGGTATCCTAAAGAGTCACCTTTTCACTTAGAAGCTTTTTCAGATAGTGACTATGCAGGTGATAATTATGATAGAAGATCCACAACTGGTGGATGCCAATATCTTGGAAGAAGGTTAGTCTCCTGGCAATGCAAGAAGCAGACAATTGCAGCAACATCATCTACTGAAGCTGAATATGTAGCTGCTGCAAGTTGTTGTAGTCAAGTTTTGTGGATGCAGAATCAACTCTTGGATTATGGGTTCAATTTCAAAAATACTCCTATCAATATTGATAATGAGAGTACAATTTGTATTGTGAAGAATCCGGTCTATCATTCCAAGACAAAGCATATTCAGATTAGGCATCACTTTATCAGAGACTGCTATGAGCATAGGCTTATTAATGTGGTTAAAGTTCACACGGATGACAATGTAGCTGATTTACTCACAAAAGGTTTTGATGTGTCACGATTCAATCACTTGGTCGTGAGCATTGGAATGATTAACTACTAAGCTATGTTTAAGGGGAGGACTATAAGGTGTTAGGTATAGTCCTGTGTATTGTTTGAGGGGAGGATGTTTGTTTATACTTAGTTTCTATGAAGATATTTGGCAAAGTACTGATTTTCCTGAAAGTACTGCTTGGGAAAGTACTGCTTGGGAAAGTACTGCTTATGTGGAAAGTACTGTTTGTCGTATTAAAGTACTGTTCCAACGGTAATATTGGAGGGTAATTAAAGCCAACGGTTATTTTATTTTGGGCAGTGATTTTTCAAATCCTACCTATAAATAACTACTTTCCGATTTTCCCTCTCACATTATTCTTTACATCTTTTCCATTCTTATCTCACAATTACCATCACTTTATTAATTGATACAATCCTTATTGTGCTCACTTTTTCAACCATGGTGAATCGTTTAACTGTTTCAAAGCACAATATGGTGGCTAATTTGGATAAGACTGAGGCAAATCCTAACTAACTTAACTAGCTTGTTAAGGTTTAATAACCTCGGATAAATCCTAAGTTATTAACAAAGAAACACTGAGCAATCTTTATCAAGTACGCGGAATTTACTTAACAAAGCTAAGAAGAAAAACTTTATTATAAACTCTAAATCTGCTTATTATGCAGATACTCTTAATACAACTCTAAGATAATCGAACTTTTCTCTAAACTCTAATTCGTAAACTCTAAAACTCTTTTTCTGAAATCGTACCTCTAATGCCAATCTAGAAGTCCTTTTATAGGCTCAAGGATATCCTAGTCGGTTTACAATTGATAACCTTGTACGACAAGTAATCTAAACATGGAATACAATACTTTCCATAAACGAATATAACAGTTTGTTTGTTCTAGCAGTACTTTGACTTCCTCTTGCAGTACTTTGACTCTTTTAGCAGTACTTTGACTATTTGTCTTCTTCCAGTTCTTTGCAGCTTACAGTACTTTCATATCTTCAGTACTTTGATATCTTCAGTACTTTCATATCCCAACATTGTAAGAACAGACAACGGCACAGAATTCACAAATCAGGAGTTAAGAGCTTATTTTGAAGATGTTGGAATAACTCATCAGACATTAGTTGTTAGAACTCCACAGCAGAATGGGGTAGTTGAAAGAAGAAATCGTACTCTTGTGAAAGCTGCTCGCACAATGCTAATTTATTCCAGTGCACCGTTATTTCTATGGGCTGATGCTGTTGCCACTGCTTGTTTCACTCAGAAACGATCCCTAATCTGTCCAAGATTCAATAAAACCCCATATGAAATAGTGAACAACAGAAAACCTGATATCTCTTACTTTCATGTGTTTGGCGCTTTGTGCTATCCTACAAACGACAGAGAAGATCTAGGGAAATTGAAAGATAAAGGTGATATTGGAATCTTCATTGGATATTCAGATAGCTCGAGGGCATTCAGGGTGTATAACCGGAGAACTAGGAGGATCATGGAGACGATGAATGTAAATTTTGATGAACTTTCACAGATGGCTTCTGAGAGACTCGCTCTAGAACCCGCACCAAACCCGCAGACTTCTGGACACATCAGTTCAGGACTCGTACATCAAAGAGCTCCATTAACTTTTGCTGAAACACCTCATGAACAAGAATGGGAGAAATTCTTTGAGTTAATGTTCGATGAATACTATGGTGGAACTTCGACAAATGCATCAAACCATCATTCCGTTGCACCCGTTCAACATCATCTACCACCATCAACAGAAGATGCATCTACAACGGTCGAAACCAATGCACCAACTCCATCAACATCCTCTACATCTACTCAAGCAACTCCAATTCTTCAAACAGTTTTACCAGCAGTTGATGAGCAAAACCAAAACATATCATTTCAAGAAGAACCTACTCAAAACCAGAACGATGCAACGTTAGATGAAGACTTATTTGAAAACCCCGTTTGCTACGGAATCAGCTGAATCATCTTCAAGCTTACGAGAACCATCTAACTCGCACTCGTATAATCTACGGTATCCTTCTACTCTGAAGTGGACAAAAGACCAATTCAGACGAGACGCCAACTTGCCACCGATTGCGACTTCTGCATTTACCTTTGCTCAATTAGCAATATTGAACCAAAGAACATTCGCGAGGCAATGGCAGAACCCGCATGGATAGAAGCGATGCAGGAGGAACTTCTCCAATACCGTCTACATGACTCTTGGGATATGGTTCCAAGACCAATTGACATTTGCGTCATTGATCTCAAATGGTTATGGAAGAACAAAAGGGATGAAGAGATGACTGTAATTTGCAACAAAGCTCGTCTTGTGGCCAAAGGATACAGACAGGAAGAAGGGATAGACTTTGAAGAGTCATTCGCGCCGGTAGCTAGACTTGAGGCAGTCAGGATTTTCTTAGCCTATGAAGCTCACAAAAACATCACGGTTTATCAGATGGACATTAAGACCGCATTCTTGAATGGAACTCTGAAAGAAGAAGTTTACGTGAGTCAGCCAGAAGGCTTCATAGACATGGAACATCCAGACTACGTCTACAAACTCAAAAAGGCAATCTATGGTTTAAAGCAAGCTCCGAGAGCGTGGTATGACGAACTGTCCTCTTTCCTTATCCTAAACAATTTCACCAAAGGAACGGTTGATCCTACATTGTTTACACAAAAATGCAAAAACGACATTTTGATTATTCAGATTTACGTGGACGACATCATTTTTGGGTCCACTAATCCGAATCTTTCAAAACATTTTGAAAATCTCATGAAAAGCAAATTTGAAATGTCCATGATGGGGGAACTAAAGTTTTTTCTTGGTTTACAAATACATCAGTCCCCACGTGGAATTTTCATTAATCAAGCGAAATATACAACTGAGATTTTGAAAAATCATGGTATGGATTATTGTGACTCTGTTGGCACACCAATGGTAACTTCACCAAAAATTGGAGCCGATTTGTTTGGGAAACCTATTGATCCGAAGAAATATCGGAGCATGATTGGTTCTCTCATGTACCTCACTGCTAGTCGACCCGATATTCATTTTGTTGTTTGCTTATTAGCACGGTTTCAGGCAAAGCCTACCGAACTGCACCTCAAAGAGGTTAAAAGGATCTTTCGGTACCTGAAGACATCCATTCATAAGGGTCTTTGGTATCCGAAGGAATCCGGATTTGATCTAATTGCCTTTTCAGATGCGGACCACGCAGGTGACCAAGTTACAGCAAAAAGTACATCAGGAGGAGCACAATTTTTGGGTGAAAAGTTAGTAAGCTGGTCTTCAAAGAAACAAGATTGCACTGCACTTTCAACCGCTGAAGCCGAGTATGTGTCTCTATCTGCGTGTTGTGCTCAAGTTCTATGGATGAGAACACAATTCACAGATTATGGCTTTACTTTCGATAAAATACCTATGTATTGTGACTCGAAAAGTGCCATAGCCATCTCATGCAATCCTATTCATCACTCAAAGACCAAGCATATCAGAGTACGCTATCACTTCATAAAAGAACATGTGGAAGAAGGTACTGTTGAATTATTTTTCGTGAAGACTAATTACCAACTTGCCGATATATTTACCAAAGACCTTCCAAAAGAAAGGTTTGATGATTTAGTTCGACGAATTGGAATGCGAAGCCTAACCCCTGAGGAGTTAGAACGTTTTCTCGAATCTTCTTGAAAATGATTTTCCAAAAAGTTTCGCTGTAAATACTTTTGAAAAACAAAATACAAAATTTGAAAAATCAACAAAAGCAAATATAATAATATAAAATCTTTCAAAAATACAAAAACATTAAAAAATCAAAAATCCAAAAATATTCTTCTCACGACATGTCTCTTGTATAATCGATATTCTGTACGTTTCTAGAAATGTCATTCAACAATGATACGGGCATGTACAGATGCTTGAGCGAGAGTTCTTTAATGTTTTCTAAAACATGTCGTTTCTCAAATTTTCTTCAAAAAATGGCTTTCGTATACTTCAGTACGAAACCCGGACAAAAATGATGACTTTTGATTATTTTCAAATCAAAACTCGTGTTTTTTAAAGAAAAATCAAGTGTACGCTTCTGTGCACTACATTTTAAATTGGTGAGAAATCATTATCATCTTGAGCACCTTTTCAAGATTGTTCAAAAAGATTTTTTAAAATCTTTCAAAATATTTTGTGCTCAAGATAACTCCCTCTAAAACCCTTTAATTGTTTATGCTTTATTAAAGGGGGAGTATAAAACTAAAATGTTCCAAATTCATGCTTAAACCAAATCCGTCTATCTTCCGAAAAATTCTAAAATATTGTTTAATCCGTTGATATAAAAAATATCACGAATATGCTATTTTTGAGGGGGAGGAGACGTGATTAAAATGTGATCAAAAAGTTTAATGATCGTTTTTTGATTCTCAAAAGAGCTCGACTCAGTCGTAACCATTGAATTGACGAGGAATAATGTACCATCTCGAGAAACTTTCTATGGACTTGACCAGGACGGGTAATAATTTCAAGCTAGTTCTCTAGTGATGTAAACGTGTCTCGAATCGGTCTTGTTCATTTAAAGTCGATCAATTCAAAAAGTGTGAACTCTACCCTCTATGTGTAGATTTCTGTCAAAACTAATAAGCACATGTGAAGGGGGAGTGTTTCTAAAAATATAAAACTCTCGAAGTGTTCCAAACATGTTTTCTATCAAAAACACTTTGAGAGATTTTCAAGAAAAATAGTTTTATGGCAACAATAGGACAATCACGGAGTTATAAGGTGACTAAAGATAGGAAATTCGTCCTATGATCAGCCAGAGCCGGAGGGATCTACCCAAGGACATCACCGATAGTTTAGAACTAGAAGTCCTTAGGTATGATTGAAATAAGGAGTAATGTGAGAAAGGAGAAAGAAGGGGTTGAAGAATTAAAAAGAAAAGTAATGAAAAAGAAAGGGTGAAAAGAAATAGCCCTCCATAATCAATCTTAGGGCAGAAACCGGGTTCAATTCATCTGCTACTGGTTGTCACTAAGATGACACTGGTATTGAAGAAAAAGACGTCATGGACCCAGTGACGTACTGCACTAAACCTTCTAGCTACTCAATTCCTCTTAAAAGGATTTGTTTCATTCTTACAGGGAACCCTACGTAATCTATCGACTTTCTCTTAGAGATCGTTGGTATTGAAGAAGGAGACCCTCTCCCTAGTCTCCGCTTTGGAAAACCAAAATGCACTTATTAAGTCTAGAGCCACGAGATTCATCAAAAGATCTCATAGGAACACTTGACATGACATCGCTTGTTGTTCATCTATAAGGACACAAGTGATATATTCTAGAGTCCTACGCAGATCTTAGCAATCTGCCAGAACATTTATGAGAAGTTTTACATCTGTGATCTTCAATGATTGAATGGAAACTCCTGCCAGGGTCAACATTTAGCAGCCCTGACAGCAGGTCACTTCGGTAACTCCCCGTGGATTACGCTTAGTGTGTCTCAAACGGTCTACAGTCGTGGAGTGATGCTTCGGTGTACTTCAGCGACTCATCTGAATTGTAGATGTACTTTGGTATATCGCATTATCTCACTTGTGGGACTCCAGTTCAGGAACGACCTTTGTAAGAATTAGAGATGTGTTTTCACACTATGCTGTTAACACCCTCGAAATTCAAACTTGTAAGTGCCGGAATCCGCTTATTACTAACATGTTTTTTATGTTTTCTTCTTATGGAAGCTCTAGAGCGGATTGATCGTGCAGATTCTCCACATACTCATACCAACAACACATGAAAGTTCTCATCAAAATCAAAGGCAATACAAAGTCAAAGATGATTCTTCATCAATGTCAAAGAATCTACAAAGTTTAAAGACTCGAGAACTACATCATTGGTAACCAAAAGACAAATAGAAGTGTGAGCATGGTGGAGAAAGACGTGGAGACACCTAACCAACGAAGTTGACAAATGGCTCTATACCACATTAACTGATCACAAAGCATGAAGGAACAAAGAATCAAGACTATTCTATATCTACACGCAAAGTTCAAGCTTAAGGAATGTAAAGACCTAATCAAGTAGAGCATCTTTCGAATGACCACCCCTTAGGGGGAGATTGTTAGCCTTAATAGTTTTTATTAGAAGTGATGGTCATTCACATTTAGGAACTTTGTATCGTGTGTTAGATATCATGTTAGAATAGTCAACGGGCTCGTGGATTGGTCTAAGCTAAATGGGTATTAGTTTAGTTAAGCTAGCCTTATATCAATCCATGTCCAATCCAATCCATACGAAGCCCATACAAGGCCCATGGCCAAGCCTTAGGGCATTATGTTACTTGAACTATAAATACCCCTCAAAGTCTCATTTGAGGGGTGTGCTTGAAAGTGTGTGTGTGTGTGTTTTCTTTTGGAATATACAACATCTTGTGTTCATATTTCTCTCTACACATACACGGTTTTATAACATCAAGTCACCATGTTTCTCTTAATCTTTCCCTCTTTATTTCTACGCATAGTTTGTGTTTGTGTTTCGTGGTCTACGCGTAAAGTGGTAAACGTGGTATTTGTGATATAAGGTTGATATATTTGAGGTCCTACATTGATCTTCACTGAAACATAATCAAACCGATAATGGACCGGAGTATTTTTGTGTCTTGAGATTTTTCCAGAATTCCGTGTTGTTCTAGGTTCTTCTTTCAACTTCATCATTATAATAACGGTGGATCAATGGATCGGGCCACATCTAGCAGGCCAAAAGATTTTTGCGTGTAGCCCAACATGATACACGACATAGTTGTTGATGATATTATATATATATATATATATATATATATATATATATATATATTACGAAAAGTTTCTTAGAATAAAAAGAATGAGAATGCATATAGAGGTGACATGTGTCACCTTTGCCACATCACCATACCCCACCCCCACCCACCCCCCTTTGCCACAAAGTCATGGTTATGGCATCATCGTCTCAATCACTTGAACTTCGGCACCATCAATGATCTCTCTAGAAAGGACTTAGTTATAGGTCTACCTAGGCTTAAATATGAAAAGGATCATCTTTGTTCAGCATGCCAGTTGGGAAAAAGCAAGAAGTATGCCCATAAACCCAAACTTACAAACTCAATCACAGAAGTTCTCCATACAATTCACATGGACCTATGTGGACCCATGAGAGTGCAGAATATCTTTGGGAAGAAATATGTGTTAGTTGTGGTTGATGATTTCTCTAGATTCACCTGGGTAAAATTCTTAAAGACAAAGGATGAAACTCCAGATATCATCATCAAACTCATCAAACAGCTGCAATTTCGTCTTAATAAAATGGTCAGAATCATCCAAACAGACAATGGAACTGAGTTTGTTAACAAACAACTTGGTGAGTTTTATGAAAGTATGAGAATCAGTCATCAAAGAAGCGTTCCTCGAACTCCTCAACAGAACGGTGTAGTTGAAAGACGAAATCGAACTCTTGTGGAAGCCGCAAGGACTATGCTGATTTACTCAAAAGTTCCAATGTTTCTCTGGGGTGAAGCTATCGCCACTGCATGCTACACACAAAATCAATCCCTGATTCACACTGCTCATGGAAAAACTCCATATGAACTTGTCCACAACAGAAAACCTGATCTTTCATTCCTTCGTGTGTTCGGTGCTTTATGTTATCCAACTAATGATGGTTAAGATTTAGGAAAACTGAGAGCTAAAGCGAACATTGGAGTTTTTGTAGGCTATGCACCTAATAGTAAAGGTTACCGAATCTACAACAAGAGAACCCGAAATATCATGGAAACAATTTACGTCACGTTTGATGAGCTGACCGGTCAAATGGCTCCTGGACAATCCAGTTCAGGACCCACACTTCAAAGCAGTCCCATTGGTTCATCTCTTGTACCAAACTCCTCATCAGCAACTTCATATGTACCTCCCTCAGAAGATGATTTAAAGAAACTGTTTGATCCAATGTTTGATGAACAATTTGAGCCAAGTAACAATGATATGACAATTCAATCAACAGAGGCTGCTTCTATCCCTGTCAATGAAAGTAACCCTTCAACTTCTATATCATTAAGCCAAGAAGCGCCTGCTGCTGACCAATCTGTTTCATCAACAAATCTTCAATCATCAAGTGTACATCATGGAAATGCTTCTGATTCACAAGATGAAGTCAATCCCTTTGCTACTCCCGAAGATGCTCCATTTGAAAACATATTTGCTCCTGAATCATCATCAGAACCATCTACTTCAGGAGACATCAACTCTGCTACTTCAGTCCCTCAACAACAGTGTTAGGAATTGGAAATTCCATGTTAAAGTGTCGGTCACCCCAATAATGGTCTAGCATATGTTAGCTCGTAGATTTGTCGTTGTTTACGTTATTTATCAGTTAATTAGTTAGTTTGTAGCGTAGCTTAGTCTAGTGTAACACCGTGGAGGAAGGACGGGTCTTTACCCACTGTATGCCTGATCCACAGGCCGATAGGAGGTCGTTTACTTTGTAACTATAAATACCCCTTCCATTCATGGAAGGGGTGGTGCTTCATTTAATCTAACCTTTTACATTTGAGAACCAAGTCTCTAGCAAGAACACCCTCTCTATCTTTCTCTCTCTAAATATGGCAAACATGTATTTTGATCATCCAAGACCACCCGAATCATCAAACACAATAAATATAAGATCCTATCAATTGGTATCAGAGCCAAGGTTATTGTGTTGTGTTGATTTTTGTGGTTTTGATTCATGTTCTTAAACTATGCGTGTACTATTTTAATGGTCGAATGTGTTGTCCTTTGGTAAACTATTTTTAACACGTATATTGTTTATCCTTTCTTTTGGTCAAAAATGGTTACATGGTCTAATCATGCTTTCATTACTGGATTGTCTCATGTTTTTGTTCCATATTTGTGATGCCATGTTTGTCATACAATCAGTTTTAAGGGTCAAACGTTAGTCAAAGGAGTTGCAAGTTCTTTTGGTATGCTGTTTTTTGGTCAATCTGGATAAATGATGCAGTTTCTGTCATGTTTTTCTTGGCTTGTATGAAGATGGTCGGAATAAACTCATAAAATCTTGCTAGCGACTTAGACATTTTTTTTTCATCCAGATCCATTGAATCTAAGTAGCTACTTGTATTGACAAGTTAGCGATTTATGTGTTTTCATGATATAGCGACTTGGTGACGGTTTGACTTTTGAGTCAAACCAAAAGGCTAGCAACTTGTCATATGCCTAGCGACTTGTCATATGCCTACTAGCGACTTGAAGCTAAAATAAAAGGTAGCGACTTAACATAACAAATAGCAACTTGACTCATAAATCTGGCTAGCGACTTGGAAAAAACCATTTGACCTAGCGACTTATTTTTTAACAAGTCGTAGCGACTTGGTTTTGAAAAAGTCGTAGCGACTTGGTTTGAAAAATGCTAGCGACTTTACTCTAATGACTTAGCGACTTGACTTCAATTAGCTACTTGACTTACAGAAAGGATGAAGATGAATGGACAGTCCTAAAGTTACTGCACCACAATCATGATTTAGTGCATTAATGTTATAAATTACTGCATCACAGTTATAAAGTTACTGCATCACAATCATGATTTTAGTGCATTAAGGTTATAACCTTGATTTTAGTGCATCATAGTTGATGCATTTAACTATTAACTATGATGCAGTAACTTATAATAAAGATGCACAAAAACTTATTAGTGCATTAAGTTTATAAGTTACTGCGTCACAATTATGATTTTAGTGCATTAAGGTTATAAATTAATGCATCACAGTTATAAAGTTACTGCATCACAATCATGATTTTAGTGCATTAAGGTTATAACCTTGATTTTAGTGGATCATAGTTGATGCACTTAACTATTAACTATGATGCAGTAACTTATAATAAAAATGCACCAAAATTTATTAGTGCATTAAGGTTATAAGTTACTGCATTACGGTTATAAAGTTACTGCATCATAATCATGATTTTAGTGCATTAAGATTATAAGTTACTGCATCACAATTATGATTGTGATGCAGTATTTTTATAACTGTGATGCAGTAATAGATTTTGGCGGGAAATTTTTGGCAGGAAATTTTTTTTTTGCCCAAAAAAAATTTTTTTTGGCGGGAAAAAAATATTTTTGCGGGAAGGGGGGGGGGTGACACATGTCACATGACATGGCATGGTGATGTGGCAAAGGTGACACATGTCACCCAGTGGCGGACTTAGCCAAAAAACTAAGGTGGTTCCTTAGTTTAGTCAAGACGTAAAAGTCAACTTGACAACATATAACAGGTCAATGTACTTATCGGTCGGGTCGGGTCGGGTTTAATTGAATAACAGGTAAAGCGATTATAATTAACCTTTGTAGCTTTAATAACTTGAAAACAATTATATTTGCTTTGCTAATTAACAATACTAGTACCACCTAGCATATATTTTTCAACTGATTAAAATATAGTGATAATATAGTACGTACTACTGTATTTATCTGTGCAATTTTGTTTTATATCAAAAAGGTGTTAAATAGTACATGAAATAAAATAGAGGGGTTAAATAGAAACTTAAATAAGATAACACATTGAATTTTGGGTCTTCTTCTTCACCATAAACGTAGACTTCCAACCTCCATTAAAATAACTTTGAGATTTGCTTTCAATTTTTCCTTCTTGAATCGCTTCTTTTTCTTTCTTCCTTCTTAATTTTGGATCTAAGGTGGTTCCTCGCCAAATTCTAAGGTAGGTCCTACTTTTTCTTATATATAACTTCTAAAGCCTCTCGATTCCTAAGGTGGTTCCTGGGAACCACCTTACTATAACATAGGTCCGCCTCTGATGTCACCTCCACATGTCTTCTCATTCTTTTCATTATAAGAAACTTTTCATTTTAACCCTACCCTATATATATAAACCTTTCTATTAATAGAATTTATAAAAAGAAATATTAAGTTTACACACATTCTATTGTATACTTTAGTTTTGAAATTTTACAATATATACTACAATTAATTGAATTTACTCATGACAATTAGTATCATATTATTATTAAATATAAATTATTATTGTGTAATTAAACTTTAGCTTATACTATGACTAATTGCCATTTACTCCACAAACAACCACAACACCTTTTGAAAATTTCACCAAATTAATCCGAAAAAAAGAAACTATTTTTATGAAAATATATTAGTGCGAATTTTTAATAGCAAATGATGGAAAGTGCTAACTGTTAAGTTTATGATATAAATAAGTATAATATTAGTATATTTCTCTTCGTCATCTCCACATGATTTTATTTGAACATTAGAGTTTTTCTTGCAGTTATAAATACTCTTTTACTTATACTTTACACATATGTGAGACAAATATAATACACAAAATTGTTGATAATTGTAACAAGATGCATAAAAGTTGTGAAAAACTAGAAGGGGAGGGGGGGTTGAATAGTTTTACCGATTAAAACTTGGTTTAAACTATTTAGATTGACTTATGTCAATCTATATGAATGTGTATGTTGGATGTTGATAGACAAGCATATAGATAAATAAAAGCTAAGATAAAGAGTAAGAAGCACAAAACCACAACGCGAGTATTTATAGTGGTTCGGCTACAAAGACACCTTTCTTGCCCTACTCCACTCCCCGAGTCACCTACTCGAGAGTTCGTAATCACTACACAACACCAACTCCTTGTGGCGGAGAATCTTTTACAACGTTGCCTATTCTTTATTCGGTACAAGGCTAGATACCGGGTTCTTCCACGAGGTAGAACCAAACCTATCACAACATTGCCTACCTTTTATCCGGTACGAGGCTAGATACCGAGTTCCATTATAAAGGAGGAACTACTACCCAACACTACACCACACCTATCCCAAAAGAAGACCCACTCCTTATTACAACATCATCAAGGATATCAATATCCTTGGATACACCCTATCTCTATTTGTACTTCGATACACCTTATCAATTGTATACCCTTGGCATTCTTCACTAATGCCTTTGATACAGACGTTCGACACCTTTCACTAATGTCTTCGTCTTGACTCTTTTGGCATCCTTTACTAATGCCTTTGACATGGACGTTAAGCACCTTTCACTAATGCCTACGTCTTGACTCTTTTGACATCCTTCACTAATGCCTTTGACAAGGACGTTAAGCACCTTTCACTAATGCCTACGTCTTGACTCTTTCAGCATCCTTCACTAATGCCTTCGACACAACACTTCTATGGAGGAAGAAAGAACTACCAACAAGAGAACCTCAGTAGTCTTGATGGTGACGAAGCATGGCAACTCATAGACTTGAGCTTGCTCGACTTCAAAGAAGTGGTGATCTCGCCTTTAAGAGGAACCTAGAGAATCACACAAACACAAAACTACATACAAAGATCACTTGGATCTGTGGTTAAAGAGTTTACAACTCAAAGAAAAAATATATGTGAAAGGGGTAAGTTACAATGAAGAAATGGCTCACTATTTATAGAGGAAAATGTGCTACTGTCCCATGGATCCCTTAGTTGAGGGATCCGTCTAGTGTAAATTAGGGGAACCGTGGGACGCTCCTCTTTACCCATGGTTTTTGGGTCATGGGTCATGGGTTATGGGTCATGGGTCCTAGACTTTGGACCATGGGTATTAAAGTAGATACAATGTATCTACTAGATTCAATGCATCTAGTCCATGGGTCATGAGTTAGCTCCATGGATGATGGATAATGCCCATTTATGACTTATGCATGATGTCATGCAATGGGTTATGGGTTATGGGTTATGGTCCATGGGTATGGGTCATGGACTTTTGTTTTACCCAACTACATTCAATGTATTTAGTCAATGGGTCAAATACTTTAAACTTCTACCCATTACAATACATACTAATTATGTATACATCTACCCAATATGTAAACACTAGTTGTTGTACATATGCATTACTAAAACATAAAAGTACTTTTACTTGTTTAGTGTTTTATATGAAAAATGTAAGTGTGTTAGTAAACTATTGACTCAAACTATTTGCGTATTTTATTTGTTTCGTTAAAATAATTTTACGTTTGTTATCGACAAAACATTAGAAGATCGTAAAATATAAATAAACGTTTTTACGGCTTATTTGTATTAACAATCTCCCCCTTTTTGTTGATGACAAAACATAAGATTATTTTAAGGAAAAAACTAAAATTCGTAAAAGTTTGAATTGTATTTTTTACTCTCTTCTCCCCCTTTTTGTCGAAACAAAAAGAGCGTCAAAAAGAAACTAACACCTTGTTTTAAGAGAAAACATGTAAAAAGAAAGAGAGAGAAAAAAAATGTAGAGAGCAAGAGACGGGAAGTGTTCTCGTCTTAACTCCCCCTTGACGAGTCCATCCCTTTGTGAGGGTGTCAAGTAAGGAGAAATACTAAACTAGTGCATTGCAACTATGTTTGCAAATGGTTTCGTCTTTGTGACGAATATGCTCCCCTTGATGATTGCAACTTTGCAAGGGGACGATATGTAATGTAATCCTAATGTGAAGTATATTGCAAATGATTTTGCAATGTATTGCTTTGACACGAAACTCCCCCTAGCTTAGGGTGTCAAAGTCTTCATGTGTATTGTTAGGAATTAGAAATTCCAGGTATTAAAGAGTCGGTCACCTCAAGTATATGTAATCGTTAGAAAGCTCGTAGTCGTAGTTATTTTATGCTAAGTAGTATTTAGTCAAGTAACACCGTGGAGGACGGACGGGTCTTTACCCACTGTATGCCTGATCCACAGCCCGTAGGTGGCGTTTGTTTGTTAGAAACTATAAATACCCTCTACCTCCCAAGGTAGAGGGTTGGAGCTTCAATACCATTTTTCTTTGTTTCACATAGTTCCCAACTCTCTTCCTTTCTCTCACTAGAACTTTCTCTCTCTAAACTCAAGTTAACGCCCCATATGATTATGGTTTAATGTGTTTGTGAAATCTTATATCTAACAATTGGTATCAAGAGCCATGGTTTGATCACTCATCTTTCATACTTTTTGTTTTGGTGGATTTCATAAGGTTTTTGGGGTATTAAAGGTTTAGAAGAGTTTGATTCATTTGGACAAATTCTAGTGTTAAAGTTTGAATTTTGCTTGTACTTTTGTGTTTAGGATCATCATATGTGTTTATGTTTTGAATTTGAAGGCTTAAATCATTGTGGTTTGGTTATTTTTGATTGATAAATTGGTTATTTTCTAAGTTTGTACGAAGCGAGTTGAGTCTCGATAAGTTTGTTCTTCAAAGCGAGTTGCTTTGTTATTGGATGCGAGTTGGTTCATGCGACTTGGCTGTTTAGCGAGTTGATTTTTATGCGACTTGGGTTCTAAGCGAGTTGTTTCTTTAAGCGACTTGATATCTAAAGCGACTTAGCTATTAAGCGAGTTGTAAAGCTAGCGAGTTAAATTAAGCGACTTGGTGTTCAAGCGTGTTGATTGTGTTGCGAGTTGATACTAAAGCGAGTTGGCTATTCAGCGACTTGATTCATTAAGCGTGTTGACAGTGTTGTGAGTTGATGCTAATGCGACTTGGCTATTTAGCGAGTTGATTGATTAAGCGAGTTGATAATTAAGCGAGTTGTGTGGTTAGCGACTTGTTCATTTAGGCTTGTTACTTCTTCGTGATACATTCTTACGGCTGTTCTTTTGGTTTAGTAAAATCCCATGAAAGAATCAATTTCCCGGTTTAATCAAAGAATAGTAAAATCCCGTAGAGCTTGAAACATGTCTACCAACATTCCTACTATCATATCCACTGTTGCCGAGGACGTTCAAGCAGCAGGGTCAGATACGCGTCCACCTATGCTTGACAGAACTGACTACGACTCTTGGGCTCAAAGAATCAGATTGTACTGTCTTGGAAAGGAAAATGAGGTCAACATTCTCAAAACGATTGATGAAGGACCGTATTGGGTGGAGACTACTAGAGACATAATTGATACAGCTGAAGATGGTACATTGATTTACGGAATGGACAGACCAAAGACGTATGATGAGCTCAATGATATGGAGAAGAAGAGATTCGATGCGGATATCAGGGCTTCTAACATCATATTGCAAGGTCTTCCAAAAGACATCTACAAGCTTATCAATCACAACACTAAAGCAAAGGTTGTGTGGGATAATGTCAAGATGCTTCTTTCTGGTTTTGAATTAACCATGGAAGACAGAGAATCACAACTCTATGATGAATTTGAGCACTTCAAGATGAAACCAGATGAGAGTGTCTATGAGTATTACGTGAGATTCCACAAGCTTGTTAATGACATGAGGAACATCAGAATGACCATGCCTAACATTCAGCTGAACTCAAAGTTTGTAAACAACATGAATCCCGAATGGCACAAGTTTGTCACTTCTGTGAAGCTCACTAAATGATTGAAGAATACGAATTATGAGCAACTGTATGCCTTCCTTCTTCAGAATGAGAGACATGCCATGTTTGAAAAGAGGATTCTTGAACAATTCAAAACAAATCCAGGAGACACAAGCTCATCAAATGATTCAACTACCTTCTACTCAAACATTGGGATTACCACTAAAGCTTCACATGTTATACCCATGGGTGATGGAACTCACAAACTCATTCCTGATCCAATGTTCAAACAAGCTGATGCTGATGCACACGTGGGAAACTTCATTAATCAACTGGCTCTCCTGATTAGTCAAAACATGAACTCTCTACCACACACCAACAACAACCTCAGAACAGCATCCAATCCACACAATCAGGCCACTGTCAGAGATGGGAAGGTTATGGTGCAGCCAGTCCAAGAAAGGCAGTACGATCAGAGAAGGGGTGAAGCAGGTGGAGGCTATGTAGGAAATCAGAACCGAGGAAGGACTGGAAATCAAGGACAAGCTAAGCCAGTCAAATGTTACAACTGTGGTGGTGAGGGACACATTGCAAGAAATTGCACATCTCCAAAACGTCCTCAGAATGCAGAATACTTCAGGGATAAGATGCTACTAGTGCAAGCTCAGGACAATGGTGCTGCTTTGGATGAAGAGGAGTTGTTGTTTCTCGCTGAGGGCAATGCCAAGACCTATGATGCAGATGTGGATGAGCAGCCAATTCAGGAGATAGGCCATAATCATCAGAATGCCTTTCAAGTAGCTGACTGTGATGCATACGACTCTGATGTTGATGATGGACCTACTGCACAAACGATTTTCATGGCTAGCATTTCTCTAATGGTCTCTCCTAAGGTCTCTTCTTCACCACAAGCTGGACCATCCAAAGACAAAATCATCTCAGAGGTATTAAAATTATATGATGAAGTTGATGTGCAAAAGATACATAATGAAATACAATCAACTGAAATCATTGAGTCAGATATTGAAAATATGGGTAATATCAATGTTGTCCCATATGATCAATATGTGAAACAAAGTGAAAGTGAGATTGTATCAAGTGATGTATCTCCTGCAGTCAATGATGATTATGTCTGTGATGAATACACTGCATGTGCCCCTGATGATTCTGTTATCTCTTAACTTAATGCCTATAAAGAACGAGTTGCCATTTATGAACAACGTGCTAAGTTTGAGCTAAATACTCGTGAGCAGGAGTTGGATAACCAAATGCGTACAATTATTAGAAAAAGTAATTTTAGAGAAGAAGTGTTAAAACAAGAGTTAAATTCCTTACAAGAAAAGCTTTCAAAAACTACTAAGCAAAAACAAGAACTTCAAGAAAATGTTAAAGTGCTTAAGCAGGAATTTCATGCCAAGGAATCAAAACTTTTGAATGATTTTTCTAATCTAAAAACTTTGAAGAACAAGCTTGAAAATAAGTTGTACATACAAGGGAGCACCATTCAGACTGCCCACATGATCACTAAGCATAGAGTCTTAAGCGATAAGCATAGCATTCCCCTGGTTGAGGAACCAAACCCAGAGGTCATTAAAAAGGCTAGAAATGCTCATAAGGTACTCTATGATGGCAATGAAATCCTTAAACCTAGACAGAAACCTAGTTGCGCTGAGTGCACTGAGGAAGATAATAAATCTGATGAAGTCACTAGGGAAAGGATGAACAAGAAGTTAGATGATCCTAAATGTAAAGAGAATAAAATAATTATCACACCCCATGATTACAAGAAGGAGAACTGGATCTCCTTAAACAAATTTAAGCCTCAAACATTATTAACACCTGAACAAGTTTTCTGGAAAAAGGATTTAGATAAGCTAAAAGCTGAAAATCTTGTTGATACAAACCCTTCCCTTAGGAAAATGCCTACTGCGACTGTGTATCCTCCAAATACACCGATGCATTTAGTTCCTAGAACTATTGCCACTAAGAGCAAGACCTTAATCAGCCAATATGTTATTCTTCAACTATTTGTCGATTTTGAGAAAACTTGTAAGAAAAGGATCACACCCACTGGGATAACTGAAGGGGAAAGAGGTTTTGAGCAAACAAAAGAATGCTATCTAACTGAGGTCATGCCTTTCTTCAAACTACTTAAAGATCATTTTGAGAGTCTTAAAAAGGGGATAAGTTCAGATATTAAAGGAATGGAAAAGGAATTTGATGCAATGGTAGTTGAGGTTAGTGACTATGAGCGAGCATTGAAATATAATGAGATTGAGAGGAAGAACTTGCATACCTTGAATGAGAATCTTATTTCTGAATGTATTACTCAAGATGTGTTTTACACTGCTACGAATTGCTCCATTAATGCTTCTCAATTTCATGAATTATCTGTTGCTCTGAAAGTCTCCCATGATCGTGTCATTGAGCTTGAAAAGATTAATTCGAAACTTAATGAGAAAATTGATCAGGATGATCACGATAATTTGGTAAAGCATCTTTCTAAACTAGAAGTTGAACATTTTGATTTACAACTAAAATATCAACATCTAAAAGAAAATGTTAAAACCTCAAATATCAAGTGTAAAACCCTAAAATTGTGTATGCGTTAAATGACCATAATACCCCTCATTGTGAAAACCCGTAAAATATAACAAATTCATTAAGTACGTTAAATGTTACCTCAAAAATAATAATACAAGACATGGATAATAAAACTTTCTTTAAATTACAAATGACTATATAACACATGAAAATGTTACATGTACACAAAGTTAGAAAAAATGAATAAAATGCACAAGTTAATATGGGAAAGTAAATAAATTTGAGAATTTGTCTTGTGATCCCTTTTTGTTCGGCTCAAGAAAACGTCCAAGGTCCCTAATCCATGCCTAAAATGGCTCATCTTATCACAATGTAATACCATACAATCTCATTCAAAAATATATCATTTAAACCCTAATCTCCTCAATAAAACATACGGCAAACACAAGAAAAGATCGCCTCCATCTCCAGTTTTTTGTCGCCAAAAGAGAGGTCCAAAGGAGAGTTGTACGAGGTTCTTGTAAGGCTAAAATCGTGTACTTAGTACGAGGTATTACTTGGTTGTGGTGTTGGGTTGTACTGCTGCTATTGTCGTGATCATCTAGGGCTCAAGAAAAGGGTTCGTCACTTGGTCTTGATCATTGTCTCTCCTTCCTTGTTTCACGTCCAAGAGGTACCCTATGGTCATCCTTGTGTTTATTCAATTCTGGCTACATAATATATATAAGTATAAGCCAATAAAACTTAACTTATAACTTGTTATAAAGATGATGTAAATGATCATGATTAAATACAAATGAACCGGGTTAAAACTAGTGATATAAAATCATGAACTTTGAACCTATATGTGACGACTTATGGGTCTGGTGTTTTTATTGCATGTGAGTCGTGGGGTGTGTCCATTGGTGTCACGTATTTCAGCCCTTGAGTCGGCCATATCACTAATGTAACGCACCTGTAATACTTGGTAAACGATCGTGTATGAGACTAAAGAAAATTAGAAAGCTCGACTTTGTTATATGACTTGCATGAGTAATTCCTCAGGAGCTTGTAGTGTTGTACATTCAGTCCTTTTGGGTTGGTCTAATATGATTCATGTAAACCTTCAAATCTACTATTATATGATCAGTAATGAAGTATATATATAACCTGATATGTTGTTAAAGATGTTAATATGGAATGAGATATGTGTCCAAGAAATAACTAACTAATGTGTCACATATATTGTTTTGTGTCATGTTAATGAGCGTTAATCGACATCTTGTATCAGCTCTATATCGACCTAGTTACAGCTTATAAAGAACCTTAACCTATGCATGAGAACCTTATTATATATATATATATATACGATCATGGACTGATTGTGTCTTATGATTGTAGTTGTATTTGGTCATTTTTAATCAACCCTTGTGTCAACTTGCATGTTCCCTAAAGGAGCTCTATGAACCTGGTAATGATGAGCATTAAATGAGATGTAAAAATCCTGATTTATGGTAGTATTTTGTGTGTGCCTCGTTCATGTGTGGGTCGTTATGAGTAGGATGCTAGTGTGACGAATAATTGCCTTTGTGTCTCGTTCATGTAGATATAGATCGTATGATAAGTAGTTTAGGCCTGCTAATCGAATGTGAACTATTCTATGAAATGGTATACGTATGCATGTAAAGGTCTTGGAATGCAAATTGTTAGTTGAGTGAAATCTGGTCATATATATGTATGTACCATTGAATCATGACTTGCATGTATATACTGTATGGATAGTAATATAAAACGGACTAATTGTCATGCATGGGAAATCTTGTGGGTGTGTTGCATGTTATATTAATATCAAGAATGTATGTATTGATCTTTTGGTCTTATTATATTAGCGTGGGACTCATCAGATTATTGTTGGGTTCTTTGTATTATGTGCGTGAGTATTGGATGGTAAAAAGGGTGTGAGTGCATGCATGTGTGTCGAGAGTGTGTATGTCATGTGGGGTTTGAGTTCGGTGAGAGCTCCGAAATTGCTGTAGTCTGGAATGGGTTTAAATGACTTTCTAAAATTTGCTAAACCCTAAGAGTGTATTAATTAATCTGAAGTCTGTCTAAAGTATTTATTAAAATTAACGAAAACCTAAGTTGGTCATTAATTGAATTATTAACGTTTTAAACCCTAAACTTTGATATTTACACTTTAGACCCTAAACTTGTGTAACTTGGCATAAATGATCCTTAAAGTATAATAACACTCACTTAACCTAATATGTCTTTAAAATGCATCCTTAATGGCTAAACTTACTAAATACGGAAACCTACTAAAAATGGAAAGCCGTCTAAAATGAGTAATCTGATTCTTAATAAGCGTTATCAAATTCATATAGGTTACGGGCGTCGGGATCGTTTCATCTCGTGACTTTATCTTCTTGTTTTGCTTGCTTCGAATAAGGTACAGATATTCTATCCCTTTTCAGTAGGGGTTTCTCATGATTCGTTACATCTTTCGATATTGGTTTTGAACTGTTATCCTTTGCTCTGAGCCTTCATACTAGGGCTTCCCTATAACTCTGCTATGCTCCCTCTGATTGAATCTCCTATGTGAACTGTTAATGTGAACCACTGATATGAACCTTCTGATTATGAACCTTTGATATGCACCTTTGATTATGAACCTATGATATGGACTTTGATATGAACCTTTGACTTTTGAACCTTTGATTATGAATCCTTATGATATGACCTTGCTTTGACATGTCAGTTTGAGACCCGAGCTATCACTAGGCATGGGGGTTCCATGTCCGTGTCATTGATGCACCAATGGCATGACTTTAGTGTGGTTGAGTGATGTTCCACACCGTCCCTTTCTGTTATCTGATTATGAGCTCGATATATATTGTATGGCCACTATCTGTCTGCAGGGGCGTATGGATGCATCCTAGAGTTGTTCTGTTATCTGATATGTTATGATTTGTCTGGTGAATGATGTCGTGTGCAATACGCTTCTTCACAATCTGGGAGCTGATCACTCCATGTCTGTTATATCTGCTATGGTTACTATTGGTTACTACAGGCTACTATGGATATATGATTTGATTTGATTTGTTTTGTTGGCTCGTGGTGGATAACTGACCCCTTTTCCTATGTTTCATTTACCTTACTCTGTTCCTTTGATATACCAGATTTATTGACTGACCTTCCCATACTTTGTTCTCAGTTCAGTTTTATTATTATTGTATCATTATATCTGTTCACTGGGCTTTTTAAGCTCAGCCGCAATTCTTTTCCTGCGGCAGGTACATAAGCTAGGAGCTGGGGATTTTGGGGTTGAGAGATGAGCTGATATAGAGACCATGCCTAGTCATCCTAGACTTCGTTTGATTTTGTTGTTATATTTCCATCTCAGAGTTTTCCTTTTGTATTGATGTATTGATAAGTTTTGGTGACTTAAATTTTGATTTATTTAATTAAGACTTCCGCTGTTTGATTTATGTTCATTATGTATGTTCTGATATGACACCATACTGTGATACTTCTACCCTTATCGGGTTGGGGTGTTACAATTATGGTATCAGAGCCCAGGTTTACGACTTGTAGTAAGGACCTGTGACATATGGACCCTAGGATTTGACCCGTAGAGCTTAGGTTTGACTTGTGAGGACTTGGGTAGACATTAGGCTTCCGTTTGTTTCGATCTTTTCCGATTCTTTTGATTTTCGTCCAGGTTTGACTTCCATGTTCTTTTGATTCGATCTCCTTCTTTTCGCATTTTGTTCTTCTATCTTCGCGCATTCATTCATCGATCTTTTAGATGGAGACTACTCGTGGAGTCGAAGGTGATGGTACCGACCTTGTGTTGCTGCAACAGTTTTTGAGCTAGAGAGGGTCGTGAAGTAGAAGCCGCACCGACTGCAATGCTGCTGGAGGGAGCTGGACGAATCAACCAGAGGCGCGAAGACGGAGACAAGATTCAACTGGTGGACACTTGGAAGAAGTATGAGCAGAAGAAGTATGATCGGCGTACTTTAGTTATGTGGTGAAACTACTACCAAGATTCGGCATATTGTGGTTAACAGTCCAACCGTTGAGATGCTGAGGGGATTCATCTGCTTCATATGATTGGGCGCGTTTGGATGATGGAGTCCTATGGTTTGATTCTTCGGTGTTACTACAACCTCGCGTTGTGTTTTAAATCCCTTGAATAAATTATGTTCTCTTTGAATGATTTTCCGTTCAGTATAAATTCTGCGTTTGTTGGATGATTGTTTTATTTGAGAGATTTGATGAACTGTGGAAGACCTGATGCTGTTGCTGACGTGTTTCAGTTCGTACTTGCTATGTTCCGTAACGTTCCTTATATGTTCTGCTTCTCTGATTTCGAATCCGTTAGTGATGATTGTTTCGGACCAACCCTAAGATGTAGAATGGACCGTTAAGTGGTTGATAGGATGATTTTCACGACTTGAGATAAAGCATGGTCATCATGAAGGTATACTCATATGATGCTGGTATTATGACGCTTGGCCAACGTAATAATACTTACATCATATGACGTACCCTCATTGTGATCATAGGATGTCTCGAGGAGTGCCTTAGAGCTTAGAATTTCTGGCACCTGATTAAGATTTTCTGAATTAACAAGACCTTGGGATCATTATGCCTATACGTTTGATATACCTTCATCGATATACGATTGATACGTTTGAATTCTCGGCACGCGCTCATCTCTGTAAAGTTTCTACCGTTAGATCTCTGTGGCCCTTATTTCATTGTAATCTGGTATGTCTTCGTTGCTTCTTTCGTTTCCTTTTCAATTTTCGAGGACGAAAATTTTTTTTTAGAGGGGAAGAGTTGTAAAACCCTAAAATTGTGTATGCGTTAAAAGACCATAATACCCCTCATTGTGAAAACCCGTAAAATATAACAAATTCATTAAGTACGTTAAATGTTACCTCAAAAATAATAATACAAGACATGGATAATAAAACTTCCTTTAAATTACAAATGACTATATAACACATGAAAATGTTACATGTACACAAAGTTAGAAAAAATGAATAAAATGCACAAGTTAATATGGGAAAGTAAATACATTTGAGAATTTGTCTTGTGATCCCTTTTTGTTCGGCTCAAGAAAACGTCCAAGGTCCCTAATCCATGCCTAAAATGGCTCATCTTATCACAATGTAATACCATACAATCTCATTCAAAAATATATCATTTAAACCCTAATCTCCTCAATAAAACATACGGCAAACACAAGAAAAGATCGCCTCCATCTCCAGTTTTCTGTCGCCAAAAGAGAGGTCCAAAGGAGAGTTGTACGAGGTTCGTGTAAGGCTAAAATCGTGTACTTAGTACTAGGTATTACTTGGTTGTGGTGTTGGGTTGTACTGCTGCTATTGTCGTGATCATCTAGGGCTCAAGAAAAGGGTTCGTCGCTTGGTCTTGATCATTGTCTCTCCTTCCTTGTTTCACGTCCAAGAGGTACCCTATGGTCATCCTTGTGTTTATTCAATTCTGGCTACATAATATATATAAGTGATCTGTGCTAAACCGTCAAGTCTAATCACACAAGCTAGCCACTTGTGAATGGCTAACCGTAATAGACTTAAAACTGCTTAAAACACAAATACAATGAAGTCCTGGAGAATACAATAGATTCCCGGGTCGTTAAGTCCCACGGAGACTCAATGGTGTGTAAACACTTGATCAGATGATAGAATGATCACTAATGATAGTGATCAGTAAGGAATTGGATGGATAATTACACTACTGAAAAAGTTTATAAATTAAAGCGACTTAAATGCAAATTAAGAAAATTAAAAAGATAAAATCTATTAAATAAATGCTATCACTATTTTTACAATGATGATGAACGTTTAAAATTAAAAACTTACGTTTAAATTGAAAACTACGTAAACGTACAAAATAAAACGTGAAAATAAAGAAGGAAAATACCTACGGATATGAAAAATACATTTTTACAATCCTAAATATAAAAGAAAATTATTAGAAAAAGAAAATTATTTTTAAAACTATTTATTTAATTATTATTAATTAAAAACTATTTATTAAGTATTTAAAATACACTAAAATATAAGAAAATACAAAATTAACCTAGAAAAATGAAATTATAACTTAGAAAAATTTAAAATATGATAAAACTTATTTTAAAACTGAAAATATATTTTTTAGACTTTTTATGTATTTATTATTAATTTAATACTATTTAAAACTAATTAAAATGCTAGAAAATACTAATTAAACCAAGAAAATTATGGAAAAATACTTTTTATGACTTTTATATTTATCTTAACTTAATAAAAATGAAAAATTATTTTTTTTGAACCTTTTCTTAATTTTTTGTATTAATTGCTAATTAAAAATGCTTAAAAACTAATTTAAATTAAGAAAAATAGCAAACAAGCTAGGAAAAATCTGAAAATTTCAAGAAAACTCTAAAATTATATTTAGAATCTAAGAAAAATATAAAAAACAGGGGTTGTGTGGAGGAATAAGGAACTGATGTGCCAAGTGCTTAAAAATAAGCACTTTGCATAAGCAAATGGGTACTAATAAGCACCAAACTAAAACAGAAGCTTAAATAAGCTAAAAGAACATAAATGGAACAAGTTTTAACTATCCTAATCCTCTGAGATGCACAAAGCACATATTTGATGAAATGAGCTTTTGAGCTAAAAACAGATTTTGGGTGTCTACTTTGGGCTTAAGCACAAGCCTTAAAATAAGCTAAAAAGGAAAAACAGAAATTGGAACTTACAAAAGACCTGGCTAGCTATGTGTAATCCAAACTTCAGACCTAAGTAAGCTAAAGTGAGCTCTGTGCAAGGTCTGCTAGAACTGCACAAATCCTGTGCAGTTCAAGCACCTGTGCACAGGGCATATGCACCCATTTTGATAAGCAGTTGGAGACTTATATAAAATTCACAAAAATGTATAAAAATGCTACTAACAAAATAGACCAGTTGAGCTTTTTAAAGCAACAAGTTTCACTAAGTTTGGCTTAAAAATGAAGCCAAGAAAATTCTTCCTAGTTGAGCCCAAAACAGGTTTTGCACAATTTGACTTTTTTAACAAAACTGAAAAGTTGACTTAAATGAAATTTGATCTAGATTTAAGGACTGATGATGATATATTATGATGAAATAAGACTAGAACAAGCTATCCTAAAGGTATCTAAACATAAAACAAGAGTTTGATCTTACAAAACTCCAACAGTTATGATCTAAAGACAGTTTAACTGTGAATTTGACTTTGACAGGTAGCAGGCACAAGTTAATGACTCAACTGAGTATAATTTGAGTTAATAAACATGAACCAACAGAACTCCAACACTGAACAAGCCTTAAACTCAGTTTGACATTGAATCCAAACACTCCTTTATTTGGCTGTTTTGCAATTTATCGAGATAACAACTGAACCAACTTGCTTAATTGATCACACTAAGCTTACTTAACCTAATTACTACTAATCCAACAGGTTTGAACAGATTATAACCACAGGAACAGATAATGCAATGAAACTTTAAAATTCACTTACAAGCAGTCCTTAGCCACAATGGCTTGCACAAACAACCAATGAACCTCTAACCTAATTATATCAACCTATTAGCTCAAAATTAACCCAAATCCATCACTGCATTGCCCATTATCCAATTCATAACCATATTGACCCAGTTTGACTTTCTGTTGACCAAGGTTCAAATTTGCTAGAACCTTAAATGTGAGCTTATCAAAAGTTGTAATAGACTCACATAAACCTGTTTGAGCTTAAAAATATGCTAATAAAAGCTTGTAAATAAGACTTTGACATGGAAATTTTCAACAGTAGACATGAAAGGTGAATTGTAAACACAAACTGATATTAATGCTTGAATTGAGTTTCAATACACTTAAACACTTTAAACTGATACAAATTAACAAAAGATTACAGGTTTAATGCTAAATTAAGAACTTAAAGATAAAAACGACATTTAGAGAAAACTAAAAACTAGTAGACTCCCTTTGCTTCTTCTCTTGCTTCCTTTTTATATCCAAAGTCTTTCTCTCTCTATTCTGATTGTTTCCCAGCAATATCCTCAGCCATTGGATGGCTTAAAATGATCCTAGCCATTAAATCAAGTTTTGGCGCCAAAAAGTGGTATTAGCAGTTGTGGGTTGAGTGAAGTGGAGGAGGGGTAATAAATGTTTCTTGGAGGCTTGTTGAGGTGGAGGGGACAAGAAAATGTGAAGGAGAGGAGGGGGGATGGTTTTGTTGATTGTTGCAGAGAGCCAAGTGGGGGAGAAGGAGAAAAATGCGCCAAGGGTGTCTGTTTGACCAAATGGGTTGACCAGGGTAAATATCAAAGGGCAGGGGGTCAAAATGTGGAAGGGTCACAGGTTATGACATGGTCCAAAGGGTAATGGCAGGGTCCAAGGGGTTTTTGACAAGGGTTTGGTTTAATAATCATAGGGGCCATTTTGTAATTACTGAAAATGCAAGGGACTGAAAGTGACAAGTTTCAATAATATAAGGACTAAACTTGACATTTTCAAAATTCCAAGGGCCATTTTTGCCAATTTTGAAACTTGGAGGACCAAACTTGTAATTTTCTCAAACTTTTTATATTTTTCACCAAAGGACTAATTTTGACAAGTTATGATTTAAAAAGGACCTTTGGTGATTTTTCTTTTGAAATTAAGGCTCAGGGACTATTTTTGACAATTTTAGAAACTTGGGGGACTGAAACTGCCAATTATGCAAACTTAGCTCATTTTTCATCTGATTTTGAACATTTTGCATCAGAAACGTATAAAATGCAATTTTGAGATATTTTCAGTATTTTGATGCATTTCTGAGCATTTTTAGACGTTTTGCAGTTCAGATTGACCCAAAAATGATGAGTATTTACACACTCATCAATAAGTATAAGCCAATAAAACTTAACTTATAACTTGTTATAAAGATGATGTAAATGATCATGATTAAATACAAATGAACCGGGTTAAAACTATTGATATAAAATCATGAACTTTGAACCTATATGTGACGACTTATGGGTCTGGTGTTTTTATTGCATGTGAGTCGTGGGGTGTGTCCATTGGTGTCACGTATTTCAGCCCTTGAGTCGGCCATATCACTAATGTAACGCACCTGTAATACTTGGTAAACGATCGTGTATGAGACTAAAGAAAATTAGAAAGCTCGACTTTGTTATATGACTTGCATGAGTAATTCCTCAGGAGCTTGTAGTGTTGTACATTCAGTCCTTTTGGGTTGGTCTAATATGATTCATGTAAACCTTCAAATCTACTATTATATGATCAGTAATGAAGTATATATATAACCTGATATGTTGTTAAAGATGTTAATATGGAATGAGATATGTGTCCAAGAAATAACTAACTAATGTGTCACATATATTGTTTTGTGTCGTGTTAATGAGCATTAATCGACATCTTGTATCAGCTCTATATCGACCTAGTTACAGCTTATAAAGAACCTTAACCTATGCATGAGAACCTAATTATATATATATACGATCATGGACTGATTGTGTCTTATGATTGTAGTTGTATTTGGTCATTTTTAATCAACCCTTGTGTCAACTTGCATGTTCCCTAAAGGAGCTCTATGAACGTGGTAATGATGAGCATTAAACGAGACGTAAAAATCCTGATTTATGGTAGTATTTTGTGTGTGCCTCGTTCATGTGTGGGTCGTTATGAGTAGGATGCTAGTGTGACGAATAATTGCCTTTGTGTCTCGTTCATGTAGATATAGATCGTATGATAAGTAGTTTAGGCCTGCTAATCGAATGTGAACTATTCTATGAAATGGTATACGTATGCATGTAAAGTGTAAGATATAACTTTTCACATACACATCAAACCATAACACAAAGTAGCATATAGATGGAATTCTAGAGAGAGAAAGTTAGAGGTTTAGGGAACTTAGTGAGAGAAAGTGAAAGATATTATTATGAGCTCCAACTCTCTACCTTGGGAGGTAGAGAGTATTTATAGTCTTACATAAATCGCCACACATCGGGCTGTGGATCAGGCATACAGTGGGTAAAGACCCGTCCGTCCTCCACGGTGTTACTTAACTAAATACTACTTAACTTAAAAGAACTACGACTACGAGATTTCTAACGATTACATATACTTGAGGTGACCGACTCTTTAATACCTGGAATTTCTAACTCCTAACAATCTCCCCCTAAGGGAGGTCACCTCAATTATGTACCAAAATTACATTGAATACAAATAGATATAACATTAACAATTGATCTTGCATTCTTGATGTAGTCTTTTGCTCTTAAGCTCGAAGTCATAGATTCTTCACATTGCATGTTTGGTTACTTCAAGTGGAGGTCTTTTACTGATCCACGTGATAATAATTTTGAGCCATCATTTGAGATCATCAGCTATCAAGAATCTCTGTGACATCCTTTGTGGTGTTGGTATTATGTGATGTTGTGACTTTAGGACCGACATGCTCACATTCTGGATCATGATATCTTCTCATCAGAGTAGCGGAAGCATTTGTTGAATCATGATATTGGCAGCAGCGTAGCAGAAGCATGGAGTGAAAATATCAGAGTCATTGATGCACTAATCATGATTTCTTATGAGATGAATGTGTTAAGTGAGCATGCGGCTATGGATTGACCGCTTCATTCTGAACAGCTGCAAACGTCGGGCATACCTGCATACAACAGTTAGCAATAAATCGCACGAAAGTGTCTTTGATCACTTTCGTTGAATTGAGGTACACGGCACACGGTTCCCCGTTGATCAGTACAAGTACTGCCTGTGATCAGGTATAATTCCGAAGAATTTCCTTGACAGGGTTTCGCAGCTGTTCTAGCTGTTCTCAAACCGGAACGTCTCAAAGAAGACAACACGGAGTGAGTGAACCAGCGAATTTTAAGTCCACTGATTGATGAAAAGAGATTTGAAAAACAATCGTGTACTGCTCAATAGAAATTGTTTTTGCAATACAACGAAGGTTTTATTGAAAAATCAATTATCAATCATAAAAACACCTTTTGGTTTGAAAAATGAGTACACGGTCGATGTGCTGAAGAAAAGAGTTGTTAAGCACAAAGACCGGTTTTTCAAAGGTATCCGTCAATCCATAACCTGAACCAGGATTGATTCAAGAGAATGAATCGCCCCATTGTTTATGTTCAGTTGTCACATGGTTGATCCATATAATAGATCTCACATGCCACCTACCAGGAGCTTGTTTGATGTTGGCTCCAGAAGGCTTTCCATCTTCATTGTGAATATGATAACACATCACTCAGATGTTCTGGCAATACCACAAGGATAATGCGTAGGACTCAAGATATAATCTCTCTTTCCACATTGTGTGAAACAGAGAGTCTTCATTGAACGTGTCCTAATGAGATTTATTGATGATCTCGTGGCTCTAGACTCAATTTGTGCATATTTGGATCCTGTGCCGGAGACTAGGGAGAGGGTCTCCTTCTTCAATATCAACAATCTCTAAAAGAAAGTCGATAGATAATGTCGGTTCCCCATGAGAATGAAACAAGTCCTTTTAAGAGGAACTTGAGTGGTTTGGAAAGTTGAAGTGCAGTGCGTCACTGGGTCCATGACGTCTTGTCTTCAATACCGATGTTACTATCAGTAGCATATGAATTGAACCCGGTTTCTGCCCTAAGGTTGAATAAATGGAGGGCTATTTGTTTTCACCCTATTCTCATTCAATTCTTTTTAATTCTTCAACCCCTTAAGTGCTTACCGAGACTTCATAACTAGAACCTTGTTGGGTTTATTCCAGTACTAGTTCAGTCTTAGTCCGCACTCTTCCCATATCTCATTTTTCTCCTTTTATCATCATACCTAAGGACTTCTACACTAACTAGTGGATTGTCCCTGGGTAGATCCCTCCGGTTCTGGCGGATCATGGGAACCAATACCTAACCTTATCATCCTTATATCACTGTACATAAAGTAAAGTTGGTCGGTCTATTTGGTATTGTTCATCTGCCATTGGATCCAATTGAAAACCATTTGAAAATCAATTCAGATACTTGTGATATATTATCAAAGCATTTTGTACCTGAATTGTCTTTGATATTTTTAGAATAAGTGCTCCCCCTCAACATGTGCATCAAATGTTGAAATCGTTTTGCACACGGAGGCAAGAGGAAGAAATTACTTCTTTGATTACCATTTTCTAAAAAGTATCACCATCACTTCCTTGATCAAATCAAGTAGATAGAGCATTTCCGGGAAGGATGAGGTTTTCATAAATTTGCTCCCCCTCAATATGTGCCTCGGGGTTTGAAGAGAATTTTGCACATATTTAGAGGGAACCTGCACATTGAGATAAGTTGATCACATTTCAAATCATAGGTTTAAGATAGATGCTCCCCCTCAACATGTGCATGGAAAATTTGAAATCGTTTGTCACATGTGGGAAGGACAGCATGTACATCCTTATAAACCATTTACCGAATTATCAGTTTAAATCCAATTTAAATCACACATTCTCCCCCGATCACAATTATCAAATCATTTGAGATTTGTGATCTCTTATAGATTTAAATTGATTTTGAAAGCTTTTAAGGAGAATTGTGACTTGATTATGAAAGCGTTTGAACTGATAAGGATCGACTCCATTGATAAAACATGCATGTACATCTTTTGAAAACAATTTAATGCCAAATAACTTTTTAATTTAATTGAAATCATTCTCCCCCTCAATCAATGACATAGGTTGTTGATTGAGAGATAGAGATTTTGACAAATAAGTCCTGATGATTATCAAAAATAGAGATCGAGTTATTTTTCAAAGCATTTAGTTTTCAGCAGATAAATGTTTATAGAATCAGAGCATGGAATTTTGAAGACATGATAAAACATGGCTCTGTTCTTTCTTTTAAAACCGGGTTATTGCCTGAAGATGACAATAAACCATTGTTTCTCTTTCTCCCAAAAATAATTTTTTGATTTTTTTGAAAATTTTTTATTTTTTATTTATTTTTTATTTTTTTTTTTTTTTAAGAATTCGAACAACATCTAAAGTCCCGTGTCATTCTTTGAATGACATCACAAGGACCGTAGATATTATCGAACCGAGAAAAACATGACAATTTTTTTTTTTTTTTTTTTTTTTTTTTTTTTTTTTTTTTTTTTTTTTTTTTCGAATTTTTCAGATTTTTATGGATTTTGAAAGTTTTATAATTTTCTATTTGATTTTTCGAATAAATATTTACAAGAGATAGATGAAGGAAACCTTTTACTCCTCGTCTTCCTCCTGAAGACGTTTGAGTGTTTCTGGTTGAAGGCTTTTCAAGCCAAGTCGTGGAAGAATAAACTCAAAACGTTCTCTTGGAAGAGCTTTGGTGAAGATGTCAGCTAACTGATATTCAGACCTCACAAAGTATAGTTCCACCACACCTTTTTCCACTTGTTCCCTGATGAAATGATGTCGTATGTCGATATGCTTTGCTCTTGAGTGTTGAACATTGTTGCATGAGAGAGCAATAGCACTTTTATTATCACAGTACAGAGGGATTTTGTTGAATTCAAAGCCATAGTCAGATAATTGAGATCTCATCCATAAGATTTGAGCACAACAAGATGACATGGCTATGTATTCAGCCTCTGTAGAGGAAATAGAAGTACTCATTTGCTTCTTTGAAGACCAGCTTACAAGCTTATCACCCAAAAACTGAGCACCTCCAGATGTACTTCGACGAGTATCTTGACACCCTGCATGATCAGCATCTGCATAGGCCGTTAGTGACATACCGGTGTCCTTCGGGTACCAAAGACCCATATTGATGGTTCCTTGGAGATACCGAAAGACCCGTTTAACTGCTTCAAGGTGCTTTTTAGTAGGCTTAGCCTGGTATCTAGCACACATGCAAACAGCGAACAAGATGTCTGGTCTACTAGCAGTGAGGTACATCAGGGATCCAATCATACTACGATATTTCGTTTGGTCAATCATGATCCCTGAGTGGTCCTCATCTAGTTTGGTTCGGTCAATCATGGGGGTATCAACAGGGTCACTTGAATCAAATCCAAATTTCTTTAAGATCTCTGTTGCATATTTAGATTGATTTATGAAAATGCCTCCGGGACTTTATGAAATTTGTAATCCCAAGAAAAATGACATTTGTCCCATCATTGACATTTGAAATTTTGAACTCATTTCATTAGAAAAACGATCACATTCCATTGGGTCAGTCGAGGCAAAAATAATATCATCAACATAAATTTGAACATGAGTTAAATGTTTGCCTGACTTTCTTGTGAACAATGTAGGATCAACTGCTCCTTTGCTGAATCCGGTTGATAGAAGAAACTTTGACAGTGTATCATACCATGCCCTTGGAGCTTGCTTTAAACCGTAAAGAGCCTTCTTCAGACGATAAACGTGAGTAGGATGCTCTTGATTCACAAATCCTTCAGGTTGGCTGACGTAGACGACTTCTTTAAGATCTCCGTTCAGAAATGCCATTTTCACATCCATCTGATAGACTACCATGTTCTTACTAGCAGCATTAGCCAGAAAGATTCTGATTGCCTCGATTCGAGCAACTGGAGCAAAAGATTCTTCAAAGTCTATACCCTCCTCTTGACGATATCCTTTAGCAACTAATCGAGCCTTGTTCTTCAACACATCACCATGCTCATCAAGTTTTACTTTGAAGATCCATTTGAGAGCTATAATCATAGCACTGTCTGGAGCAGGTACTAACTCCCATACATCAAGACGATCAAACTCATGAATTTCATCTTGCATGGCATTGAACCAGCTATCTTCATTCATAGCAGTTTTAACATCTTTTGGTTCGATCTTAGATAGTACGAAGTTGAAAAAGCACCATAAGGCATCGGTTGCGAGTTGTTTCCGGGTTGATACAGGACGAGAGGGATTTCCAATGATGTTGTCTAAGGGGTGATCGTGAGTCCATTTACTGAGGTGTTCATGTGGCAGTTGTTGAGGAACTGAGGTAGCTGAGTTGATGTCTCCTGAGGAAGATGGTTCTGATGATGATTCCGGAGTAGCAAATATGTTTTCAAATGGAGCATCTTCAGGAGTCGCGAAGGGATTAACTTCATCATTGATGCCAGAAACATTTCCATGATGTACATTTGAAGAATGATGATTTGTTGATGAGACTGAAGGATCAGCAGCAGGAGCTTCTTGACTTAAGGATATTGAGACTGAGGGATTGATTTCATTCACTGGAATGTGAGCATCCTCTGTCGTAGGAATCAGCACCTCATTAGTAATTGAATCATACAGTTCATCAAACATAGGATCAAATAATTACTTTACATCATCTTCAGATGGAGGTACATATGGAGTTTCTTGAGAGGAGTTTGGAACAAGGGATGAACCAATGTGACTGTTTTGAAGTGCGGGTCCTGAGCTTGAGTGTCCAGGAGCCATTTGACCGATCAGCTCATCAAACATAACGTGAATTGTTTCCATGATATTTTGGGTTCTTTTGTTGTAGATTCGGTATCCCTTTTTGTTTGGTGCGTATCCTACAAATACTCCAATGTCAGCTTTAGCCCTAAGTTTCCCTAAGTCTTGACCCTCATTAGTTGGATAGCACAATGCACCAAACACACGAAGGAAAGAGAGATTAGGTTTTCTGTTGTGGACAAGTTCATATGGAGTTTTTCCATGTACAGTGTGGATTAGGGAACGATTTTGTGTATAGCATGCAGTGCCGATTGCTTCAGCCCAGAGAAACATTGGAACCTTTGAGTAAATCAACATTGTTCTAGCGGCTTCAACCAGAGTTCGATTTCGTCTTTCAACTACACCGTTCTGTTGAGGAGTTCGTGGAACACTTCTTTGATGACTGATTCCAACGCTTTCATAGAATTCATTAAGTTGTTTGTTGACAAACTCAGTTCCATTGTCTGTTCTGATAATTCTGACGGTTTTGTTAAGTCGAACCTGCAGCTGTTTGATGAGTTTGATGATGATATCAGGAGTTTCATCCTTTGTCCTTAAGAACTTGACCCATGTGAATCTAGAGTAATCATCAACCACAACTAACACATATTTCTTCCCAAAGATATTCTGCACCCTCATTGGTCCACATAAATCCATATGAATCATATGAAGAACTTCTGTGACAGAGTTAGTAGGTTTGGGTTTATGGGCATACTTCTTGCTTTTACCCAATTGACATGCTGAACAAAGATGATCCTTTTCATACTTTAGTCTAGGTAAACCTACCACTAAGTCCTTTCTGGAAAGATCGTTGATGGTGCCGAAGTTCAAGTGATTGAGACGACGATGCCATAACCATGACTTTGTTTTTGAAGCCTTTGATAGCAAGCAGATTGGAGAAGCCCTCATCATGTCATCAATAGAGATGGTGTAAAGATTTGACCCACGAGTTCCTTTTAGCAGTTCCTTACCATTAAGATCTCTAACAAAGCAGGTATGTTTTCTGAAGGCAACTTCTAGATCAGAGTCACAGAATTGACCAACAGAGAACAGATTATGACCTAAACCCTCTACATAGTAAACTCTAGAGATGACACTATCACCAACAACATAATCTCCATAACCCATAATAGCACCGAAATGATCATTACCAAATCTAACAGTCCCGATGAATTTGCTCACGAAGTTCATGAGCCGCGACCGGTCTCCAGTCATATGCTTGGAACAGCCTGAGTCCAGGTACCACAGAACGATTTGAACGATCTGCAGTTGAACACAGACAAGAATGGATAACTGGATAATTGGGATCCCCATGCAAGAATGGGTTCCATTTGGTTAGTAACAATGTTTGGAACACCCACATCAGAAATAGAAGCATTCATATCAGAAAGTGAGGCAATGGAATCGTTGTGAATAGGTGCAGTACTAGTGTCAGCATTAGCCCTGTTCACAGTGTGATCACTTCTTAAGGGAATAGTTCTACCAGTAGGCATCCATTTTCTAGTGGGCATTGTCTGATTAGTCTTAAGACCAACAGGTGTCCAATAAAAGCCTATTTTACTGAATGTTCTTCCTGTGGGTTTCCACTGTTTTCTAACTTTCTTTCGTTTTTGCCTTTTAGCCTTCTTAGCATGAATTTTAGCATTAACAATATTAACTGGACAATTAACATCATTAGGCAGAACAGTAACAACACATTCATGATTAGAAACAGAATTCAAGCAGACATCAGTACAAGGTTTGCAAATAGTATCGGAATTCGAATTAATTACAGTACGCCTATGGCTAATACTAGAATCAACACGATTCGTTTTATTCAATTCAAGCTTAAAGTTCCTAGGTTGTTCTTCTACTCTCTTCCAGTGCACATTCTTAGCTTGAGAGGTCCTATCATTCCTTGTATTGTCTTGAGACTTTGACCTGCTCCGTTTAATGTCACTGATTACTCCTGTAGAGGGAATGGGAACATTAGTTGGTTTAACTACTCTTTGCATCACCTGTTTAGATGTACTGGGGTCTGAACTACATGCAAGTGCACTAAGGTTCACTTTCATAAAACTAGAGGTACTGTGATTTGTACTCCTAGAAGGCACACTTGAGTTCTCTTTCTTAGCATTGACAGATCTGGAATCTGAACTACTTAAAGGTACACTACGGTTCATATTCAAAACATTGGGAATCGAATGCATATCATACTTAGTTTTAGGCATTGAGCATGGAATCAAAGGATTAACTCTCTCACCTAATGACTTTGGGCATATTGTGATCAAGCATTCTAAGATTTCTTGAGATCGTTTGGCATATAAGCATGCATGTCCAATTGCATTATCATGATGTTTCTCTAGCTTATCCTCTTCAACAATCTCACGCAGACATTCTAGGCAATCCTTAAGGGATGAGAAGTATGTTTGAATGGCAAGTTTGTTGTTCCTTAGATGAGGAGGGACATATGTCACAGATAAAGCATATTTATTACAAGAGTGAGCCTTTGATACAACATTCTCCCCATTGGTCATTGGCATTTTCCCTTTTACCTGACTCTTCAGATTCTCAATTTCCTTTTGCAATGACGCTATTTGATCATTATTTTTGTTACGAGTGACTTTAATTGATTCAAATAACTCATTGAAATGACGTTTAACCTTTTCATTTTCTTCTAGAAAACTTTCATTTTCCTTTTGTAAAGCATTTACTAAGTTTTGAAGATGAAACGTTTGAGAATTCTGAGAATCTAAAGGAGGAGGCATTTGGGAGCCTGTCATATTGTTCGTTTGACCCTTTAATTGAGAGATTTGGGCTTTCAACTTTCTGATCGTGTTGCACTGAGCTTGAATCTGTTCATCACGTTTGTTAATTTGAAAAACTGCATCAAACTCTGGAGCATCTGAAGATGTCTTGATATTTGAAGTTTTGACATTTTCTTTGAGATGTTGATATTTTAGTTGTAAATTAAAATGCTCAACTTCTAGTTTAGAAAAATGTTTAACCAAATTGTCGTGATCATCCAATTCAATTTTCTCGTTTAGTTTAGAATTAGTTTTTTCAAGCTCAATGACACGGTCATGGGAGACTTTCAGGGCCACAGATAGTTCATGAAATTTGGAAGTATTAATAGAGCAATTAGAAGCAGTAAAAAAAATATCTTGAGCAACACATTCAGTAATAAGAGACTCATTCAAGGTATGCAAGTTCTTCCTCTCAATCTCATTATATTTTAGTGCACGCTCATAATCACTAACTTCAACTACCATTGCATCAAATTCCTTTTCCATTCCCTTGATATCAGTTTCTATCCCCTTTTTAAGACTCTCAAAGTGATCTTTTAGAAGTTTAAAGAAGGGCATAACTTCAGTCAAATAGCATTCTTTCATTTGCTCAAAACCCCTTTCCCCTTCAGTAATCCCAGTGGGTGTGATCCTTTTCTTACAGGTTTTCTCAAAATCAACAAATAGTTGAAAAATAACATATTGACTGATTAAGATCTTGCTTTTAGTAGCAATCCTTCTAGGAACTAGATGCATTGGTGTATTGGGAGGATACACAGTTGCTTTAGGCATTTTCCTAAGGGGGGGGGGGGTTTGTTTCAATAATATTTTCTGCTTTCTGCTTATCTAAGTCCTTTTTCCAGAACACTTGTTCGGGAGTCAACAACGTTTGAGGCTTAAACATGTTCAAGGAGATCCAATTCTCCTTTTTGTAGTCATGGGGAGTGATAATTACTTTCTTCTCTTTGCATTTAGGATCATTTAGTTTCTTATTCATTTTCTCCCTAGTGATTTCATCTAATTTCTTATCTTCATCTGTGCACTCAAAGCAACTAGGTTTTTGTCTAGGTTTAAGAATCTCATTGCCATCATAGATCACACTTTGAGCTGCTTTTGCTATCTTCCCGTACTCAGGGTTGGGTTTACCTATAATGGGAACACTATGTTTATCGCTTAGAACTCTATGTTTAGTGACCATGTGAGCAGTCTGAATGGTGTTTCCTTGTATGTACAACTTGTTTTCAAGTTTGTTTTTCAAAGTTTTCAGATTAGAAAAATCTCTCAAGAGTTTTGATTCCTTTGCATTAAATTCTTGCTTAAGCATTTTCATATTTTCTTGAAGTTCTTGTCTTTGTTTAGATGTTTTAGAAAGTTTTTCTTGCAAGGAATTTAATTCTTGTTTCAATACTTCTTCTCTAAACTTACTTTTTCTAATTACTGTACTTACTTGGTCATCCATTTCCTGCTCACGAGTGGTCAACTCAAACTTAGCACGTTGTTCATAAATAGCAACACGTTCTTTATAGGCATTTAGTTCAGAAATTACGGAATCATCAGGGGCACATGCAGTGTATTCATCAAAAACATAGTCATTGTTGACTGCAGAAGATGCATCACTTGGTACAACTTCACTTTCACTTTGTTTCACATATTGATCATATGGGACAATATCGATATTACCCATATTTTCACTATTTGATTCAATAGTTTCAGTTGATTGTACTTTGTCATGCATCTGTTGCACATCAGCATCATCGTATAGTTTTAATACCTCTGAGATGAGCTTGTCATGGGATGGCCCAGCTAGTGGTGAAGAAGAGACCTTGGGAGAAACCATTGGAGAAATGCTAGCCATAAAAATTGTGTGTGCCGTAGGTCCATCATCCACATCAGAGTCGTATGCATCATAGTCAGCGACTTGAAAGGCATTATGATGATTGTGACCTATCTCCTGAATAGGCTGCTCATCCACATCTACATCATAGGTCTTGGCATTGCCCTCAGCAAGAAACAGCAATTCCTCTTCATTCAAAGTAGCACCATTGTCCTGAGCTTGTGCCAGCAGCATTTTATCTCTGAAGTAATCAGCATTCTGTGGACGCTTTGGAGATGTGCAGTTCCTTGCAATGTGTCCCTCACCACCACAGTTATAGCATTTGATGGGCTTAGCTTGACCTTGGTTACCATTCCTTCCTCGATTCTGGTTGCCAACATAACCTCTCCCAGCTCCACCTCGACCCTGATCATACTGTCTTTCCTGAACTGGTTGCACCACGATTCTCCCATCTTTAACAGTGGCTTTATTGTGTGGGTTAGATGCAGTTCTGAGGTTGTTGTTGGTTTGTGGGAGAGTATTCATGTTTTGACTAATGAGAAGAGCTAGTTGATTAATGAAGCTACCCACGTGAGCATCAGCATCAGCTTGTTTGTACATAGGATCAGGAATGAGTTTGTGATTACCATTACCCAAGGGTATGACTTGTGAAGCTTTGGTTGTGATTCCGATGTTTGAGTAGAAGGCAGTTGAATCATTAGACGAGCTTGTCTCTCCCGGGTTGGTTTTGAACTGATTGAGAATCAATTTTTCAAACATAGCATGTCTCTCATTCTGAAGGAGGAAGGCATAGAGTTGCTCATAGTTTGTGTTCTTCAATCCTTTAGTAAGCTTCACAGCGGTAACAAACTTGTGCCATTCGGGATTCATGTTGTTCACAAATTTTGAGTTCAACTGAATGTTGGGCATAGTCATTCTGATGTTCCTCATGTCATTAACTAACTTATGAAATCTCACATAGTACTCATAGACATTCTCATCTGGTTTCATCTTGAAGTGCTCAAATTCGTCATAGAGTTGGGATTCTCTGTCTTCCATAGTTAATTCTGAACCTGAGAGAAGCATCTTAACATTATCCCAAACTGCCTTAGCATCAGTGTTATGATTGATCAGCTTGTAGATGTCTTTAGGAAGACCTTGAAGAACAATGTTTGAAGCCCTGATATCTGCATCAAATCTCTTTTTATCCTTATCATCAAGCTCATCATACATCTTAGGTCTGTCCATTCCGTAAACAGGAGTACCATCTTCATTAGTATCAAGTATGTCTCTAGTCGTCTCAACTCGATATGGTCCTTCATCAATGGATTTGAGGATGTTGACACCATTTTCCTTTCCAAGGCAATACAGTCTGATTCGTTGAGCCCAAGAATCGTAGTCAGTTCTGTCAAGCATGGGTGGACGAGTATCTGAGCCAGCAGCTTGAACATCCTCGGCAACAGTGGAGATGACAGTAGGAACGTTGGTAGACATGTTAACAGATTATACGGGATTTTATAACTCTATGATTAAACCGGGAAATAGATTCTTTCACGGGATTTTACTAAATCAAGAGAAAACCGTAAACAATCACTCAAGTCGCTAGAAGATAAACCACTAAATCGCTAACCCTTAATTCGCTACACCCCTAAGTCGCTAGAGTCCCAAGTCGCTAGACAAAAAGCAAGTCGCTAAGTAGTAACTCGCTACAGACCAAGTCGCTAGCCAAATTTTGGCAGCAATTCGCTACACAAGTCGCTAGAGATACAAGTCGCTAAAGAGCAACTCGCTACAGACCAAGTCGCTACCACCAAGTCGCTACTCGTAGTGGAGAGTCCACTACTTGTACTTTAACTCGCTAGATCTAACTCGCTAGGTTTAAAACTGTAACTCGCTACAATTTTGTGAAGCAAGTCGCTATGAGGAAAACTAAACCGTGAGCTAAGTCGCTAGCAAGAAAAACCTTATAAACCTCACTTTTCAATCCAAAAACAACCCAACCAAGATGATTCAAGCTAACCAAATGAAAACCTAAACACTTGTGATGATTCTAAACATGAAAGTACTAACAAAATTCAAACTTTAACACAAGAAATCAACCAAATGATGCAAAAACCACTAAACTTTTTCAAACTCAAAAACCACCTAAAAACCACTAGAAATCCAAAGATGTGCAAGATATGATCTAACCATGGCTCTTGATACCAATTGTAAGATATAACTTTTCACATACACATCAAACCATAAGACAAAGTAGCATATAGATGGAATTCTAGAGAGAGAAAGTTAGAGGTTTAGGGAACTTAGTGAAAGAAAGTGAAAGATATTATTATGAGCTCCAACTCTCTACCTTGGGAGGTAGAGAGTATTTATAGTCTTACATAAATCGCCACACATCGGGCTGTGGATCAGGCATACAGTGGGTAAAGACCCGTCCGTCCTCCACGGTGTTACTTAACTAAATACTACTTAACTTAAAAGAACTACGACTACGAGCTTTCTAACGATTACATATACTTGAGGTGACCGACTCTTTAATACCTGGAATTTCTAATTCCTAACATAAAGGTCTTGGAATGCAAATTGTTAGTTGAGTGAAATCTGGTCATATATATGTATGTACCATTGAATCATGACTTGCATGTATATACTGTATGGATAGTAATATAAAACGGACTAATTGTCATGCATGGGAAATCTTGTGGGTGTGTTGCATGTTATATTAATATCAAGAATGTATATATTGATCTTTTGGTCTTATTATATTAGCGTGGGACTCATCAGATTGTTGTTGGGTTCTTTGTAGTATGTGCGTGAGTATTGGATGGTAAAAAGGGTGTGAGTGCATGCATGTGTGTCGAGAGTGTGTATGTCATGTCGGGTTTGAGTTCGGTGAGAGCTCCGAAATTGCTGTAGTCTGGAATGGGTTTAAATGACTTTCTAAAATTTGCTAAACCCTAAGAGTGTATTAATTAATCTGAAGTCTGTCTAAAGTATTTATTAAAATTAATGAAAACCTAAGTTGGTCATTAATTGAATTATTAATGTTTTAAACCCTAAACTTTGATATTTACACTTTAGACCCTAAACTTGTGTAACTTGGCATAAATGATCCTTAAAGTATAATAACACTCACTTAACCTAATATGTCTTTAAAATGCATCCTTAATGGCTAAACTTACTAAATACGGAAACCTACTAAAAATGGAAAGCCGTCTAAAATGAGTAATCTGATTCTTAATAAGCGTTATCGAATTCATATAGGTTACGGGCGTCGGGATCGTTTCATCTCGTGACTTTATCTTCTTGTTTTGCTTGCTTCGAATAAGGTACAGATATTCTATCCCTTTTCAGTAGGGGTTTCTCATGATTCGTTACATCTTTCGATATTGGTTTTGAACTGTTATCCTTTGCTCTGAGCCTTCATACTAGGGCTTCCCTATAACTCTGCTATGCTCCCTCTGATTGAATCTCCTATGTGAATTGTTAATGTGAACCACTGATATGAACCTTCTGATTATGAACCTTTGATATACACCTTTGATTATGAACCTATGATATGGACTTTGATATGAACCTTTGATTATGAATCCTTATGATATGACCTTGCTTTGACATGTCAGTTTGAGACCCGAGCTATCACTAGGCATGGGGGTTCCATGTCCGTGTCATTGATGCACCAATGGCATGACTTTAGTGTGGTTGAGTGATGTTCCACACCGTCCCTTTCTGTTATCTGATTATGAGCTCGATATATATTGTATGGCCACTATCTGTCTGCAGGGGCGTATGGATGCATCCTAGAGTTGTTCTGTTATCTGATATGTTATGATTTGTCTAGTGAATGATGTCGTGTGCAATACACGTCTTCACAATCTAGGAGCTGGTCACTCCATGTCTGTTATATCTGCTATGGTTACTATTGGTTACTACAGGCTACTATGGATATATGATTTGATTTGATTTGTTTTGTTGGCTCGTGGTGGATAACTGACCCCTTTTCCTATGTTTCATTTACCTTACTCTGTTCCTTTGATATACCAGATTTATTGACTGACCTTCCCTTACTTTGTTCTCAGTTCAGTTTTATTATTATTGTATCGTTATATCTGTTCACTGGGCTTTTTAAGCTCAGCCGCATTTCTTTTCCTGCGGCAGGTACATAAGCTAGGAGCTGGGGATTTTGGGGTTGAGAGATGAGCTGATATAGAGACCATGCCTAGTCATCCTAGACTTCGTTTGATTTTGTTGTTATATTTCCATCTCAGAGTTTTCCTTTTGTATTGATGTATTGATAAGTTTTGGTGACTTAAATTTTGATTTATTTAATTAAGACTTCCGCTGTTTGATTTATGTTCATTATGTATGTTCTGATATGACACCATACTGTGATACTTCTACCCTTATCGGGTTGGGGTGTTACATCAAGACATCCTTGGATGCTTCTGAATTTGATGCAGTTTTTGAAATTAGCAAACGTGATGAACAGATTTGAGCTCATTGTAACACGATCAAAAAGTTGAAAGCCCAAATCTCTCAATTGAAGGGTGAAAAGAACAATGTGACTGGATCCCAAATGCCTCCTCCTTTAGATTCTCAGTACTCTCAAACTTTTTATCTTCAAAACTTAGTTAATGCCTTACAAAAGGAAAACGAGAGTTGTCTAGAAGAAAATGAAAAAGTTAAACGGCACTTTAAAGAAATATATGATTCAATGAAAGTCATTCTTGACCAAAACAACGAAAAAATAAAGTCTTTACAAAAGGAAATTAAGAATCTGAGAAGTCAGGAAAATGGGAAACTGCCACTTGTTTTTAATAAGAATGTTGTTTCAAAGTCACCCTTAGACTGCAAATACATTGTGACGGTTAAATGTATTCCTCCTCATCTTAGAAATAACGAATCTGCGTTTCATGACTATTGTGCTCACCTTAAGGATAGTCTAGAATGTCTCCGTGAGATTGTTGAAGAGGATTTCATCAATAAACCTCTTGATAGAGAAATTAGGTTTGCTTGCCTCCAGGCCAAACGATCTCAAGAGCTGCTTGAATGTGTAATTGCAAATTCTAAATCCTATAAGCAAAACCCTAAACCGATTCTCTCTCTGGCGCCAAAGACAAAACCGACATAAGGAACCTACTGCCTCATAACCCTTTTACCAATCGTCTCTTTAATTAATTCTTTTAGCCACTGATATTCATTGTTTATTTCTTTATGATTGAATAGTGGGTTGGTGGTTTAGAATATTTAATTATTGTTCAATAAGGGTATTGGTTGTTAGGCTTTTTTATTTGTCGTTCTTGTGATTTCAAGCAATAAGAGTGCGTAATAACTATCTTTTCTCTTAGGAACGATTAGTTTATCTCTTTGCTTATCTTGTGTACGTCAACGTTTGTATGCATTATTCATGGGTTGATCTATGGCCGATTATGCTTATAAACCCTAGTTTATTACTAGGGTTTAATTAATACGTACCAATTACGTGGTTTGGTACGGGTTGTTTTCTTAGGATTTCGGTTATTACTTTGTTTTCATTTTTTAGGGTTGTTATACTTTCTTGTTTGTTGTTATGGACAAGGTTGATGAATTAAACGCTGATGTGAATGAGCCTACTGTTAGTCTTGGTGAGTCGTTTCTTCAATTGACAATGAACCCTAATAGTAGGAATGATGAGTTTACTGGTATTGCTTCTGGTTCTCGTTCAGATGGACAAGTGGAGCCGGTTTCACTTGGTTCAGGCCCTAGTCATGACGCACCTAGTCATAACACGCCTGAGGGGCATGATACTTTATTGAAAATTCGCGCTATTGAAAAACAAATCTTTAAGGGAAAACTTGTTCTTGTGGGTGAAGATGGGCAACCATTAAAACCAGGCGTGACAGTGGATGCTACTACTTCTATTGGGGCTAATCCAATTGAGCATCTTAAGGTGCCGCAGTCGCAGAAGGAACTTGAGGAGATGCTTACTGCTATTGGTTATTATTCGAAACCTCCTCAAGATACGAGTGGTCCTATGGCTTCTAATGTTAATGGCCATAATAATGTTAATGATAAGGTTGATACGAATGCACATGGGACTATTGGTATTGAGAAGGTTGGTGGTTTGAAACAACCTTCTTCATCGTATGCTGGTGTAACTTCTACTGAACCAAAGACATACACGTCAAATTTTCGTAAGTTGGAGTGTAATAAGAACGCTAATGGTGTGGATCTCTCTGTCCCGATGACAGTGGTTGAAGAGGTGAACACTAGGTTTGAGAATACTTTGTATGGGTATTTCCTTGGTAAACGCCTTGCTTTCCTGTTGTTGATTACTTTGTACGCAATGCATGGGCTAAGTTTAGTATTCAAAAGGTAATGATGAATGCAAAGGGGTTCTTCTTCTTTAAGTTTAATTCGAATAATGGTGTTGATGATATGCTTGAAAACGGTCCTTGGTTGATTAAAAATGTTCCTATTATTCTTAAACCATGGACATTGAACACCAACTTACTTAAAGAGGATTTGACCAATATCCCGGTGTGGGTTAAATTTCATGATGTTCCTCTTGCTATGTTTTATGATGATGGCCTTAGTCTCCTTGCCACATTGATAGGCACGCCTAAAAGGTTAGATGCTTTTACTAGCCAAATGTGTAAGGACTCGTGGGGCCGTAGTAGTTTTGCTAGATGCATGATTGAAGTGAAGTCGGATGAGGTGCTTAGGGATAGCCTTACTGTTGAGATACCGTTACTTGATGGGTCGGGTTCGACTATTGAGAAGATACAGGTTGAATATGAGTGGAAACCACCTCATTGTGATAAATGCAAGATTTTTGGTCATACTCTTATTGAATGTCCTAAAGTTGTTGAAACTCCTGCTCAGCCTGCTAAGCGTGTTAATGATGGTTTCAAGGCGGTCATTAATAAGAAGAAGGGAAAGCAAGGTGGTTCTACTATGCCGGGTCAAGGAGGGTTTACTAAACCTGTTGTGGGTAAGCAGTTTCAATATCAACCCAAGAAGACTCCTACTGAACCTAAGAAAGTGGAAGTCACTAAGAAGAATGCTTCTGCTGTGGCTAGTTCGAGTGGAACTAAGATCCCTACATCTAATCAGTTCGATGCTCTTAATATGGAATATACGGATGCTTTTGGTACTCCTTCTAATGACACCAACAAGGATGTGGATTCTGGTCGTACAATGGAAGCTAATGAAGATAAGTCTACTAAGACAGGTATTGCATCACAAGAACCCCTTGTGAGTGAATTGAAAGAGATGGAGTCGAGTGAGGCTCCTGAAACTAGTGATTCTTGTATTCCACCTGCCTCTTCTACTAAGAGAACTAACCCTTTTTCTAAAGTGGGAGATATCGTGGTGTCTGATTCTGAAGATGAGGTGCTTGCTAACCCATTTGATGAGTCTGCTAATCTATTCGGTGGTGGCCAAAAGTTTGAAGATGAGTATGATGACTACGACTACGATGACTATGCGAAGCAGGTTTCTTATCTTCTGGGGAATTTGGATGCCTTTAATGCCATGTATGGCACCAAGCTTTAAGGACCTAGGAAGTAATTTTTTTTTCGTTATGTCCTATGTTATCATTTGAGTAGTGGTTGGTTTTCTTGTTTAGAAAATATGTAGTATCTTGTTATGTAAGCTTTATACCTATGTAACGGGCTGAGATATGGGATTTCACTCATATCCATTGTACTTAAACGTTTTTTGGTTAATATATTTACCAGGGTGCAGGATTACTCCCCTTTACCCAAAAAGAATGTGTAATTGCAACATGTCCAAAATCCTAACATTCAGCTGAACTCAAAGTTTGTAAACAACATGAATCCCGAATGGCACAAGTTTGTCACTTCTGTGAAGCTCACTAAAGGATTGAAGAATATGAATTATGAGCAACTGTATGCCTTCCTTCTTCAGAATGAGAGACATGCCATGTTTGAAAAGAGGATTCTTGAACAATTCAAAACAAATCCAGGAGACACAAGCTCATCAAATGATTCAACTGCCTTCTACTCAAACATTGGGATTACCACTAAAGCTTCACATGTTATACCCATGGGTGATGGAACTCACAAACTCATTCCTGATCTAATGTTCAAACAAGCTGATGCTGATGCACACGTGGGAAACTTCATTAATCAACTGGCTCTCCTGATTAGTCAAAACATGAACTCTCTACCACACACCAACAACAACCTCAGAACAGCATCCAATCCATACAATCAGGCCACTGTCAGAGATGGGAAGGTTATGGTGCAGCCAGTCCAAGAAAGGCAGTACGATCAGAGAAGGGGTGGAGCAGGTGGAGGCTATGTAGGAAATCAGAACCGAGGAAGGACTGGAAATCAAGGACAAGCTAAGCCAGTCAAATGTTACAACTGTGGTGGTGAGGGACACATTGCAAGAAATTGCACATCTCCAAAACGTCCTCAGAATGCAGAATACTTCAGGGATAAGATGCTGCTAGTGCAAGCTCAGGACAATGGTGTTGCTTTGGATGAAGAGGAGTTGTTGTTTCTCGCTGAGAGAAATGCCAAGACCTATGATGCAGATGTGGATGAGCAGCCAATTCAGGAGATAGGCCATAATCATCAGAATGCCTTTCAAGTAGCTGACTGTGATGCATACGACTCTGATGTTGATGATGGACCTACTGCACAAACAATTTTCATGGCTAGCATTTCTCTAATGGTCTCTCCTAAGGTCTCTTCTTCACCATAAGCTAGACCATCCAAAGACAAAATCATCTCAGAGGTATTAAAATTATATGATGAAGTTGATGTGCAAAAGATACATAATGAAATACAATCAACTGAAATCATTGAGTCAGATATTGAAAATATGGGTAATATCAATGTTGTCCCATATGATCAATATGTGAAACAAAGTGAAAGTGAGATCGTATCAAGTGATGTATTCCTGCAGTCAATGATGATTATGTCTGTGATGAATACACTGCATGTGCCCCTGATGATTCTGTTATCTCTAAACTTAATGCCTATAAAGAACGAGTTGCCATTTATGAACAACGTGCTAAGTTTGAGCTAAATACTCGTGAGCAGGAGTTGGATAACCAAATGCGTACAATTATTAGAAAAAGTAATTTTAGAGAAGAAGTGTTAAAACAAGAGTTAAATTCCTTACAAGAAAAGCTTTCAAAAACTACTAAGCAAAAACAAGAACTTCAAGAAAATGTTAAAGTGCTTAAGCAGGAATTTCATGCCAAGGAATCAAAACTTTTGAATGATTTTTCTAATCTAAAAACTTTGAAGAACAAGCTTGAAAATAAGTTGTACGTACAAGGGAACACCATTCAGATTGCCCAAATGATCACTAAGCATAGAGTCTTAAGCGATAAGCATAGCATTCCCCTGGTTGAGGAACCAAACCCAGAGGTCATTAAAAAGGCTAGAAATGCTCATAAGGTACTCTATGATGGCAATGAAATCCTTAAACCTAGACAGAAACCTAGTTGCGCTGAGTGTACTGAGGAAGATAATAAATCTGATGAAGTCACTAGGGAAAGGATGAACAAGAAGTTAGATGATCCTAAATGTAAAGAGAATAAAATAATTATCACACCCCATGATTACAAGAAGGAGAACCGGATCTCCTTAAACAAATTTAAGCCTCAAACGTTATTAACACCTGAACAAGTTTTCTGGAAAAAGGATTTAGATAAGCTAAAAGCTGAAAATCTTGTTGATACAAACCCTTCCCTTAGGAAAATGCCTACTGCAACTGTGTATCCTCCAAATACACCGATGCATTTAGTTCCTAGAACTATTGCCACTAAGAGCAAGACCTTAATCAGCCAATATGTTATTCTTCAACTATTTGTCGATTTTGAGAAAACTTGTAAGAAAAGGATCACACCCACTGGGATAACTGAAGGGGAAAAGGGTTTTGAGCAAACAAAAGAATGCTATCTAACTGAGGTCATGCCTTTCTTCAAACTACTTAAAGATCATTTTGAGAGTCTTAAAAAGGGGATAAGTTCAGATGTTAAAGGAATGGAAAAGGAATTTGATGCAATGGTAGTTGAGGTTAGTGACTATGAGCGAGCATTAAAATATAATGAGATTGAGAGGAAGAACTTGCATACCTTGAATGAGAATCTTATTTCTGAATGTATTGCTCAAGATGTGTTTTACACTGCTACGAATTGCTCCATTAATGCTTCTCAATTTCATGAATTATCTGTTGCTCTGAAAGTCTCCCATGATCGTGTCATTGAGCTTGAAAAGATTAATTCGAAACTTAATGAGAAAATTGATCAGGATGATCACGATAATTTGGTAAAGCATCTTTCTAAACTAGAAGTTGAACATTTTGATTTACAACTAAAATATCAACATCTAAAAGAAAATGTTAAAACCTCAAATATCAAGACATCCTTGGATGCTCCTGAATTTGATGCAGTTTTTGAAATTAGCAAACGTGATGAACAGATTCGAGCTCATTGTAACACGATCAAAAAGTTGAAAGCCCAAATCTCTCAATTGAAGGGTGAAAAGAACAATGTGACTGGATCCCAAATGCCTCCTCCTTTAGATTCTCAGTACTCTCAAACTTTTCATCTTCAAAACTTAGTTAATGCCTTACAAAAGGAAAACGAGAGTTGTCTAGAAGAAAATGAAAAAGTTAAACGACACTTTAAAGAAATATATGATTCAATGAAAGTCACTCGTGACCAAAACAACGAAAAAATAAAGTCTTTACAAAAGGAAATTAAGAACCTGAGAAGTCAGGAAAATGGGAAACTGCCACTTGTTTTTAATAAAAATGTTGTTTCAAAGTCACCCTTAGACTGCTGATCTGTGCTAAACAGTCAAGTCTAAACAGACTTAAAACAGCTTAAGCACAAATACAATGAAGATCAGAGAATATAGGGGATTCCCGGGTCGTTAAGTCCCACGGAGGATGAATTGGTGTTAAAACACTTAATCAGATGGTAGAATGATCACTAAGGATAGTGATCGATAAGGTTTTCGATGGAAAATTACCTAAAGAGAAAATCTACAAATTACAGCGACTTAAATGCAAATTAAGAAAATTAAAAAGTTAAAATATATTAAATAAATGCTATCACTATTTTTACAGATCGATGAACGTTTAAAAATTAAAACTTACGTTTAAATTAAAAATTACGTAAACGTACAAAATAAAAAGTGAAACTAATACAATATAAATCCTAAAAATATGAAAAATACATTTTTACAAACCTAATTATATAAGAAAATTATTAGAAAAGGAAAATTATTTTTAAAACTATTAAATTAATTATTATTAATTAAAAACTATTTATTAAGTATTTAAAATACACTAAAATACAAGAAAATACAAATTTAACCTAGAAAAATGAAATTATAACTTAGAAAAGTCTAAAATATGATAAAACTTATTTTAAAACTAAAAATATATTTTTTAGACTTTATATGTATTTATTATTAATTTAATACTATTTAAAGCTAATAAAAATGCTAAAAAATACTTTTTAAACTAAGAAAATTATGGAAAAATACTTTTTAGACTATTTATATTTATCTTAATCTAGGAAAATTGAAAACATATTTTTTTAAGCTTTTTCTGATTTTTTAGTATTAAAAGCTATTTAAAAAGGATTAAAAACTAGTTAAAATAAAGAAAAATAGCAAACAGTGTAGGAAAAATATGAAAAATTCAGGAAAATGTTAAAATATTATTTAGAACCTAGGAAAAATAGAAAAACATATGCTTATGTGGAGGATATGGGATCTGATGTTAAACTGCTTATGATTAAGCACTTTAAAATAAGCAATTGAGCACTAAAGACCTCCAAAGCAAGACAGAAGCTAAAGTACACTATAATAAGCCTAATTCAACTAATCAATACTACTCTAGACCACTAATGATGCATTAACTAAGAATGAGCTTATGAGATTAATAATACAAACAGTGATCAAGGGGGCTACTTTAAGCACTTGCACAATCTAAATCAATAAGCTGAAAGGAAAAACAGATATATGGACTTAAAGTAGACCTGGACAACTACACAAGGACCAAAGACCAGCTCCTCACAAGCTTGAATGAAGCTTGTGAGAGGTCTGCAAGAAGTGCCTGTGCACACTCAGTGAATGCTGAGTGTGTACAGGGCACATCATAGCTTATTGGAAGCTGATTTTTAGCTTATAGACATATGATAAAAGGAAAGCAATTATGAGATTATTAAACTAGACCAGCTCATCTTTCAAATCCCAAAGTATCACTTGATTAAAACCTCAAATGAATCCATGAGAGATCAAGAAAGATTTGCAAAAACCTGGTTTTTCAATAATTGACTTTTGAGAACAAAAATGGATGTTTGACTTTCTTGAACTTTGGATCTATCCTACTTATAAAATATGTTATATTAAGCTAAATTAAGGCTTGTTTGATCAATTTTATCAACTTGTACACATGAAAACAAAATTATGGGTCATGAAATTCCAACAGTGGACTGTAAGATGAGATTAAAGGTTATGTTGACTTTTTATATTAACAAGCTTTGGTTTGCTTTGCTGCAATGAGTTACTAAAACCTAATAAGACATGTATCAAACAAATCCAAAGACTTAAACAACTTCTAACTCAGTTGAGCAACCAAATCCAAACAGTCCCTTATAAGGACTGTTATGAAGATTTTCAAAACAACCTTATTATTTAGACCTTAATACTAATTTAATACTTTATCTTATGATTATATTAATCCCTAGAAGTATAAAAGATCAGAAATTCATGCATAAAACACAGATATGAACATTATACAATTTCAACTGTGAGATTGCAATTATAAGCTTTAACTAAAATCAAAGAACAAGCAACCTGATTTAACTTGTATTATCACTTAATAATACCACTGAAACATAGAAACATAAAAATTAAAGCACATAACATACATATACAGTTAAATGCTAAAATGAGTAAAAATCTTACAAAATGGATTTCAAGTGGAAAATAAGAACCAAGGACTGAGAACTCAACCTATGGCTTCCCATGAAGCTTTATACCCACAAGCAATCCAAATTCCAACTCTGCACCAGCTTTCATCCTCATTTCTATATCTTTTTAATTTTTCACTATTTATTTGGGATTTTTGAGAATTTTTGAGTCTTGAATGTAAACTGAAGCTAAACTGATTTTTATGATTAGTAGCCTTATAAAAGCTTATTAGGGACTTAAATGAGTCTAAACAACCAACAAACAACAACTTTTCATAACATTAAAGACAAGATGAGATTTCAACTAAAAAATTGCATAAAACTGATTTTAATGAGGAAACTGAAATTAAGATTGATTGAAGATAAAATTATACTGAAAGAAGAGATTACAAGCTTTTTTAACTAAAAATTACAACTAAAAAGTTGAAATTACACTAAGTCGACATTAATAAACTAAAACTAAAACTACTTGGTTTCTTCTCTCCTTCTTCCTTGATATTTATTGACCTCTGAGACTCTCCACATGCTTCTGAGCTATTCCCACCACCATTGGATGAGTCAAAGCAATCCTATCCTTTGATTTGCAATTTGGCGCCAAAAAAGTCTTGGGTGGGTTTCTGCAATTAATGCTTCTGGATGGATGTGGAGGTGGAGGGGGAATGTAAAACAGCTGGGGGGATAAGATAGGTGAGGTGGAAAGTGGTGGTGAGGTGGTAAAAACCACCTGGTTTCAGGTAAGCAGGTGTGAAGGAGAGAGAGCTACAGTGAGCGCGGTTTTCTTGTTTTTAAATAATTGGGCCGGGTCATGGTTATTGGATTTGGGCTTGGTTTAATAATAACACAAGGGTCCGGTTGGTTTAGTTAATACACAAGGACGAATTTTGTAATTTTGGTAAAAATAAAGGACTGAACTTGTAAGCTTTCCAAAATTGTTCCAAGGACTAAACCTGCAATTATTGATTAGTACAAGGACCATTCATGTAATTATTTCTCATTTTTAGCATCCAAGGACTAAAATTGCCAAGTTTGTAACTTGAGGGGTTAAACTTGTAATTTTCCAAAAAGTTTATCATAAGGACCATTTTTGTCATTTATAAATAGTACAAGGTTTATTTTTGATCAATTTCACTTTTTAAAACCTTAAGGACTATTTTTGACACTTTTGCAAAGTTGAGGGACCAAAGTTGTCATTTTGTGATTTTTAAACTTTAAAGGGTTTGTTTTGACAACTTTTGAATCTCAAGGACCTAAAATGATATTTTACAAGTTTTTGAATTACCAGGGACTAATTTTGACAACTTTTGTAAATTGGGGGACTAAAACTGCCAATTATGCAAACTTGATACGTTTTTCACCAGATTTTGATGTTTTTGCATTTAAAACATATAAAACACTTGTTTGTGATATTTTTATCATTTTGATGTGTTTCTGAGTGTTTTCAGATGTTTTTGGCATTTTAACAGTACAAAAATGATGAGTATTTAGACACTCATCAATCCCCCACACTAAGATATTGCTAGTCCCTAGCAATGATTTATGAAAAGTTAATGGATTTTATCTCTTTACCAAAAGCCATTACTTCTGGAGTAGCCAATTGTTTCAGTTCAAGTAAGAACCTTGGCACAACGATAACCAAATGATTTTGAGCAAATCATAAGCTGTGAACGGATTTGATTTGTCTTTACCAGAAGCCGTTTGCTCTGGACTAGCCAACTCTTAGATAAATTATCAATATTATCTTTGGTGAGCTGATTACCAATTATGGTTTTCCAACTGCCTTTACCACAAGCCATAACCTTGCGGGCTAGCCAACTTTTCACTAGTTTAAAGATATGGTGAGTTGAACACCATACAATTTTAGGCAAATTGCAAGCCATAAACGGATTTGAGATATCTTTACCAAGAGCCGTTTGCTCCTGGATTAGCCAATCCTTATGTGGGTTAGACATGGTGGACTGATTACCATTTGTTGTGTTTAGTACATAGTACTTCCACTAAATAAAAATTTTTAAAATTTGGCTATTTTGGGGGAAAAAGGGACTAAAAGGGTACATTTATGATCAAAATTCGCCAGAATTTCCCCCCCACACTTAGAAATGAATATTGTCCTCAATATTCAAAGTACCGGCTGTTATGCCGAAACTTAGAACGTAAAAAGATAACATTATTAGCTAAGTGTAGAAACACAACAATTATTCTCTTTTTGAATATTTACAATTTTCATTCATTTTAAAGGTTTATATACAACATGTGGGGCATCTCCCCCACACTAGGGTGGTACACACGGGTGAAAACCCATGTTTAGCTACTGTTTTTGATTACCGAGTCGCTAGCTTGACTCGACCCCGAATTAAATTGTTCATGGGGAAGTAAGTGGAAGAGACAATCTCCATCGGACTTTCATTTAAAATGTTTGTATAAACATTGAAATACGTGAAAGTTCCACACCGATGAGATATACAGAGAACCGGCTCAAAAATGATTAATGAAAATGCCGGGGTCAAAGATAATGTCTTCATTCCCGAAGGAGTGAAGAACAGGAGAAGCTACGGGATAAGTGAAAAAGAGAAAGAAAGTCATGATGAAAATCATGACTAACTCATCATCACTCACAGGAGAATTCATGGTTTCATGAATTTCATCTTTTAAGCTCAATTGGTCTAGACATATCCCGGGTGTGTCTAGATCAAAGTAGAAGTTATCATACTCCGGTAGAGATATGATATGAGTGAGCTCACAGGAGAACTCCTCAAAGGTAAATGATTCATATTCAGGATTGATTTGAGTGAGTTCACTGGGGAACTCATCAAAAGTGAATGATTCATAATCGGGGAGAGAATTATGAGAATGAGAAGTGGTAATACCACTAATCTTCTCTCCCGTATGATCAAAATGGAACGTTTGCAATTCGGGAATAGAATCATTGAACAAAAGTTCACTATCCTCAAAGGGGATAGAATATGAAGTAGGCTCTTCATTAAAAGCCTCGATTCTAGAAATGAGAAGATTAACATTCAATAATGTAAGACGAAGAGCTTCGTCTTGGATTATTTCTTCATCATTCTCTTCTCCTAAGTTGACAAGCTCAGAAGGTAATTCCCCCTCATAACTTATGTCTCCACAAGATAAAGAATAGTCCTCATCAGAATCAGAGAACATCTCAATATGATCATTTTGGAAGACAAGAGGAGTAGGGATATCACACACATGGTCGAGAATTCCCTGTGACTCTCTTGGGATTGGGACAAGGTCCTCAACACTAGACTTTATGAATTCGTCCGATTCCTTTTCAGGAACAGTGTCAAGAAGCTCATCCCCCATGTTCAGAGAGTGAGTGTGAACCTCGGGTGTGATAGCAGTTGTTTGAGAATGAATCTCAACTGCTGGAATATCTACTGATGAATTTGATGAATCTTCAAGTGTATCTTCATCATCACTATCATCAGGAATAAAACTGAATCTAGAGCTAGATCTGGCTGCTTTTTCGTTTGCAATTGATTTCCTAATAGATTTTTCAAAAGCAATTTGGGAATTTATTTTAGCAGCCTGCTCTTCAGCTAACAAAACTTCCATGGATTTCTCATGAGAGTTTTGAAATGACATAGCCGACTCCTCCTTAAGTTCTTTTAATAACTCCAGACCCTTCAGTAAAAAGTCTGTTGTAGTTTCATGAGGAGTTGCTTGAATCATTTGGTACTGTGGAGGTTGGTCTTGAAATGATGTGTCAAAATTGTCACAAGGAAATGGATTCCCTGTTTGACAATCAGAGCTGAAATGGGGACCTCCACAGTTCTCACAACAGTAAAACTGTTGAGCCTGGATTGGTGAATCATATGGATATTGGTCATAACCAAAGTTCTGAGCATCACCAGAAAACTGTTCATAGACAAACGTATTTCCGGATTGATACTCAAATCCTTGGTGAGGACCTCCACAAAATTCACAGCAGTATTGTTGATTATATGAAGATATGTCGGGCTGTGGTGGGTAATTAGAAAAATTGGAGGAGTCGTTAAATGAGTTCGGATTAGGATCATAATCAAATGAATTCCTCGAACCACAAAATAAACAACTCCCGTTCCGAATATCATTACCACACTGTACACACGTACACCAGCGACATGGTGAACCAAAAAGAGGCTCACCACAACCGACACAAGGAATAAACGATTCTATTTGAGAGTTATGAGAAGGAATCGGTTCATTCAAAGAATCAACAAAACCAACATGGTGATCTGAATGACTAATAAGACTCAAAGAACATTTTGAAAAATCCGGAGGTGGGACAAGTGGTGTGCTCTGAGAGCTAGCAATTTCCACCACTTCCGTTATGGTCTCCGGTTCTGGTTCTTGAGAAATGTGAAGATTAGGAAAGTCATTCTTGCTAGTCACCGGTCTAGATTCTGCATGTTTGCTTTTAACCGTAAATCGTGAAAGTGTAGGATCAATTTTAGACGGCTTAGGAGCAATTGAGGGTTTAGATCTTTGGATAACCGTAGGTTGGACGTATTTAGTACCTCCATTATTAGAGGGAAGTACCTGGTCCTTTGTCACCCCGGTTTCTCGTTCTATATCCCTACGCAGAATTGATGGATCATCACGAACAACTCGAATTCTAGACATTTGTGTAAAAGTCTGAAGTTTTTCAACTTCGTCCCAGAATTCGTCCTCGAGAGATTCCATGAGAATAGAAGAAGTTAGAATCAAATGGATAGAGAGTAAAGCGATAAAGAATCAAAAAGGGTAAGAGGGTAAAGATGAATATTTTTGGATTTTTGGATAAATATTTTGAAAAAACAAAGAATGAAAATATTTTTGGGTTTTGTTAACACTTTAGGAAAAGTGTTAATGAACTTTTTGATTTTGAAAAACTTTTTACAAAAAGGTGGTATATGTGCAAGTACGGGTCTGGAAATGCTTAAAACACGCTTACAGCCTCCCCGGCAGCGGCGCCAAAATTTGATCTGTGCTAAACAGTCAAGTCTAAACAGACTTAAAACAGCTTAAGCACAAATACAATGAAGATCAGAGAATATAGGGGATTCCCGGGTCGTTAAGTCCCACGGAGGATGAATTGGTGTTAAAAAACTTAATCAGATGGTAGAATGATCACTAAGGATAGTGATCGATAAGGTTTTCGATGGAAAATTACCTAAAGAGAAAATCTACAAATTACAGCGACTTAAATGCAAATTAAGAAAATTAAAAAGTTAAAATATATTAAATAAATGCTATCACTATTTTTACAGATCGATGAACGTTTAAAAATTAAAACTTACGTTTAAATTAAAAATTACGTAAACGTACAAAATAAAAAGTGAAACTAATACAATATAAATCCTAAAAATATGAAAAATACATTTTTACAAACCTAATTATATAAGAAAATTATTAGAAAAGGAAAATTATTTTTAAAACTATTAAATTAATTATTATTAATTAAAAACTATTTATTAAGTATTTAAAATACACTAAAATACAAGAAAATACAAATTTAACCTAGAAAAATGAAATTATAACTTAGAAAAGTCTAAAATATGATAAAACTTATTTTAAAACTAAAAATATATTTTTTAGACTTTATATGTATTTATTATTAATTTAATACTATTTAAAGCTAATAAAAATGCTAAAAAATACTTTTTAAACTAAGAAAATTATGGAAAAATACTTTTTAGACTATTTATATTTATCTTAATCTAGGAAAATTGAAAACATATTTTTTTAAGCTTTTTCTGATTTTTTAGTATTAAAAGCTATTTAAAAAGGATTAAAAACTAGTTAAAATAAAGAAAAATAGCAAACAGTGTAGGAAAAATATGAAAAATTCAGGAAAATGTTAAAATATTATTTAGAACCTAGGAAAAATAGAAAAACATATGCTTATGTGGAGGATATGGGATCTGATGTTAAACTGCTTATGATTAAGCACTTTAAAATAAGCAATTGAGCACTAAAGACCTCCAAAGCAAGACAGAAGCTAAAGTACACTATAATAAGCCTAATTCAACTAATCAATACTACTCTAGACCACTAATGATGCATTAACTAAGAATGAGCTTATGAGATTAATAATACAAACAGTGATCAAGGGGGCTACTTTAAGCACTTGCACAATCTAAATCAATAAGCTGAAAGGAAAAACAGATATATGGACTTAAAGTAGACCTGGACAACTACACAAGGACCAAAGACCAGCTCCTCACAAGCTTGAATGAAGCTTGTGAGAGGTCTGCAAGAAGTGCCTGTGCACACTCAGTGAATGCTGAGTGTGTACAGGGCACATCATAGCTTATTGGAAGCTGATTTTTAGCTTATAGACATATGATAAAAGGAAAGCAATTATGAGATTATTAAACTAGACCAGCTCATCTTTCAAATCCCAAAGTATCACTTGATTAAAACCTCAAATGAATCCATGAGAGATCAAGAAAGATTTGCAAAAACCTGGTTTTTCAATAATTGACTTTTGAGAACAAAAATGGATGTTTGACTTTCTTGAACTTTGGATCTATCCTACTTATAAAATATGTTATATTAAGCTAAATTAAGGCTTGTTTGATCAATTTTATCAACTTGTACACATGAAAACAAAATTATGGGTCATGAAATTCCAACAGTGGACTGTAAGATGAGATTAAAGGTTATGTTGACTTTTTATATTAACAAGCTTTGGTTTGCTTTGCTGCAATGAGTTACTAAAACCTAATAAGACATGTATCAAACAAATCCAAAGACTTAAACAACTTCTAACTCAGTTGAGCAACCAAATCCAAACAGTCCCTTATAAGGACTGTTATGAAGATTTTCAAAACAACCTTATTATTTAGACCTTAATACTAATTTAATACTTTATCTTATGATTATATTAATCCCTAGAAGTATAAAAGATCAGAAATTCATGCATAAAACACAGATATGAACATTATACAATTTCAACTGTGAGATTGCAATTATAAGCTTTAACTAAAATCAAAGAACAAGCAACCTGATTTAACTTGTATTATCACTTAATAATACCACTGAAACATAGAAACATAAAAATTAAAGCACATAACATACATATACAGTTAAATGCTAAAATGAGTAAAAATCTTACAAAATGGATTTCAAGTGGAAAATAAGAACCAAGGACTGAGAACTCAACCTATGGCTTCCCATGAAGCTTTATACCCACAAGCAATCCAAATTCCAACTCTGCACCAGCTTTCATCCTCATTTCTATATCTTTTTAATTTTTCACTATTTATTTGGGATTTTTGAGAATTTTTGAGTCTTGAATGTAAACTGAAGCTAAACTGATTTTTATGATTAGTAGCCTTATAAAAGCTTATTAGGGACTTAAATGAGTCTAAACAACCAACAAACAACAACTTTTCATAACATTAAAGACAAGATGAGATTTCAACTAAAAAATTGCATAAAACTGATTTTAATGAGGAAACTGAAATTAAGATTGATTGAAGATAAAATTATACTGAAAGAAGAGATTACAAGCTTTTTTAACTAAAAATTACAACTAAAAAGTTGAAATTACACTTAGTCGACATTAATAAACTAAAACTAAAACTACTTGGTTTCTTCTCTCCTTCTTCCTTGATATTTATTGACCTCTGAGACTCTCCACATGCTTCTGAGCTATTCCCACCACCATTGGATGAGTCAAAGCAATCCTATCCTTTGATTTGCAATTTGGCGCCAAAAAAGTCTTGGGTGGGTTTCTGCAATTAATGCTTCTGGATGGATGTGGAGGTGGAGGGGGAATGTAAAACAGCTGGGGGGATAAGATAGGTGAGGTGGAAAGTGGTGGTGAGGTGGTAAAAACCACCTGGTTTCAGGTAAGCAGGTGTGAAGGAGAGAGAGCTACAGTGAGCGCGGTTTTCTTGTTTTTAAATAATTGGGCCGGGTCATGGTTATTGGATTTGGGCTTGGTTTAATAATAACACAAGGGTCCGGTTGGTTTAGTTAATACACAAGGACGAATTTTGTAATTTTGGTAAAAATAAAGGACTGAACTTGTAAGCTTTCCAAAATTGTTCCAAGGACTAAACCTGCAATTATTGATTAGTACAAGGACCATTCATGTAATTATTTCTCATTTTTAGCATCCAAGGACTAAAATTGCCAAGTTTGTAACTTGAGGGGTTAAACTTGTAATTTTCCAAAAAGTTTATCATAAGGACCATTTTTGTCATTTATAAATAGTACAAGGTTTATTTTTGATCAATTTCACTTTTTAAAACCTTAAGGACTATTTTTGACACTTTTGCAAAGTTGAGGGACCAAAGTTGTCATTTTGTGATTTTTAAACTTTAAAGGGTTTGTTTTGACAACTTTTGAATCTCAAGGACCTAAAATGATATTTTACAAGTTTTTGAATTACCAGGGACTAATTTTGACAACTTTTGTAAATTGGGGGACTAAAACTGCCAATTATGCAAACTTGATACGTTTTTCACCAGATTTTGATGTTTTTGCATTTAAAACATATAAAACACTTGTTTGTGATATTTTTATCATTTTGATGTGTTTCTGAGTGTTTTCAGATGTTTTTGGCATTTTAACAGTACAAAAATGATGAGTATTTAGACACTCATCAACTGCAAATACACTATGACGGTTAAATATATTCCTCATCATCTTAGAAATAACGAATCTGCGTTTCATGACTATTGTGCTCACCTTAAGGATAGTCTAGAATGTCTCCGTGAGATTGTTGAAGAGGATTTCATCAATAAACCTCTTGATAGAGAAATTAGGTTTGCTTGCCTCCAGGCCAAACGATCTCAAGAGCTGCTTGAATGTGTAATTGCAACATGTCCAAAATCCTTAGGTGCAAAAGGCAAAACTGTGATGCCTTGTTCTATGCCCAATGTTATGAATGTCAACCTTAGGGTGCCTTCAAGTAGTTCAGATTCCAGATATGTTAGTCCTAAGAAAGTGAGTTTTAGTGTGCTTGCAAATAGCTCAAATCACAGTCTTAAGAAAGTAAACACTAATATGCGTTCTAGTAGTTCAGATCCTTGCACATCAAGCTCAGGAATGCAAAAATTAAAGCAAGCAGGTCAAAGTCTCAAGACAATACAAGGAATGATAGGACCTTGCAAGCTAAGAACGTGCATTGGAAGAGAGTAGAAGGCCAATCTAGGAACTTTAAGTTTGAGTCGAATAAAACGAATCGTGTTGATTCTAGTATTAGCCATAGGCGTACTGTAATTAATTCGAATTCTGATACTATTTGCAAACCTTGTAATGATTTCTACTTGAATTCTGTTGCTAATCATGAATGTGGTGTGAATGCTTTGTCTAATGCTGTCAAATGCCAAGTTAAAATTGTTAATGCTAATAATCATGCAAAGAAGGCTAAAAGGCAAAGACGAAAAATTGTTAGAAAACAGTGGAAACCCACAGGAAGAACATTTATAAAGATTGGTTATTATTGGATACCTTTTGGCCATAGGAATAATCAGTTTTGTTCTCAAACTGCTAAGACTATGCCCACTAGTAAATGGATGCCTACTGGTAGAACTATTCCCTTAAGAAGTGAACATACTTTGAATAGGTCAAATACAGACACCAGCACTGCATCTATTCCCAATGATTCCATTGCTTCTACTTCTGATATGGATGTTTCTATTTCTGATGTGGGTGTTCCAATTACTGTTACTAACCAAGTGGAACCCATTCTTGCATGGGGATCCCAATTATCCAGTTATCCATTCTTGTCTGTGTTCAACTGCAGATCGTTCAAATTGTTATGTGGTACTTGGACTCAGGCTGTTCCAAGCATATGACTGGAGACCGGTCTCGGATCATGAACTTCGTGAGCAAATTCATCGGGACAGTTAGATTCGGGAATGATCATTTCGGTGCAATTAAGGGTTATGGAGATTATGTTGTTGGAAAAAGTGTTATCTCCAGGGTATATTATGTGGAAGGTCTTGGTCATAACATGTTCTCTGTTGGTCAATTCTGCGATTCTGATCTAGAAGTAGCCTTCAGAAAACATACTTGTTTCGTTAGAGAACTTGATGGTAAGGAACTTTTAAGAGGTTCACGTGGCTCAAATCTATACACCATCTCTATCGAAGATTTGATGAAGTCCTCTCCAATTTTCTTGTTGTCAAAGGCTTCTAAAACAAAGTCATGGTTATGGCATCGTCGTCTCAATCGCTTGAACTTCGGCACCATCAATGATCTCTCTAGAAATGACTTAGTTATAGGTCTACCTAGACTTAAATATGAAAAGGATCATCTTTGTTCAGCATGCCAGTTGGGAAAAAGCAAGAAGTATGCCCATAAACCCAAACTTACAAACTCAATCACAGAAGTTCTCCATACAATTCACATGGACCTATATGGACCCATGAGAGTGCAGAATATCTTTGGGAAGAAATATGTGTTAGTTGTGGTTGATGATTTCTCTAGATTCACCTGGTAAAATTCTTAAAGACAAAGGATGAAACTCCAGATATCATCATCAAACTCATCAAACAGCTGCAGGTTCGTCTTAATAAAACGGCCAGAATCATCCAAACAGACAATGGAACTGAGTTTGTTAACAAACAACTTGGTGAGTTTTATGAAAGTATGGGAATCAGTCATCAAAGAAGCGTTCCTCGGACTCCTCAACAGAACGGTGTAGTTGAAAGACGAAATCGAACTCTTGTGGAAGCCGTAGGGACTATGCTGATTTACTCAAAAGTTCCAATGTTTCTCTGGGGTGAAGCTATCGCCACTGCATGCTACACATAAAATCGATCCCTGATTCACACTGCTCATGGAAAAACTCCATATGAACTTGTCCACAACAGAAAACCTGATCTTTCATTCCTTCGTGTGTTTGGTGCTTTATGTTATCCAACTAATGATGGTCAAGATTTAGGAAAACTGAGAGCTAAAGCGAACATTGGAGTTTTTGTAGGCTATGCACCTAATAGTAAAGGTTACCGAATCTACAACAAGAGAACCCGAAATATCATGGAAACAATTCACGTCACGTTTGATGAGCTGACCGGTCAAATGGCTCCTGGACAATCCAGTTCAGGACCCACACTTCAAAGCAGTCCCATTGGTTCATCTCTTGTACCAAACTCCTCATCAGCAACTCCATATGTACCTCCCTTAGAAGATGATTTAAAGAAACTGTTTGATCCAATGTTTGATGAACAATTTGAGCCAAGTAACAATGATATGACAATTCAATCAACAGAGGCTGCTTCTATCCCTATCAATGAAAGTAACCCTTCAACTTCTATATCATTAAGCCAAGAAGCGCCTGCTGCTGACCAATCTATTTCATCAACAAATCTTCAATCATCAAGTGTACATCATGAAAATGCTTCTGATTCACAGGATGAAGTCAATCCCTTTGCTACTCCCGAAGATGCTCCATTTGAAAACATATTTGCTCCTGAATCATCATCAGAACCATCTACTTCAGGAGACATCAACTCTGCTACTTCAGTCCCTCAACAACAGTGTTAGGAATTGGAAATTCCATGTTAAAGTGTCGGTCACCCCAATAATGGTCTAGCATATGTTAGCTCGTAGATTTGTCGTTGTTTACGTTATTTATCAGTTAATTAGTTAGTTTGTAGCGTAGCTTAGTCTAGTGTAACACCGTGGAGGAAGGACGGGTCTTTACCCACTGTATGCCTGATCCACAGGCCGATAGGAGGTCGTTTACTTTGTAACTATAAATACCCCTTCCATCCATGGAAGGGGTGGTGCTTCATTTAATCTAACGTTTTACATTTGAGAACCAAGTCTCTAGCAAGAACACCCTCTCTATCTTTCTCTCTCTAAATATGGCAAACATGTATTTTGATCATCCAAGACCACCCGAATCATCAAACACAATAAATATAGGATCCTATCAATTGGTATCAGAGCCAAGGTTATTGTGTTGTGTTGATTTTTGTGGTTTTGATTCATGTTCTTAAACTATGCGTGTACTATTTTAATGGTCGAATGTGTTGTCCTTTGGTAAACTATTTTTTAACACGTATATTGTTTATCCTTTCTTTTGGTCAAAAATGGTTACATGGTCTAATCATGCTTTCATTACTGGATTGTCTCATGTTTTTGTTCCATATTTGTGATGCCATGTTTGTCATACAATCAGTTTTAAGGGTCAAACGTTAGTCAAAGGAGTTGCAAGTTCTTTTGGTATGCTGTTTTTTGGTCAATCTGGATAAATGATGCAGTTTCTGTCATGTTTTTCTGGGCTTGTATGAAGATGGTCGGAATAAACTCATAAAATCTTGCTAGCGACTTAGACATTTTTTTTTCATCCAGATCCATTGAATCTAAGTAGCTACTTGTATTGACAAGTTAGCGATTTATGTGTTTTCATGATATAGCGACTTGGTGACGGTTTGACTTTTGAGTCAAACCGAAAGGCTAGCGACTTGTCATATGCCTAACGACTTGTCATATGCCTACTAGCGACTTGAAGCTAAAATAAAAGGTAGCGACTTAACATAACAAATAGCGACTTGACTCATAAATCTGGCTAGCGACTTGGAAAAAACCATTTGACCTAGCGACTTGTTTTTTAACAAGTCGTAGCGACTTGGTTTTGAAAAAGTCGTAGCGACTTGGTTTGGAAAAAGTCATAGCGACTTGGTTTGAAAAATGCTAGCGACTTTACTCTAATGACTTAGCGACTTGACTTCAATTAGCTACTTGACTTACAGAAAGGATGAAGATGAATGGAGTTTTTGACCTTGACCACAACATACCATTTACCAATTATCATTCAACATAATGACCTCAGGTTTCGACATCAACCATCACTGGTCCATTGGAAAACATCAAAACAGATTCTTATACATCTCCAATATCACTGCCTACCCATACTCAAATCCTTTTCAATTTCAACAACTCCCTATCTAATCTAACTCATCCTCCATCAAAACCTTGACTGAAACGTAATTTAATTTCAAGAAAGATCTCAGCTTTGGTTCGTTTTTAATCTTTTCAAGATTTTGTTTGAACCATTCTCATCATTTATCAATCTTTTGTTATTCGAACTTAAAAAGAAAAGGGAAATAACAATAATTTGTTATCTCCTTTCCTCGTTCGTTGGTCCAAAATAAAAAGGGTACACGAATTTAAAGAAAACCTACCTGGAAAAAGTCTCTTTGAAACCATAACACCACCTAAGCCATCCCTGTGGCGTGGCATTTATATGCATCAAAGGAGAGTGTTCATGGTTTTCTTATGAAGCGTCTTGTTTGAAAGAAATTGGAGCCGTTCGTCTTAATGAGTAGGGTTAGCTTCGGTATGAGATTTTCTTTGGATTTGAAGCTAATTAGAATATGAGAGGCAGATTATTCTTGAAGATTTATTAGGGTTGGATGATGGTTTAGTTTGTCTGCACAAGTGAGAGAGAGGCGGAAGTAGAAGGAGATGTGATTAGGGTTTGATGATAATGTTGTGGGGGCGTTTTATTTTGTGAGAAAAATTAGGGTTGATTGAGTATGTGTGGCGTTAAATACCCCTAATTTCAGTACTTCACTGCTTCTGGACTAGGATATCAATTAGATTTGTTGGGCCGTGTACTATTAGTGGATCATGGGCCGAATTGCTACAAATGTTATTGGACTTGGATCTGATTTTGAAAAGCTTGAAATATTAGTGTGTTTTTCGTATGATAAGATAGAGTTGGACATGGTGTATGAATATTTTGGACGAGGGCAGGTTCATTGGATGTGTGCTTATTTGTAATTTGTTAGTAAGTCTTGGTCTGATATCTGTAGTTTTGGAGGTGCAGGGGTTTGATTATTAATCATGATATGTTGGATATTTGATTTGGATGGCAGTAATATGGGTTTTTCATAATTGGATTGGTTTTTATTATGAGTTCGGATTTATGTGATATAATATTGAGATTGGTTGATGAGACTTGCCAATATGATTTGGAGTGATGATGAGACCTGATGTGCTATGAGGCTTGATACTTTGGTCTGTGCATTTTCATGAGGGGTATTCTGTCATGGCTTGAACTTATGATTAATCAAAGTTGACTACGGGTTTGTTGTTCGGCATGTCTTATTTGGATTTGAAGTGAGGTTCTCCGGGCGAGTCTACTTATTTCGTCTTCTTTCTTTCTGCCCTTCCGCGAAGATGACTTGTTTGGGCGTTTATAGAGGGTGATAAAGACTTGGCTATTTAGTTGCGTTTGTGATTCTTTCTCATTTAACCCACAACGTAGCTATCACTTCGGTGTCTCACTCAGTTGAGAATGTCAAGAGGTTTTGTACATTGGGTACACTATTTCTTGTTCACGAGGATTAGTACAAGTTTAAGTAACAAATCTGGGGAATTTTACTTCATAATCAAGTTTGGCATATCGGGTTTAATTCACCATGTTGCCACTGCAATAGCCGACATAATATGTGGAAGATGTGTTTACCAAAGTATTTTCTGTATGGTTGATGATGTTGTTGATGTTGGATAATGAACCGTTGATGAACCTCTGCATGTTCCCCTAAAAACAGATATTCACCGAAACCAAATTTGTCATTACTCTTTCAAGCTAACATTGTTTTACGGTTTTTTCTTGATTTTGTAAAATCCCACGAAAGAATCTATTTCTCGGTTTAAATCATAGACTTGTAAAATCCCGTGACAATGGAAACATCCTGGTAAAAGTAAAGTGCATTTCCGGATCTTTCTTACGGTTTATTCTTGGTTTTGTAAAATCCCGCGAAGGAAACTATTTCTCGGTTTAAACCATAGAGTTGTAAAATCCCGTAATGATGGAACCATCTTGGAGAAGAGAAAGTGTAATTATGGATCTTACTTGATGCTGGTGCTACGGTTTCTACTTTGAAGAAGGGATAAAAGGGTGTACTTCTTGAATTGGATGTATGTTTGAATATCGTCATGGCAGTTTGGTTATTACTTGGTTTTACGGGGTTATGTGCTTTTAACCATGGTCAGGATGAAAACCATTATCATAGTTCACTTAAAATGTCAAAGAAGGCTAGATTTGAACATTTAATCAGAAGATGTGACAACGGGGTTAATTCAGTATTATTTATTTGAGGTTGAAGTGAATTATCAAGGGCGAGTGTACTTAGCATCTGAAGGTATCGGGGATGGTTGGATGAAGATTCTTCATGATCCTTGTTCAAGCTTATTATCAAAAATGAAGACTTGGAAATCTAGTTATTGTTGAGTGACTTTTACCTTTTCTTTTACCACTTGGGGGAATTGGGCTCTTATCACCTCAAAATAACTAGCACTTTAAGGAGTTACGTTGTAGTGCTCAGTGTCACATTCAATTATGGATTTTCAAGAGGTAATGTACGTCTTATACTTGATGGTTGGTTGGTTGAAGAGTATAGAGTACATAGAGAGTACTTAGAGATGCTAATGGAAATCGGCACCGCTCTTTGTTACATATGTGCAAGTTTAAGTCATGAGTTCGGGTTAGTTTACTTCAGGGTCAAATTCATCATATTGGGTTATCTCCATCAGCTGTCACTGCAAAGAGCCTACTGAATGATAATGGTGATGATTACATGTTTTGCTAAGAGAGTTGAAAAGAGAGAGATTATGACGTATGAACACAACAGTTCATGCCTCGTACTCTAAAGAAAAGAAATGTGTACGTTTCAGTGCGCATTATCTTCGAAAGAAGAGAAATCTTCTTATGACGTTTGAATACTTCAGTTCAAACCTCGTTCTCTAAAGAAAAGAAAAGTGTACGCTTCAGTGCGCTTTATCTTCTGAAGAAGAGAAATCTTCTTATTTATGACCATTGTCATCAACATGCTTCATGCTTTTTCCATGCGCTTCAGTCATCAAGTGAACCGAACTACTGTTGATTGTTTTCTTATTCCACTTGCTCAACTATAATGACGATGGCAACATCCTGTGCTAATTTTGCGGGGGAGAAGTGTGAATAGAATACATTTGGATGATTTCACTTATTTTGTCAAGAATGGCAACTTTGTATGCAATTCTTGAGGGGGAGAAGAAGTGTGAATTTTTTGTGTGAATTTTTTGCATTGTTGATTGATATTTGAGAATATAAATGGTCATACGGCTCTAAACTCATGTAAGAACCGAGCTTCTTCTTATCGGGTCATCTTCACATGGAGTTTTTCTCTTCTAAGAGCCGTTGGTTGACATCTTCACTCGGATTGATGAGTTTATCGACAAAGTGCTTCCGGTTGATGCTTCACGTATACATCAACATGATGATTCCGAACAATCTCTCTGTTCTTGTTTGATGTGATTGGTAGTTTGGTGTTACCATCTTGTGTGTTCGTTGCGGCCTGATTGCTGATTTCCTTGATGAACATCTTTCTGTTCTTGTTTGATTGGGAGGGATTTTAGCTAAGGGGATTTGCAAGATGTAAGTAAATTGGGATGCTTTTTGGTGTGAGTTGAAGATGTTAACTATCTATTCCCCAACTGCACAATCTTGAAGAAGGTCGAGTCTACAGTCTGTTCTACATTTTCTGCTACATGTTAGAAGACTAAAGACGAGTTGCATTTAACGATCTAAATACGTCTTCTTAATCTGGGCATTAATCAAAAAGATTGTCGGTTTAGGGGAGAGCACTAATTGGGAGAGAGTTATAAGTCAGATTCAATCCCCAATTAGACTTGCTCATATTCTTTAGCAGTGACTCCTCGAGACGTTGATATTGACTACTGTAATATTGCAGTTGCACTATTGAATAATAATCAGCTCTTTGGTATTCCTTTGCCAAATCTTCATGGATTATTGTTCATGAAAAATGATCCGCTCTTTGGTATTCCTTTACCAAATCTTCACGGATTATTGTGCACTCTGTAAATCAACCACATGAACATTAAAGAAAATGACTACCTCATCCGCTTGAAGACGTTATTGGTGAATCTTCCAGATCAGTCTCTATATGTATATCTTTAGGAAGATGGAATTGATGTTGAGGAATCATTTGTTCCAGTTCATTAAGTGGGTCAATGTACATCAGGTTGTACATTTATTCACGTGTTGGACATTTGACACAAGTTGATTACTTCGGAGTTAATCATTTATCACTTATTTGAGATTGAAGTTGACTTTCACAAAGGCATGTTCTTATTTGATAACTTGCTCGGGCTTAAGAATTTGAGTTGAAGACTTGGTTTATCTAGTTACCAGCTGTAAAACCCTAAAAATCGTAAACGCGTGAAAAGACTATTTTGCCCCTCTATTTAATATTTATAAAATACGTAAAATCCGTCAAGCTCGGTAAATGTAAAATTTAACCTAACTTATAACTTGTTTGCAAGCCAAATGTATAAATTTACATTTACGTTTAAAATTTCATCACACGTTTTTCTTCTTAGTTTTGCACGAACCGAAATTTTAAAGGACATAAATACATAATAATAAGAGCCCATTTAACTTGTAAATTAAATTTGGACTTGGGCTTAGCCCATTGCTTCCCTTGGCTCATCCAAAACCGAAATCCCCCATACACTTTCCATTCCTTCTTTTTTTTTACAATACGTTTCACAAAATGCACAACCAAAAACCCTAGGAAATAAAATGGCGGTTCATCTTTTCTTCTCCACTTATGTCGACATCAAGAGGGACTAGGAGGCTGTTATCATGCTTGATTCTTAGGCATCGGTGCTGTTTCGAAGGGAGAATGGTCGTGGGTTTCTAGATCGATGGTGGTATTGAGATCGTGGGTTCTTGGTGCTCTTGGTTTTTGTTTCATTCCATTCGATCCCCAAGGTATCTCTTGCGTTTTGTCCTTGATAAATTCATATACACGACACACATATGTTTATACAAGTGAATCTAAATGTTATCATGCCTAATAAATTCAAAACCCTAATTGGAATGGAACCTTAAAGCGAATTAATAGCCTAATCATGTGATTATAATGGTCTTTAATGGACCCTAAAACTGGACAGCATCATATGTCGAATTTGTGTGGGTTATAGATCGAAATTTATAAGTGCAATAATCTGGGTTTTTATTGGAAAAGTTTATTTTATGTCTTAGTTAAGTTTTACAAGTGGTTTGGTCGAATTTGGAGTTGTCTAAGTCGTATTTTTAAATTTTACAAGATCAAGTGTCAAAGCTGAGAAAACGGGTCTGAAATTTGGTTGGATTGTTTGATTTTTCATTTTCAAACCATAAGGAATTGGGAGCTCTCCTTTTACAGGAGTGACATTTAGGATATAAATGAATTACTGGAAGTTTTGGGGATTTTTCCAAGGTGTCTAAATAGGTCCAATAAGCGTAAACTTTTAAGGTGTATTTTCTAATCACTTTCTGGACAGGTCTGGACTTGTGATTTTGCATAGGCCATTTGGAATGGAAATAGAACCCACCAATTTTTGGAGAGTCTTTTAACTCATATGGGAACCCCTGGGATTTTACTTGATTTTATTTGAGCTATGTAAGTATTTTATAAAAATCGCTAAATTCTGGTCCAGATGTGAATTTAAGAAAATGAAAGATAAAAAGAGGATATCAATAAGTAAAACACTTACACATGCATAAGAAGCTTATAAAATGAGTATATAAGTAATATATGATATCAATTCGTGTAGATTCGTTGAAGAAGATACGACGTTGCTTTCCGGTGTTACTTTTCCGTTTGTTTTCATTTCGTTGCTAAGGTACAGATATTCTGACCTTATCTCTTAAGGTTTCTCATGATTCGTTTACATCTTTCGATATTAGCTTTGAACTGTTATACTTTGCTCTGAGCCTTCTATTTAGGGCTTCCCTATGACTCTGCTATGCACCCTTTTGTTATGAACTCTGATTATGAACCTTTCTGATTATGAACCTTCTGATTTTGAACCTTATGACTACGAACCTTTCTGATTATGAGCCATTGATATAAACTTTTGATTATGAACTTATGTTATGGAACTTTGATATGAACTTTTGATATGAATCCTTATGATATGATTATGCTTTGACCCTTCAGTTTGATACCCGAGCCAAATATGTTTCCCTAGCCATGAAGGTAACATGGCCGTGTCATTGATGCACCAATGGCATGACTCTAGTGTGTACGAGTGATGTTACACACCGTCCCTTTCTGTTATCTGTATGAGCTCGATATATATTGTATGGCCACTATTTGTCTGCAGGGGCGTATGGATGCATCCTAGATTTGTTCTATCTGATATGATATGATTTGTCTGGTGAATGATGTCGTGTGCAACACGCGTCTTCACAGTCTGGGAGCTAGCTACTCCATTGGTTACTGAGGTCTCCCCTCCTATTATATATGGTATTCCGAGGTCACCCCTCCGAATACAATGGCTATTTATGATATGGTATGATATGATATGCTTCCGGGCTCGTGGTAGATTTCTGACAACCCTTACACTTTTGATATGCCTATACTGTACTTTCTGTATTTCCCCAACGCACCATATTATGTGTTAATTATTCATTACTCAATCCCTTATATGACTCACTCTACTACCAAGATATATACATTCCATTGCATTGATCTGTCACACTTTCATTCCGTTACTTCAGACTATGGTTCCATTCACGTACCGGGTTATTACATGATTATTGAATTTGTTTATGCTTTTACATGTTTATGTGACTACCGGTTACCATGCTACGATATGATTAATATGTTTATATGTGATACACATGTTGTCATCTGATTATATGTTATCTTACCGTTATGTGACCTCTTTGATCTGTGTGGTGACTATGCTAGTGTGTAATCGATTGTCTTGTATGTTTATTATGTATACTTCGTTCAGTTAATCTCGTGAACTTTGACTATCTGTTAGTATCCCTATCTGCCTATGGTTAACCTGCCATGTATAAATTTCTGCTTATACTATTGTTGATTGGGTAAATGGTTCAACTTATGACGTCTGGCTTGTTAACTTGTTTAATTTCCCTGCTATGTCCCTAGTTCATTTAATTATAGTGTTCATACTGTATTCCTACTTGTTACGTGTGACTGCCATGTTTTGACTGCTGTTATGATACTGGTTATGTTTTCAACTAAGGGTTTCTGTCCTGTTTGATTGCCATGCTTACTTACTAATTAACTTCTTCCGCTTTCCTTTAGATTTTTTGTATGTGCTTGTATTTATGTCATTGATGCTTTGCTTTGCTTCATTCTCCTTGTTATCTGTGCTTTGGATAGCTGTATAATTGTGTTCTGCAGGATCCTCCTTGACTCATTGTCCTCATTTCGCTGCGACTTTGTTATCAGTTTCATTATTCCATTTCGCATTTATGATTTTATTTAGCTTTCGTTTTGTTATATCTGTTCACTGGGCTTTTTAAGCTCAGCCGCATTTCTTTTCCTGCGACAGGTTTTAGGTTGGAAGATGGGCTTCGATGGGCTGAGAGTTAGAGTATCTGAGTGGACCAACCCTAGCACCTTATTACTTTGGGACTTATTTTGAAGAACTTTTGTTTTGGGATTTTAATTCATTCTGGATATTGTATTTTCTTGTCAGTCAATTGTGTATATGTTTTGATACTTCATTTTTAAGGTTTCCATTTGTAAAGATTTCATTTGTATGTTCTGATATGACACCAGAATGTGACACTTCTACCCTTGTCGGGTTGGGGTGTTACAATTGTGGTTTCAGAGCAAAGGTTTCGTCTTGTTGACCTTAGGATTGACCTGTGAGGACTTGGATAGACACTAGGCTTCCGTCTGTCCTGATCTCTTTCGATTCCTTTTGATTGTCGTTCAGATTGGCTCTGATATTCTTTTGTCTTCACCGATTTGACCATCTCCTTTTCGCATTTTATTTTGTTTGTTTACCTTCGCGCATTCTTTTGTCGATCGTTTAGATGAAGACTACTCGTGGAACCGAAGATGATGGTGCTGACCCTGCACTGCTGCAACAATTTATGGAGAGGTTCGTGAAGCAGAAGCCGCACCCGATCGTGAGGCTGCCGGAGACATCAAGATGTTGCTGGAGGGAGCTGGACGGATCAACCAAAGGCGCAAAGACGGAGACAAGATTCAACTGGTGGCTGAGGAGATTCATCTACTTCACATGATTAGGCGTGACTTATGTTACTCCGATTCGTTTGTCATGCGTTTTGAGGCGGTTTGATATTTTGTTAAGTGATTTTGATCGGTATTGCTTTTCCTTGATTCGTTTAGAACTCGGTTTGAATCGTGAAGTTTTATTATTTAGCATTTTGGTGATATCTCAGCTTTATTTCGGATAGTCAGTAATGAGTCATGTGGAGCCGTTTTGTGCAAGTTGATGGCCTTCTTTCATTATGATATGGTAAGTTGCTTGATGTAGTTTATGCTGTGTGTATATGAATCTGGTCTGCTTTGGTATGTTACTAGATATATGTATGTGATATGTTTTGTTGTGATATTGGTTATGTGGCTTGTCATGAACTGAGGCAAAATATGATGACAATAAGAACTTGTTATGTGATGCAAGTATTATGACGCCTGATCAACGTGATAATACCGAGATCATATAATCTGAACTTATTGAAATCGTACGACGTCTTGGGAAATGCCTGGGGTAGGTACGTGAATGGACTAGGCTTATATCCATTATCCTTTGATCCTAATATTCATTTGAAATTCTGTACCTCTGTACGAGATTCTCACCGACATCTATTACTTATAAGTTTTGTACGCTTTGGACCCAAAATCGTTTTGATCTGTGCGAAACTATGGATTGCTACGTCTGCCCTAAACTTGTACGTCTTCGTGTACCTCTGCGACTTCAATTTTCGAGGACGAAAATTTTCTTTTAGAGGGGAAGAGTTGTAAAACCCTAAAAATCATAAACGCGTGAAAAGACTATTTTGCCCCTCTATTTAATATTTATAAAATACGTAAAATCCGTCAAGCTCAGTAAATGTAAAATTTAACCTAACTTATAACTTGTTTGCAAGCCAAATGTATGAATTTACGTTTACGTTTAAAATTTCATCACACGTATTTCTTCTTAGTTTTGCACGAACCGAAATTTTAAAGGACATAAATACATAATAATAAGAGCCCATTTAACTTGTAAATTAAATTTGGACTTGGGCTTAGCCCATTGCTTCCCTTGGCTCATCCAAAACCGAAATCCCCCATACACTTTCCATTCCTTCTTTTTTTTTACAATACGTTTCACAAAATGCACAACCAAAAACCCTAGGAAATAAAATGGCGGTTCATCTTTTCTTCTCCACTTATGTCGACATCAAGAGGGACTAGGAGGCTGTTATCGTGCTTGATTCTTAGGCATGGGTGCTGTTTTGAAGGGAGAATGGTTGTGGGTTTCTAGATCGATGGTGGTATTGAGATCGTGGGTTCTTGGTGCTCTTGGTTTTTGTTTCATTCCATTCGATCCCCAAGGTATCTCTTGCGTTTTGTCCTTGATAAATTCATATACACGACACACATATGTTTATACAAGCGAATCTAAATGTTATCATGCCTAATAAATTCAAAACCCTAATTGGAATGGAACCCTAAAGCGAATTAATAGCCTAATCATGTGATTATAATGGTCTTTAATGGACCCTAAAACTGGACAGCATCATATGTCGAATTTGTGTGGGTTATAGATCGAAATTTATAAGTGCAATAATCTGGGTTTTTATTGGAAAAGTTTATTTTATGTCTTAGTTAAGTTTTACAAGTGGTTTGGTCGAATTTGGAGTTGTCTAAGTCGTATTTTTAAATTTTACAAGATCAAGTGTCAAAGCTGAGAAAACGGGTCTGAAATTTGGTTGGATTGTGAGGAATTGGGAGCTCTCCTTTTACAGGAGTGACATTTAGGATATAAATGAATTTCTGGAAGTTTTGGGGATTTTTCCAAGGTGTCTAAATAGGTCCAATAAGCGTAAACTTTTAAGGTGTATTTTCTGATCACTTTCTGGACAGGTCTGGACTTGTGATTTTGCATAGGCCATTTGGCATGGAAATAGAACCCACCAATTTTTGGAGAGTCTTTTAACTGATATGGGAACCCCTGGGATTTTACTTGATTTTATTTGAGCTAAGTAAGTATTTTATAAAAATCGCTAAATTCTGGTCCAGATGTGAATTTAAGAAAATGAAAGATAAAAAGAGGATATCAATAAGTAAAACACTTACACATGCATAAGAAGCTTATAAAATGAGTATATAAGTAATATATGATATCAATTCGTGTAGATTCATTGAAGAAGATACGACGTTGCTTTCCGGTGTTACTTTTCCGTTTGTTTTCATTTCGTTGCTAAGGTACAGATATTCTGACCTTATCTCTTAAGGTTTCTCATGATTTGTTTACATCTTTCGATATTAGCTTTGAACTGTTATACTTTGCTCTGAGCCTTCTATTTAGGGCTTCCCTATGACTCTGCTATGCACCCTTTTGTTATGAACTCTGATTATGAACCTTCTGATTGTGAACCTTATGACTACGAACCTTTCTGATTATGAGCCATTGATATGAACTTATGTTATGGAACTTTGATATGAACTTTTGATATGAATCCTTATGATATGATTATGCTTTGACCCTTCAGTTTGATACCCGAGCCAAATATGTTTCCCTAGCCATGAAGGTAATATGGCCGTGTCATTGATGCACCAATGGCATGACTTTAGTGTGTACGAGTGATGTTACACACCGTCCCTTTCTGTTATTTGTATGAGCTCGATATATATTGTATGGACACTATTTGTCTGCAGGGGCGTATGGATGCATCCTAGATTTGTTCTATCTGATATGATATGATTTGTCTAGTGAATGATGTCGTGTGCAATACGCGTCTTCACAATCTGGGAGCTAGCTACTCCATTGGTTACTGAGGTCTCCCCTCCTATTATATATGGTATTCCGAGGTCACCCCTCCGAATACGATGGCTACTTATGATATGGTATGATATGATATGTTTCTGGGATCGTGGTAGATTTTTGACAACCCTTACACTTTTGATATGCCTATACTGTACTTTATGTATTTCCCCAACGCACCATATTATGTGTTATTTGTTCATTACTCAATCCCTTATATGACTCACTCTACTACCAAGATATATACATTCCATTGCATTGATCTGTCATACTTTCATTCCATTACTTCAGACTATGGTTCCATTCACGTACCGGGTTATTACATGATTATTGAATTTGTTTATGCTTTTACATGTTTATGTGACTACTGGTTACCATGCTACGATATGATTAATATGTTTATATGTGATACACATGTTGTCATCTGATTATATGTTATCTTACCGTTATGTGACCTCTTTGATCTGTGTGGTAACTATGCTAGTGTGTAATCGTTGTATGTTTATTATGTATACTTCGTTCAGTTAATCTCATGAACTTTGACTATCCGTTAGTATCCCTATCTGCCTATGGTTAACCTGCCATGTATAAATTTGTGCTTATACTATTGTTGATTGGGTAAATGGTTCAACTTATGACGTCTGGCTTGTTAACTTGTTTAATTTCCCTGCTATGTCCCTAGTTCATTTAATTATAGTGTTCATACTGTATTCCTACTTGTTACGTGTGACTGCCATGTTTTGACTGCTGTTATGATACTTGTTATGTTTTCAACTAAGGGTTTCTGTCCTGTTTGATTGCCATGCTTACTTACTAATTAACTTCTTCCGCTTGCCTTTAGATTTTTTGTATGTGCTTGTATTTATGTCATTGATGCTTTGCTTTGCTTCGTTCTCCTTGTTATCTGTGCTTTGGATAGCTGTATAATTGTGTTCTGCAGGATCCTCCTTGACACATTGTCCTCATTTTGCTGCGACTTTGTTATCAGTTTCATTATTCCATCTCGCATTTATGATTTTATTTAGCTTTCGTTTTGTTATATCTGTTCACTGGGCTTTTTAAGCTCAGCCGCATTTCTTTTCCTGCGGCAGGTTTTAGGTTGGAAGATGGGCTTCGATGGGCTGAGAGTTAGAGTATCTGAGTGGACCAACCCTAGCACCTTATTACTTTGGGACTTATTTTGAAGAACTTTTGTTTTGGGATTTTAATTCATTCTGGATATTGTATTTTCTTGTCAGTCAATTGTGTATATGTTTTGATACTTCATTTTTAAGGTTTCCATTTGTAAAGATTTCATTTGTATGTTCTGATATGACACCAGAATGTGACACTTCTACCCTTGTCGGGTTGGGGTGTTACACCAGCAGTCGAGGTGGATGGTTGAAGACCTGGTTAACTATCACTATTAGGAGTTACTTTGTTTTACTCAGTGTCACACGCATATGACAGTGTGGATAATCACAAGAGGTGTTAATGTCTCATACTTTGTTTGGGTAGTGAGTACTTAGAGATTTTCTTGAAGCATAAATTCTTGACACCGTTCTTCCATCATTAGGTGCAAGCTTAAGATACAAATGTGGGGAAGTTGACTTCAGTTTCAAGTATGGTATATCGGGTTTTCTTCTTCAGTGGTCACTTCAAATTGTCTACATAAGGGTTGATAAAAATAGTCAGAGAGAGTCTTCAGCAAGTTGATTCTCACAAGATTACATGTTCTCTTCTCAAAAGATTTCAAGTATACGGGCTTACAATGTTGCTGATTCTGAAGTGTCAAAACTAGCAAGGGGGAAAGGAGACACACATCTAAACACAAAGCGAGTAAACTTGATGAACTTAATTCTTCTAAGTGATTGAAGATATCCCGGGAAGACAAATGTTATTACCGCAGAGAAACTCAAGGTTTGACTCATGGCGAGTAAACTTGATGAACTTAATTCTTCTAAGTGATTGAAGATATCTCGGGAAAACAAATGTCATGACCGCAGAGAAACTCAAGGTTTTACTCATCAAGGCTTTTTGTGTTATTATTCCAACGACGTGGGGGGAAGTGATGTAATAGAAAGTTTCTGAAGATAAAAGAGGTACACAAGTGTGTGATTCATTGGGGAGAGAGATTGTATACATTGGGGATGCTCAGCTGTTTCACTTGAGTGCTTAATCAGTGATTCAGAGATATAATCACTTATCCCGGAGTTGACATCCGCAGAGATTGTCATCCGCAGAGATAATCAGTGACTTGGCCTGTTTCTTCAATGTTATCAGTTATTAATTCCTTGTGTATTGGTATACTTCAGATACTTGAGCTTCATACACGATCATCAGGGAAGAAAAATGTGAACATGGGGAGATGTTTTCATTCCCCTCATGATGTGTATTCGGGAGAGCTCTTGGGTATTGGTGTACTTCGGGTTCTTGAGCTTCATACACGTTCATCAGGGAAGAAAAACGTGAACATGGGAAGGTGTTCTTCATTCCCCTCATGAAGTGTATTCGAGAGAGTTCTTGAGCATTATACTAAGAGACGGACTGCATCATTTCAACTACATGGAGGAAGTGGTCTCTTGACAACCTTTTGGAATGGATTGCGTCAGAATTCAGTGGTTATGAAATTTGAAAAGATTATTTATGAGTGGGATGATACGTTGCTGTTCTTGTTGATGATATAACCCCGAACGAAGAATCTCGATCATTGTTCTTAAAAGGAGCAGCTGGGTTTATGATAATGGTGTGCTTCGTTGTGCACCTGGCTAAGGCAAGCTTGAAATATAGCTTCGAATCTGCTCATCTAATGGATTTTTTGGTTTGGGGGGAAGCTGCCAAAGTCTCACTTTCAGATGGTTCAATCTCTTTCTACTCAAGAGCCCTTGGAAGCTTTGGTGGTGAATGTTTAAGAGATGATGACTTCTATCTTCTACAACGGGGTTGTTCGATATCCTTATCTCGGTACTCGTATCATCATCTTCTTTAACTATATCATCTATTCTATCCTTGTATATATTTATCTAAAACCAAATACAAAAATATAAAACCAACAAAAAGAAAATAGAAAAATATAAAACCAATAAAAACCCATCAAAATTATAAAATTAGAAAAATACCAAAAATATGTTTTTCTAGACATGTCTTCTGGTATCGATAACATCTACAGTCTTAGAAATGTCATTCAATAATGGCACGGGACCATAGATGAAGTTCGAGCAGGAGGTGTAAATATTCTTTTCTAAACATGTCACAAAATATGGCTTACAGTTATTTCAGACTGTAACCCGCGCTTCAAACTATGGCTTACAGTTATTTCAGACTGTAACCCGTGCTTAATACTATGGCTTGCTATTTTTTCCGATAGCAACCCGCTCTTTTAAAGAAAGGAAAGTGTTGTGCTAAACCATTTTTCAAATATTTCGTGCACTTATACTAAAACATATTGAGGAAAGTATGTCGAAGGACTGCTGTTCCTACACAAATGTTTTTCCGTCTAAAATTCTTCAGAAAAATATTTTGTGTTTTAAAAAATGGTGGTAAATGAGTTGCTTTAAAAAAAATCAGTTTCAGAGTTTTTATTAAATTTGCAAACTCAATCAATGACTTCAGCGCTTTTAAACTTTTCAGAAAAATGAGTCATTGATTGAGGGGGATAATGTTTTCAAATCTATATCATCCAACGGGCTTTCTTAATTATCCTACGTGCTTAATTAAAAATGATATTTGCCTATGTCGAAGGACTAGGAATTTAGGATATGATTGTTAGGATTAGATGATTATAGTTTGATGAAACACATTATTCTCATGCCTTATATGAACTGATTGATATGTTGGATTGACTATTATTAGTCGATTGCTGTTTGGGTGATGTCGACCACCATATATCTGTATGTGTGTTCACTAACGTATGCAGGTATATTGGATATAAGAATTTTCCCGATCCGGATCCCATAAATGAAGATGATTGGATGCCGAAAGGAAAGGGTAACTATATCTTGGGTTGACAAATGAAGAAACGGAGCTTAATTGGACTTCTATGGAGAGTTGGCATAAATGCAACGTAAGAGGTCTCACTGCATCAGTAGATGGTTTTCTTCTAAGTGATTGAAGAAACGGGAGCTTAATTTGACCTCAGTTGGCATTCAAAATGCAACGTAAGAAGAAGTCTCACTGCATCTGCAGACGGTTTTTCTTCCAAACCCGACAACAACAACAACGGAAGCTTCTCAACCACCTAACGTATCTTTGTGCAGGATACCATTTTTAAACAATTTTGAATAATTTGATTAAATTATTTTGAAAATGGAAAAATATTGTTTTGAAAATAAATTGAACTAAATTTTGAAAATCACCGGACTTCTTTTTATCAAAACCTAAGTCACTCAATTATTGACTTCTGTCATTGATTGAGGAGGAGAGTGATTTAAAATATAATATTTTCATACAATATTTCTTCATAAAAGTTCCGGTTTGTACGAAATTATGTGGTGATCTAAAGATTTAATGTTATGTCATGGTATGATTTTTTTTAATCAAAGTATTTCAAAATGAAATTTTTTCTGTTCTTGTTTGATTGTGAAATTGTTTTTGTTTTACTTAAAAGATATCTTAAAAACTATCATACCTGACACTAACAATCTTTAATGTCTAAATATGGTCCTTATCTGTCATTTTTCAAAATTAAATCTTGCCACGTCTTTTCCTAAAACTTTCTAAATGATTTAAATCAATCGGGATCCAAAATCCTAATTGGTTTGAAATTTTTGATCAAGGGAGAGATCGTGATTTAAATCTCAAATCTGTTTTAGTGGAATCGGTTTTAGTCCTTTATAGGCACTCCTGCCTCCATGTGCCAAACGATTTCAAATACACAATGCACATGTTGAGGAGGAGGATTTATCCAAAAACCAGATGAGTATTTAAACAAGACCACATTTTCTCCCATGTTTTCTAAACCCAATCAAATCGCTTGGGATCCAAAATCTCAAAGGGTTTGATATTTTTGATCGGGGGAGAATTTGTGATTTAATATGAAATTTGATAAAAGGTGATCGTTTTAATTTAATTGTGCAGGCTGCTCTCTCATATGTGCTAAACGCTTTTGAATCTCGAAGCACATATTGAGGGGGAGCATAACTATCGAGGTACAAAAGTTTTTTAAAGAGATTTATAATGCACCTTGATTGAGTTTAACAAATGGTTTTCTTAATTGCTCTTGTGATTGTGGATGTGCTTCAAATTAACTCTTGCCTCTATGTGATAAAATGATGTCAAATATCCTATGCACCTATTGAGGGGGAGAATTTTACAAAGAAAATCAAATGGCTTTTTCGTATGAAAATTGTGATCAAAGAAAATATTTCAAAGTCCTGTTGCCTCCATGTGCTAAACAATTTCTAAATCTGATGCACATGTTGAGGGGGAGCATTTTCTAAATGATCAAAACTATTAAGGTACAAAATGCTTTGATCTCGTATCACAAGTACCTTGATTGTTTTTCCAAATGATTTTTCAATTGGTTTCAAGGAAGAATGATCTGTACCAAAAGACCGACCATTTTACTTTATGCATGGTGTTATAAGGATGGTTAGGTTAGGTATTAGTTCCCACGATCCGCCAGAACCGGATGGATCTACCCAGGGACAATCCACTAGATAGTGTAGAGTCCTTAGGTATGATGAAAAAAGGAGAAAAATGAGATATGGGAAGAGTGCGGACTGAGACAGAGCTAGTACTGGAATAAACCCAACAAGGTTCTAGTTATGAAGTCTCGGTAAGCACTGAAGGGTTTGAAGAATGAAAAAGAATTAAATGTGAAAAAGGGTGAAAAGAAATAGCCCTCCAATAATTCAACCTTAGGGCAGAAACCGGGTTCAATACATATGCTACTGGTGTCTACTACGGTAACACTGGTATTGAAGACAAGACATCATGGACCCAGTGACGCACTGCTCCTAACTTCCCAACCTACTCAAGTTTCTCTTAAAAGGGCTTGTTTCATTCTCACGGGGAACCGACATAATCTATCGACTTTCTCTTAGAGTTTGTTGATATTGAAGAAGGAGACCCTCTCCTAGTCTCCGGCATAGGAACCAAATGTGCACGATCGAGTCTAGAGCCAAGAGATCATCCACAATATCTCATTATGACACTAAATTCTTGAAGACTTGTTGTTTCACACAATGTGGAAAGTAAGAATATATTAAGAGTCCTACGCATTATCCTTGTGGTATTGCCAGAACATCCGAGTGATATGTAAAAATATTCACAATGAAGATGGAAATCCTTCTAGAGCCAACATCAAACAAGCTCTTGGTGGGTGACATGTGAGATCTTTTCTAAAGATCAAGCTTGTGAAAACTGGATAGAAACGATGGGGCGATTCATTCATGAATCAACCTTGGTCCAGGAAATGGATTGAAGGATGCTTTTGGAAAAACCGTTCGATGTGCAAATCTTTTCTTTTTTCTAGCACATCGAATGTGTATTCATTTTCAAACACAAAAAGTATCTCTGATTGAAAAAATACTTTTGGAAAAACCGTTCGATGTGTAAATCTTCTTTTCTCTAGCACGTCAAATGTGTACTCTTTTATAATACAAAAAGTATTTTGATTGAAAATTGATCTTTCTCATAAAACCTTCGTCGTATTGCAAAACTCTTTCTTCAAGCATTACACGATTGTTTTTCAAATCAATTTTTCATCAATCAGTGAATCTCGATTCGCTGGTTCACTCACTCCGTGTTGTCTTCTTTGAGACGTTCCGGTTCGAGAACAGCTAGATCAGCTGCGAAACCCTGTCAAGGAAATTCTTCGGAATTATACCTGATCACAGGCAGTACTTGTACTGATCAACGGGGAACCGTGGGCCGTGTACCTCAATTCAACTAAAGTGATCAAAGACACTTTCATGTGTTTTATTGCTAAATGTTGTTTGCATGTACATTTGGACGGTTGCAGCTGATCAGAATTGAGGAGTCAATCCAAAGCCGCATGCTCACAGCATCCACACTTAATTTGAAGAAATCATGATTGGTGCTAATCTACACAACCTGGCTCTGATATTTCTATACTATGTTCATGCTACGCTGCTGCAAATATCATGAGTCAGTAAAGCTTCCGCTACTCTGATGAAAAGATGTCATGATCCAGAAAGTGTGAGCATGTCGGTCCAAAAGTCACAACTTCACATAATGGCAACACAATAAAGGGTTATCCAGAGATTTACTGTGGCTGATGATCTCAAAGAAAGCTCAAAGATCATCAAAGATGTAGATCAGTTAAAGGCCTCCACTTAAAAGTACAAATCAGTGCGGACTTTGAAGAATCGCTACAAAAGCACAAAGATTGCAGAAATTGAAGAATTCAAGTCTACGAGCTCAAGAACGAAGTCAAAGATAGAATGCTAGGAAGCAAAATGTATTTCATGGGGTGACCTCCCTTAGGGGGAGATTGTTAGGAATTGGAAATTCCATGTTAAAGTGTCGGTTACCCCAATAATGGTCTAGCATATGTTAGCTCGTAGATTTGTCGTTGTTTACGTTATTTATCAGTTAATTAGTTAGTTTGTAGCGTAGCTTAGTCTAGTGTAACACCGTGGAGGAAGGATGGGTCTTTACCCACTATATGCCTGATCCACAGGCCGATAGGAGGTCGTTTACTTTGTAACTATAAATACCCCTTCCATCCATGGAAGGGGTGGTGCTTCATTCAATCTAACCTTTTACATTTGAGAACCAAGTCTCTAGCAAGAACACCCTCTCTATCTTTGTCTCTCTAAATATGGCAAACATGTATTTTGATCATCCAAGACCACCCGAATCATCAAACACAATAAATATAGGATCCTATCAAACAGCCACATGAATACCTCAGAAAATGTACTCACGATCATCTATTAGACAACATCATTGGAAATCCCTCTCGTCCAGTATCCACACGGAAACAACTTGCAACAGATGCACTATGGTGCTTCTTCAACTCCGTACTCTCTAAGATCGAACCAAAAGATGTTAAATCCGCCATGAATGAAGACAACTGGTTCAATGCCATGCAAGAAGAAATTCATGAGTTTGATCGACTTGATGTATGGGAATTAGTACCTGCTCCAGATTGTGCTATGATCATTGCTCTAAAATGGATCTTCAAAGTGAAACTTGATGAGCATGGTGATGTGTTAAAGAACAAGGCTCGATTGGTTGCTAAAGGATACCGTCAAGAGGAGGGTATTGACTTTGAAGAATCTTTTGCTCCTGTTGCTCGAATCGAGGCAATCAGAATATTCTTGGCTAATGCTGCAAGTAAGAACTTGGTAGTCTATCAGATGGATGTAAAGATGGTGTTTCTGAACGGAGATCTTAAAGAAGTCGTCTACGTAAACCAACCTGAAGGCTTTGTGAATCCAGAGCATCCTACTCATGTTTATCATTTGAAGAAGGCTCTTTATGGTTTAAAGCAAGCTCCAAGGGCATGGTATGATACGCTATCAAAGTTTCTTCTGTCTACCGGCTTCAGCAAAGGAGCAGTTGATCCAACATTGTTCACCAGGAAGTCAGGCAAACACTTAATTCACGTTCAAATTTATGTTGATGATATCATCTTTGCCTCGACTGACCCCAATGAGTGTGACCGTTTTTCAAAAGAAATGGGTTCCAAATTTCAAATGTCTATGATGGGACAAATGTCATTTTTCTTGGGATTACAAATTTCACAGAGTCCCGGAGGCATTTTTATAAATCAATCTAAATATGCAAATGAGATTTTAAAGAAATTTGGATTTGACTCTAGTGACCCTGTTGACACTCCCATGATTGAGCGTACAAAACTAGATGAGGATCACTCAGGGATCATGGTGGACCAAACGAAATATCATAGCATGATCGGATCCCTGATGTACCTCACTGCCAGTAGACCTGATATTCTGTTCGCTGTATGCATGTGTGCTAGATACCAGGCTAAGCCTACCAAAAAGCACCTTGAAGCGGTTAAACGGGTCTTTCGGTACCTCCAAGGAACCATCAACATGGGACTTTGGTACCCGAAGGACACCGGTATGTCACTAACAGCATATGCAGATGCAGATCATGCAGGGTGTCAAGATACTCGTCGAAGTACGTCTGGAGGTGCTCAGTTTTTGGGTGATAAGCTTGTGAGCTGGTCATCAAAGAAGCAAATGAGTACTTCTATTTCCTCTACAGAGGCTGAATACATAGCCATGTCATCTTGTTGCGCTCAAATCCTATGGATGAGATCTCAATTAACAGACTATGGCTTTGTATTCAACAAAATCCCTCTGTACTGTGATAATAAAAGTGCTATTGCTCTCTCATGCAACAATGTTCAACACTCAAGAGCAAAGCATATCGATATCCGACATCATTTCATCAGGGAACAAGTGGAAAGAGGTGTGGTGGAACTCTATTTTGTGAGGACTGAATACCAGTTAGCAGACATCTTCATCAAAGCTCTTCCAAGAGAACGTTTTGAGTTTATTCTTCCACGACTTGGCTTGAAAAGCCTTCAACCAGAAACACTCAAACGACTTTAGGAGGAAGACGAGGAGTAAAGGTCTTTCCTCATCTATCACTTTGTATATATTTTTTTTTCAAAAAGCAAAATACAAAATTACAAAACCTTCTAAAATCAAATAGAAAATTATAAAACTTTCATAATCCAAAAAAAAAAAAATCGAAAAATCCTCAAAAATTATTGTCATTTTGTCATGTTTTTCTCGATTCGATATCATCTACGGACTTTGTGTTGATATTCAAAGAATGTCACGGGTCTTTAGATGTTCATCGAATGTACATAGTTTTTCATTAAAAAAAAAAAAAAAAAAAAATGAGGCGAAGAAAAATGGTGGTTTATTGTCATCTCAGGCAGTAACCCGTGTTAAAAAGAAAGAACAGAGCCATGCTTTATCTTGTTTTTTAAAACTCATGCTCTGATTCTATACAATATTCTCACTATCCAATGAAAACGAATTGCTTTGAAAAAATTACTCGGGCTCAATTCTTGAAAATCATTTGTACTAAACGGTTGCTAAAACTATCTATCTCTCAATCAACAACTTATATCATTGATTGAGGGGAAGAATGATTTTTAATTAAAAAGTGGAATTTTTCAGACAATGGTTTGTTTTCAAAAGATATTCAAGCATGTTTAAATCTTTGGAGTCTAAAGTCTCAAAATTCGATCCTTATCAGTTAAAACGTTTTCAAAATCAAGTCACAATTCTCCTTAAAAAGCTTTCAAAAACAATTTAAATCTACTAAGATCACGATTCTCAAATGATTTGATAATTGTGATCGGGGGAGAATTTGTGATTTAAATTGGATTTAAACTGATAATTCGATACATGGTTTCATAAGTGATTAGTATGATTGCCTCCCCGCAAGTGACAAACGATTTCAAATTTTCCTCGCACACGTTGAGGGGGAGCATCTATCTTAAACCACAAATATTTGAAACGTCTTTTCCTAACATGTGCAAAACATTCTCAAACATCTATGCACATATTGAGGGGGAGCAAACTCGTGAAAACCTCATCCTTCCTTAAAATGATTTATCTACTCAAATTGATTAGAAAGTGATGATGATCATTTTAGACAATGTTAATCAAAAGATTGGACCTTTCATTCTCAATCTAACGATTTCAAAGATCTCTTGCCTCCATGTGCTAAACAAATTCAAAATTTTTATGCATATGTTGAGGGGGAGCATTTCTAAAATATCAAAAACAATTAAGATACAAAATGCTTTGATTCTATATCACAAGTATCTTGATTGATTTTCAAATGGTTTTCAATTGGTTCCAATGGCAGATGAACGATACCAAAAAGACCGACCAACTTTACTTTATGTATGGTGATATAAGGTTGATAAGGTTAGGTTGAGTTCCCATGATCCGCGAGAACCAGAGGGATCTACCCAGGGACAATCCACTAGATAGTGTAGAGTCCTTAGGTATGATGAAAAAAGGAGAAAAATGAGAATATGGGAAGAGTGCGGACTGAGACTGAGCTAGTACTGGAATAAACCCAACAAGGTTCTAGTCATGAAGTCTCGGTAAGCACTGAAGGGGTTGAAGAATGAAAAAGAAATGAATGAGAAAAAGGGTGAAAAGAAATAGCCCTCCATTTATTCAACCTTAGGGCAGAAACCGGGTTCAATTCATATGCTACTGGTGGTTACTAAGGTAACACTGGTATTGAAGACAAGACGTCATGGACCCAGTGACACACTGCACTAACTTCCCAAGCCACTCAAGTTCCTCTTAAAAAGGGCTTGTTTCATTCTCACGGGGAACCTACATAATCTATCAATTTTCTCTTAGAGATTGTTGATATTGAAGAAGGAGACCCTCTCCCTAGTCTCCGATATAGGAACCAAATATGCACAAATTGAGTCTAGAGCCACGAGATCATTAATTAATCTCTTTAGGACACTTATTTCTTGAAGACTCACTATTTCACACAATGTGGAATGTGAGATTATATCTTATGAGTCCTACGCACTATCCTTGTGGTATTGCCAAGACTTGATTGTGTCATATGGACCTCATCAGTGAAGCGATTCAAAATTGAATCAATCCAGGTCCAAGAAAATGGATTGACGGATGCCTTTGAAAAACCGGTTGTTGTGCTTAAAAACTCTTTTTCTCTAAGTACATCGACTGTGTACAATTATTTCAAATCAAAAGGTGTTTATGATTGAATAAATGATTTTTCACTAAAACATCGTTGTATTGCAAAAAAAATTTCTATTGAGCGATACACGATTGTTTTTCAAATCCCTTTTCATCAATCAGTGAATCTCTATTCGCTGGTTCACTCACTCCATGTTGTCTTCTTTAAGACGCTCCGGTTTGAGAACGGCTAGAGCAGCTGCGAAACCCTGTCAAGGAAATTCTTCGGAATTATACCTGATCACAGGCAGTACTTGTACTGATCAACGGGGAACCGTGGGCCGTGTACCTCAATTCAACAAAAGTGATCAAAGACACTTTCGTGCGCTTTATTGCTAACTGTCTTATGCATGTACACCCCGACGTTTGCAGCTGATCAGAATGGAGCGGTCAATCCATAGCCGCATGCTCACACAACACATTCATATCTAAAGAAATCATGACTGGTGCATCAATGACTCTGATATTTTCACTTCATGCTTCTGCTACGCTGCTGCCAATATCATGAATCAACGAAAACTTCCGCTACTCTGATAAGAATAAATCATGATCCAGAATGTGAGCATGTCGGTCCAAAAGTCACAACATCACTAATTACCAACACCACTAAGGTTGAGTCAGAGATTTAATGTGGCTGATGATCTCAACGCAGGCTCAAAACTCAGTATCACGTGGATCAGTTAAAGACCTCCACTCAGATTATCCAAACATGCAATAATGAAGAATCAAAGACTACGAGCTACAGAACAAAGAACATGGACAAGAATCCAAGAACAATCTCAATGTAAAATCTGTTTGTATTCAATGTAATTTTAATGTATGTTTGAGGTGACCTCCCTTAGGGGGAGACTGTTAGGAATTAGAAATTCCAGGTATTAAAGAGTCGGTCACCTCAAGTATATGTAATCGTTAGAAAGCTCGTAGTCATAGTTATTTTATGTTAAGTAGTATTTAGTCAAGTAACACCGTAGAGGACGGACGGGTCTTTACTCACACACACCTAGTCGACTACATTATGGAAGACTTGTATATAAAACGTTTATAGGAACACGTCTAGATAACTAAACTAATAACCTAGGCGTTTACAAGACTATACGCCTAGGACACACACACACACACCTCTAGTCGACTACATTATGGAAGACTTGTATATAAAACCTACAACCCATGTCCTCTTTATATACTAGAGGATTAGGGTTTACAAATCTCTACTAAGGACTAAATAATAAATCTTCTTTTGCAAGCAAGTCCTTCCATCTTTTTATAGGTTTCCTTCTTGTCGTATTAAGTCCCTCTTGTTTCATTCTTTTTGTCTTATCAACTCAAACGTATAATTTCCAACAATCTTCCCCTAGTTGATAATGACAAAACCATTCTTGAACGAACTTCCCTAGACGAAGTAGAGAAATTGAGATCAGGGATCTCACCATGAATGAAACAAGTATGTCTTCCTTTATCTTCCCCTTAATCCATGCCATGTCACTCAAACATCTCTTCCCCTTTTTGTTATTATCCAAATAGGGAACGTATGCAAATAATGATCTTGACCACCATGAACCAATATCATACTTCCAATCTAAGACTTCTAATGTTTAAAATCACCCACCATTACGCACCATAAGAAAAATGGATTCAAAACAGTAGAAACTCCAACTAGCAATAGGAATAATGATCAACAGTAGTAAAAATCAAACACTTCCCCTTGAGTGATACATGTAGATAGTTAAACATTTAACAATAAGCTTCCCCTGAAACCCATATGTTAACCATCTTCTTGATTCTTCAAATCTGTAGGCTCCATGTAATGATCACTAATGAAGAAAACTAAGTATAACCAACTTGATGAAGAAGTAAAATAACCCAAACTTGTATCTTATATCTTGCACTATAGATGACATTGAACGTATACCTATGTATAGGGAGACCTCAATCTCTTGACGATAATCACTGAGCACAATAACGACACTCCTTTAAGTGTTATGTCAATTCTTTGTCATAATCATTGAAGCACAAACAAGTTACCTCCTGCTAAAAGGTATGATAAAACACGTATCCAAGTAATTCCACTTCACCTTCAAATAAGTGATAAATAATCATTTTCGTAATCAATTCTTCAATAAAATCAACTTCGAGCTTTTTAAAATCTTTTAAGAACAAATTCCAAACTCCTGTGTGTGTGAACAATAACCTCTGTGTGTGTCGTCAAAAAAATCCATAACAAATATCATGCTTGACTTCCCCTCAAATCTGAATATCTTCGTTTAGCAGTACTGTCAAATAAGCAGCAGTAATTTGAATGAGAAGTTGTACTTTCGTCCAAGAGCAGTACTTTCGTCAAGCAGCAATACTTTGTGAAAGGATAACAGTACTTTGAAACCTCTAAGCAGTACTTTGAACTTAGAGCAGTACTTTCACATAATAGCTCAGATCGAAGATCCCTTCGGTGGAAAGTTAGATTATCATATAGGGAACATCCAACTAAAATTTCGTTACGATCCAACGGTTAACGAAAAAGTTATGATCGTTTCAAAACAGTGCTGTAGTAACCTTACGAAAAAATTTCAGTTTCTGCAGCAGACTTCAACATCTAATAACTTTGGATTGAGAGCTCAGATCAACAATCCCTTCGGTGATATTAAAGATAGATATACCAGGAAGCTCCAGTTCGAATTTTAGCCCGATCCAATGGTTCAAGAAAAAGTTATGCCCTCTTGAAAACTATGCTGCATAAAAGTTGCGAATTTTGCAAAAAATCGATTTTCTTCATTCTTTTTTGCCAAGAAACCTTGTGAATCCCTAGAACGAGCTCCCCGAGCTCTTATACCAATTGATAAGATCGTTTATAAGCTCATCTAGAGATCAATAACAAATACTAATAACATGCACAGCGGAATAAACTAATCAACTCTTGTTTGATCGATGTACTCTAACCAAACTAACTTAAATAGCTTGTTAAGGGTTTAATAACCTCGGATAAATCCTAAGTTATTAACAATGAAACACTGAGTAATCTCTATTAAGTACGCGGAATTAACTTAACAAAGCTAAGAAGAATATAACTTTAACTTTTATTAATAACTCTAAATCTGCTTGTTATGCAGATTCTTTAACAACTCTAAAACTCTAAATAATGATCGTACTTTTGAATTCTAAAACATATATGAAAACTCGTAACTCTAATGCCAATCTAGGGATCCTTTTATAGGCTTAAGGATAACCCTAGTCGGTTTACAACTTGTATCCTTGTACGACAAGTAATCTAAACAAAGAATATTCTAGAATAACAAAGCTTTCCATAATCGAATATAGCAGTTCTTTAGCTTTGCAGTACTTTGACTTCGACAGCAGTACTTTGACTTCTTCTTTAGCAGTACTTTGACTTTTTTCAGTACTTTGTCATTCTTTAGCACTTTCATATCCCAACAATCCTCCCCTAACTTGAATTCTACTTGCATGACTTCAAGTTCCTTTGTAAACTTATCTTTAACAGCTCTATCTTCAAGGAAAGATTGTGTCTTTGTCTTTAGATTATATATGTGCTTATATCAGTATCATTAAAGTATCTTTAGAAATAATTCTTTTACAGCATCATTCAGCAAGCTCCATCTTTTCAGCAACACATCAACATATGACAATTTGTACATTAATTCAGTTTAAGTTGCAATCTATTCTCATCACTTCCAGGTATGTAAACTCCTGTGAGAGATGAATCATTGAAAATTTAATGGATTTTGATTTCTCTTTACCAAAGCCATTAACTCTGGAGTAGCCAAATGTTTTGGTGTGTAAGACCATGGTACACTGATAACCATATGATTTTTAGCAAATCATCAGCTATCAACAGATTTGATTTGTCTTTACCAAAAGCTGTACCCTATTGGACTAGTTAGTTCTTTCATCTATGGTGAACTAATTACCAAATAATGGTTTTTCCACAGCCTTTACCACAAGTCATTTTCTTGTGGGCTAGCCAACTCTTCACATTTACTGATATGGTGAGTTGATTACCATACAACTTTGTCAACTATAAAATGGATTTGAGATATCTTTACCAGAGCCGTTTGCTCATGGATTAGCCAATCCTTTTGTAACCATGGTGGATTGATAACCTATTGTTGTTACCATCTCAAAAACCATTTATTTCTGTTAACCTTTGTTTCAAAATATTTGTCGCTTAACAAAAATTTTCTTTTCAAAATCATTAACTGGTTTAATGATGTAAGCAGTACTTTGATGAAAGTACTGTTTGATCAGCAGTACTTTGAATAAAGCACTGATTTTTCAAAAATAATTTATTCAATTAAGATTCATACCAGTTATTCATGCATCATCATCAGCCATAGTCGTCCATCTGATAAATAATTTGATGACCATAAGAGCAATTTCATTATCTTCTTCAACTTCCATTCCATGCTCTAGCATTCTCCTCAAGAGATCTGATGTAAGAGGATATCTTCTGTCTGCTAGCATGTGAATCATAGTCCCATCTTCTAACTCTAGAACATGTACTCCAGATTCTTCAAAGAATCTCCAGCTGATAATCTCCCAATCTTCTTGGTTTTTCCAAATCTCAGCAGTGCTTTGTTCTTCAGTTTCCCAAATAGTTGTGAGATCTCCAAGCAAGATTAAACCAACTCCTTCTGATGGATTGTGTTCAAAATATTCTCGCACCACATGATATAAACGAAATAAATCCACTCTATCTATTATGTGCAATAGATCCCATAGCATATTGAACACCCTGAAGCTTTCATCTTCTCTGTGAAACATCAGATAACTTACATCCTTTGACTCTACAACTTCAAAAGTAGTTATTGGAGATTTGTTCTTCTTCATTTCATCATCATCTTTAGAATACTCAAATTCTACTACTCTTAAGTAATTTCTTAGTTTATCATTAGTATCAGACCTTAATTCAATCTTCTTAGATGGTTGTGTGTCTTCAACTTCAGTTGTTCTTTTTCTTTTTAAGCTTTCTTTTCTTTCATCTTCTTTCTGAGCATTATCATCTTTATAGTCTTTGATACTATCAACTTGTTTCTAATAAGCTTCTCTAACAGCTTCATACAAACCTTTCATCTCAACATAATTCAACTTCTGCAATCCAATATACCCTTGACCTTCTAAATATGCCATCATAGCATTTCTTTCCTTAGCACGATTTGGTCTTCTTGGTAGAGCAGAAATAGGAATAGGTGACTGTAATGGTACAGCAGCTTCAGCATTCAATTCTTCTTGCAATTTCTTAGCTGTTTCTTCATTCTTAGCCTCTTCATTAGCAACTTCAGCATTCAATTCAGCTTGTAACTTTCTAGCTGCTTCCTCATTCATAGCAACTTGAGTAGCCCTTATCTGTGCTAAAGTAGGTTTCTTTTTCTTCTTTGTTTCTACCAACTTACCTTTTCCTTTATCCTTAGGATCTATATTAGGTTGAGAAGCTCTTGGTTGTTCTTCTATAATTCCTGGAATGCTAACACCCCTTGACTTTGATAAATCATGTAAGATCTCAGCAATGGTTCCATCATCACTTGCAGTATGTATAGGTTTGGGTGTATCAGCTTCCTTTTCTGGTATGACAGTTGAAGGACCAGCTTCCTCTTCAAAATCTAACAACCTTGGTGTAATTAACTCTTGCCTGTAGGTTCCTTGAAAAGCAGTACTTTGATCAGCAGTACCTTGATCATCAGTACTTTGAACTTTAGTACTTTCTTCCTCAGTACTTTCAATGTTGACTTGTTCTTCAGTACCTTGAGGTTGAACATCAGTACCTTGAGGTTCAGCTTCTTCTTCAGTATATGATGGAGCATCTTCATTCAAATTCTTATCTTCCAATATCCTCCCCAATTGGAATGAAGATTGCTTTTGAACCTTTTTGCTTTTGGTCTTCTTAAACTGCCTTTGCTGCTTCTTTTTAGCTTTTACCCATAATCTGTGATGTTTAACCAAGGGCCAAACAGATTTCTTGAATCTTCTAAACTTGATCTTCAACTGGGCTATCTGTGCAGCTTGAGCTTCAGCAGTTTTCTTCAATCTGACCAATTCTCTTGTCAGAACATAATTATCCAACACCAAACCTTCAGGGGGTATAGTAGCTGGATCTTCTTCAGAAGATGATGAGAAAATAGGAACATCTTGTTCTGGTGATGCAATAGGAGGAGTAGTATGGTGGGATAAGGTGGGAGAAACTTCAGTACCTTCATTAACGTCAGTACCTTGTGAAGCAGTACCTTGTGTTGAAGTTTCTTAAGATGCAACACTTTGAGAAGCAGTACCTTCAGAAGCAGTACCTTCTCTTTCATTACTAGCTTCAGCCTCATCTCTAATAGCTTGAACAATCTCCATCATTGAAGTAGTCAATGGAGTGTCCCTTCTAGTGAATAAATCACTTTTCCCAGCCATGAAAGTGAAAATCTTGGTTGGTTGCACCACAATAGGTAGTAGATCGGTAGGCTTTGGTACATCAGCAAGTTGCTTATTCAAGAACACTTGAATAAACCGTGGATACATCAACCATCTTGATCCATGTGAGAAGTGTGAGAGCATTCCATCTAGGATTAGCCTTAAAAAGTTGAAAATTCGATTTGTAGCCAACCCCACTATAGCAGATGCTATGTTAGACCCAAATTGCTCCCATGATGTACTTTTAGCACTAATACAATGAAGCAAGACATGAACTAAATACTTCCAATGGGGACAAAATAAGGGTTTCTTGAGTGTTTGTTCAGTGAAGGACCCTTCATATCCAATGTCCCTGAATGTATCCCAAATCAGTTGCTTATCAAAACGACCAACCCCTTCTTCATCATCAAATAATAAATCCTCACGAATTGAAGATTCAGAAACTTTTAATGTCCTCCCAGCAACTTTAGCTTGAATATATGAATCATCATTCTCCATATGAACCCTAGTAGTTGCCCAAAATTGTTGAATCCATGGCTCAATTATATCTGGTTCTACTAAAAGCGCATAACTAATCGGAGACCCAGTGAGAAAATCAATGATATCATGAAAGATCACATTAGCTTCAGTCTTTTCTAAATTCGCCACCATATTGTGTTTTGAAACTGTATTACGATTTGCCATTGATGATATGTGTACACGAAAAGTGATATGATGAATAATATGGGTGAAAGAGAGAGAAATATGGAAAAGATTAGAAGGTATCAATATGAGAGGGAAATTCGGAGAGTAGTTATTTATAGGTGAGATTTAAAAAATCACAGCCCTTAATAACTAAGTTACCGTTAGTAGTAGTTACCCCTCAATATTACCGTTGGAACAGTACTTTGATAAGACAAACAGTTCTTTCCACGTGTGCAGTACTTTCCAGAGCAGTACTTTCCAAGCAGTACTTTCATAAAATAAAAAAGCAGTACTTTCATAAAATCAAAAAGCAGTACTTTCCCATTCTCTTCTTTACAATAGCAAATACATCATATAAACATGAATTTCCTCCCCTCAAGCAATGCATAGGACCATACTTATACTAAATAGTCCTCCCCTCAAAGGTAGCTCAGTAATTAATCATGCCAATGCTTACCACCAAGTGATTGAATCTTGAAACATCAAAGCCTTTGGTGAGTAAATCAGCTACATTATCATCCGTGTGAACCTTGACAACATTAATGAGCCTGTGCTCATAACAATCTCTGATGAAGTAATGCCTAATCTGAATGTGCTTGGTTTTGGAGTGATAAATTGGATTCTTCACAATGCAAATTGTACTCTCATTATCAATGTTGATAGGAGTATTATTGAAGTTGAACCCATAGTCCAAGAGTTGATTCTGCATCCACAAAACTTGTCCACAACAGCTTGCAGCAGCCACATATTCTGCTTTAGTAGAGGATGTTGCTGCAATAGTTTGTTTCTTACATTGCCAGGAGACTAATATTCTTCCAAGATATTGGCATCCTCCAGTGGTTGATCTTCTATCATAATTATCACCTGCATAATCACTATCTGAAAAAGCTTCCAAGTGAAAAGGTGAATCCTTTGGATACCACAACCCTAACTTAGTTTGTTGTTTCAAATAGCTAAAAATCCGTTTCACTGCATTCATATGAGAGACCTTAGGTGAGACTTGATATATTGTACATAGACAAACAGCAAACATAATATCAGGCCTAGATGCAGTGAGGTACATAAGATAACCAATCATGGATCTATACAACTTGACTTCAACATGTTGTCCATCTTCATCCTTGCCCAATGAGTTGATAGATTTAATAGGTGTAGTAACTGGCTTCAAAGTATCAAAATTGAACTTCATAAGTATGTCAGATACATACTTGTCTTGACTTATGAAAATTCCCTCCTTTGACTGCTTAACTTGAAGTCCCAAAAAGAAAGTTAACTCACCCATTGAACTCATTTGAAATTCATTCTGCATCAGCTGCTCAAACTCCTTAACCATGGACTGTTTGGTAGCTCCAAACATAATATCATCAACATATACTTGAACTAACATGATATCCTTCTTGTCTTTCTTGATAAACAAAGTCTTGTCAATGGCTCCCCTCCTATAACCATGTTGCAATAAGAAAGTAGAGAGCCTCTCATACCAAGCTCTAGGAGCTTGATGAAGGCCATAAAGAGCCTTAACTACCTTGTAGACTTTGTTTGGATGGGCAGGATCTTCAAAACCAGGAGGTTGCTTAACATACACCTCTTCTGTAATCTTGCCATATAAAAAGGCACTCTTGACATCCATCTGGTAAACCTGAAATCCCATATATGATGCAAAAGCAAGAAAGATTCTAATGGCTTCTATCCTTGCTACAAGAGCAAATACTTCATCATAATCTACTCCTTCTTCTTGTCTGTAGCCTTGAGCTACTAACCTTGCCTTGTTCTTGATGACATTCCCTTTTTCATCTCTCTTGACTCTGAACACCCATCTTGTACCAATTACCTTCTTTCCATCAAGTAGATCACATAGTACCCAAACTTTTTGAAGTTTAAATTGAAGAAGTTTTTCTTGCATAGCTTCAACCCAACTCTCTTTAGATAATGCCTGAGCTATATTCTTGGGTTCTTCTTGAGAGATAAAGCAAGTGAACAGGCATGTTTGATGGTCCTTATGATTTAACCTGTTTTGTTTATAAACAAAGCTAAGTAAAGCATTATGTGGTTTAGTAAAGGCCTTAGCTTTGTGTCTTGTCATTACTCCAGAAGTAGAAGGACCAATGATTTGATCAGCAGGATGATTCTTATGAATTCTTAAGATAGGAGTCTGTGGAACTTCATAATTATCACCCAAATTAGTGAAATCAGCATCTTCATTGGAATCTGTGAAAATACCTTCATTATCTAACTCATCATCAGTATCTTCTAAGCCAGGCATGGTAGGATCATCCAAAGTACTGTCAATAGGTGCAGCAGTACTTTGATCGAAAGTACTGTCACCTAAAGTACTATGATAGAACTCTGCATTCTTGTTCTTTTTATTTGCTTCTTCATAGGCTCTTCTTTGATCATCATTATAAGAATGTGCTACTACATCTTGAAAAAGCATCTGATTAAGTTCCTCTTGTAAAGCTTGATCCTCAGCAGATAGTAAGGATTTTGGTTCATTAGTACTTTGCTTTGGATCAACAGGTATGGGTTCTTCATCAGGAATAGCATCAGGTCTAATATGGACTCCATGAACAACATACTATAAATCTTCTCCATTGTGTACAGGTTGATTTTCTTCTCTAACATGTACATAATTCATAAAAGGAGTCAAAACTTCAAGATCAAACATCCAATCAGGACCTTTACCCTTCTGATTTTCTTGATCTTCTAAAAATTCAACATGAAGACAATCTTGAACTTTCTTGGTGACTCTGTTGTACACTCTAGAGCCCTTGTTGTTGGTACAATATCCCAATAGATATCATTCTTCTGACTTGCCATCAAACTTTCCCAAATTATCAACTGTATTTAAAATAGTTAGAGGGCATCCAAAAGGCTTCATAAGACGAGTGTTTGGTTTGTTGCCCATCAGCAACTCATAAGGTGTCTTCATCTGTGGTTTGGTGACTGATACTCTGTTAAGCACATAGCAAGCAGTACTTACAGCTTCAGCCCAGAATTGAATAGGTAATTGTGAATCTGCAAGCATAGTTCTGGCTGCTTCAATCAAAGTCCTATTATTTCTTTCTGCAACACCATTCTGCTGTGGTGTTCTTGCAATGTTGAACTCCCTCTTGATCCCTTTGTTGGCACAAAATTCATCCATAAGCTTGTTCTTGAATTCAATCCCATTATCACATCTAATACCTCTAACCTTGAGTCTCAATTGGTTTTCAAGTGCTATTATTAGATTATGAATAGCATCAAAAGTATCATCTTTAAATCCCAAGAAAAATACCCAACTGAATCTACTGCAATCATCTGTCACAACCAAGCAGTACTTTTTCTTGTTTAGACTTGCAACAGAGACAGGTCCAAACAAATCCATGTGTAACAACTCCAAAGGTTCTCTAATAGTTCTTTCCTCAAGCTTTTTGCATGAAGCTTTGTGTTGTTTACCCTTCTTGCACGCCAAACATGAGTGATCATTCTTGTAAGTCTTTGAAGATAAACCTCTAACTAAATTTCCTTTGACCAGTTTGTTGATATTCTTGAAATTTACATGGCCCAATCTTCTATGCCACTGATGTGCTTATTCAGATGTTGCTTTTGCCACTAAACATGTGGCTCTACCAGAAGAGTGAAGACTCTTCATATCCAGACTGTACACATCATTGGTTCTTGGTACTCTAAGTACTACCAAGTTATCATCAACAGGTTTGAATTCAGGGGAAATTATGAGACATTCTGTGTCAGTGAATAACACAGGGTGCTTTTTATCACAGATTTGAGAGACTAACAAAAGGTTAAAGTTGAGCTCCTTCACATATCTAACATTCTCAAAATCTATATGCCCTGCTTTGATGGTTCCTTTGCCAGTTATTCTTCCTCCATTGGGATCATTCCCAAATGCAACTCTTCCTCCACAAATATATCTAAAATCTGACAGAATCTCCTTGTCTCCTGTCATACTTCCAGAGCAACCACTATCCACAATAAGATGATCTTTAAGCTCCTCTTCTGGGTTGCCCTGCACAAAGATACAAAAGTTAGTGTCTTTTAGGAACCCAAGCCATTACTGACTTGTGTGCCCCTTGTGGAGTAACATACTCAAATTCCTTGAGTATGTAATCTTCACAGTTTTTGTAGACAGAATCAAGCATTATCTTTTGTTTTAAAACTTGTGGTGGATTTTCAGCAAAACTTTCTTTTTCAACAAAAATCTCTTTTTCTTTTTCCACAAAATCATCTTTATCAAAAATCTCTGTTTCACCAGTACTTGTTGAAAGTACTGTTTGTTCTTCATCAATACTTTCCTTCTTAACCCATTTAGTTTTAACTTCTGGTGTAGAGTCCCTTGATCTAGCTAATTTCTTAGAGTTGTAATGCCTTCTAGATTGATAGTAATTAGATCTCCTAGGGATCCTATTCCAAGAGGTGTTTGGTGAATACTGAGCAATACTTTGAGAAAGTACTGTATTTTGCTTAACAGTACCTTGGAAAGTGTTTGAAGGTACTGGAGGTTTTGAAAAAGGTCTTCTCTAGTGAGGGTACCTATAGTCTGGTGAGAGGTTTCTATGATTAACCCTATGTGAATGATTCCAAGCTGGTCTAGTCTCCCTTGGCTTTTGGTTGACAGTTCTGTTCTTGGGAAACTTACTTAGGTACTCTGAATGTAAGTCACAGTCCTTAATCAAATGATCAGGACTAAAACAAACAAAACATAGTTTTTGATCTGTAATCCTAAAATTTCTTCTTCTATGTGTATGACCAAACCTATCTTGTCTTCTAGGTGAATGATTAAAACTGTTTTGACCAAAATTATCCCAAAAAGGTTTAGCATTATTGTGAAAAGGTTTTCTTAAAGGTACTGCTGAAGGTGTAGCAGTGCTTTGAGATGTAGTAGTACTTTGAGGTGAAAGTACTGCTTGGCTTGTAGCATCATCTACCTTAGGTGTCTCAACTGTTTCTTTTGGGATTTCAGGCCTAGATTGACCAATAAGCTTCTTTCTAAACTCTAAGCTGTCTACACCAAAACGAGAAACATCAGGCCTAAGAGGTTGATGACTACCAGTGGGATGTGGGACAGCATGATAACCTTTGTCTTTCTTATATTCAGGAGGTGTTGCACTAATTGAGTCCTCATTACTAGATGTGTCTACATAATTAATGAGCTCATCATCACTAGTGGTTATATCCTCAAAATCACATTCATCCTGATCAGTAGGTGGGTTTTCTATACTATTAAAGTCCATACCAAAACCTAGGCCAGTTTTAATGTAAGCTCTTCTCTGTTTTTCAACATAACAAACCTGAGAAAGACCAGATTCTTTTCAGGCATCAAACTTCGCTAACAATTCATCTCTCTCCTTAGTCAGTTTCTTAATTTCAAAAATCTTACAATTTAACTTCCATTCACTTAGTTTTAACTGATAATCCTGTTGTTCATACTTTTCTGCCCAAGTCATTTCATTATTTTCATGTGTTATTATTTTGGCTTCCATAGACTCTAAAGTAATTTGATAACCTGCTACCTCAGACCTAGCCCTTATACAGTTATCTCTTTCAGTCACATAACTATTAAGTACTTTTTGATAAAAGTCATGACACTTAGAACATACCTTAGAGATAGGGGTGAGCTTGGTGAAGTGGCTACCATATCAAGTAGAACAGGATCATCTTCACACTCCATGCTCCAGTCAAAGCTTCCATAACCATCTTTAGACTCCATAGCAGCATGTCCAGGTTCCTCATCAAAAGTTGTGCTCCAGTCAAACTCTTCTACTGATTCCTCCACAGCTACCATACAGTAGGTTACTGGTTCATCATCAAACTCAGCACTCCAGTCAACCTCTGATAGATTCTCTTGAGCAACCAAAGCTTTTGTTTCTGTAATAGGAATTTCTTTCAACTCTAGCTTAGGTTTCTCAGTCATCCTGTTTGCTTGATATTTAGCAAACCTGCATTCCCTTGCAAAATGTCCAGTCTTTTGACAATTGAAGCATTCAATTTTGGACTTGTCAAAAGTGATTCCCTGTTTTGGCTTGAAGTCAATGCCTCTTCCTGTCTTCTTCATAAACTTCCTGATCCTTGTAGTGATCATAGCAACTTGCCACCTGATATCAATTTCTTCAAGAGCATCCTCTTCAATCTGTGAGAGATCTTCTTCATAAGTGACAGGCAAAGTAGCTTGTTGTGCAAAGAAAGAGCATACGACTTCATCTGAGTGGATGGTAGGTGTTGGTGTGGCTTGTTGAGCAAAGGTGGGGGTAGAATAGGCAACAATACTTTGAGCAACAGTACTTTGAGTAGGAGAAGCAGTACTTTTATTGGAAGTACTGCCTCTCTTTTCAGATGACAAAAAGGCTATACTATGAGACTTTGAACTTGTTTGGCCATTTATCTCATGCTCATACACATTCAGATGATTATAGAGATCATCAAAGTCCATAACATCCAAACCAGGTTGTCCTCTGATCATTGTAGCAATCACATGCCATGTCGATGGCAAACTCCTTAAGAACTTTAGATTAGCATCTTCAACTGAAACCTCTGCTTTGTATAACTCTAGCATGCTTAGAAGATTTTGGAATCTGTCATAAGCAGCATCAAGGCCTTCTCTTTCTCCAACAATGAATGTTTCAAATTGTTGCTTCAGCAGATTTCTGTGCATCTTCTTGAAAGCATCATTACCTCCAAACCTTGTCTTGAGAGCAGCCCAGAGTTGCTTTGCATCTTTAGCATCATGGAACTTAAGTAGGTGACCATCAGGTATAGCAGACAAAAGTATGTTTAGAGCCTTCTCTTGATTCCTTATTGTTGCTGCTGGTAAGACTGCCTTAGGTGCTTTGGGTTGTCCAGGAACATCAATAGGTTCTGGAACGACTTCATTACCATTGACAATTACATTCCATAGTGCATGGTCTGTAATTGCAATGTACTGCCTCATCTTCATGCTCCATAGGTCGTACTCTCCCTTCTTAATGATAGGTATCCTGAGTGAGGTGATGGATGGTGGTGGAACAACTTCAATCGATATCTTTAGGTTTTAGGGTTTCTTCTTAGTCAGATTTTCCACACAAGCTCTGATACCACTTGTTGGATCGATGTACTCTAACCAAACTAACTTAAATAACTTGTTAAGGGTTTAATAACCTCGGATAAATCCTAAGTTATTAACAATGAAACACTGAGTAATATCTATTAAGTACGCGGAATTTACTTAACAAAGCTAAGAAGAATATAACTTTAACTTTTATTAATAACTCTAAATCTGCTTGTTATGCAGATTCTTTAACAACTCTAAAACTCTAAATAATGATCGTACTTTTGAATTCTAAAACATATATGAAAACTCGTAACTCTAATGCCAATCTAGGGATCCTTTTATAGGCTTAAGGATAATCCTAGTCGGTTTACAACTTGTATCCTTGTACGACAAGTAATCTAAACAAAGAATATTTTAGAATAACAAAGCTTTCCATAATCGAATATAGCAGTTCTTTAGCTTTGCAGTACTTTGACTTCGACAGCAGTACTTTGACTTCTTCTTTAGCAGTACTTTGACTTTTTCCAGTACTTTGTCATTCTTAAGCACTTTCATATCCTAACAAATCTTATAATCAAAGATATAATATAAGCCTAACACGTATGAAGGGTGTTTATATAATATGTAACACCCCCAAAATGGATACAGCGGAAATAACATATGTGACAACCCGTACTTTCAGGTCATTTCTCGACACCGTTCATGTTTCATTATTTCAACATTTTTAGTAAACTTGGTTTACTTGTTTCAAATTCGCGTAACCTTGGAGGTTTAGCGGCGAATTCATGATCATGACATTACGTACATTTCATATGGACTATGATTAGTCTACATTTCATTGACATCATGTGCATCTCATTAGTACATGCACGACATTTCATTTTTTCACTTTCAACGCGTAATTTTTATTTAATAATTTTTATCGCGTGAGTTTTTATTTTGATTATTTAACCCGTTACTTTCAAAAAATGATCCCGAGGTATTTTTAAACTCACATTTAGTTTATAAAAACTATATTTTTAGTTTTCCTAGTGTTTCAAATTTATTTGATACATTAATCGCTAAAGTTTAATTATTACGTCGTTTTTCTTAAAAAATATTACGATAATTATTTTATCACTCAATTTTCACAAGGAAAGTATTTTTACAATTTTTATTATATCATTACAATCTATTTTGACTTACTAAAAACTTACTTGTACCAAAAATTCTCATTTACCTTTATTTGCACATTTATTTACACAATACTTACACATTTTATCAATTATACTTACAAGTAAAGATTTAAAAAAAAAAAAAAAAAGTACAAAATATCTTGCATTCCCCACAGTGTATACAATAAAGG